>JANTUC010000003.1:0-1200000 GCA_026873275.1 Pseudopithomyces maydicus | reverse complement strand
CTGGGCCGCATACGTGGGTGCTTCTATTGTCTTCGGATGGTGCTTGATCGATCTTCCCTGATTATGCCTGTATATATGCAAGTGTATGTCATACATGTTTGCCATTTGTGTGGGGGTTCTTTTATTAACTACATGTGTATACGTATGTATATAAAAAGAACATTACATGCGAATGTATATGCACAAGTATGACCTTCAAAGAGTTCTGAATCACAATGTGAGCCTCATTTACGGTGTTGATGGCATCTTTTGCAGTTCGACATCGAATAATGTTAGAATGCAGGATGTAGACGTTGTAGACTTGGAACATTGAAAGTACGGAATGGGACTGCAGAGAGACGGGACAAAGCTAGCTAAACAGACATGACGTATTGAGAATGCTTGATACAAGGACCTAGAAAGTACCGGCTTGATAACATGACGCGGCACTGAAGTAGCAAGGGAATTTTATGCAGCAAGGCCTGATAAGATCGAATCTACTGACTGTGTGCAGACCTAAAACCAGAGAGACCCCATTTTGCGGTGGTAGGTTTCCCTACCGAGCGCGTGGCACAATAGAAAAGGCGTACTCTATCTTATGTAGCTATAGTAAGTGTATGTAATAAGCAACAGTAGAGGAAGCCGTGTCGTCTTGCGAAAGAAAAAAGAACGAAAAAAAAACATTTGACCGCACCCGGGTTCGAACTCTAAAAAAACCACTGTATTTTTAAAAGGTGATCTACCGTATGTCCACCTTTTGGGAGCTGTATGCAGTGTATTTCAACGCCAGAACCCGGGCTACCTTACTACGACGAGCCGAAGATGGCATGAAGGAGCTGTAAGCAGTCTCTCAACGCCAGCTGCTCATACTCAACTTCGCTCTTCAGGTAACTTGATGATATCTTCTCTTATTTAATACATATACTGCAAGGCAGAAGTCGAAATGTGATTTTGTTGAGTTAAACGTGCGCGGAGCTCGCTTGCAGGCGTTTGCGGTGAAGCTGGTGGAAAGGGAAGGCGCGGGCGAGGTTGAAAGGCAAGTGAGAGACGTTGTGGCGGCGGGTGTCTGGTACACCTAACGAAAATCGCAACGCAGAAAAACATAAGACTCGTATGGGATTTGTATACGCTGTTAGTTGTGATTGGAGACTGTCTCTCATCTCTTCTGAGCCACTGCAGCTTTTGTCCTTATACACATACACATGGCCCGAATTTGTCGCGTCGCGTGAAGAGAGGAACTGTTGTTGACCAAGCGGGTCGAGAGAATCATGAATCGGATTCCGGCTTACCTTGTTCGCACCAATTGGTTAGTATTAATTCGCGAGCTCGTCTTCGACTTGATGCGCGCAGCTTCCGGGGTCATAGCCATGTCAAGTTGTTAAACTTGACATGTATATCATCTTCTGTACAACACTTCAGATGTCAGGAAAGCTCTAGTTTAAAAAAATACAACTCAGGAGAGACACGCAATTAGATATAAAGAAAAGTAGTAAGATAAGTGTATCTCTTTTGCTATATATGAATTTTCGAGTGCCAATTAGATGGAACAGTGTGTAGTAGTGGAAAATAAAGAACAACATTCGGAAGTTTTTCATGTGGTGACAGGAAATGAACCCTCACTGGCTTCGTGGCCTTCAAAGGAACCGACGAGCTCGAGAGTAAAAAGCGAAATGGACTGACTCTTACAGGGCAGCCTTTTGAGCCATCATCATAAATTGGTTCACGGTATGGAACGTGAAGCATGCACTATCTCTTAACCAGCTCCCCTGCCGCTCAGTTTCTGTTGAAGTGCCCATCTTTTCACGCGCACACATTATTGATTGCGTGTCTCTGACAATTTGTTCATTTGCTGCGCTCCACTTTGCAGCCCCAAAAGAATTTGGGGCATCCGCCTATTCACGTGCGAATTGTAATCATGTTGGGATTGTATTTCAGAATAACGATATCGATAGTCCGGCAACGTAGTCCATTGACGATAGGGCTTGTCCTCGGGGGGCACATCACAAAGGAGGATGAAGTCGGATGAAAATTCTTGCGTGCCGTTCAGCCATCTTACCACATTGCGTATCGCGTACGAAGGGCCCCACCGACCCACGGCGATCAGATGCTCCGCGGAAGCAAAAACATGCGATTTAACGAAAAACATGCGATTCACGGGAATAAGCAGATTGCCATGTGTCCACATTTATCACGATCGGCTTCCACCGTCGCCAATGCTTCTCGTAGCTACGGGACTAGCAGACAGATTTTGTAGGGCTGATAGTTAGTGCGGGACTACCCTCAGCCAACATCATTTTCGATTCTGCGAGCATCACCACCAAAGCGGAGAAGTTGCGCCTTTCCCTTCGCAGATGCCTTCCACCTCGATTGATTCTAGGGAGTGCGATCCGCGAGCGTTCCCATTCTCTTGTGACCCCGTGCATATACTCGCGGGCTACGAGTAGTGATGGAATTATATAGATATGACGTATGGCGGAACATGAATATAGTCGCACCAAGGGTTTACAACGGGGGCGTGGAGCAAGCATTTCCACGACCCATCTTTCTTCACTATCAGCTTTTCCGCGACCCGCACCTGTAGACCCACAGAGATAATGAGGCACTCATCTTTAAAATGGACTCCAAGCGGCACAAATGGGGTGACTTAAACTCTTGGTACGCAGCAATCCCCTCCGTATAAAGCGCCGCATCCGCACGACGAAAACTTTATACAGGAATTACTCCCACATAGGGTGACTTCCATAGCCAGCTCCAACGGATTACTGCAGATTCCTACCGAAGAGTCCAACTCTGCAGAACACGCGTCTCGATCTATTTCCATCCAGGAAACACCTCAGATGCGTCATCATCGTACCAGTCTTGGACTGCATCCCCTCGCACCACTTCATGATGACCACGCTCAGCATGGGCGACAAGACCTCTTTTGGTCACGAATCCGTGTCACCTTTCGTGAACCTTTTGCCGAGTTCTGGGGGTGGTTATCATGATATTATTCGGCAATGGGTCCGTTGCCCAGGTGTTGTTGTCCACTGGACAGACCGAAGGAGCCCCTGGGGGCAACGGATTCGGGGCTTATCAGAACGTGAATTGGGGGTAAGTTACTTGATGCTCTTTTCTCTTCTACGGTGCTAATGCAGATTGCAGATGGGCTCTGGGTGTCATGCTCGGCATCTACGTCGCTGGCGACAGTGGTGCTTACTTAAATCCAGCCATTACTTTCTCTAATTGCCTATACCGCCAACTACCATGGCGGCGCTTCCCCGCATATTTCATTGCTCAGCTTCTCGGTGGCATGGTCGGCTCTTGCATCGTGTATGCCAACTACATCAGTGCTATCGATCACTACGAAGGCGGACATGGAATCCGGACGGTGCCACCAGTCGCGACGGCGACGGCCGGGGTCTTCGCGACCTACCCGCAGCCGTTTGTCACGAAAGCGAGCCAATTCTTCTCCGAATTCATTGCCAGTGCGATCCTCATGTTCGTCATATTTGCGCTAAAGGACGAGGCAAATATGGGCATGACGAAGAGCGCTCACTTCTTCCCGCTGATGCTCTTCTTCCTTATTTTTGGCATTGGCGCATGCTTCGGCTGGGAGACTGGCTATGCGATTAACCTTGTGCGAGACTTCTCGCCGCGACTCATGTCTTACGGCCTTGGCTATGGAAAGGAGGTCTGGTCTGCTGGGGGTTACTATTTCTGGGTACGTGAGCATGCTTGCCGATGTACAGAGAATGCTGACTAACGATGGTAGATTCCCATGGTCGCGCCGTGGCTTGGTTGCATGTTTGGAGGGTTCCTGTACGACGTGTTCATCTACACAGGCCAGAGTCCGGTCAATGCCCCCTATCTAGGATTCTCACACTTTTTCCACCCAAGAAGGGAGGTGCAGAGGAAGATAGAAGCAGAGAAGGAACTACACATGGTGTAGATGGTGAGCCGCAGGAGGATGCGGTGGTGGACCATGGGGCAGGGTCCGTCCTGGTCGACTCTTTTCGTTTCCGACGCGTTTGTGTTTTTTTAGCGAGCATTTCCAGCGGATGACGAAAGACACGAGCTTATGAAACGGAGTTACTGCTAGCTGCTGCAATTTGGCTTTTCGCGTGCTATCGACCATCTATCCAGTGTACACTGCACTGAGCTAAAGTGCCCGTGAGACGTCACAAAGGCGCTATTCCGTCCCAGGCTAGCGCCCCGACGCGTTCTCGCTCCACGTCGGTGCAGCGCGCATTCGCACCGTCGTCCCATGTGCCACCGTTCCCGCGTCTCCCCAAGCAATTGCATGCCGACCGCCTCGCATTGTGCCCACGCCCCCGACAGCTCTTTGCCCACAGCCTTCGCCGAGCGATGAGCCGCCGCTAGCCAGCCATCCCCACCACAGCCCGCCCGACCGACGCGTCCCGCAGCGCGTCTTGGGCACCATTTTCGCCCTCACCCGCCGCCCGCCGCCATGTACCTTCCGCGCGGCCTGATAGCACAGCTATACCAGAACCTCGTGAAACGGAACCATGCAGCTGCCCCGCCCGTCTTGCTGCTCGTTGCCCTCGAGCCCGACGCGCTGTGTGCCTGCCGCATCCTCACCGCCCTGCTGCGACGCGACTACATACCCCACAAGATCCAGCCCATAGCCGGCTATGGTGATCTCAGCCGTGCCTCCGAAGACCTGGTACGCCCCATGCGGACGACCCAGGGGGCGGCGGCGGCGTTGTAGTGTGTCTAGGCGTGGGGGGCATGGTGGACCTGGAAGAGATATTCGGCATGGAGGTGGACAGCGAAGGGAATGGGGGCACAGGAGACGTCGAGGTCTGGCTTATGGATGCAAGACGACCCTGGAACCTGTCCAACGTGTTCGGCACTCCGTATGCCCAGGACGGGGCCACGGGAGAGTGGACGAGAAAAAGAGCAGGAGTCGACAAGGGAAGGATACAGAAGAACTACCACTCTTCGAAGGGGGGCATAATCGTGTTCGATGACGGAGACATCGAGGACGAGCTGAAGAGCGAGCGTGAGGCCTACTGTGCTCTCGAAGAAATGCCAGACCTAGGAGAAGACGCCGAGTCCGACGATGACGACGAGGCTGGAGACGAGGCCCAATACCAAGAGCCGCCCTCTGGGCAGGCACCTAAAAAAGGAAATCGTGGAACGAGGGCGACGACTCGGACGAGAACATGTCAGACGACGAACGTCCCAGGCAAAGACGGAGAAGTAACTCGGTGAGTACGGCACCGCACATGGCAATATTCATGTCTGACAGGTGCACAGGGTGGGTCGATGCCATCGACGCCGGAACGGAGACCCCCACGACGTGGACTCATGATACTGGGAGGCTCCTCGGATTTCTCACGATCCGATTCCAGGAGCAGATCAGCATCGCCTGCTGTGGCAGCACCTAAAGAGCAATCGGTCAAGAGTCTCCGACGGCAGCTCATGGTTACGAAAGACAAGCATGACAGAACACTCCAAAAATACTACGACCAAGGTGCTTCGTACTCGGAACCTGTCTCTTCTCTCGTCTACTCTCTGGCATCCGAACTCGGTAGAGAAGACAACGACCTCCTCTGGAATGCCATTGTCGGTGTCAGTAGTCTAGAGCTCTATGGTCGAACAGGCAGCGGTGTAGGTCTGAACCCCCTCTCCGCAGCGGGCGGCTCGGCGGGGTGGAATGGTGACCGAGGCGAACGCATTCGTTCGGTGTTCCGTGACGAAGTACGCCGTCTTAATCCCGTCGACATCAAAGACCTCCCCCGTGAAAATAGCATGGGTGATTTAACAGGTGTCATTCCCACGAGCGCCCGCTCCGCAACAGACAAGTCGATACGCCTCTCACCAGAACCACGCTTTCTCCTCCTACGGCATTGGAGCTTGTACGAAAGCATGCAACATTCACCATATCTCTCCGCAAAACTGCACGTCTGGAATGACTCAGGACGCCGGCGTTTGGACAAACTCCTCGCCAAGATGGGTGTCAGTCTCGCACAGTGCAAACAATATTACACTCACATGGATATGGACCTTAAGCGTGGCCTCCGTGAGCGCCTTTTGAAGTTCGCACCAATGTACGGCCTCGACGGGCTGGTCCCTCCCGCACCCCGCGGCGGTGACTCCAAGGATGGATGGGGCTTCGTCCGCTGTTGGGGGTGGAAAGCTTGTCTCTCCGCTATTGACGCCGGCGTCATCCTTGGTGCCATACTCGAAGTCGGCGACGCAAAGTCTCTCTCCACCTCTTCGTTCGACGCCTCGAATTTCATCTCTTCCCAGACCCCGTCTCAAGAACGCCCCGAAAACCAAGCAGATATCGCGACCGAAACTCAAGATCGCATCATAGCCCGCTTTTACACTGCGTACGACGCCCTCTCCGACATTGATAAGCTCACCGCGCACATCCCCACCGCGCAGCATCTCCACCGTGCCATCCTCCGCACCGGCACTGCTCTCATAGAAAAACGTCAGATCCGTCACCTCAAGGCATTCCGCATGGCCGTTGTCCGCGAGGGTCCAGATGTCCAGCTCTTCACTCACCCCGGTGCCCTTACCAAACTCGCACTCTGGATTGCCGAAGCCATCGTGGAGCTCAATGGCACCAAGGGCCGTAATCGCGGCTCCGAGCTCGTCATGGCCGGCCTCGACGAGCGGCAGGGGCGATACGTCGTTGTGGGACTTGGCGGCGGCGGCGCTACAGAGTCGGCAAAGGAGCGTCTCGCCAAACGCAATCTGCGTATTCAGCA
Source organism: Pseudopithomyces maydicus (assembly GCA_026873275.1). Lineage (NCBI taxonomy): Eukaryota > Fungi > Ascomycota > Dothideomycetes > Pleosporales > Didymosphaeriaceae > Pseudopithomyces > Pseudopithomyces maydicus. The sequence goes on along the minus strand of JANTUC010000003.1, from coordinate 1,193,296 downwards.
GCGCGACGAGAAGCGTGCTGCCAAGGCTAAAGATCGCGAGCGTAGGCGTGAGGCGAGACGTGCGCGGCTGGAAGCTGCAGGGCTGGATGATGATGAGGTAGAGGGGTCTGACTCGGATGACGCGACAGAATCAGAGGAAGAAGAAGAAGATGACGACGACGAAGATGATGGCAAGCCAAGTGGAAGGAATCGCTTTGGAAATGCCTTCCACGAGGTGGTACAAGAGACCGGCGCGCGCGTCCGCATGGATAGCTTCGAGGCGTGCGTCATTGAAATCCGGAAAGAGGACCTCAGTGGGTTTTTAGAGCGGTTGAGTATGAAGGCTGTGGTGGGATGAGCTGACGTATGCACCACAAAGTGCATTACCTTGTTTTGTAGATTCTTTATTTCATGGGGGGTTTATACGGGTGGGTGGGTGATGCCGGGTCACCATAATCAGACAACGCTGACTTAAACTGGGACGGGTTCGTGTGGGCTAGGTCGGGTTAGATTCACATGATCGGATCTTTCAGGGCGATTACTATCATCTTTGCGCTTATGAAATGCAGCATGGGCGGTGTTGATTTGTTTTAGTCATCGATATGGGTTGGCATCTTGGGTAGTCTGGCACATGTACGCAATGCGATGCGATACATTCAGTGGAGCACATCATCAGATAGCTTGGTATAGTTTAGGTAAGCATGTTGCATTTCTAGCGCTATCAATTCATCTTTGAAACGGGAACAAATGAAAAACTGACTCTACTGTTCGAATCATATGACATAATCCACATCCTGTTAACATCTACAAATGTAACAGCAGTCGATCTAAATAATCTTTGTGGAGTTGAGCGAGGGTCAAAATCACATCGTATGCATCAATTTTCTAGACCACACGATTCGCAAGTAGCCCAGCGCCTATTGCTATGCCATGAACATCTTTCACGCCTGGCTATCATCTTGGATAGCAAGATGCTTCAAAATAGTGCGTAAGTAGGTACGTAAGTACTTAAGCAGCCTGTTACCACACGTAGCCCTTGTAGGCAAGCATGAGCGCCAGATGCCAATACTGCGACACCCAAAGCATCATGTCCAGATCCGTCAACGCCATCGTAGTAATTGTGTCTGAAGCGAGTCCATCCTGCCAAACACTAGGTCGAGTATGTCGACCAAAAAGCCAAAAGATCTCATCTATGGCCCTATAACACCTAGGATGCGGAACCCCTGCCAGAAAAAGCTCCCTTCCGCAGGCTTGCAAAGCTTCTTAGAAGTTACCTTCAGCAATCGAAGCCCCACCTAATGCCATCTCCCTAAATCCCGATGGTACCGTCCACCCATGAACATTACACGCGCGGATGTATGCATCTACTGCCTCACCTATGCCGTAATCAACGCGGCCATGAGTGTCCAAACGCGCAGGCTTGGGATCCAATGAGCTCATGGCCATTCGAACTTGCAGAAGGACGGACTCGATGGTGGAAACGGCGCTCCAGCCATTGTTTGTGAGAAGCTGTGGATTTGTTAGTATGAAATATATAAAAATATGTCCAAGGAGAAGCAAGATGCATACTTCCATACACATAGCACCACCCGCAGTAACGTGACCGCCCCCGCCCTGCTGGAAGCCTAGGAAGCGCGGGCGGATGACGCGTACAAATGGTGGAGACATGGGATAGTCTTTCCCGAAGCGCATTTCCAGCACGATGCTCGTGACACTCTTCTTCGCCATGTCCTGGGCAAGAGGAAGTGTGGGGTCGAAGGAGTGGAGCTCGATGATCCACTGGTACATATTCTCTATCTTGTCTTCGTCAATGTGCCAGCCAAGCTCATGCAATGGCGTATTCTTCTGTATAGCGATGACGGATTTAAAGTCTTGCATGAGCCGCCTAGTAGCAGATGGCGTAGCCCATGCAGGCAGAGCGAGCATAGACAGCTGGCTGTAGTCAAGTTTGCCTGGGATGTAGTCTGTCGAAGAATGGGCGGGAGCAGACGATTTGGAGCCTATGATTTTCGAAAGAAGACCTGAAGAGGCCTTCGCTTTGTTCTTGCCCTTAGATGGAGCTGGAGTAATTATGCCCGTGTCAAAATCCTCTGAGTCGGAGACGAGATCGGCATCTTCAAGCATCCTACGATCATCTTCCAATGTGGCCACGCTGACGTTATCATCGTCTGCATCCAAATTGATAGGATTAGCGACGCTCGCACCAGCAGAAGTCTTGCGGCGCTTCACAGGCTTGTCAACTGTGCGAACACTGGAGCCTCGCTGGCTTGAGATAGCGGTCCAAGGAATGATTAAAGGGCCACCAACTCCACGCGGGGTATAAGAATCATCTTGTTTTATAGGATTCGTCGGCTTAACCTCCTGGGAAGTATTGGTCGCTGTGTGGGAATTGGGGATGTCACTTCGAGTTTGCACGAAAAGATACCGTGTCTGAATCCAGTCCAACTGAGCAACAACAAGATGCGGGGTCTTGCTGACATATTCATTGGGAGCATTCACAATCTCGTTGAGCGCCACGGCCGAACTGATCTTGAGATCACTCATCGCCCAACCATTGGACCCTCCACCCAAGTTAGTGTAACCCAGGCTCGTATTTATATCGAGCGAATGGTAGACACCGTGGCCATAGGCTCGGCCATTGGCAGTATCTCGGAAGTGTAAACCTAAGCAATATTAGCCGTTGCATCACAGGTGACGACCAGAGACAATAGGGGGAAATCATGGAAGTGAAAAAAAATACTTACCCTCACGAATGATGCTGTGCCAGTTGGGGAGCGGACTGCCATGCCATGCAAATAAGGTAGGGTGGCGAAGATGCAACCGATCTGATGTATTTCGCACGGCTTGTATAAACCGACGCTCCTTGTCTGGTGCGCCCATCGCGAATCGAAACTGTGTCCAGCCAGGCATACCCCAGAGGCGTTCCTCGTCCTCATTCACTTGCATGATACAAGCTCGATTGGATGCGATGATCCAGCGCAACAATCCAAGAGCAGCCGGAGAAAATCGATTGACCCAAGAGCTTAGCGTGGACTGATTCTTGCGCAGAAGATAGTGTTTCATATCGTCAACGCTTGGAATAAGGTCTAACAATGCAAAGATTGCTTCACGCTTGTGGGACTCGGACAAAGAATCGAAATTCTGATCATACATGTAAAAGGTATATGGTTTGAACTCGGACCGGACCGGAGCTGCTTTATCCGGCGTCATCGTCTTTAGTGCAGGTGAGACAGTGGCATGTGCTGCGACCTGGCTTGTAGTCGACTCAACGGGTTCGGCGACAGTAATAGTGGGATACAAGAATGTTTCCCCAATCCGGCAGTGCATTGCTTTGCTGGATTTGTCGGCAGACCGAATAACGATCCAGTCTCCAACTTTAAAAGGACATTTTGGCTCGGGAGAATCGAATATAATTTCTCGAGTCGCAGCATTGTACCGTATGGCACCGGGTTTCACATCCTGAACGTCGACCGGGGTAGTCCTTATTTCAGATCTAGATGGCCTCGCATAGGGATACGAGTCGAACACCATGGCGGAATAGTCGTTCCCATATGCCGTTGTGGGAGGCACCATGAGACTCAGCCCAGCAGGGAAGTCTTTCAGCTTTCCCCACATGGCGCTCGTGTGACAAAAGCTGGTGAAGTCAGAATATGTAAACCCTGTGACTTATATGAGTTAGAGCGACGTACCTAATCAAAAGATCGACCACTTTAGATTGAGAAAGAATCTCATGCTCAATACTAGGTCCGAACCCAAGAGACATGTACTGATACAAGCAAAGTGGTTCTTCACAGACGTAAGGCTTGATCGCTTGGAGGTCGTCGGACATCTTGCGGAAACAAATTAGGCAAAACTCGGTGCATCGAACAAAATGGCGCAGGACGAACTGCATCGTCACTAGTGGAAGAGAGTGATCCCGACCGGTCCAGGTATCCGTAATGTGGTCGGCCGTAACGAGGGAAGGGTAAGCAGTGCTGAGAGCTTCAGGGCTCATGTACTTGTCCGCAAGTCCAAGATCGGAAGGCTTATGGGCACCGAGAGAGTCATGGTAAAACTCTTCAGCACCGTTCCACGACATGCCGTTGTAGCGGAATTTGAGAAGCTGAGGGAATCGGTTCTCCAAGAGATCATGGAGTGGATGAGAGATGAAGGAGTTCCGGAAGCCTTTTGGAACTGATGAATCTTCTGACTGCCATTCTGCATCTTTCTTCTGATTCTTCTCCCGCATAAGCTCCTCCTCCCTACTCAACTGAGCAAAAGCCTGTATCGCTTCGTGCATGGTCGGTTTGTACGTTGTGCAGATGCCGATTCTAACGCCAAATTGACGACGCGAAGCTACATTATCAAAGGTCTCCATGTCTGACATGTTTTTGTATCCGTTGGGATAGGACATGATGACGACCAGATACTCGGATGGGCGCACTTGCCATGCCTGCATAGCTTCCTCGGATATTCCCAATTTCGCGATGCGACAGGAGACAGAAACGAAGCAGCTACCGCCCTCTATTAGGCCGCCCAAGTAGCCCACTTTGAAGCCTGCAGCCTTTGCGGTCCGTAAGTCTGAACGTATACGCTTGCGGAACTCGGAAGAAGTGTAGCCGTAGGCTTCCTGTGACACGGAAGTCGGCATGGAAAATGGCTTCTGCACATCATCATCGTCTGGAAAGTATTCTTCCACGTCTTCGTCGGAATCTTCTTCGGCCAGACCTCCATAGTCTTGCGAGTCGAGCATCTGCTGGTCGCCGTCTTCGTCGGTTGAGTCTAGTTTGCGGGACGTGAGCTCCAGCATTTGCTCGATAGTTTTACCTGCCGCAGAGTCGGCGATGCCGGAGAGCGCATCCGCAACTGACTGTGGGGCATCGTCGGGCCCAATCAACATGTACATGTGGGTAGAGGGATAGTCGGAGACTTCAGGAATGAGTGCCAACAGTTTGTATTGCTTGCCATCAGCAGAGCACATGAAGGTGAACTCTCCGTCATTGTCGCCGGTCTTGACACTGGAGACTCCTGTGACGGGTCAGCGGAGGCTCAGAATAGTCACCATGTGAGGTTGCCTGTCTCGAGCGTATCCAGCTCGAGTGCCCGGTGAAGGGAACGTACCGGCTATCGAGACACCCTCGGCGGCCTTTTTCAGATCGGCGATGTAATGCCGACGCGGCATTGTGTACGAAGGCCAATGCGGGTGGGTGTCTGGGTGTGGGTGTCCGGGTGTGGGTGGTGGGCAGTGGGTGGTGGGTAGTGGGTGGTGGGTAGTGGGTGGTACCCAGGGTGGTACCCAGGGTGGTGGGCAATGGAACGAGGGCAGAGTGAGGCAGAAGTTTAGTAGAGCAAGTGGTCAACAGAAAAGGCAGGCACCACCTGGGCAGTGCGAGCAGCGCCGTTTGCCTCCTGGGGAGGGAAGGAGCGAAGGAGCAAACGAGCGACGGTGGAATCAGTAGAAAAAGCAGACTTGGAACACGAGCGGCCACGACAACCTGGGCAGCCTTGGAAAGGCGAGGGCTAGCGTCCGAGCGGAATCACGCTGTGCTCGCTGCCTGCAGGTGCCATGTGCGATGTGGGAGTGAAAGCTCCCATCAGGCAGACACGGTCCAAGCTCCCGGTGTGTGTGTACTTACTGAGCCACCACGCCCCGCATGCTGCTGGTCGTGTTGCAGCTCGGAAGGCCGCCCTGCACGGCTGTGTCTTCGGGATGCACCCGCTCCATCCTGCACCGGGGCGCCGTGTTGATATCTGATGTGCCATGGATTGTGTAGGACGACGCCAGAGACAGAGACGCCGCCTGCGGCCATGAGTCGCAGTACCGTACCTAGAACGTACCTAGAACTGCCCTGGAGCCCCACTCCTCCGCGGCGCGACTAGGCCTAGCAGGTTAGCCGCCTCCCACCCCGCATCCTCACACTGCACCACACACCCACCATGGCCGTCCTCGAGAGCGCCGCCTCGCCCACGTCCACCCACGTCGCGGATCCCGCACTCGCGCCCTTCATCCAGCCCCAATTCGACCCCGCCGACTACCTCAATGCGACCTTGCCTGCCCTCGCCCTCTCGTCCGTCGCCTCGCGCCCGCTCAAGCAGGGCACCTCCGTCCCGCTCGCCGAGCTCTCGTCGCACACCCAGGACCTGCTCTCCCAACTCAATGCCCACACCACCCGCCTCTCCACCATCCTCACCCAGCTGACCGACGACATCCTCCGCAGCGGCGCCCGCCTCGCCTACCAAGTCGAAGTCCTGCGCGGCGAGACCACCAGCCTCACCGACACTCTCGCCCATGGCTTGAGATCGGACGTGTCCAGGTTCGTTCCAGGCGGGCTCTCCCTGGCCAAACCGCCCGCCGAGCATGTAGACGCCGCCAGCCCCGTCCCTGCAGACCTCCATGCGCAAGAGGACGCCTCCCAATCCGCCCATCCACAACCAGATCCCACAGCACCAACCCCGGACTACATCTCTCACCTCCGCGTTCTCACACTCGTCCGCACCCGCCTCGACGCCGTAATAAAGGTCTTTGGCGAAGCCCTCCACTGGACACTGCCGCCCTCTGACCTCTCCCTCACATCCGGCCTCATCTCCGTCTCTGGCCCCGAAGCCACCTCTGACACGTCCACCCGCGAGCAAAAAGGCAAAGAATTTGCCGCCGCATTGCGCGCCGAGATCGCAGACCTCATGACAGGTGATCCCGAGCACGGGTTTGATGCTGCTCAGATCCGAATCCAGGCCCTACGGGATCTGGCCGTTGTGTGGAAGGGAACCGCTGAGGAAAAGGCACGGGCCAAGTTCATCGACGGCCTTGTCAAGATTGTAGAAGAGCGGCAGAGGGATGCAGAAAAGGATAAAAGAAAGGGGGCGAGAATCGGGAATGCGACGGTGCAGAAAGCAGCTGCCGCACCTGCGCCGCAGCGAACCGGGGGAGGCTTTTTAGACAATCTGCAGAGGATACGGGAGACATATATATAGACTGCATCTGCCACCCAGTTCTGGCCGGCTTCAGCGCTCCAGGGCTCCAGGGCTCCAGGGCTTCAAGGTGGGCTCCAGAAGTCCTGGATGGTGGATCCGAAAACTCACGTGACACCGTGTTGCTGTCGCGTCGCATGCTTCGGGAAGTGGGGTTTCCAAGCAAACATACATCATCGCTGTGAACCGACGGTAGGGCATCGTGGTTGTCACGTTATATGCATACAACTACACCACACCGAAACAGTCGGGTAATATTAGACAGAATTCTATGCATCATTCTCGTGATGGCCGGGGGGCTACGTGCAGCCCGGTACTTTTCTACAACAGTAATACAAGCCTGACCCGCGAAAAGCCTACCAGCGGCGGCTATGCTTATGGCAGCTCCCATATGCTACCGGGAACCTGCACCGCTTTTCGCTACAAGTAACAAAGGAAATATATGTATATGCCGAGTGTGTGCGGCAGACAGACATGTGGCTCGACCTCACGACTTCATTCTCCCCTTCTCCCGCTTCTCCGCAAGATACTTCCACGCCCGGATCGGGCCCGCAGACAATATCCCCTTCGCGCTTTGCACAGTGGATGGCCAATACACCGTCTGGTTGATGGCTTTTGTGATGTTCTCAGGAATGTCCTTCTCGGCAGCGATGCGGCGGTCAAAGTCACCACCTACCTGCTTTTTGATACCGCCCTTGGAATCCTCGTCCTTGGCCGCATCCAACATCTCTTGAAATTCGCGACCGGGGATGGCGTACTTGCGCTGATATAGGAAGTAGACCTTTTCTCGGAACGACTTGGGCAGTCGGCGGATCATGTTGGCGCGTCGCTCCACGCCCATGTCCTGGCTGAGCTTGAGATCAAGCGTCGTGTCATCCATCCAATCTGATTTGCTGATGGTCTTTTCATCAGCATACGAGATGTTGGGCAGAGACATGATAAGATCGTGGTAAAGGAGGCGGAAGTTGCGGATCTGGTGGGTCACGATGTTGTCGATCTTCTTTGGGTTTTCAGAACCATACGTCATGCGTGGGTCCCCAGTGTAGCTCAGGCCCGTGATGGTGGAGTAGAGCTCCCTCTCGGTGAAATTTGGCGGCAAGAGGAGCAAGGCGCAGCGCACGGCGGACAGCAGGTTTCGCTGATTCGCGACGCGAAGGTTGGGTTCTTCGTGGAGGATCTTGACAGGCTTGTGCAGGCGACCGGCGAGGTAGAGGGTGTCCCAGTCAGTGAGATCACGGTGAAGCGTCTCGAAGTTCACAACAGCGTACTTGATCATCGTGCCGTTTACCGTGATGTAGGGATTGAAGTAGACCCCCGCACCGTATCTCTCTTGGACATGGCTAACAACGCCGGACCCTAATCTTCCGAGGAAAGAGTAGTGATCCCGGTGCTCGCGCAAGTTGAGGGAGTGGAAATGTTGCGAGAACCGCGGTGTAAGAACAAAATCTATCATCTTGCCCCCTCCCTTCTGCCATTTCAATATCGCCTCGGGAGGGTTCGGATGCGGCGAATGCGTGATGCGTGATGCGCTGCCATCCGACTGTGGGAAAACACCGGATCCATAGGCAAAGGCGTAGGTGATGGGGGAAATTCCCTCAGTATCCCGCGCAAGCTTCTCTTGAACTCTTCATTTGTCTGCAGCAGTTGATTCTTTCCAAAGTCTTTGTGTGGCAATTGGGAGAAATCGGAAAGCGTCGGAGCTTCGTCTTCCCAGTCAGCTGGAAGAGACTGGGTGTAAGGTTGCGCGGCGGGTTGCGGGCTTTGCGTCGAGTTGTAACGGCGACCGAAAGGAAGAGTCTGGCTATAGAATTGCGCGGCGGGCGGTAGGCTATGCAATAAGTTTAGACGGCGATTGGTAGGAACCAAAGTCTCCCCATGGCATGCTATCCGTTGTAAAGGGCGTAGTCGAGACATGGTTGAGGATGCATTTCGTGTGCGTTGCGCTCGATGTTGAGAGACGATGACTAAGCACGACGTTGCCAAGACACGGATTGTTTGTTTGGGCGGCGATCGCGACTTCTCCACAACATCCCACCGCGCCGCCGCCCGTTGCAACACGTCGCGCACAAACACACTCCTCAATTATTCCATTCCGCGATCACGGAGTACACTCTCCGATTCGTATAGCGCTCCCTAGCGTACATTACCCGGACCGCCGCGTCCTCCGCTCTCCAAGTTGCAAGCGCGATCGCGCACCACTGCACACCAACCTTTGACCGACCATCTGCCGCAGCTTATCGAGATTCTTTTGGAATCCAAAATGGATCCTTCATTACAGTCGTTCGCCACCTACCAAGCGCGTCTCGACACTTTTGCAGCCCCAAAGACCAAATCCCGTCGTCCCTCCTCTACCCGCGGAAAGAAATCCGCCCCGAAGCCAACAGCGAAGGGCGGATGGCCCCTGGAATATCCTCGTCCTGAAGACCTCGCATATGCGGGTTTTATTTTTCGTCCGACAGACGCAAGCCCCGACAACGTTCAGTGCTTCCACTGTCAGACACAGCTCGATGGTTGGGAGCCGAATGATACGCCTGCCCACGAACATCTTACACACTCACCAAACTGCGGCTTCGCTACCAACATATGTATACGTTTGCGAGGCTCCGATCCTGGTAGAACAGAAGATGATCCGCTCAACGAGCACATGATGGAGGCGCGCCGGGAGACCTTCCAAGACATGTGGCCTCTCGATGTTACTGCAGGATTCCCCAGCGTGGAGCAGGTACGTCTTGTACATTTACCTCCGTGTGATATGTGCTGACATGGTTTAGATGGTGCAAGGCGGCTGGTATTACGACCCAAGCCAAGAATACCCCGATGGCGCCACATGTCCATACTGTAGTTTGTCTCTTGATTGCTGGGATGTTGGCGATGATCCTACTGAGCAGCATTTCAAGCGTGCCGACAACTGTCTGTTTTTCGCCCTGAAAGAATACTACCACCCTGCACAAACGAAAAAACCTAAGGCTGCCCGCAGCAAGCGGGCATCGACTCGATCGTCAAATGCCAGCACAATGTCGAAGAAAAACACACGTACTAAGAAAGGAGCTACAAATACAACTGGAAAGCCACTGCCCGCTCCGCCGGATGAGACTATGACAGATTCCATCGTAGCATCTATCCCAGACACCACAAATGCCTCCATGGTATCTGTCGCTGCACCAGCTCCCGCAAAACGCGGTCGCAAGACCAAAAAAGCATCCAATGCAGATGAAACGATGGCCTCGGTTGCCGATTCAACGGTTGGTGGATTCGGACTTTCAATGATGTCTATCCCACCAAAGGCACCGCCTGCAAAGAGAGGGCGTAAGCCCAAGAACTCATCTATCCTAGAGGACCCGCCCGCACAGTCGTTCGCAGAGTCAGTGCCAGAGCCCGTGGAACCGGCCCCCGCCAAAGCACCGGTCAAAAAGGGACGAAAAGCAAATAATGCTGCACCCCGAACCGAAATACCGGATTCCTTCGCAGAGTCATTTGCTGGTTCGGTGGCTTCTACAATGTCAAAAACTACAGCGAAAGGACGTCAAACTAGAAAGACCACCAAGCGCACGTCGACTGTTTCGGTTGCACCTTCAACTCGTAGTACGCGCGGTGCCAAGCGAAAGAGCGATGAGATGGATATCGATGCCGATGCTGGAACCGAAGCCGAAGCCGAAGCCGAAGTGGAGATGGACGTGGAGATGGATGTAGAGGTGGAAGAGCAGCGGCCATCGCCGAAGCGAACCAGGCTAAGCAGCCGGCTCAGCGATATCTCACTGCCGCAGTTTGAGTCTACTCCCTTGCATACACCCAAAGAGTACAAAAAAGAAGCAATCAAGAGCCCAATCTCACATATCAAGAGCGGTACGCCAAAAGCAGCGACACCCAGAACCGCTGTTCGACCAACGCCTACACTTAGGAGCCCATTCCAATCTTTTGTCAATAGTCCGTTAGGAGCGAGAAGCCCAATACGCCCTCGTCAGCAAACTCCCGAAGAGCCGCAAACCCCTGCCGTTGCACCGCCTGGTGAATGGCAATGGGACCCCGTTATCATCTCTAACATTATTACCGACGCGGGTCTTGATCAAGAGAACGCTGATATTGACTTGGGAGATACCTCCGAGAACATTACGAAAGCTGTCTTGACCAGTCTGACAAGCCCTGAGAAGCGCATGACGATCGAGGAATTTGTTCTACACAATGCAAAGCGTGGGGAAGAAAAGTTGAGAAGAGAGTGTGAGCGACAAATCAAAGCATTTGAGGCAGAGGGACGACGCGCATTGGCCGCATTAGATGCTTATTAGATGCCTACGCTAGGTTTGTGATGCTAAATTGTCGGAGTCTACGGCTAGGGTTCATTCAAGCGTTTTGTGTTTTTTTCTTTTTGGTGTTATTTGCATGATTGCCCGGCTTTCTTTTCTGTATAAAATAGGGCTCGTGAATACTTATATCAAATGACACTGATGATTATGGGACTTCGATTCTGTGGTTTTGTATAATGGTGAAAAGGTATTGAGTCGATATGACGACGACGGCGTAAAAAATGGTTGGAAAAAAGAGTGTCTCCCCACTGGACAGCGTAAAAAAGTGGCGTATGAGAAAGTTTCGTGGGACTCTAATTCTCTTCAACTTGAGATTGATGCGGATGTGATGGAATCGTGAGCACACGAATTATAAAAACTGTTTTTGATAGTCAGCCAATTTTGTGTCTATACAGAGATTGCGGCAGCTTTTCATCATGGACTTGTCCACATATACGCTCCTTAGTAGAAAGGGCCGGAGACATGAAGCTTGATTAGGTTGCGACTGGCCTAATCTTATATAACTTTGCAGTCGATGAGGAAAGTCGACTTCATCACCATGAAAAGACGAACAGTTGTCTGCGATGATGAGCAAGAAGAACGAAATCTTCTGAAACATTCCAATAGCTTGGAAGAGTGAACGAAATATAGCTTATCACGATTGTAGCGGCACACACACATTACATATATATAATACATGACAGTGCAAGCAAAAATACGGTACTGGATACTCGAGTTTGGCATTACTATCATGAATCGGTCGCATTGTCTAGTTATCATACACTCGAAATTAGCGACTCTCACCCTCCACACTCATCGTCTGTTTCCCCATTCCTTCCTCACCTCTAGCATCCACCTCCCTCAACACCACCTCCATCGCCCTCCTCACAATCCTCGTCATGGGCAAAACAACAGGCCTCGCAACCCCGCCCTCATCCCACGCCCTTTCCGCACCCTCCTCCTCCACACTTACACTCCTCGTCCACCTCAACTCCAAAATCCTCGTCTGCACCAACGAATCCACCGCATCCGTCCCAATCTCTCGACACAGCTCAAAGTACGGCAACGAATACGGCCACGTCGTCATCTTCCGCATCACGTGCAGTAGATTTTCGTGCGAGAACTTTGCGGCGTCGTCGTCAGACTGTGCGCCAGACGTCGCCGTCGACAGCGGCGAGTAGGTCTCGAAGGCCGGGCGGGTGAGGTGGAACTGGAGTAGGGTATATGCCTGGATAAATATGGGGGATTGAAAGATGGGGAGAGCACCTTGGTGCGTGGTCCAGGTACTGACGTAGTCGTTGATGTGGGCAAGTTTGCCGCCGAATGCATCGTAGAGGACGTCGAAGTCGAGCTTGCTTTGGAGGCCGTCGGGGAGGGAGGGCACGATGGTGGAGAGAAAATAGGATAGGGTTTCTTCTTTGGAGCAGTCACCTATGGTGAGAATCTGGGAATGGTGACCGACGTTCATCTTGCGGAGGAAGTGTTGGAAAAAGAGTCGCTGGTTGCGAGAATGACGTGGCAGAGGCGGTCTTGCTTGGTGAGAACGAGGAGGGTGTCTAGAAAGACTTTGAGGCTGAAAGGGTCGGGCACGAGAGCGGGCAGCTTATGTGCTTCATCCATAAGGAAGATGATGGGGCGTTTTTGGAAGGGCGGTGGTTCGTCCGGTTTTGTGGGTGTTGGTGACTGTGTTACTGATGACTGGATTGCATCTACCTGGCGAGATCGGAGCCCATCTTTTGCTTTAGAATATCCCCCGTTTCCACTTTCCGCCCTTTCTTGCGGACATGAAGGCTCATACTCCCAGTACTTTAGGAGACAGCTTTGCAACGACTCCATCAAACTTGCCAGATCTGCAACTGTAATCTTGTATCCCGGTACGCCATCTTTAGGCCTCTCATTCTCCAGAAATTCCAGCTTTGTATGCTTAAAAGTAAGCATGCACTTATTCATCTCCTCATCATTCATTTCCTGAAAGAATCGCTCAAACTGATCACACAAGGAGAGATACAAGGTTCTTAAGTCCGCAAAACCACTGATCCTGAGATCAAACTTGATCACGTAAAAGTCATCTGACGCCAGCACTTCCCTCAACAGTGCTGTTTTACCCACACTCGTGGCGCCGAAAACCACCGTCATCTTGGGCGTATTGGACAAGATTCTCCGCAAAAGTGCTTTTTCTGTTTCTCTTCCGTGGAAACCGGGGAGCTTGGAAAACGTGTGCTTCGGAGGGATCTTCTTGGCTTCGTGACTGAGCTCCATGTCCTCTTTGGCTTTGCGTAACATTTCGCGGGATTCGTTGAGTTGGCGAAGCGTCTCGGCTGGATTAGCCATGACGCCTAGAAGCTGACCCATGCCGAAGAAAGAGCGTCGCTGTAAGCCGGTGAGGCATGTACTGCCTCTGGGAACAGTCACGCGGCATAGTCGCCGCCGTGTTGTTAATGAGGCCATTTCGAAGTAGAACTTCAGGGTATCGGTCAGCGTCTCTGATGACACGAAAGTACTAGCAGAGAGCAAATCTTCTGCATATTTGGAACGTCTAACAATCGTGATTATGAGTTGACGTGGGAAAGGAAGGCGAGGTCATGATAACGTTACACGCTAGCGGCTAAACAATACGCGAGGGCACGTGTATTAATTAATCCCGAGGTCAGGGTTTCTCGTCCTTCACAGGCACAGACCGACTCTTAGGTGCGGCTCTAGGGATTTCCGTCCTTCCCAGGTTCCCACTAAGACACGTGGTGCTATGACATTGTGATCGGCGTCTGTTACCGATAGTTCGGTTCGTTATACTTGCTACATAAAGTACACTCTCAAATTAGAACTCATTCATTCATACACGTCATGCATGAACACCAACTCCATCGCTATGCAATACAGATGACAACCGTCCCAACCATTATTTTCACCTTGCCCAACCGTAATTACTCGCTTCCATATCTTAGTCGTCAACTAGCAGAGGTCCAGCACCTCAATCTCGCTCTCTCTCCAACGCCTTCTCTCTTTGCCCTTGCGCAAAGTGCCTTCACCACCAGCAACATCGTTCTTTCCAGGGCTTTCCGCATCTACGTACTTCCACGCACCAGCCAGACTTCTTCTCAGGATAATCTCACGCTTCTTTGTAGCCTGCTTTTTCCACGCCGCGGGGGAGATATTTTGCGCATGACGTGAGCCGGTGATGGAGAGCCGTGAGCGCGGGGCGAGCGCATTAAAGTAGTATCAAAACCATTTTGCACGGGTGGTAAGCCTTCGTTTGTAGATGCAGGCGGTGTGGCCGTCAGATCCAGGGTATCAACCTCTGGGGCGATGTTGTCAGATCGTTGTTCTAGCGGTGAGATAGGGTTAGGTCGAGGGGGTGAAGAGGACAGTTCCGTTAGGTCAAGGGGCGCTGTCTCGGATGGGGCCAGTAACTTGGATAATGAACTTGGCGATGTCCTTCGCGAGGTTGGCATTAGTTTTGGTCTACTTTTTGATGCCTTTTGTTCCTTTGGAAAGAGCCCATTCGACCTATGAAGAATGTCTGGTGCGAGCGAGACCACAGGTCGGCGATTTGAAATAGAATCGATAGTCTGCGAGGATGGTTGAGTTGCAGAATTGCTTTGCTCTTGTGGCAGCAATGGGCCTAAGGGTGAGGATAAGGTTAAATCTAGGATTTCTACCTCGGCCTCTGTCACAAACCGAGGTGCTTGTGGTAATTTAGGGTCGTTGAAAATTGGGTTTCTATCCCGCGGCTTATCCGGTAAACCCCACGTATCCAATGTTGTCTGTTTGGTCTTTACTGGAGATGCTGTCACGGTCGCTGCGCGCGTCGTTCGAGATACGGCACCACTCCTTGCTGCTCGTATCCGGGATTTTTTTGCCGGAGCTTGCGAAGGCGACAATGCTGGGAGAGGGTCTACCAAATCTAGGGTCTCAATAGCATCCGGGGTGGGCTTGCGGATCGTTCTAAGGCACTGGGTGGATTCGAAGGAAGGGTGTGGGCACGTTGGATAGGACCTCGCCTTCTTTTCGTAACACTTGCGGGTAGTTCCGGTAATAGTGACATGGACGCTTCAGGTGAAACACGAGATGTAAAGATATTCACAGAACCAGGTATCGGTGGAAAAAGACTCACAACAGTGTCGTCGTGTTTGGTCGTAGTCTCGGATGCCTCAACGATGGTCGTTTTTGCCTTTGTCCGTGACGATCTCACGCCAGGTTTCGTCACCTTTGCAAAATTTTGAATAGCCGGTTGTGAGCTACTGTTAGTGGTCTTTGTACGTCGGGTTGTACGTGGCTTTGGTACGGTGGAGTTGGCGTTATCTGCGGATGCTGTGCGTTTTGACTTGATTGGTCGTTGCCGTTCTGCCTCCCAGTCCTGGACTTTGAGAGGAGCTCCAACCTTGACATATGTCTCTAGCACCCATACACGGACAGGTTTGCAAGGGTCGAATTTGGTCGGACCGCGTTTCTTGGGTCCTTCGGTGTCGTCATCAATGTCGAGCGGTATTTCCTCGTCTACATCACCTTCGGACGCCAGAGGTATTTCGAGTTCATCGTCAGGGTCTTCTAAGCTCAGGTCGATTTTGACGAGTTCGAGTGGTGTGAAGCTGACCCGAAGTTCGGTGGTATTGTCTGTGACTGCATGTTGTCTCTTGCCATGAATACCCTTGACCAAGAGAGCCTCATCTTCTTGTATGGCCTGCAAATCATCGGAAGGAAACCTATCCAGTTGCTCTCCGCGCATGCGAAGGCTTCGGACAAGCAAGGACGGGGCTAGACTGCGGATGAAATGCTTTGCGCCTTCCAATCTGACCCACTCAAACGCATCGTGTGCGAAGCTGCGCAGACCTGCAAAATCGATGTCCTGGTCCCACTTGATGGAGTTGCGAAGCCTGTCCAGGCCAGCTTGGCTTGATATGGCAGGATGGGTGTAGTAGCCTAGGATATCAGTCCGCGGGAAGTCGTCGGGAATCTTCATGCTGGGGCGCTTTTGAGCAAAGAATTTGCTCTCGTTGGTCTTGATCTCGTGCTGCAGCCTGTCCTTCCATTCGCGCAGGGCGGTCTTATCGCCCCTTGCGATGCGGCACAGGTCGCTCCCAAAGCCTGCTCTTGCGGCTTCGCAGGCTTTCTTGGGGCCGCAGCCGGGAATGCCCTCGGGGACATAGTCGCCGCCGCTCATCAAAGCCACGAGGATCATTCCTTCGCGATCGAGGCCCGAGGGCCCGCTCTTTGTTTCGACGGCGTCGTACACGTTGACGTGGGTGGGTGTTTTGCTCGATCTTTGCTCGGGCGACCAGTTCCTAATGGTCATGCGGCTGCCGAACATGAGCGTGTCGACATCCTCGCTCAGGACGGCATCCACGATGCCCTCCCGCTGCAGCAGCGCACATTCGGCCTCTGCCTCGCCCGGCGCCAGGTGGATGGGGAAGGCGAACTGCTTGAGGAGCTGCTTTGCGAGGAACTCGGGGATGGAGGCGACGCTGACGCCGGGGCCGCCGGTCCTCTTGTTGCGCTTGAAGGGCGGCTTGTTGGGGCCGTCAAAGACGAATACGGGGTGGATGGAGAGGGCGACGAGGCGGAGGAGGCGGTAGTAGAAGGTGCGCAGGGCGGGGTTGGTGCCGCCTGAGCAGGGAGCCACCAGCCGTTAGTCACGCCCTGGAGAGGGAGAGGCAGAGGGAGAGGCAGAGGGAGAGGCAGAGGGAGAGGCAGAGGGAGAGGCAGAGGCAGAACGCACCTTTGCTTGCCTGGATCTGGAAGAGCCATATCGAAACGTCGATGGCGATGCGCAACGGCCGGCCCGTCTGCTCGAACTTCTCCGCGGCGAGCCTGGACAGGGCTACCCGCCGGCCAGGGCCGATTTCCTGGTATATCCTGCACTGGTCAGCCGATGCGCAGGCGTGGATGGCATCGCACGCACCCCTTGATTCCCATGGCGCGCAAGAGACCACGGCGCTCGCCACGCGGCGGCCTCGCCGTTGGTGTTGGCGGGTCTTCTCCACAGGCGCGCGCTGATCGATTGTTGCCGGGGCGACGCAGCGACGGCAGCAAGCGACACGGGCAGGCAGGCCCAAGAGAAGGGCATTCCTACTTTTGACACACATCGCATTCCGCGAGCTGCAACCGACCATAGCGCAATATGGCGTCCGTCGAATCGTCGCCAGACCCGCTCGCTGCGTCTTTCGACGAGGACCGGGTGCCTGCAGCAGCACCCAAGCCCACGGCGACACGCGCGCCAAAACAACGGCCTCTGGCCTCGACCTCGCCCAGCAAGCAGAACCGCAGGCCCGCCACCGCCGACTTTGAGCTGTCGTCGCCCACCAAGCAGATGCTGCTGAGCACCCCGCGCACCGGTGGCCAGAGCCCGTGGCGCATCAAGGTCACGGTGCAGGCAGAGCCAGGGAGCGACAGCGAGAACATGGACTCGCCCAGCATGAAGCACGTCACCAAGACCAAGACGACAAAGGTCCCGCTCAGGGACCCGGACCAGCCGTCCCCCGTCAAGCGCCGCGGCCGCCCGAGGAAATCAGATGCGCCGACCAAGCGCAGCGGAACGCCGCTCAGGAAGAGGGCTCCCTCGCACGCGCGCCGCCCGAGTGCTGCTGACACCAGCACCGCCGATGCAGAGACCGACGACACGTCCAGGAGGAGGCGGGGCCGCCCGCGGAAAACCCACCCACCGGCCGAGGACGACATCTGGGGCCAGGCGCACGACGAGGGCCTGGGTGCAGACGCCAGTGCCGCTGACGTCGAGACGGATGCCACGCCCAAGAAGCGGAGAGGGCGTCCGCGCAAGAGCATCCAGCCGGCCGAGGACAGCGAGCCAGCTCCAGCCATCTCGTCTGCTTCGGACCACGACGCAGCACACGAGACGCACGAACAACGCACCATTCCCCTGGCATTGCCGCCCTCGTCTTCGCCTCCAAACGCTTCGGTGCTGCCAGCTCCGCAAGAACGCCCAACAAGTCTCAAAACCACCCCCGTGCAGACAGAGACATCACGGAGACTCAAAGCTCGCAAAAACACGCCCGTTGCGCGGGACGTGGGCGTTATTGAAATTTCATCCGCGGAAGAATCGGAACAAAGCAACGACGACGACGACGACGACGACGACGACGACAACGACGATGACGATGACGACATGCAGTCTTCACTGCACACCGAGCAGCATCAGTATTTCCCGCAGGGTGGCCATGTCCAGCACCTGCAAGCGCCGACAATCGAATTCGAGGATGTCGATGAGGAGCAGGACGGCGCACAGCATGACGAGCATGACGAGCACGACGAGACCCATTTCGCGTTCGAGGAAGGAGCGACCAGGATGCCTGATGACACCACCGTCATCGATAGCGAGAACTTCAGCATGATCTCCGTCGACTCGCTGCCCAGCTGTGCTTCTGTGACGAGACCATCGACCAATGTGGTGGGCGATACCCCAGTTGCACACAGTACAGTTCCGGTCCGTGGCGGCCATGACAACCTCGGTGTGTCTTCCATCCATCTGCGGAGAGGTGCCCGTTCCTCGCCAGCGCCCACACACATCAACTTGCCCCTACCCCAGGACCCGCGTTCTGCACCGCCCCGGTACAAGACACCGTCTGTAGAACCAGTCGAACTGTCTATGCCGCCACCTGTAGAGTCTGCACGACCTGACCCCACCGAAGCTCAAACTCCAAAAATCGGCCGAGTCGTCAAGGCTGGCGTTGCCCTACAAGGGGTATTGGACCCAAATCGGAATACACCAGAGTCCGGGTCCTCCAAGACTGTCGACGAGCGCAGAGACCACCTCGACGATCTGTTCCGCGGTTTCAGCGAACGTACTAGACGCGAACTTCATGCCGGACTCAGACTTGGCGAACAGCTAGCTCAGCAAACACCTTCTTCACCAGCCATGTCCAGCCCCATCAAGGTTATCAACTATGGTCTACCCGCTCCAACTCAAACAGTCCAAGACACTATGCAAAACCAGCGCCGCCTGCTGACTCCGGAGGAAGGTGATGATGACGTGGGCCCTTCTGTAGCAGAGGCCGTGGTAGAGGCAGGTGCAGAGGTCGAATATCCAACACTGAGTCAAAGTGATCGTTCTGGCTTACTCAGTCCTATCAGCAACCCCGAAGACAACGACCATGTCAGCGAGATAGCCAGTCAACCACCTGTGACCGGAGCGCCACAAGTTCAGGAGGCGCTGGATTTGTGGGAGGAAGAAGCTAGTCGTCCATCACCAGCAGATCCGCCTTCCCACGTAGAAGGTTTGTTCGCACAGGATGGCCCTGTCAAACCAATTCGTGGGAAGCTGCCTCGGACCTGGCGACGCAAGGCTGCCGATGATTCTCAGTCAGGTGACGAACACAGAGATCTCCAGACCGTGACACCCCCCACCACGGAATCTGACGAGTCTATGGAGATTCCCGTACAGAAGGCTGGAAAGGCCAAGGATAAGGCGCAACCATCTTCAGCAGACGACGAGAGCGAGACAAGCGATGATACCGGAACATTCTTCGTTGCAAACATGCCTAATCTCTACAACCAGAACCGCTCGCGCGAGTCCAGACGTGGACGGTCCCAGCATTCAGAGATATCATTGCATCTGGATGAGAGTTTGCTTCCAGAGTCATCTCCACCAGCGGCATCCAAGACGCCCGCAGCGGAGAAGCCAAACCCCTTCTTGGACACACCTCCCCAATTGGCAGCGCTTCGCTCGTCACCTGGGAAAAGTAGTCCGTTGCGACGAGAATTACACAGTTCTGATCTTTCATCTGACACATCTCACCAAAGCTTCGAGGAGTCTACGCTGCCACTTGCACCTAGCTCTCCTTTTCATACCGTCGTCGATGGCGAAACCGAAAACTCCATGGCGTCCGATCAACGCCAATTCAGGAACGAAATGGCCGGGACGGATTCCAGTTTTCGTCGCATCCGCAATGAAGCAGATGAATACCTGGATGCGTACGAGCCCCAAGCCCGCGAGCTAGAGGATCTCACCGAAATGACTGAGCCGAGCAGAACATGGCACCGGAACACGACGATGCTTACGTCTAGTCCTCCTAAGCCATTGTTTACACAATCCACCCGCAAATCAACTCTCTCCCGTGGTGACACCCCTCCCATCACCAGTTCTTCATCTACGCCGCAAACTCAAGCCAACGCTACACCCACTCCCACCGCAAACACCGCACCCGCACCCACACTCATGGAATCGTCAACTCAACTCCACCCTGCACTCCAAAAGCTTTCCCTCTCCCCTCTCCCACGCGTTGAGCCATGGACCAAGACTCATTATAAAAGCCTCGATCGCCTCTACCAGCTCTATAAAAAACGGCCCCACCTATTTTCTCCAACCTCGGCCCCCAATGCCGCTCTCAACACTACACTTCTCGCCGACTTCCTCGCTGCATCAACCCGACCTTTTGTCGGTGCAAAGTACCGCGCCTGGGGCTATAATGTCGTCTTCACCGAGGCCCTGATTGTCATGTGTGCTACGTACATGCAGTTACTGTCGCTGGACAGTGCGGCTGCTTATGAGGCAATGGCTGGTAAGGAGATCGAGATGGGTGACTGTGCGCCTGGGAGGGAAGGGGAGACGCTTGAGGTCGAGGGGGTCGCGGAGAGATTAGCGACGATTGTGTTGGGTGAGGCAGTTAGGAGAGATGAGAAGTTGGGGAAGAGTGTGGACAAGAGGGGGAGGCTGAGGATAGAGTGGCCAGCGTAAAGAGAGGAAAGAGAGAGACAGGGTTGATGCGGTTGTAAATCTATATGTGGGGTGTTATAGCGTCCGGGATATTGGATGGGCTTTTGATTTGTTTTTTTTATAGGCTGTCAAGGGTTATTTTTTCTTAGCGTGAAGCGTTGTAGCGGGATCGTGGAACTGTTTTCCCACCTTGCAATATTGATTTTTCATTGAAATTATTGTTGCTATTTCAGTTCTCCCCTATTCTGGATCTGTTTTCGAGGCGGGATATACCATTTTTCTTGTTGCATCCTAGGTGGTTTCACTGCGATCCTTCTGAATACTAGAGCCATATTTCGATCTGAGCGTTCCTCACTTCCCCAAAGAACGATACAGCCTTTCGTAGCCCGTTCTCAAGTAGAACAATGAAGCTCCTCTGCCGAACATTTCTTCTGCTAAAATTTGGATTTTCGAAAAGCACGCACGTTCGTCTCATGTTCACACGAATATTTCCGATCCGTTCTAGTTAACGTGAAGACAGAAGTGCGAAGCAGACCATCCGACGCCTAGATGAACGATCTTGTCTATATTTTGGACATTATTCTGGACCTGGATGGAACACCTGTGATGGATGATCGAAACACGAAAATTATTTGACTCGGAATATATATCCTCCGAAGAACCGCCTGGGCTTGGTCCGTAAATTATTCTTGGGTAATCCATTTTATGCCGCTGGCGGTCATGTTTGTGGATGGTTTAGTAAGGAAATATGGTAGTGGCGAGAAGCCAAAGACCCGAGGATTCAGCCGCACCGAATGTGAATATCCAAGTCACAGCTTTCAAACTGCGTATCGTAACGAGGAAGGTACATGCACTCTTTCAAACCCGTCTGTTCTCCGGCCATTCACTCAATTCCACTTGAACTGAGAAATCCGCCCGAATTCCGCCGTGGTTTATCTCCTCACTTGTCGCATTCTTCAATTTTGCCTGGGAGCTTGTATCGCTCAACCTCTCCCAGTCACCTTCGCCATAACCGTACACATTACTGACAGTGACGTTTGTGTCGTTGGGATTCTTGAAGCTACCGTGTCGCTTGCCGCCGCCATGACTGGCAGGACCCCCGCCACCAATTGTGACGAGGTTACGATCACGAGACTTCTGTCCATAGGATGGGCCGGTCGAGTTCCCATTTCGACTAGATTTGATGTTACGGACGACGAGGAAGCGAAGAGAGGGAAGGGATCCCGCGATGAGACCGATGGCGGTTTCGATGTTGGACCAGAGAACGATGTTGCCGACGTGAACTGCCGGGTGGGGAGACTTGGTCAGCAAACAAGATATTGCAAAGCGCGCTGGAGGCCCTGGGCAGCAATGTGACTTACATGGAAGATTGTCTAATGGGTTTCGGTAGTACTTGATGTATGGAGTGCGAATCATGGTAGAGATGGAAGCCCTGTGGCATTCATGTTAGTTTTTATGCAACGAATCAAGCCATGGGGGGAACCCATTGCACTTACAAAGAAGCGAAGGAAAGCAGTACCCCGACCATGATCTTGGCCTTGAGCGCCATTTGCATGTTCTTCAGCAAAAACGCTGGCAGAACCGCACAAGCCAAGTCTGTCAAGATGGTCGACGCAGTCGAGGTGTATGACAGACCTATCATAGCATCCATGGTGGCACACTTGGCCTTACCTGTGGCCACAAGGCTACTGTCCCAGTTGCCTGCGACGGGTCGGCACAGCAGTAAGACACCGATGAAAGTAGTTGCCCACGACAGCCAGGTAGTGGCAAGGAGCGCGATGACTGCAAAGCGAAACCACCTCATCGTGTTGGCAATGCGCAGCATGGTGACGCAAATGGAGCTTTTCACAACGGCAAGACAGCAGATGTACGTCAACATCCAGATCAGGAGCCACATGCGTGAATCTTGTGCCATTTTCGTGCTCAAGATGTCATCCAGCGAACCCAGACCGGCGCGCGCGCCTTCGCAGGCGAAACCAACGTCGGCAATGTAGATCATCTGTACAGGTTAGCATACTATCCAACCAACAAGTTGCATACTCTCGGTCACGATGGAAGACGTGGCTGAGCGTGTGGGTGACTTACCAGTCCTGCGACCATAAGACCGTCATCGAGCCCAAAGGCCTTGGACGACACTCTTGCCCATGTTCGTAGAGCGACAACGGTGGTCGAGACGATACAACATACCAGAGAGACGGCAAAGATGGCCAGACTCGTGCCTTCCAATTGGTGCAGGTAGGGCTGGTTGGGGTCTTTGGCAGACATGGTGAGTGTGTGACGAAGTTTGGGAAAAGCAGGAAACCAGTCTGAAAACAAACACAACAATAGGCCTCAGTTTGGCTCTAGAATCAAATACGAAGCCGACCCGCAGATGGAAAATCGGGTACAGAAGGGCGACATGGGACTTTAGAAATAATGGTGCATCTGCTGAAGCTGATGAAGGTCAAACGGGAAGCTACAGGGTGTAGTCGTCCCTGGGGCGTGATTAATCCTACGTTTTCCCTTTTGAAGTATTGATCAGTGTGGTAGTTGTGTTGAATGCGCGGCTCGACTGGGGAATCAAGGCTCTCAGGTCTTTTCCTGGACCATGATCCCTGGCACGCTACACCTCCCCGATCTTGGGACGGGCCAGCATTGACGGCTCGACTCTCGGGGCGACCGTGCGTAGGTGAGGCATGCAATTGCTCCAAGGATGCCTGTGTACATACGGTACCTGGATGGTGCTGGGCAGTTGGAGCCGCGTTTAGCACGCACATGCATGGCGGATAACGGGTACTTGGCCGTCACCGTCACGTTGCCCCGCCGAGGCTCAGCTCTGCGACCGGTCCTTAGCCGCCGGCGAGGGAGGTGGCCTGGCTTTTGTGGCCTTCTCGATGGTTCTAGTAGGACGGATCCACCCATGGTGGCGCGTAAACGAAAAGGCAGCGGAAATGGTTCTATGTACAGCCGCCCCTGGGCACATGCAGCTGGTACCTGTGGTGCAGGTAGCGACTCAGGGACGTCGCTAGCCAAATTCGAAACGAATCGCAGCACCTGCACCTGCACCGTACCTACAGCACAGGTCGGGGGTTTGAACAGCCCGGCTGGATCCGAACCCGGTAGTTGTACCGGAGCCTGCCGTGTCGTTGTTTTCGCACCATCTCATACGGCGGGCCGCAATCTTGAGATCCGGCTCTGCGGGAACCCACGCTAGCCTCCACGCTAACCCACGTGGGGAAAGACGCCTCACGTAAACACACGCCTTCGTATGCTGGGCAGTGTGGGCATTCCGCTGTGCCCCCCGCTGTGCCCCCCGCCGCGCGAATTACTTGTTCCAGTCTGTGGCCTGAAGAGGCTCAAGAAACCCAGCTGGAAGCAAGCCCAGACTGTGCGGACAGCATTGCAAATCTCCACATGCCCATGCCCATGCCCATGCCCATGCCCAGGTGCATGTGCATGCACGTGTGTGCACCGAGCACCCATCCGACGCTATCCAGTTCAGTAGCAGCCTCCCCACCAGAGGGGAAAATTTCGCGCACAGGGACATCGATGTTTCGCGTCATATATGCCAGGGATTTCCTTTAAGCATCCCATCTAAAATCTCAGGAAGGACCGTGCAGTCGGCCAGCAACCCGTCCCACTGCCATCGTGATTGGCCTGTGCAGATCATACCGACATCAGACGTTCCACCATGTCTGCCAGCAGTCAGTTAAATTATCTGCTTGTGAGCAAAGGGCATCACCTCCGAAGACCGCCTCCATTGGATGCCATTCGGGGCTTCAACATCTGCACGGTCCAGTGCTGGACCAATGCCATGTGGGGCCTCCATTCGAGCACTTTGCCTGCCCCGGTGCATTAGCCTCCTGTACCTCCTGTACCTCCTGTCACTTGTGTACTCCAGGTTTCGGCTAGGACTTTGATCAACAGTTAATAACCAAGTTTTCTTTAAGTCTCTCTTCTTCAGAACTGCAAAGACGCACACCCCAACACCTGGCATTTGCATAGACCATTTGGAACCCCCCCCAACCAACATCGCTTCAATCACACCACACAATGGCCAGCAACACCGCCATCTCCAACACCGCCCCCCGGCCCGTCATCACGAGGGGAAAACCGCCATCGTCACTGGTGCATCCAGAAGTGCGTAGTCACATCTCCCTGCTCGTGCGAGACCAACCCTCCTCCGGTTAGCTGACATGCCAACTCCTACAACATAGGTATCGGTGCCGCCATTGCTCGCAACCTCGCCGCCAAGGGTAGCAATGTAGTCATCGTCTACCTCACCGAGGGTTCTGACCCTCTGGCCGCCAAACTGGCTGAAGAACTGACCTCTGCGCACGGCGTTGTGGCCGTCCCCGTCCGTGCGGACTTCACCACCGCTGAAGGCGTGCAGAAGATCATTGCCGAGGCCAAGGGTAAAATGCCCGTTAACCCCAAGACTGGAAAGTTCCAAGTAGATATTCTCGTGCATAGCGCCGCACTATTCCACGCTATGCCTCTCGAGGCTTGCAACTTGGAGGATTTCCAAAAGGTGTATGCCATCAACGTTTGGGGCCCGATCAACCTCACACAGGCGGTGAAGCCGTATCTGCCTACTGACCGCTCAGGGCGTATTGTAAGTCACCAGCCACATTTGGACATGCTCTTTTCTTGCACTGCGATGCATCCCGAGGTCCCGAGGTCATCATCTTTGCACGTGACTTTGCACCGACAATGCAAATGTTGCAGATATTTCCAGCTCTTTGCATCTCAACGACATTTCAGTATCGAAATATGGCTGATACAAAACAACAGGTCAATGTGTCCAGCGTCGGCTCCAAGGTTGGCCTCCAATACCTCACTCTCTATGGTGGTTCAAAGGGTGCCTTGGAGGCTATGACCCGTACCTGGGCGCGCGAGCTTGCTGAGCAAGCCACTGTCAACTGCATCAATCCTGGTAGCACCATGACAGACATGTACCGTAATGCGAACCCCGCGGCCAAGGAGGCCAATGCACTGTTCAACCCACTAGTCCCGCTGTCGCCGCTGCGCGAGTGGGACAACGAGGAGCAGAAGAAGTTCGGTGAAATGTATGGCGGGCGAGTAGCATATCCGGAGGAGATCGCCGGAATTGTGGGCATGATCTGCTCGCCGGAGAGCGGGTGGATGACAGGGTCTTTGATCAGTGCTAACGGTGGACAATGGATGAGCGGGTAGATACTGTATATGTATTAAATGTGAATGAAATCTGCACAATGGCAAATTTTTAGCCGGATCCGTCCGCAATTGCGTTCTAAATCTGGATCGAGTATTCCGTGTTAGGCGAGAACAAGTAGGATCTCACCAGGTTTGGACAACCATGACATGAGTCAGTATCTATACAGGCCGAGTTATACAAACTCTACTTTATGTTCGTGGATAATTCGTCATGTTGAACTGGTCGACAATCTCGCGTGCTGCTTTCACAATATCCACAGCGCCCGGCGAATCCGAGTGACAGCATAGGGAGACCTCATAATCCCCCACTGGAAGTTGTAGTTCCTCTCCAGTTATCGCCGTCACAGTCGCATTTTCCACTTGGCTTTTTACATGCTTCCTTGTCTCATCGGGATGCCATGGCCTACACATTGTCAGCAAAGCCCAGGCACCTGACCCGACCTCACCCTAGTTCACACGTGACCTACTTTTTTTCCGATCAATGACAAGTGTATTGTCGCTGTTATATTTGACATCTCCATACAACTCTGCGACAAATGGCAAGCCCATCTCCTTGGCTACTTCTTCATGCAACGTGCCAGCAAGCCCAAATACAGTTGTACCTGTGGGTACACCTGCGTAGACCGCCCGGCAAACCTCTTTGTCCCTATACATCATTCCGTATAAGACACCATGTGGTTTTACGTGGTGGAGCGGTACATTTTCAGCGTCCAGGAATGCCTTGAGTGCCCCAACTTGGTACCGCACGGCGGCCGTGAGCTCTTCTGGCGACATCTTGATTTCGCGGCGTCCGAAGCCTTGAATGTCAGGCAAACCTGGATGGGCGCCAACTGCAATATTATGTTTCTTGCATGCCAGAACCGTTTGTTGCATAATCAACGGATCACTGTGTCTCTTAATACAGCTACTAACACACAGGCTGGGTCCCAGCATACCCAGCGTGAAAGCCGCAAGCAATGTTTGCATGGTCGATGAGTGGAATGAGCTCATCATCCGGACCGCATTTGAAATTTCCGTAACCCTCTCCTAGGTCCACGTTGATCTTGACTGGGTGTTTGATTGCCGGCATCGTGAGATAAACGTGAAAGTTGTGTTAAAGTTCCCTCAATCCCGCCATAATGAGTTATGAACCCCCATCCCCCACTCTAGTTTACGTTAATGACGTCGATCCGGCTATCCGAAGGAGGGTGGAAGTACAGCGGGGTCGGAACGAGATGAGGAGTCGGCAACTAGGTACCTTGAGGGATCGGGCGGGCGGGGTTTCCCCGTACGCAGCCGAAGCCATGTATCAATCAAACAGCCCGTTCGGGACATGCGAATGATGGACATTTGCATCCAAAATCATAATGGAAAAGCTTAAAACTTTGCTTATTGCCAACCGCGGCGAGATTGCTGTGAGACACCTAGGAAACAGGCTATCGATAAGGTTCGCTGACATCATTATCATTGTAGGTTCGCATTTGCAAAACGGCAAAGAAGCTCAACATCAAAACCATTGCTATCTATTCGGAAGCCGATGCAGCATCGCAGCACGTCCGTGATGCTGATGAGGCATTTTTGCTCCCTGGCAGTAATGCCACAGCGTATACCGAGGAAGAATCTATCTTACACATAGCGGCTGAAACAGGTGCTGACGCCATCATCCCCGGCTATGGATTCTTATCAGAAAACGCACACTTTGCACGCCTAATCAGAGATAAAGGTATCGCATGGGTTGGCCCTTCACCTGATTCAATCGAAGCATTTGGAATCAAGCACACAGCAAGAGCGCTCGCGGAAGAAGCAAACGTTCCAATTGTACCAGGCACTAAAGGCCTCGTCGAAAATGAAGATGTGGCGGCGCAAGAAGCTGAGAGAATCGGATTTCCTGTAATGCTCAAGGCTACCGGTGGAGGTGGCGGTATGGGCCTCATCACCTGCAACAAGGCGGAAGAAGTGCGTGAGGGCTTTCGGATGGTGCAGTCCAGAGGCGAAACATTATTCAAAAACTCCGGTGTCTTTATCGAGGCTTTTTACCCCGAGAGTCATCACATTGAGGTGCAGATTTTCGGCAATGGGCAAGGTCAAGCAATTCACTTCGGTGAACGTGAATGCTCGATTCAAAGACGACATCAGAAGGTCGTCGAAGAATGCCCTAGCCCATTTGTAGAGAGGCGGCCCGATCTCCGAGCGAAGCTGGGCGACGCAGCTGTTCGCCTGGCTGAGACTATTCAGTATGGGTCTGCCGGGACTGTTGAGTACTTGGTCGATGACAAGACTGGCGACTATTTCTTTTTAGAGATGAACACGCGACTTCAGGTGGAGCATGGTATAACCGAGCTTTGTTACGATGTTGACTTGGTGGAACTTATGCTTAAGCAGGCAGATGAGCAGCTTGCGGGCCGGGGCGGGCTTGACGGTACGCAATTGAAACGAATGCAGCCGATTGGACCAACTGGTTTTGCCATTGAGGCTCGTGTATACGCGGAAAATCCCCTGAAGAATTATGCGCCTTCACCAGGTCTTCTCCAGAAAGTCGAGTGGAAAGCAGTTCCTGGTAGTCGTATTGACACATGGGTATTTACTGGTTCTCGCATCACGCCAAACTATGACCCTCTCATAGCAAAAGCCATGGTTCATCACGCATCTCGTAATGACACGATTTCAGGAATGTATGATCTCCTCACTCAATCGTCAATTTGTGGGGCCCCCACGAACCTTGAGTTTTTAGCAAACATTGTGGACGATGCACGATTCAAAGCAGGAAATACCATGACTAGCTTTCTGCAGAAGTTCAGCTACGTTCCCCATGCGATTGATGTTCTATCTGCTGGTGCCTACACCCTCATACAAGACCTCCCAGGAAGACCAAAGGTGGGAAAAGGCATACCGCACTCAGGACCAATGGACCCTATGGCATTCCAAATTGCAAATCTACTCGTTGGAAACCACGGCGGTGTGGAAGGTCTCGAGATTACCTTGAGTGGACCCGAGCTACGTTTTGTTGCTCCTGCTGTCATTGCACTGTGCGGTGCCCCAATGGAAGCATCTTTGGACGATAGTGATTTTCCCATGTGGACCAGCGTGAAGATCAAAGCCGGGTCTATACTTAAAATTGGTAAGACCACAGGCGCTGGATGTCGCTCATATCTCGCTTTATTCGGTGGCTTCCCTTCAGTTGCAGGCTATTTCGGTTCCAAATCGACATCTCCACTGGTTGCGATAGGTGGATATCAAGGTCGAGCGCTCGCGCCAGGCGATCTATTGCAGATATCAGACCATCTTCCCCAAAACTTTGTGTCTACATCCTTGCCAGAATATCTTCGGATGAACTATACAACCGATTGGGAAATTTCTGCTATGGTCGGGCCACATGATGAAGGGTACTTTACGCCTGGGTTCATTCGTACCATCTATGATACTAAATGGAAAGTCTCTCATAATTCGTCACGAAGTGGTATCCGCCTCAACGGACCAGTACCACACTGGGCGCGAAATGATGGTGGTGAAGGAGGCGCTCATCCAAGCAACCTCATCGAATACGGGTACCCAATTGGCACCTTAAATTGGACCGGAGATGATCCCTGCATCTTCCCTGTGGATTGTCCTAATTTCGGTGGTTTCACAAGTAGTACAACAGTGATCAAGGCTGATTGGTGGAAGCTCGGACAGGTCAAAGCAGGCAACACGTTGAAGTATGTCCGCGTTGGACTACAAGATGCGCTAAAGAAGAGGAAACGGAATAATGACTTTCTAGACTCGATTGAGAAAGCCATCAAGACTAATACTGGCTTTCTGAATATCGAAAGTCTGCAGAATAGCCATATCAGCTTTCATGAAAGCGACATTGGGAAAGCTATATTCTGGGAGAAGGATGCCAGCACTACGACTCCTAGAGTACGGTATCGTCAAGGTGGTGATGACCACATCCTCGTCGAATACGGTAACGAATCCTTCGATCTCAATCATCGCTGCCGCGTTACTGCGCTTGAAAATACCTTGAGATCAGAATCAACTCCAGATGGTATTAAGGAAAACCTATTCAATACTGTCGGCTGCTGTACCACATTATTGATCTACTATAATGGTGCCAAACTTCTACGGTCAGATTTAACAGCCTATCTAAGAGAGATTGAATCAAAGCTGGGCGACTTACGTTCCACCAAAGTTCCAACCCGCATTTTCAAGCTCCCCATCTCATTCGAGTCAAAACTCCAAGACGAGGCTACTCAGCGCTACATTACAAACCAGCGCCCACATGCTCCTTACCTACCCGATAATTTGACGTTCGTTGCAAGGAACAACGCGCTTACACCTCAGCAACTCAAAGACATTTACCTGAGCGGGCAATTCATGGCCGTTGTTGTCGGTTTCTTTTGCGGAAATACAGTTTCGCTTCCCGTGGATCCACGGCAGCGTATTTCTGCACCGAAAATGAACCCTAGCCGTGTCTTCACACCCGAGGGGACAGTTGGCTGGGCAGGAAGCTGCATGTCGATCTATCCAGTAGATTCGCCGGGTGGATATCAAATGACTGGACGTACAGTGCCTTGCTGGGACTACTACTCTTACAAACCTGGCTTTACTGAAAGGCCATGGATTTTTCGCGACTTCGATATCCTCACCTTTTATCAGGTGAGTGAGCAAGAACTTGATATTCTGCTTGGGAAGTTCAGAGCGGGCAAGTACGATTGGGAATATGATTGGACAGAATTCGATATGTACAAGCACAATAAGCTACTAGAGGATACCAGAGAGGAAGTGGAGACCATTCGAGCAAAGCAGAGGGTGACAAAGAATGAGATGATAGAAGCTGAGAATGAA
Organism: Pseudopithomyces maydicus; assembly: GCA_026873275.1. Taxonomy (NCBI): domain Eukaryota; kingdom Fungi; phylum Ascomycota; class Dothideomycetes; order Pleosporales; family Didymosphaeriaceae; genus Pseudopithomyces; species Pseudopithomyces maydicus. Next base: position 1,162,447 of record JANTUC010000003.1, on the reverse strand, counting down.
AGTCTGGAGCGTTGGCGAAAGGATAAAGCCGAAAATCAGGTTGACGAGAGCGCTATTGAAACGCTATTAAACGATCCCGATGTTCTCAGCATGGAAGCTCCTGTTGATGCAAATGTATGGAAACTTGAGAAGAGCGAAGGAGATGAAGTGGAAGAGGGCTCTGTGGTGAGTCTATAACCGAAATACTTGGGTTGTTGCACTAAACATGAGTAGGTCGTAATTCTAGAAGCGATGAAGCTCGAGATTGCAGTCAAAGCCCCAGAATCTGTGGGTAAGGAGGGGAATTTGAAAGTCGAGAAATTGCTTGTAAAACCTGGTGACACTGTGACGGCAGGCGGAAATCTAGCATTGCTGAGGAGATGCTAACAGTCCAACTGATAAACACTCCATGATACATCGTTTACTTTATGTATCGAATGTAATTCCACATCAGACTCACGCGTACCTTTCTTCGATGTATGTCTTTAGTTTTATTTTTGTATTTCATGAGACTTTCTACTAAGTATAAAACTCTGCTCTAACCACAAATCTACAAGTGGATGCTGAACTAGTATATTTTACGAATCATCGTCATCTGATATCTACTTCTTTCTAAGACCTTCTGACAACAAACTCCAGCGTCCAACTATTTCATTACTTTACTAGTCAGTGCCACGGCTACTGAGCCCATCAGTTGCAAGTAAAACATCAACGGAAGAGCATGGAATGTTCACTGCACGTAGAATTACACTGGGTTTCCAATCGACCAACCCCGCTCGAATCCTTGGTATTAAGAATAAAGTACGGTCAGAATATCTTCCACCATTCTAAGCCTATTATATATGAAAGGGTTTCGCTAGGAAATAAAGTCATTTTCAGGCTTAACAGGATCGTGCAAGTTACCCGGAGAATAAGCGCTCATAACCAATCAGCGGCGCTTTCTGGTATAGACCCGGGTATCGCACCTTGTCGGAACAAACATATCCACCACATGGCATGTTTCCTTTGACTTGTAACTGCATGTGTTATAGGAGTAGACCACTTTCGGTGAAAGAGTTACTCTAGCACTCCCCGCACTTGCAGTCCCGAGAAATCTCTCTTACCACCGGTAGATTAATAAAGGGAGCACGACATTTGCCGGGACGATGAATAGAAAACCAGAGAGGGCCTCAAAAGTGCTTCAATGCTGTCACCGATTATTTTTGCCTAGATTTTGACAAGCATGTATCAGAGGCTTCTTCTGTCTTGCGCCGCCTTGTTCGCCTATGCTGCCAACGCAGCAGACTTTTATGTCTCTCCCGATGGCTCCGACAACAATGCGGGAACGTCAGTAGCACCCTTCAAAACCCTTCCTAAAGCTCAGCAAGCGGTTCGTGCCCAACTTGCTGGAGCTGCAAACGAGAATATTACTGTCCACGTGGGTGCGGGTACATACACACTGTCTTCCCCCTTAAGTTTGCAGCGGTGGACTCTGGAAAGAATGGCTTTACTGTAAAATGGATTGGAAATGGCGCAACCATATCTGGTGGGCTCAAGCTTACCGCTTGGACAGCGGGATCCAATGGTGTATATTCAGCAAATGTTCCCGTGGGTACGAGATCACGAAATTTGTACGTCAACGGCAAGGCATCCAACTATGCTCGCAGAAAAATTGCGAATCGAAAAGACTTCACGTATACCAGTACTGGCATGAAGTGGACGTCGGGAAACTACGACTGGATTACCTCTACCCAGGGAATAGCTGGCGCAGAAATCCGCTTTCTCAACTCTTTCGCAGACCGCTATGCGCCTATTCAATCGACCGGTAATAGAGAGTTGATAATGAAGCAAAACACATGGTATAACCAGCTCTGGGGATACGACACTGTAAACAAGAATAATGCGGACTTCGGTGTCTGGGTACAGAACGCATTGGCACTCCTCACAGAAGGCGGTCAGTTCTATCTAGATTCAGCAGCCGGCAAGGTTTATTATAAACCCCTTTCTGGTGAAAATATGGCGACTTTGGATGCATACTTGGGACTTTCAGAAGCGCTCGTTGTGATTGGCGGGACCTATGCTGACCCAGCACATGATATCTCGTTTCAAGATCTCAACTTTGTTAGTTTAAATCCACAATACTGAGATCAAACACTTCTGACATGGCCAATAGGCTCATACGACATGGCTGCAACCTGCCAGTATAGGGTATGTCGATCAACAAACAGGAGGCAACATCTGCGAAAACAAAACGTACGACTCAACTAACTTTGAGTCTACGCGACCGAACTGGTGCCAAATGCCCTCTGCCATCCAAATCAGTGCAGCTAAAAACATCATACTCACTGGAGGAAATTATACACAAATGGGTGGTGGCGGCATTGGTATCGGTAACGATGCCAACGCCCACGTGACAGGGGTTGGGCTGGGAGCTAACAATGTTGCAGTCAAAGACGGATACTTTACTCAGGTTATGGGCAACAGCATCACTGCTGGTGGGATTCGCGCCGACGCGCACCATCCAAGCGATGCGCGTATGACAAACTCCCGTATAGAGATATCTGGCAATATCTTCTATAACGTTTCGTCACTCTTCAGTTCCACAGTTCCGATCCTTGCTACCTACGTCCAGAATACAATCATCTCGCATAACGATATATACATCACTCCGTACTCTGGAATCTGCATCGGCTACGGTTGGGGATCCAATGATGCTGGCGGCAGCTCTGAATACGTCAACCGTGGACTGTACAATTATCAACCCAAGTACACCACCCCTACAACACTGATGAACAACCGTATTGAGGGTAACTTGATTCACGGCTATGGATATTCACACACCGATCTTGGTGCCATATACACACTCTCAAAGAACCCATCAACATATATTGTTGAGAATTATGCCTTCGATTCGAGCGGCTTCGGTGCTTATACCGACGAAGGGTCCAACTCTTATTTTATCCAGAACAACATACTCCTTTCGAACGGCATCTGGTATGCGCGTAACGGTGTTAACACTGCCAACAACACTATCACCGGAAACTACGGTAAGTCTGGTTCAGGCATGTCCGGTAATACGATTGTCTCGGATATTTCGCAGGTGTCTGCTTCAGCGAAGCAGATAGCGCAACGCGCAGGCGTTTTACCGGAGAAGCGTGCTGGAAGACCGGTATCGAATCCCAAAATCTAGAGTATTTTCTAGAATTGAATCGGATGTACTTGTACGTGATCTATGATACTCTCTAATGCATGTCTACTTTCGAGTGTTTGAGTAAAAGAAAGAGAAAATTCCTAGGAGCGAATGGCAAGCCCAACTGTCCCAAGTTCATTCATGATGGCGACTACCCGGAACACACATAATGAGGCATATGTGAGAGACTGATCATTTACTCGGTAATGTATGCAGGGGCTCTGCTGGAAGTGTCCTGGGGGCCACCTATCGATATAATGTTTATGATGTACCTCAAAGTCCAACTTGTGGAAAGGAATTTTCTTGGTGCACGAGATCAGTAACCTCAGGATGAAGATTCGGATGCAAATAATTGGAATTACCAGAGTATTCTAAATCTAACTGGAATAATCTATGTAGATGGAAATAGGATCGTGGAGGTTATCTTGAAGAAAAATATATGTAAATGCAAAATATCGCACGCTATCAGCATTCGCTTAGCTCACGACTAAAATTGCACAGGCAAATGCCATGAAGCACAGAGCAAAGGATCCCGGACTCAACTGTGCGGCACCACCTTCTTTGTCTTTCTTGTCTCCATCTTCATTTTTGTCATCTCCGTTGCCATTACCAGCTCCATTATTCTTTGAGCGATCGTCTAATGATCCCTTACCGCCCTTTGAGTTGCTCACACAGTCTTTGTCGCCCCAAACCGCAGCCTTGGCCTGAGCCCAGGTTTCAGAAGGATCGTCAAGACTTTTAGCTGTGTAGAACAGTCGACAATCTGAGGCTTGGTACGCGAACTGGAGGGGAAGATGATCATCGCCCTCCTGGTATGAATCTCTGAGATTGACATTCCCTCCGGCAAGGTACCAAGGCAATGCAGCGGCATTCGGCACAGCTGTCTTTGCGAGCTCCTGTTGATCCCCCGTAAGAGCTTGATAATCAGCAGCTTCTACTATACTATCGATAGTTTCGTAAGAAAGTGATTGTGCGCCACGCACGCCGCCCATAACTTGCATTGGTTCAAGTTTAGGCCGTCCGCCAAAAGTTATGGCTCGGACACCTCCCACGTTCGTCATGAGATTCACAAAGGTCGCACATGTCGAGGCGCAGACTCCATCGGTCATGATAAGAATGTCCTCTGCCTTGAAAGGCTGTGTATTGTTAATGGCGTTCGCACCAAAGCCATGGATCTCAGACGTTGGATCGGCGGTTGACGCCGAAGTGTAATTGTAGTTGGCGAAGAGCGAGGAAACCTTCGTATCAAGCTGACTACCTCCATCCAAAAAGTCTTCAACGGATTTGAAACCCTCTTCCTGGTTTGGTTTCACTTGGCTCTTCCAGTAGAATGGCAAAAGATCTCCCTCCTGCGGTTCTGTATCTTTAAGACCAATTACAACCAAATCCAGAGCATCGCTTCGACGGAATCGAGTCCCAGAGTATGGAAATTCGTTGGGGAAGAAATATTTAAAGAGATCAAATGCTCGACCAATGTGGCCGCCGTTGTTTCCAGAAAGGTCAATGAGGAGTTTACTTCGGCCGTTTTCGACTGCATGATTGATGATATTCGAAGCTGTCTCGCTCAGAGACAGGGTTCCATTGGAGCCATTTCCTGGGGCCTCGAACGTCGGTATGAACATGACATCTGTATCTTCATCCAGATTGAATCCCACGAGTTTATTTTCTGGGTCTCGAATTACGGGTACAGGATAGCCGAAAGGTCCAGCCGCCGATGTAGGTGCGGCTCGCTTGGCCACGGAGGGAGAAATATCTCGACGTACATTCTGGGTGGATATTGGATCACACACTAGAGAAAGATATCCAGCACTTGATGTTACCGTCTGTTGAAGTGATGTTGAATATATTGCCAAGGTTTGCACGTCGATCGTCGATCCATTCTTGAACTCGAGACGAGTATTGTTAGCGCCAGGCCAGTATCCTCTGTTATATACGAATCGTCCTTGGTATGCTAATGAACTTTCAGGACTAGCCGCAAGGGTCGCCGCAGACGTGAACAATTGATTCCATCTCGCATCAGGATCTTGGCTCGCGATGCCTGCAGCCAATCCCTCGAGGTACTTGATCACATCCTGGCCATTGATAGAAGTGACTGGGGAAATTTTAGAGCTTCCCGATTTTAGGGCTTCGTTGTCTGATGACAGATAGATCTCTGGCGTCTCCAAGCCGTCTTTGGAAATAGATATGAGACCTCCACCCCAACGAAGAAAACGGATATCGGTGGTCGAACACGGTGAGATGGAGAGATGACCGTCGTTTGCACTGCTGAGAAGCTCGGAAACAGCCAGATCAAAGTCATGATGGCTGTCATAGTCGTTGGCTGCAATTTTATCAAGGCCATCAATGATATCGACCGCTGGTGATTGGTAGGTTGAAGGGGGCTTTTTGAGTACATCCAAAGTGGACTGCAACTGAACATATTTCTTGATCTCGGTGATGAATTTACCGGCTTTGGAAGAGTCGAAGGGTAAGGATGACAAGCAATCATATGCTACCGATGCGTCAATGACTGGGAATCCGTCGATTTCAATTGAGCTTGACTTGGCCAGCCTTGCAGCCGTGGCACATGCATTGCGTGAGGCCTGGCGTGTTTGAACGGCAGCGCCCCAAGCAAGTTGAGAAGGTATCAGAAGTAAGGAAAGCCGCATTGCTTTTTCGGCGAGTGGAATAAGGAAGGAAATACACAAGATGCCAGTCACGATGATATATATGTACCCATCATTATCCTAGCCTGAAGGCAAGCGGTATGCCTTGATACTTAGATACCCCTGGACGGACGTTCTATTTCAGCGGCCGAAAACGTTGTTCTGTAAGAGCCAATGAGTGAATGGCAAGCTTGGCCCCCAATAGCACTAAGCCACGAAACCCACTTCTGAGGGCTGGTGCCAAGCCTTCCGGTGAGCTACGGCGGGCGTACACTATTCTCGATTTGTACAGAAAATTTTAATTACAGAGAAAAAAGCGTACGCCAAAACACATAAGATTCTTACGCCAACAAACCAATGTACTAGCAGACTTATACGCCACTACGTGCGCCGGACTCTCACTAAAAAAACCCGTCTCTAGATACGGCAGTTCTTGGACACACGAGCTAAATGTCAGCAGTGGTCGAAAACTATGTAGGGGGTACGATAATCAATCAGTCGATCACCGCTGAGCTCAACGCTGCAATCAAATCTGGCTCTACAACGCAAATGACGAACGCGCTCGTGAACGCTGGAGACTACATCCCACTGGATGAATGCGGGGAATTGCTCAATAGAATGTTGAACGCTGTGGTGAGCTACGGCTCTGTCGAGTTGACACAAGGTCTTATCGACGAAGGTGCAGAAGTTTCTTCTCTCCGCATGTTTTCAATCAAGTCCAACCCTTCTATTCCACTCTTCGAAACGCTTTTTGCGGCTGGATATGACTTCAAAAAACCTGGGCCCAAGAACTGTGGAATGATTAAAGGAAGAAGCATGATTCATTTGGTCATTCAAGAAGGTGATTTGGTGAGATGGCTGCTCGATCATGGGACACCCCTGGATCTCGGCGAACCGATTTATGCGCCTCGAGCACGACCTCCCCCTTTATTAGAATATTGTGCATGTTTGGGTTCTGTTGATACATTCAATTTACTCAAGACACGTGGGGCAGAGCTGACGCGAAGGTGTCTCCACATGGCTGTCGGCGAAGCAGCATCGGCTGGTATTGACCCATTCAGCACCATACAACAACCAAGGGAAAGGCAGGGAACTCAAGAGAGTAGCTCTTGTAGTTCATATCTGAACGACCGGGCAGAAATGCTGAGATATCTTGTCGATAAATTGCATCTAGATCTGAACGGTCTAGACTCGGATACAAGCCAATTCGAATTCTGGGGCACACCACTGAACTATGCTACACGACGCGGGGATTCCGCTGTGGCCGTTGTGAAATGGCTGTTGACCAAAGGTGCAGACCCCACCATTCCTTCGGTCACTGGGAAACGAGCTAGGGATTTTGTAGATGTATCTCACGGGGCCAAGATTATGGATGTTCTTGACAATTACAGACCAGATGAAAATCAAGCATAGCTGCTGATATCTGAACCATGCGATGCTGGTAGCCATAGAAAAGCGGAACTTCTACTATCCTGGAATAACGGAGGAGGACGAGGAATCAATGCAGGGCAAATGAAGCTGTAGGATGTATAAAGCTGGTTTCTAGATTTGCATAGTATACTTTGCGCGCCATGAAAAGAATGTATTATGTAGACCGGCGTGGAATAGCCTCTCTAATACGTTCTCCCACTTGTCAGCATACCCCGCAGTACGCCTCGTGTTCTCGTATTCAGTGTCTTACAACAAGTGCCTAGAACAGCCAAGAAACGATTGATTTGTGAGATTAGATCTACCGGTCAGATGTAAATTGATTGATACGAGGCAAATCCGATTCAAACATCCGTCAACATGAAATTTCTTCCATCTCGAACGTTAAAAGCGGGAATCGAGGCTCGCGGGCTGAATATTACTTTCGCCCACAAGACATTAATGTCTCAATTTCTCATGATTTTATTCTTCATTTTGGGGTTTGCTTTGGTTGCTACTCCTGTTTCAGATTCATCAAACGTCATAACAGGCCACACAAGTGGTTGGAACATCGACCATGATGCTTCTCATGTGACTGAGTCTTCTTCGACATGTAAAAGGCAAGTAAGATATGGTGCAATCTTTAAATATGCCTAACGCTCAGGGTTGCAGTATGGGCAAGAATAGTCCCAAGATTTCTTAACGATTATCCAGAAGTGCATATCTGACCTACGCAAGGCAATTTTGCAGATCCGCAATCCAAATTTCTGTCTTCCAACCCTTCGAATTCGAAAACGATCACTTAAATGATGAAGATCTCGATCTTCACTATCTTAACATAGATGCGATTTGTTCTTCGTGTCCCAGGCAGAAAAAATCCTGTAAAACCTACCCCGGGGATCAAGACTGGCCTACAGAGTCAACATGGCAGAAATTCAACACATCGCTGTCTGGTACACTAATCAAAACAGTACCTGAAGCAGCGCCTTGTTATGAATCTAATGACAGCTCCGTCAGTTCAATGTGTCAGGCACTGACATCTGACTGGAAGAATTCTTCGCTGCGTATTGAAAATCCGACCTCCATCCGCGCTCTTCTTTTCGAGGGCCAGACATGTATGCCTCCATCGTATGCTCCCAAGTTTCTAGGTAAAAAAGATATGGCCTGCACGTTAGGCGGTTATCCAGCCTACACAGTCAACATCACCAGTGTGTTTCAAATTCAGCTCGCAGTGAGATTCGCAAATGCCCACAATATCCGAATTGTGATTAAAAATACTGGTCATGACTTTCTGGCAAAGAGCACGGGCTATGGAGCATTGAATATCTGGACTCATCACCTCAAAGGCCAAACCTTCAATCATGAACGATACCATGAAAACGGGGAGAGTGGCCCAGCGGTACGCTTGGGTGCAGGTGTTCAAGTATTTGAAGCATATGAAATTGCAAAAAGATACAATGTTACAGTGATAGGGGGTGAAGGGAAGACAGTTGGAATCGTAGGAGGGTACACCCAGGGTGGAGGCCACTCCCCTTTATCCTCTATCTATGGTCTATCTGCAGACCATGTTCTATCCATCTCTCTTGTCACTTCTTCTGGAGCTTTCATTACAGCCAACAGTACGCAATTTTCAGACCTTTTTTGGGCTATCCGCGGAGGCGGAGGCGGTACTTTTGGCATCGTGACGTCCATGGTTATCAAAGCCTTCCCCCAGCTCAAAGTGACGACCATGCGCTACAACATGACCACCTCCACCAGCTTCACACAAGACAGTTTCTGGGATGCTATGGCCGCCTACATCGACCGCTTCGAATATTTCGCCGATCTAGGACATTACTCTTATTTTCGCATCATTCATACACCAAACGGCGAGATATCGCATGATATGGCGTCCTGGGTGGCACCTAACACCACCGAGTCAGAATTCCGCTCCTCTATCGAGCCCCTACTGTCAAAGTGGGAAGATCTCGGCGTTTCCATCAACCCGATCATACGAGAATATGACAACTATCACGACGCATGGGCAGATGGATTTCCTCAGGAGGCTTGGAGCTGGAACATGCGACAAGCGTCGCGATTCTTCCCTCGTACCGCCATAACAAACGCCACTTCCCGCGCTAATAGCTTGTCTGCGATACGTAGCGTATTCGATGCCGGTGCAAGACTGATCATGTTCAATATACGCAATCCACCAGGCGCCGTGGGTATAGACAACGCGGTCAACCCCGCATGGAGGGACGTTCTCCTCTTCGCGATCATGTTCGTAACGTGGAACGAGACTGACTCAGCGGAGTATGTGGAGAGATTAAGCAGGAATTTGACTGAAGTGTGGAATCCGACATGGAAGATGCTGACACCAGGTAGTGGGACTTATATGAGTGAGGCGGACTACATTGAGCCGATGTGGCAGGAGAGTTTTCATGGGGTTAAATATAAGAGGTTGCTAGAGGTGAAGAAGAAATGGGATCCAGATTGCGTGTTTTGGGCGAGGGAAGCGGTGGGGAGTGAGGCATGGAGGGAAAGTGAGATGTTACTTGGGCACTTACCGAGTCAAAACAGCAGATTGTGTAGGCAACAGGAGCGTACTACTTAAAAAAAGGGATAGCCAATTTGCCCAGAGACGCGAAGAGAGATCGCTTTGTACTTGCTGCTGATTGTGCTTCGAATGAGAAGAAAATGAACATTGCTCGAAAACATGATTATTTCAGGTTACTTATTTTAATTTTACTGCCAGGGTTAGCTGCTCTCAACACCCACGTATTCGATCGCCTTTGCCCCGCGGCACCATAGATCACTTTCTCGCAGCGTTTCACTAAAGTTCCTAGTCATTTCGAACTGAAATTCATGCAATTGTTGATCAGTCTAATCTCTAACCTTCAACACATATCGACACCCTCTTCTAAGGCGTGTCTATTCGTATCCACATACTGATCGTGCCAGCTTCTCTTGCTTCCTCAAGATTTTGACCCGTCATTGAAATTGTAGACCAAGACATCGTACCACTCCCCCTTTACAACATTCTCCCAGCCGATCTTTGCCCATCTTACCTCTTCCAGTTCTTCACTCGCTTCCTTCGGTCATGGGCTCATTGAAATGCCGTACTAGCTCCTCGAACTGTGAGTTAATTGCCCTCATCTCAGCGACTTCCTCTTCCCTCCTCCTGATTTGCATCCGCCTCATGTTCAGAATTCGATCCAACTCCTCATACCGCTCTCCTGGCATTATCCTTGCCATCATCTCTTCATCACGTCGAAGATTTTCCCGGTCGCGCTCAAGGGGTAGGTATACATTTCTCGTCTGCCGCTGGCTACGCCGCTCCATGATAGAACCAAGGTGGGCCGCTATGCGGTGCCTTTCCTCTGGCCGGTTCACGCGTGCAAGGATAGCTGCAAGATCGTCGTCTGATGACTCGGTCGATTCGGAAGCGTCATCTTCATCGCTGGAGTCATGGAGCCAGCTCATATCTGGTGTTGGAAATACGAACAGGCGCTGTCGACACAGTGGATCGGTTCCGTAGACCGCATCAGGGGGTGGTTCGTGGAACCAGCGCATTATGCACGCGCGGTGATATATATGGCCACATGAAACAACCACAGTAGCGGACTCGCGAGCTTCGGGGGTGGATACATCAATTGCCTCCATGCAGATCGAACAGTCTTGGATAGGACGGGCAGAGGATACGTTCAGCGAGAGGAGGCCGGTGGCGAGAAAAGTTTCGCGGGATGGGAGATGAGCGCCAGCAAGCAAGCTGTCTTCGGACTCGATTTCGTATCGGTCGTAATCGGTGTCGTAATCGTAATTGTTGTTGTAATTGTAATTGTTGTTGTAATCGTAATTATTGTCGTAATCGTCGTCGAATCCGTCTTCATCATCGCTTGCTACATATCCAGATATAGATCCTAACATGTTCATGTACGACTCCCAGATTCTTCGTCCAAACTGGGCAATGTAACTGACCTCTTCGTCAAGATGATCAGAATTAGATCCAGTCGGTGCCTCCTGTTGCCGAGCGTCATTGCGATAGCGGTGTGCAACCATGTTGCGACCACTGCTCTCTCCAGCTTCGTATTCTGCGGTGAGAGACGCCCTAGGAGCATGGTCCACCCTTCGTTGTGGAAAGACCATCGCACCTGCAGCCGCGTTGAAATCTACAGCTGCTTCTCGAAACTCCCTGACTGCCAGATAAAAACGTTGGATGGATCCCATGCCGTCGATAGATTCCGGAATGCTGCGCCGCGTTATTTCTGATTGCCAGGATATATTACTGGTACGGTCATTCGTATGTGAGCGACGGAATAAGAAGACGTGTGTGTGTTTGATTTGTCGAGCACAGAGATCAATTGAGTAGTTCGTAGCCTGTGGGTGCAGGTGAAGTGGAGTCAAGAGCTGCTAGTCTTTATATACTGAGTAGTTCTGGATTGAATGCTGTGATCTTGCTCATAGTTTTCAACCTGGCCGAATGCGTCCGCGAGGTTGAATAAACGGGTCACATAATGAGCCGGAGGCTCCAGAGCCTTGAGCCTCTGGCTAACCAATGGGCAGTCACCGAGTGGGTTTAGAGAATGTAAAGACGAATCTGTAAAGATACTGGTATTCAATGTCATTAGATCGTACATGCCTGTGTCCAAAATCAAATGTCATAACGCCTCTCAATGCACATGCAAGACCGGGTATGAATGCCTAAACCACCTGTCCAACTGTCCAACTGTCCAACGCAAACATGCCACCTATTCCTATTCTATACCCCCATAACTCCTCGGGCTAGCGTGTCTCTGCGTCCCAAGCAGCGCCCTCGCTTCGTCCAGCGCACCGCCTCTTTCCCCACGAATGGGTATACTCGAACTGCTCGCAGGACTTTCGTCACGGAGCGATTCCGCAGGCGTCGTCGCACGACTCACACTTGGTGTCCCCGCCACACTGACGGCAGGCACCCATCCCCTCATCCAACCACTCACTCTTCGCCAGCGGAACCTCTTCCTATGTCTTAGCCCATGGTCCACAATTTCAAGGATCTCGTCATCTCGGAGTTTTCCGCGACCACGCGGCTCGTTGTCACCAAAGTACCAGAACTGCAGACCGACAGCTGCGTCCATGATCAGAACACCAGCAGCACCGAGGAAAAAAGGAGTTGCGCGAAGGACCCAGTCGGCACGCACGCTGCCTTTGGCATCTACCCAACCAGCGCCTTCTCCAGGAGCAAAGTCGTACCAGGCGCAAGGATTGGTGAGAAGAGATGAGGAATAGAAAAGATTGCCGAAAAAGGCGGCAGCGAAGAGCGTCGGGCTAAGGCCTGCAGTGGATTTACGAACGTGATTCTGGTAGAGTTGCGGGAGGCGAGAGCCGAGGTAGAGGATGGTTGACATCCAGGAAAGGACTTTGCCAGCGATCTCGGAAGCCGAGGCATGGGAAACGGTTGTGGTGCGCGGTTGCACGGCGTGAATTGAGTATGCAGCAGGGGCAAATGGACTGACATGCTTGGCTGTCGCAGTATTGGAAAGAACGGCGAGGATTAGGGAAATGTAAAGGACGGTTTTGGGCGAAGGAGAAAGCATAGGCGAGCTGGATGCAGCGGCGCGTCTCACGTCTTTGTTCGTCGGCGTACCGGTGGGCGGTGTTCCCAAAAACATCTCTTTGGTGGATGCTGGCGAACGAGCGTAGTTGGGGATCCGGAAAGCGTCCATGGGATTTGAGCGGAAGGACATGCTGCGGCCGGGACTGCCTGTCAGCTGGTCCAACCCATCTGGCCCCAGACCATGTGTCGCAATAGGAACAACGGTGCTTTTGTCGCCCTGTTTTGCAGGTTTGGGTGAATTGTTCAAAGTCTGATCCTGGCGAGGCGGCCCATTATCGTTGTTTGGGCTCTTGGGTCGCCCCCATATCGAACGCAACGGCCGCCCGTGCTTGAGTAGGCCGTACCACACCCACTGGCCGCAAAGCGCGCAGTCCACGAACACGTAGTAACTTGCTATGATGACCTGCCATGTTGCTTGCTGGGTGAACAGCGACCCGAGCAGGTTTGACACATCGCCAAGCAGCCACTCGGTCAGGAAGAATATGCTCAAACCCGACGTTGACTTGAGCTTGTGGTTCTTGTATATTTGCGGGAGCTGAGCAAACAGCCACGATACAATACTACATGTACCGAGTACAGTAGAGATGAGGGCGAGGTTTGTAGGTATACACGAGCCGAAGGTAACGGAAAGACTGTAGAGAAACTCGTTTGCAGGCTCGCAACGGTCGGGTAACGAGTGATGAGATATGTGTAGGGGTGCTAGGTAGGGCGGCATGGTGTCATAGGCGCAGCAATGGCGAGCGATGGCGAGCGAAAGGCGGCGTGCTCGAGGTGCGAGGCGGTTGGAATATAAATTCCACGTATGGTATGGCGGGCAGCCGGTGAAGCCTGCAGTATGTGAAGTGTAGGAATGCTCTTTGTATCCTCCTCTTCGCCCAGGACTGCGTGACTCCGTGTCAAACGGGACTTCTTCCTGTGAACGGGTTGTGGGTTGTGTCGCAGCTTCCGTGTGTAGCAGGTCCCTTCCGCGACAACGGCTAACAGAGCAGCAGGAAGACAGATACTGCAGAGGTGGACTCGAGGGCTGTTCGTGTTCGTGTTCACGACCTGTGCTGTACGCCGTATGCCGTCTGACGTCGATCCCTCGGCGGAGCAACTATACCGAGCCGGGAACTCGAAGGATGGCTGGGTCAGGACGCGTTCCAGGCTGTGTGTGGTTAATGAAAGAGAAGAACGAGCAGCAGCCTCTCTCTCAGGCCAAGGCAACCCAGGCGTGTTGAGAGAGAACAAGGCGGGACGGGGCTTGAATGGGGCTTGTACGGTGTCATGGTCCCAAGACTCATTCACGTCAAGTCAACAGCTGACTACGGGGGCATCGGCGCTCTTGCAGCGGGTCCCACAGCTGGTGCGGATGACCGAAACAAGGCCAAGCAGGCGGCTATCGAGGGCGCATGGGAAAGCATGACTGGACGAGTAACGTTCTTATCTCTGGGGGGGACGCCCGAGGTCGCGTGCGGGAGAGATAAAGCCATCGACCCGCCATTAGCGCTCCCGCCTCCACTAAGCCTCCACTAAGCCTCCACTAAACTCCCCCGCGGCCACCTCCGCTGCCTGGACCCTCTCTCAGCTTGCATCCCCATCAACGTCACGCAGGACAACCCGACAAGCCGCCCGCTTTGCTCTCTTTCCCCCGCTCGCGGAACCAAGCCTCCGTTGCCTGATGACCAGGTCGGATGGAACTGAGAGGTTGCTTCGGCCCGTGAGCCATCATCATCTTTCGCCTCCCGCCTCCGCTGTCGGAGAGCGCGCGCGCCGCCGGCGTCTCTTGTACCGTACAACTAATAGATAGACCTCACTCCAGGGCTAAACTTTAGTCTCGTGACCGTCGGTACCGGGCGCGAGCGGAATCTTTAGCGTCCTAGCATTACCGGTACCCAGTAGGCCACCAAAAAACACTACGGTATACCGCTTTTCCAGCACGGAGCAAAAAGTCTTTCCACCCCTAACGCCGTGATGATACGACCATAAGAGGACGTCGACATGCACATCTGCAAAGGGGACAAAAGAAAAGAAAAAAAAAACATACAACAGCGGGGATTCGCTAGTGGTCACCCACCTAACTACTAATCCGCCGGTACCCTGCTTAAGTACAGCTGAGCGAACGGGAAGCTCTGTTCTCAAGGTCCTATGGTCGTATGTGAAAGAGGAAGTTAAAAGTAAAGATCATAGCTCACTACCCAAATATCTCTCCCTGCCACGGCGTCCTTATATTGCATCTCTCCGTTTGCTCCACCCTGAGCTGTTTACCCTCGCCATACCGATCCAACGCCCCATACTTTACACACGTGCTACCCCTCTCAACCATCATCATGTCTGGCGTCGTGTTGCCGTCCAACCCCTCCATCATGGGCGCTCCGAACGCCCTCGCAATCTCTAAAGGATTCAGGCTGACCTTTCGACCCATTTCCCAGAACCCCCAGTACAGCGGTGCGACGGCTGCGACCCCCGTCAGTGAGACTACGATCCCGAGGGCGACGAGAAGCGGAGAAGCATGATAAAGATAGAGTGTGTGGGAACCCGTCGCTGAAATGCGTTGCGTCCAGGTTGACCGCACGTCCATGAGAGGGCGGTTGGTGAGGGATGGCGCAAACTCCGAATCGGGGGCGGTGGCCATGGCGATCGTGGTGCGGAAGGCGAGGGACTGCATTGTAGATATCATGGATGGCATTGGGTCGTTCCAGCTGAGTCCGCACAGGGGATCCTCCTTTGCATTTGTATCGTATTCACCGGCGAAGGTTATGCTTGGGTCGTGAAATTCCAGCGCTGGTGACAACGTCCAATTTGAGCATGAAGCCGCATCTGGGGAGCCTGCTAAATTGCTTACTCCGAGTTGTAAACATCTGCTGTATTCGAGCTTCCTAGAGCCCTCGGGTGCAGTGACGTTCACTACTACCGAGGGAAACAGAGCATTGAAAGCTATCGGCCAGTAGCTATTTATAAAGCTCCCATTAGCAGGTATCGTCTCGTTATAGAATTGAGAGAGGCGCGCATCAGATCGCTGGTCGATGGTGCCGTTTGTCAAGACAATTGCCATGTCAGCCATGGTTTCTGTTAGTATGCACCTTTGAAAAGTGACTTCGCCGCTGCAGGATGTTTTGTCTTTGTGGGCACTGGTCAAAACCAATTGCTCATCTGCCTTTTCATAACCAATCGAAAAGAAGGTTGCGCTGAGGCCAGCCTGCTGGCGTAATCGGCAATCGCTTGTACATTGGTCGGTCGTGCAGCTATCACATTCCCGCATTGTTGTATGGATGTCGATGTTTTGAACTGTCGAGTGGCATTTGGCCTGAAATGTATAGGCTTTGATATCGCTGGTACAGAATTCACCACAAGAGCTCGGCTGCTCATACGGCAATGAGTCTCCTGCGATAAGCCCCTTTATCACGTTTGAAAATATCGACGACATGTCTCCCTTCCTACGAGGATCCGGCTGGTTGTTCTCAAAAAAGGAAATGAGAGGGTATGGGGCTATGCTGAGATCCAGAACGCCTCGGACGTCTTTTTGTTCATCTTTGGCGAGAATCAACGCGCGCTGGAACAGTGGCCCTCTTGCGAATGATATCGATGCCAATATGCAAGCCAATGCGACAAGGTTGAATTTGAGTCGCACAGCTCGCTTGATTGCAGACCATAAATGGATAGAATCGTATGTGTCGTGAATAGAGTCAAGCATCGCCCCGTGTAACAGTTGGCGCCAGAACCGTATGACGACACCCTGTGTCAAAGCGAACAAAATCAAGAAATTCATAATCATCTCGAATACTGAGACGTAAACATGTGGTTGGGTGTTGTCATTTCCTACTCTCCACTCTTCTGGAGACGTGCCGTGACTAGTAAGAAGGACAGTAGCGGATGCAACAGTGAGCAGTGTGATGAGGATAAGTGCCCCAAAACCCGACCACGGAAATCGGATCCATAGCCCTGTGGTCCAAGGCTCAAGCATATGGCGAGGTTGGCGGAAATATTTATGCCATGTTGGAGGCCCCCGTTTGTTGTACTTAACGACACTGTCTGCGCCATCTGCGGTTTGGAATAAGCTGGTGGCTGAGATTTGAATCGAGTCGAATTTGCCCATGCAACCTGTTCTTGATATACTGTCTCTGGCTCAACATCATTTCCAAAAACCGAGAATCCCATAGTCGGCCTGGAAACGCGACGGTTCTCGGGTGGGATGGATACTCGCGGCCGAGTACTCGTTGAATGCCATGTTGGTAGCCGTTCAGACATCTCGTCATCAGGTGAAGATTTTTGGCCGTCATCCGCTTGAAATTCCACGTATTGGGGCTGTTCAGGGCTTAAATCCACGTGTGACAACATTGACACAGAATCCTCATCGCCTTGACGTGATGCCCGAGCGTATACAGAGCCAGACCCTAAAGTCGCCATTGTGATTGTGATCCAGATTCAACTGTGTACGGGTGAGAAATTATCGCGCCCAGATTCTTAAAATATAGTAATCCATGAGCCGGGTCGTAACAAGAACAGTTCTAGCTAGAGAGCAATTAGGCTTTCTGATTCCTAAATGAGAATCCAGGTAGTGGTAGTAATAGTAGTAGATTAGTTGATTGGAGGAGAAAAGTTTTGTAAATTATCATTGAGAGAAAAAGAATGGACACCAGCACTGCTAGAGGTGGCACTTCTTTATTCCAGTACATGAGAGGCAGCTATCAACATGATGAGGATCCTGAAGGAATACAACTTGTTCCTACAGGAGCCTGGACCACCAGGAAGCGTGAAGCACTAAATCCTTCCACGATGCTTGGTCTTTGTACTAGATATTTGAAACAGAGTGCTGTGTATGTCGTCGCATCATGTTAGTAATCAGTCATTGCGCTTCCTTGACTGGTTGGTCAAGTTATTAGTGAAACACAGATGGTAACGCGGCTGTGTTAGGCGTTCTTCTTTTCTCGAGAACCACGCAAGCCAGCCGTTGACAATACATTGCCTAGTGCCAGCACAAAGATGGTGACTTCTTGAACCCTTGACGTATAGAGGTATCAGCCGGTAACGCGAGAGGTAGACTCCAGAGGTCGAGACCGAAGTCTACGGCAACCACATCAGGATTGACTCAGCCCTGCGAAACGAGATTGGTGCCCATAACGCGTTGGCACAATGTTGGTAAGGTGGGCAGTTGGGAAGATTGCGATTCGTGCGACTTGGCCGTTATGAATGGTAGTCCGGTTGGGAACCCACATTTCGAGCCTCGATCGGATGTTCAGGGCACGCTTGCAGGTCCAGCGGCGTGCACGGGTGCCCTTGGCAGTACATTCTCGCGCAAGGCTGCAGGCAGGCGCAGTACTGTGCACGTACCTAAACATATAGACTATGTAGTTTCGACGTTGGAGCGGCTTGTCAATTCGACCGATGGACCCCTAACCGATAGAGCTTGAATCTTTGATAGAATTGAAGACGGATGTGGAATAGTACCTACATACATATGTACATGTGCATAGCTATTGCGACTTGGTTGCTGCACCTTCGTACACTGTCGTGGCTACACCGCCGGCTTGGCTTCGCCTGACTGACGTTAGGCCTCCACACCAAGATTCCGTTGTGCGACGCATTGTAAACAAAACTAATCACTATGGTCGCAAGGTAGTCCCGTCTTTCGGGAGTACTGAAGCACTGGAG
The DNA here is from genome assembly GCA_026873275.1 of Pseudopithomyces maydicus. Lineage (NCBI taxonomy): Eukaryota > Fungi > Ascomycota > Dothideomycetes > Pleosporales > Didymosphaeriaceae > Pseudopithomyces > Pseudopithomyces maydicus. Next base: position 1,144,044 of record JANTUC010000003.1, on the reverse strand, counting down.
TTTTTCATCACGTTGGCGATATGATGCGCGTGATCACGCTCGTGGCGGCGGCGAAGCAATCCCTCATCCGCTCACCCCGGTTCGCCGTAGCCTTGCTAATGTTGGCGAGCTTTCCACTGCCGTTTCTCTTCCACGATACCTCAATGAACTTCACCTAGTGCTACAACACACGCTTCGCATTGTCTGACCTCCAGTAACTAGCTAGCGTTTGCTAGACCGCCGATGCGGTGTTCCAAGCGATACGAAAATGCCTCTCCCCGCTACGAACTTCCAGCCCTACGATCGAGTCACTGGAACCGAACTCTCGCCACAACAACAAAGCACTTCGCGACCATATTACTATATCATAAAAGCCTACATTGATGGTTATGGGGCTGGAGCTGGCTTTCCAGTTGCATGGACGCGCAAGAATATCCGGTGTTCGACCGCCGAACTCCTCGAATCGATAGAACACCTCGCGGATGATATCCGGAAGAGTAAAAGATCTGATATGATAGACGGTACCAGTAGTATAAGTTCATGGGCTGAAAATGAAGGGAGGAAGCTGTTAGCGCTTGACCCAGAGAGCGCTGACTTGGCTACTAAGAGGTATCAGCATGCCGTGAACTTGCTGCATGAATTTGTCGCCAGACTCGCACACAGAAATGACTATACCGGTATGCCCTTAGATTCATCCGAGTCCCCGATACCTCCGCCTCTGGTTTCCAATATGCCGGTTGCCAATGTTAACGAACCCTATCAACTCCTCAATGCGAGCCCACGAGAAGTACCGCACCATTCAGAACAACCAGATGAAATCCCTGAAGTAAACCCTGCGGGACCAACTCTGCCTATGCTATACTCGGCTGATAGCAATGATGTAACTCAGTTCCCTAGCTCATGGGAAGAGGCGCCCAGCACTAACATAGCTGTGCAACATTTACACTCTCACGAAAGAACCTCATTCCTCTCAAGAAAAAAACCCAAGTCCACTTCAAGCTGGGCTATTGAATATCTCCGTGGCGGGTGGTATTTCAAAAGCCCTCCAAGTATGGATGAAACCTTTTATTCTCCCATGTCACCTTTATCGCGCGAAACGTCTCCTGGTGGTAGCTTTGGTTTGTTTCTGCATACAGACTCCGATAATTCCACCGTCGGTGACGATGGCGCGCGTCAATTTCCACAAACAGCAATTGCCGGAGCAAGGGTAATGCGACAAGGCCGTCCTGTACCTCGTCCTATCCCTACTCTGGCTACTCGTTTCAAACCAAAAGTTCGTTTCGATCTTTTACCTGAGAACAGTGGAGAATCTTCAACATCAGCTATGGATTTTTTCAAGACTCCTCGGTCTATCATGAGTGGAGGGACTGTCTTCGCAACTCCTGAGTCTAGCCACAATCCTCAAGAGTTACCTACGAGTGATACGTATGTACTCACTGGACCCTGATGTTTCAAATGGCCAGTTTTCTTTTTTTCTTTTCTTTTTAGCTTCCCTATTCGGCCAGAAATAAGTTGCTGTTGTGCTTTTCCACGTGCGACTCTACTCGGGATATCTCCTGGGTGTGTGATAAGTTCTTGATTGCGCAGCAACTACAACCAGCGCCTGAGACTCATAAATTTGCACTTTCTATATACTCTGTGTAAATACAGTTAACTGATGCATCGGCAGAAATACTTCCGCTTGGAACAAATATCTTCGCCAAAAGGGCCTCATACCAGACCCTTTCGAAGAGATGAATTGGTCAGGCCGAGGACAACACGCCGAGTTTGAATCAGCAGAAGAAGACGCGATTCCACTTGAGTATGAGAAGATTTTAGGGCATAGCGCTTCAGCGCTAGTGGACAGTGTAAAATGCCGGAGAATCCGTCTAGCCCGTAAGTGATCTTCTCAACTGCGTACTAGAGATGGAAATCGGTATGATTTTGGAGACGTGCATATATCCCGACTTTACTATGACATTATATTCAAGTTTTTTGAAACACCAGTAGCTCGAACTGCGCGACGATACACCCCTTAACTTTGTGCACTGAACAGCCATCATCCTACTTGTAATCTCCTACAGCTGATCTCGGTAAAACCTGCTGACACTTTCTATCAGGCAAGACTGTTCACGTGAGCAGGCAACTGAAGAAAGAGGAGGCCCTTGAGGAAGTCGAGCACCTGCAAAAGTTGAAGCATCCGCATGTCATTAGAGTCGTCGGGACCTATATATTACCAAGCAGGCTGTCTATCCTGCTATATCCTGTGGCCGACTACACTTTAGACGTCTTTCTTGAGTCTATCAAAAGTGATTTATCCCGCGAGGAACGCGATGTTCGTCTATACTCCACGTCTACTTTTCTGCGCTGCCTTGCCAAGGCTGTAGCTTACATACACGACAAACTAATGAAACATATGGATCTAAAGCCCAAAAATCTCCTTGTGCGGGATATGCACAGCAGTATAATCTGCAACCAGGGGAAGTTCAAGATATATATTGCAGACTTTGGAATCGCTAGATCTTACCGCTCCACGGATGACATCAACACAGAGACACCCATTGCTTACACGAAAATTTACGCTGCGCCTGAGGTAATCGCGCAGGAGCATCGCGATCAAAAGGCTGACATTTTCTCACTCGGCGCTGTGTATGCGGAGATGTTATCAGTTTTAGCTTTCCCAGTTGACCCCCGCATTGAAAACCTGGAGCTCTTGCATTCGATTCGAGAATCCGATCCCGTGGACCGATCATACGCCATGCATGCACCTAATGTACAAGATTTCGTGCGCGATCTTTGTCTTACAAGTTATGGCTTTGAGTCCGATACACCGCATTCTCATATCACCGAATTGGTTGCGCTTATGCTTAGTCGAGATCCGACAAATCGCCCGACAGCAGCAACCATCGTAGAGAACATGCCATTTATGGCGTTTTGCTGCGATGTTAACGGGGGACCAGAGCCGTTCGAGGCAGCTGATCGTCCTCTGACTCGACAGCTATATGATCGAGCAATGGAGCTCGTGGAAGCTGATGTAAGATACTGGAGGTGTTCAGTTGAGGGATGTGTCAAGGTGTATTCCAGCCGCGAGAGGCTGGGGTACCATAGCCTGGTAAGCAGGAATGCATTGCCTTTTGAGAGGTAACCATTTATGAGCCGATCTCCGCTGATGGGAACCGCAGAATGGTCACGGAGAGGCAAATATTACAGCGAAAGATGACGTTGTGATTAACAATGTTCAAAATCCTGCGTTCGATGGTTATCCCCGCAATGACTGGTCGACGTTTTGATGATCTGCAAGTATTCGTGCATCTCTCGAGCGCTTCCGTGGGCTATGCATCATGACAATGTGGTCTGACCTAAATTCCACGTGGAACTTACCAGCCACTCCGACGTCTGAGAATCGGCCACATGCCGACCGTTAGCTGGACCCAGAGAGTGCGGGGTATCATATGTACTTCAATTATCAATGTGTGACATGAGTATTAAAATATTTTGTGTATGCGTAACAATGCATAAATTCTTCAAGCGCGTTCTGTCAGGCCCATGAGTTAGATGGGAAACACATTGTGATGACGAGTGGGACATGTATTCCGGTTGATGAAGGCCGCATCGCAAGATACTAAATGGGGAAAAGACTACGGACGCGTGGATATGAGTTTGACAGATCCTTGACTTTGCTTTGTCTTAACCTTCGGGTGGATCTTCTTGAAGTGAAGATTCGGTGTCAAGTATCTATGAGGGTATGGACTCAAGATTAAAAAAGAAGTGGTACATGCCCTCGTCACATGAACGACGTTGGAAACAGAAAGAAGTCTGAGCAATATATCAAGTAGTACTCATATAAATTCAAGGGCTTTTTGATTGTACTAGACTACTAGTGGCATTGCTCGCTTTACTTCAGGACGATCTGATATCTATGCATCAAGCTTGATCACCCACCAGACATATGGGAAGGCTCAGGAACTGATACGTAGGAGTTCCGGTTAGAGATGAAGAAGTAGACAGACTACATATGAATAGTATCTACACATGTACTGTCGGGTTATCAATAATACGGTCTTGCTCTCCCAGTCTGGGATGCACTGGCGACTGATGCAAGTCGCATGGTCTCCAAGTTGAAGTTATCAGGATTACCAGTTCTTCGAGCCACCCCATTTGTGATGTTACGAAAATCTAATGTCTTCAAGTTGTTGGGGTTGCATTTCCGATAACGCAGCCACATAATGCCATGGCGGGGCGGTGAGACATCGCGCCGTGCATGTAGTCTACCGTGTTTCCGCGACCCAACAAACACGGACACGGTCCACTACCTAGGTATATCACACAACATGCCGCCACAGCCGACAACATGGGGGGCTGCAGCAAGGGCCGAGCTCCGACCAACAGACAATGGGCGTAGCGATCACACACTCCGAGGGTTGTGATCAGTGCACTTGGTAGCGCCCGCACCTCACCTTCGTCATCGCTACGCGCTAATCGTTTGCTGGGGCGTGCTACAGTATGACAGCTAGGTAGTCTACTTCGGCCTATCTCCATGCGGCCTTGTCGCATAAGCTTACCGGAGTTTGGGTGGCCTTTTGCTGGCATGCGGTTACCACGATGAGTCGTATAATAGTATCCGGTACTTCTGCGAAGTCGTCTTTGAAGACCGGGTCCATCGAACGTCGAACATTGGTATTCCTTACCTCACTAATGCTGAAGTCGAAAGAGTTCCCGCATTGCTGCGCTCGTCGTTTTAAGCTTTGTCTGGGATTACCGCGTCATGTGGCTTGCACAGGCACATTGTCTAGGAGCTGTTCCGTATTACATGCGCTGAGATACTATCGAATCTCGTATACGAGGGTCGCCCCACCAGTCTTCCAAGCTACGAGAATGGTAGCATCTAAAACTCATGCAGGTTTTTCTGCTGCAAATAATTACGAACATTGCTAACCGAGGAGATTTTGACAGTCTCGGCGTCTGGTACGCAGATTCAGTGTCCAGTAAGATTATCTAGAGATCAGCCTGAAGAGCGTTATCATCAGCCCTTTACAAAGTGAGAGGTATCCTCTGCTCGCTTTGATTGGTTTAAGAAAATCGAACGACTTCGGGGGCAAAATGGAGCTAAACACGCAGTGGTTCTGTTTCAAGGATCTCTTGCGCCACCAAAAGCGTTGCAGAAGCTTGTATTGAATCTAGATGACACTGAGCCAAATTGTTGGGATTTGAGGCCTAGCGTACGGAACTAACATTGATCCGCAGTACCGGCTGCAATGGCTAGTCTGTACCTTCTCGGAATTATATCGATATCTCCAGACCGAGGATGTTCGAATTTCTGGACTATCACAAAACAAGAAGGCTTAGCCATGACGGTCAGTTGCACAGTAGGAAGTTGTGGTGTACCTATCGTAGTACTCGAATCCATCATGTCTCAATGGTTCTGACCCACATTACAAAGCTTCAGCTTTCAATTCTCAGCCGAATAGGTATCTCCACAGGATATCCCCGAGAATACGTGTAAACCCCTCGTTTGTATGTGGGGCAATCCAACGAACCTGTTTGCTTCCTGAGTAATACGTCAAATCAAGCGTCGTATTACCACTTTCATACACTCCACTTACTGTTGCAAGTCACCCACTACGTGGGCGAGGTAGCGAAGGGAACCACATGCGGCCGCGGCGTTCAAATTCGGGCACTAACACAGTGAAGCTACTGTTATCGAACACATATGTTCCCCACATAGTCATAAACGTTTCCCAATGAGAACTTTCTAAAAGAAATCGCCTGATAATCCTAGACTGCTCGTCATGCCCCTGTTCTCAAATATTCACCGGTTCACAACGTACCGGACTCAGTCTTGTTTTTCCCTTGTCAAGGATAGTAAGAATATGTAGAGCATGTGAGCACACCCATGACACGGGGGCTTTGCTTTAAGACCATCATAGGTACAGGTCACAGTATAGTGTCTCGTCTGGCGGGTTAGTCTCCAATAATTCTCCTTTACATCGCTAGAGGTCAATTGGATCTCCCACGCAACAATGGATTTGTTGCTTATCAGGTTCTTCTTGATTTCTTTTCTTTCCCTCTCCGCGATTGCGCAGCAAAGCGGAAGTGATGATGCAGATAGGGCTTCCCACTTGCAGCTGATGAAATTAACTCGACCCGACCCCGCAGAGGGCGAAGGGCCTTACCAGAACGGGGGCTGGATTAGTCCAGAGTACAAATGGTTCTTTGAGTACCCTCTACCACCCATCCCAACCAAAGGCAGCAAAATGTGAGCATTCAAGATACAGTTCGGTGGTAAATACCTGAATCTAACTTAGGGAAGGACGTGGACGAGTGACGATGGTGCAGAGATTGATTACTATGAGATTGAATTGAAGGGTCTCACAAAGCAAGTATACCCAGACTTGCCAGGAACTCCAATGATTGGATTCGATGGACTTGTACCAGGCCCGACTTTTGTTATGCAGCGGGGCCGAGGTAAGTGCCAACACAGGCGTCGCTTACGAAGACTGAGCTGACATAAGTTTACAATCACGTAGAGGCTGTAGTGCGGTTCATTAACAATGGGCCAGAGAACATGACCGCCCACGTACACGGGCAGTTCAATCGAGCTCCGTTTGATGGATGGGCGGGTGACATGGTTGCCCCTGGGCAGTACAAGGATTATTACTATCCAAATGCCCAAAATGCGCGAACAATGTGGTATCATGTAAGAACCCTCATCACGCATTCAAGACGACCAGCGAGAGAACTTGCTTAGACATGATAGGACCATGTTGAGTACCACACAGGCGAGAATGCGTTTCGAGGACAGGAGGGTTTCTATTTTCTTACAGACCCTGAAGAACAATCTTTAGGGCTACCATCCGGCCAGTACGATATACCACTTTTAATTTCGGCGAAAGTGTACAACTCAGATGGCTCGCTAAACTACGACACTAATCACCATAATGGCGTATGGGGTGATGTAGTAGAAGTGTACGCCATCCTTTGGTACTTACTACTCTTTGCCGTACTGATAGTCGCAGAAACGAACAGCCGTGGCCATACTTGGACGTTGAACCCCGGAAGTATAGGTTTCGTATACTCAATGGAGCAATCAGTCGAACCTTCGATCTATCCTTCAATACAGATGATGGAGATCTGGTAGATTTTAACGTCATCGCGTCAGACTGTGGCAAGTGGGACACGATTTATCAAGAAAAACTCACACTGACCACTATCTAGGCTTGTTTGGCTCTCCGGTGAAGACCAATGACATCGCAATCTCCATGGCTGAGCGCTACGAGGTTATTATTGATTTCGCCAATTTGAAAGGTCAAAATGTCACCTTGTTGAACGGGCGTGGGCTCGGTGAAAACGCAGACTATGCTGCCACAGACAAAGTCATGCGTTTTGTCGTCGGCGATAGCGTTAGTGACAACAGCAACAATGGGGACGTTCCTCAAACTCTGCGCCAGGACGAGCCGGTGGCCCCATCGAGTTCAACTGCGAAGGATTTCACTTTTGAACGTGGTCAGGGGGTTCCTGGCTCGTGAACGGCATTGGCTTTGACGATGTGGAAAACCGCATCTTGACGAAACCTGAGTTCGGCACCTACGAGACATGGGCACTTCGCAACGGTCGAGGTGGCGGTACTCATCCCATACACATTCATCTTGTCGACTTTAAAATACTCTCAAGATCTGGCGGTAGAGGCCAGGTTGCCGATTACGAGGCTGCGGGATGGAAAGACGTGGTCTGGTTAGCCGCGGGTGAATCTGTGCAAGTTATTGCTCGGTACGCGCCATGGCCTGGTGTCTACATGTTTCATTGCCACAACATGGTACATGAAGATGATGAGTAAGTAACCATCACCCTCATGATACGCCGGTGCATGCTGACAAGAATAAGTATGCTTGTGGCTTTCAGCGTACCGAATCTGGAGAAGTGGGGATACACGAACTCCACACTCTTCATTGACCCCCTGCAGCCTGAATTCCAGGCCAGGTCTTACAGCTCCGACGACTCCACTGAAGAGGCTATCAACAAAAAGATTGCATGGCTTTACAGCACTGATCCGTATAATCACGACAACATTGCTGGTATCTACTCCGCTCTTGACGCGTACTCAAAGGGCGAATATTGGACGCAGAGCAGTAACGACATGCCCAGCAGCGCTTGGACGACACTCAAGACCGTGGTCACTACCCCGCCAGCCAGCATTCAGGTAACCAGCTCCGGGACTGGACATGTCACTCCCGTACCAAGTCCTACCGACCGGAGGAGGGAATAGGGTAGCAGTATCACGCTGCAGGGATGCCTAATCCCTGAGAAAATTAGCATAGCTTTGACTTGGATGCGTATAAGATACCTCGCAAGGCATGCTTCTCATTAGAATGTGTACATGTATTTTTTATCCTGAAAAAGCGGTTTGATGGATTGTACAAACTCGGCACGTTGGATCTACGCAGCCGGGGTCAAGACCAAATGCCATGTCGACTCTACCCATGTTGAAGTTCAATGTTGAAGAGAAACGGGGGTATCATTGTTGAGTTCGCAAAACGCCGAATATCCAAATGCAATCCCGGCCTACACTGTTGAATGCAGGCATCTCTTCCCCTTTCGTCAATTGAATGGACCCTAATCTATCTCTCCGGGCGCTTCTCCTGCCCATAGCCACCCTTTCCCTCAAGACTTTCGTATGTCTTGCCCTGGGTCCTGATGCCGTTGCGGGGACCGCGCTCGTCAAGATCCTCCTGGAGCCAACGCAGAACCAATTCGCCCAGCTGGCTGTTTCCAGAGATGACGCGCTTGTCCTCCTCGGTCCTGACGTGCATGTCCTCCATGCTGCCCCATTTCTTCACGCGGCCCAGGCTCATGTGGACGAGGTGGGTGGGCCAGGTAGCCAGGTTATCCAGAATGTGGGTCGCATACACAATGGTGCACGGCCTTGTCTCGGTCTCCTTCTTCAGGAAGTTCAAAAAGTTGCTACGAGATAGCAGGTCCAGGTCGACGGTAATCTCGTCCAGCAGCAAGATGGTCCACGGGCGGAGCAGACCCATGGCGAGCTGGACACGGCGACGCTCTCCGTCAGACACGGCATGCAGGCGCCAGGCGAGATCGATGTCCAGGATGCGGACGAGCTCGTCGCGACGCTCGGGGAAGGCGTCGCCACCGACGGAGGAGAGCAGGGTGGGCACGTCGATGTCGGAGCGCACGATGGGGTTGAGGACCCACTCGAGGCCGAGGTAGGTGACGCCTTCGAGACCGAGCTTGAAGGGGTCGACGCCTGCGATGTGGACGGTGCCCGCCGGGGCCATGCGCTTGCCGGAGAGCAATCGGAGCAGCGTGGTTTTGCCAGCGCCGTTGGCTGTGATGCGTCAACCCCCACTGCACAGCATCGCACAGTCTAGCACGCAGAAAGAAAAGGGCGGGGGGGAACAGAAAGCAGAAGAGGGAAAGCAGAAGAGGGGAGCAGGAGGGCGTGTGTACCTCCAATCAATAGCGTCCGGCTCCCAGGTGGCAGTTCCAGAAACACCTCTTTGAGCCCGCTGCTGCCATCGGGAAATGCATAGCTCAGGTTCTTGACGTCGATGTTGGGCGCGATGCCTGCGTCGATTCTGCTCCGCTGCGCCATTGCGATTGCGGATGCCTTGGTTCGAGGAAGAGGACTGAAGAGCCCCCTCTCGCGGTGAGAAGACTCGGTTTATAACCTTCTCAAGGCACGCCGGCGCCCTCGCCGCGGTACGACATTTCTGCCCGCGGTGCACCGCACCGGTGCGGGTGCTGATGCAATGGCGGCCGCTAAGCTGCATGAGGAAGGCCGCCTCGCTCGGCAATTGAGTGTCCAAGCTGGTGATGAGTCAGGATGGCCGTATTCTTCACTGTGCCATTGGCTTGACAGCATGGATCCCGCTATAGGAATGACATTCATGTATCTAGCTGTTTAGAAGCCTTCATGTTCCATACGCGCTTGAAAAGGCACTCGAAATGGAAATTCTACTAGAACCGAGACCGTTGTATGTCATAACTCATCACGCATAAGAGCTGTCAGTCAAGATCAGTGTCGAAATCCCCTTGTTGGCTCGGCCTCTCCTTGTCGAACGTAGCACCGTAGCGATAGCGATGGTGCATCTGTTCATTCAGACGGGTTAACGTGCGTCCTCTTCAAGTTCAGAGGCTGGGGTTGATTTAGTTGCGGCGTGGCAGTCCCAGATCCGGCTTGTGGTGTCCCAATGCCCGAGAAGGGACTCACAGCTCCACTGGGTGGGACTGGGATTTTGATGTCTTCTGGGCTGCCAGGGACCATGCTCTCGGGCAGGTTTGGGATTTTGATGCGCTTCGCGACATTGTTGTAGCTCGAAGGGATTATCTGAGCGTCGTCAGCTATTCGAAACACAACGTACGAGCAGTGTGCCCATCGTACCTCTATGATCTCATCTCGGGGGAACTCAAGTTTGGGAATGTCGGCAGCGTTGCACGCCATGAGATAACCGTAGAGAACACGTAGTACCGATTCGTGCGCGATGATGAGGAGGTCGTTCTCCTCTCGCTCGAGCTCGAGAATGATGGGTTCCATACGGACAGCAAGATCATGATATGACTGTTTTGATATCAGTACGACTGGTTTCATCGGACAAAGGTTCGACGTACCTCTGCTCGCGGGTATCGGTGATGGTAAGGGTCAGCCTCGTGCTTCACTACCTCATCGGGAAATTCCTGCCGAATCTTCCCTTCGGACATCCTCTCGCATACACCAGGGTTCATCTGGCTCATCTGCGATCGCTGCCTCACACGGTATCCTTTAGAAGCTAGGTAGTCGGCAGTCTGCACAGTTCTATGGCGCGTCGAGGTCCATATAGTGAGGGGTTTCAGGGCGGCGTCCCGTGCCCCCTGGGAAATCAGGTGCCCTTTCTCCTCCTCACGGTATTTCAAGAGTGCATCGCTCATCTTTTTCGCATAGTCATGGCCTTCGGGAGACAAGGAAGCATCAATCTTGTACGAGTCCTCATCCCTAGTGGTGCCAGCGCGGGCAAAATAGGTTTGTCTTGACTTGATGTGAAGGTTTAGGAGGTAGAACACGATGCGTTGTGACAGATATCCAAAGGCACAATTGTTCACCACTACACGCTCGCCAGCATTGATCATCTTGATCCAGTGGAGGTCCGGTTCTTCCATTGTCTCAAAATGAGGTATCCGTGCATTGATACGCGCAAGGTAGTCTTGAACAGCATCTTCATCTGACCAGCCTTGGTAGTCTGGTGAGGATATCTTCACACGACGCACGTTTTCCTGAATGATGCGTTCGTCGGTACAATGAGACTCGATGAAGATGGTTTGGATTCCATTCTTGGCAAATTCTTTAGCCAATGATTTCCGACCCATGGAGATGGCGTTGACTGCATCGTAGATGGCGACCTGGCCTTTGTCATGTTCGAGGAAATGATAAATGTCCTCGCGGCATTTCTTCAGGATCTTGTTGCGGAGTAATACCGATTGAGGTGATGCATTTAAGAAGAAATAATCGTCTGGAACATCTTTGCCGGGGCCAAGGGTGGCGCGTCGATAGTCACCCAAGTGAAACACGTGCGTCTTGACACCCAACCATCGAAGATAGCGGGCAACGGCGACCGAGGTGTGCGTCTTTCCTCGAGCAGGCAGACCGACAGTGGCAATCACAATACGTCCAGAGTGGAAGAGTCGGCCGGATTCGGTGCTGTAAAGCTGAGCCGGGGCCATCTCCTCCTTTTGGGGCAGGTCGTGAATAGCGTCGACAAAAGTACTCGACCGCCGCCGGAAGCGGGGTGAGTTTGCATATATTTCAGCAGTCCTGTAGCGGTGAGTATTGCTGTGTTGGGTCCCGTTCTCGCTCTCACTGTGGTACAAAGTGAAGGTCCTACCTGCACCTTCACTCGGCGGCACGTGGGAACACGAGAGCCGTGGACTGCTGGAGAACTTACAGTAAAGTATCCATGTTGGATATGTCCTCTAGGGCCTAGGAGAACGGAGAAGAGAGAGAAAAAGAAACGGTGGTAATGGGGAAAGTAGGGAGAGGAGAGGGCGAGGCAGAGAAGTGGTGCACTACAGCAAGAGGTCGGAGGTTGAGTGGGTATGCGTCTGGGACGTGTGGATGGCGGGTACCAGTGTATCGGGCTCAGGCAGTGCAGGCAGGCGGCACGACGGGGATGCAGCAACGGAAGAGGCGTATAGCAGGCTTCCACGACGAGTGACTCGGGTGTCGAGGATTGTTTTTCAGCGTTGCAAACAACGAAACCCGCAATCGACATGCCCCAACCGCAATTCGCTGGAGGCGTCGGCGTCATCTGTTGGCTTGCTTGATAGGAAGAGGCACTAGTCGGTTTACGGCCTTGGCGCCGACTGCTCTCCCTCGAAAAAGTTCGAACCCATCACCAGCATCGCATCTCCATCCTCCAATAGCTTCCCTCTACCCAGCCCGTGCCGTCTCCATCCCACTCGGCGCATCTTTGCAGTCCACGTCCGCAGCATAATCTTTGTCGTCTGTCCCCCATCGGAGCGTCTCCCAGCGCCATGGAGCTCGAACCGAAGCAGCAGCAGCAGCAGGCCATGGCCGACATCATCTCGCACAACAACGGCGTCTTTGCACGGTTCCACGATGTCTACGCTGCCTTCCAGGAGCGGAGAGAGGCCCTAGGACTTTCCAACCCGGGCACCGTCGAGAACATTGCCAAAGAGGTGCAGCGCGACGTCTTCCTGAACAACCTGAGCTTCTCGGGCCTGCGCGCCGAGCTCACAAAGGCCTTCAGCGCCGCACCCATGTTCCAGGTCTCGCACTCGCTGTCCATGGGCTCGCAGATGCAGCCGCCCTACGCCTACACAGCTCTCTACGGCTCGCCCAAGGTGCGTTGCCATTGCCAACCCCTCGTGCTGCCCGCACAGCTGACGTCTGCAGGTTTTCCTCCAGGGCAACCTCGACAACGACCTCCAGTTCTCCGGCCGTTTCAACTGGCGATGGACCTCGGCCCTCGTATCCAAGGCCTCGGTGCAGCTCACATCCCAGGGCAACATGGTGTCGCTCGAGAACGACTACACCGGCTCCGACTTCTCGGCGTCGCTCAAGGCTGTCAACCCCTCGGTCCTTGATGGCGGTATCACAGGCATGGTCATGGCCAGCTACCTCCAATCTGTCACACCCAAGCTGGCCCTCGGCATTGACGCCTTCTGGACTCGGCCTGCCATGGCCTACCCCCTGAGCTCAACGTCTCGTATGCGGCTCGCTACAAGGCAGCCGATTGGATGGCGTGCGGTCAGATCATCCCGGACAGAGGTGTTTTGGAAGCTTCGTACTGGAGGAGGCTGTCGGAACGTGTCGAGACTGGTATCAACTGCAACCTCGCCTTCGCGGGTATTGGTCCGGGTGGCCCAATGGGTGGCCCGCAAAAGGAGGGCCAGGTCACTATCGGTGCCAAGTACGATTTCCGCTCCTCCTCGTTTAGGGCGCAAATCGACAACTCGGGCAAGGTTTCATGCCTGCTCGAGAAGATGATTGCACAGCCCATTCGCGTCACCTTTTCCGGTGAGATTGACCACAAGACGGTATGCTTCATTCCCTCCTAGCGGCCCCCCTGCTCATGCTGACATGCACAGAACGCCGCCAAGCTTGGTCTTGCCATCTCAATAGACGCCGCCGACGAGGCTGTTATGGAGCAGCAAGAACGTGGCGCCGGCATGGATGCCGGTTCGATCCCGTTTTAAGCGCTTGAGCGCCGACTCTGAAGCCTGCTTGTCTCCGAGACCGGCAGTATAATGGCCGACTGTACCGACTATAATCACGCTACACTTTCTCTTCGCTGTATTACCACTTTGTTACCCCGAGCGAGCACCCGGCTCGTAGTCATATCAAAAGCGCGAACATCTTGGGCGGTTTGGTTAGGGGATCTGTAATGCACGACTAGACTTTTCCACTTTTATCGTTGTCGTTTCTGGTCGTTATTGTGGGCGCATTCGAATCTACTGGGCTACGATCAGGGCAGGAGGGGCTTGGGCAGTTTCCACGCCAGCATATAAAGCAGAAAGTTGACTGCATTGTACATATAGTCGCATCGAGCAGCATTCGTTGCCATGTTCTGCGTGTACAAGCCCTTGGGCATTGTAGTGTGCGTGACCATTTACATGCATGCATTAAGTCCGGAAGAGGAGACCCCTATGTAATGTACAGAAGTATGTCACAGTGCGCTCCATGGCAAATATTGCGTGTCAATCCAATCCCGCCCCTTCTATAGTAAAACAAGTGAAGAATCGCCGTCAGGTTTGCATCGTAGGGGGTGACGCCATAATGGAAGAAATTTACAAAGCCGGCTTCGCGCCTTGCTGGCCGGCGCCTGCACCGGGTGCCATGAACTGTGCCCATGTTAGTCGGGCTATGCGGCTTCGCACCATGGTTCCTCGGGCTGGTTACGTACCTCGTTCTGCGCCCGCTGGTTTGCCAGCTCCATCTTCTCCTGCTCGACAATCATCTGTTCCTCGCTGTAGGCCAGAGCCCACGGGACACCCAACAGCAGGGCGCTCGTGCTGATGACCCAGAGCGTCTTTCCGCCGAGCGAGAGCCCGGACTTGAACCACGATGTCGTTGTGTTGTACTTTGACGCAATGCTGCGACGCGTGTGCGCGGGAATGATGTCCTGGAGGGCGGCGAGGCGCTCGTAGAGGGTTTCGTCGGGGGTCAGGTCCGCGACGGAGGATGTGTCTGATTCTGCAGGAGCCTCGTGTTAGGGTTTGTAGATTCGCAGAGGGCATGGCGGATGCGTGTGGGTGCGTGCTTGATGCGTACCAGAGTCGGTGTCCCACTCGTCTTCGTCGTGAGGACCAACTTGCTCGCGCATGAACTCCTCGTCGACGACCTCCTCGAGTTTGACCATTGTGGCTGTGGTGTAGGCGGTTTATCAATTAAAAGAGAGGGGAATATGCGGCGGGGTCGTGGAGGTGTTGGAGCGACGGCGTGGGTGATGGAAGTTGTGTCGGCAAGTTCGAGGAGGGTGCGATGATGCTTTCCAAAGTTTTTGGGGGCCCGAGCTTCTACGCTACTGGCCTACCCTAGGCTCAGAACCAAAGCCATGCCCAGGTGTGCATGATTTCACCATCTTGGGTTAATTCGAGCCTTACTCAAATCTGTCCGCAGCCTGTGAAGTATTGTTGCTCGCTAATTGCACGACATATCCTTGGAAACGTATGATTCGTGCTCTGAGGTATTGCACAACCACGAGAATGGCTGTGACTCCTCCATCCAAGCCCCTCGTGGCTATTGTTGGAGCTACGGGAACAGGCAAATCTGATGTAAGCATCCTTTTTCACCGGCAAAAGGTATACGATTCTGATCACCGCAGGCAGTTGGCTGTAGAGATAGCCCGTCAATTTGATGGCGAAATCATCAATGGAGATGCGATGCAGTTGTACAAGGGGCTTCCTGTGATTACAAATAAAATCACACAGGACGAGATGAAAGGAATACCACACCATCTGCTCGGGCGAATTGGCCTCGAAGAGGAGACCTGGACAGTGGGCAAATTTGTCGCTAATGCTATACGCGTGGTAAGGTCATTCAGAAACGAAAAGTATCATAGCCTAACGCTGCCCAGATTGATGACATCAGGAGTAGAGGCAAACTTCCGATCTTGGTCGGTGGTACTCACTATTACACCCAGTCTCTTCTGTTCAAAGACGGCTTGTCCGAAGAGCCGTTGTTGAAGAATGATGGAGAGCAAGCCGGACGACCTGCCGTTCTGGATGAGCCCACAGAGATCCTACTTGAAAAACTCAAGGAAGTGGACCCAATCATGGCTGACAGGTGGCACCCTAACGAACGACGAAAAATACAGCGGTCGCTTGAAATCTATCTTAAGACGGGCAAACCAGCCTCACAAATCTATGACGAGCAACGAGTCAGGAAAGAACTACCAGACAATACTCTGGACGATACTTCTAGGTTGCGATTCCCAACCTTGTTGTTTTGGGTGCATGCGTCTAAGGATATTCTGACGAAACGATTGGACTCAAGAGTGGACAAAATGATACAGAACGGACTGTTGTCTGAAGTGGAGACGCTGCACAACTTCCGCGTAGAATACGAAGCACGTACCGGCCAGCTAGTTGACCAAACCCGAGGTATATGGGTTTCGATTGGCTACAAAGAATTCATGGCTTATCAAACTGCTCTTGTCGACGGTTCAATTCCCGAGGCAGAACTTGCTAAATTGAAGCGGGCAGCTATCGAAAAAACGCAAGCAGCTACCAGACAATATGCTAAACGACAGATCCGGTGGATACAGATCAAGCTGCTGAATGCCCTCCTCGCTGCAGAACAAGGCCAAAAAACATTCTTGCTCGATATACCAGATGCATCACAATGGGACGCGGCAGCAGTGCAACCTTCATCCGACATCACTGCAAAATTTCTATCTGGGCAACATCTCCCAGACCCAACATCACTCTCATCGGCTGCATGTGAGATGCTCAACCCAAGACGCGATTATGACCTCTCCCAGCGACCAGATCTTTGGGGAAAGAGAGAGTGCGAAACATGCGGAATAACCTCTTTCAATGAGAATGATTGGAAGTTGCATCTGAAAAGTCGTGCGCATAGACGGGCCGTTGGCTTACAAAAAAAGAAAGAGAACGCCCCGCGACGACCAAGAGAAACTAAAGATCTCATCGTTTCACAAGAAAATTCGGAAGATGTACTTGAAACCTACATGTCGACGTTCGCCCAAGAGTCGTCAGATACTCCATTCAAGGAAAGCGCAACCGACGAGGGGCGATGATTGACCCGAAGACTTCTCTGGCATCAATTACAGAATGTAAATGTACTCTGTAGGAAACGCTCTCGTGTCAGAATCCCTGACAGTCGTGTCCCAAAACTCTATGGTCACATGCATCATAAAGTGAGAGCTAGTTCAGTCTAGGCAATGAGGTAGTTGGTGCTTGACTAGCTGCATAGGGCGTGTTCACTACGTGTCGCACGAAAAAGGCAACCTTGTCACTCCGCTCCGGCGCCACTATTTAAAGGAAAGAATGAGTGATATATAACACAAGTTCTGCTACATCAATCCCTTCAGCAACATGGAAGCCACAAACTTGAACGTTCCTCTCTTCATCAATGGCCACGACGTCTATCACGACTCAGTCTTCGATGTCGTATCCCCGGGGACAGGGGAAGTCTGCTGGAGAGCTGTATCTGCTACTGTTGAAGATGCCATGGAAGTAGTCGAGGGTGCACAGGCAGCGTTTTCATTATGGTCTCAGACGAAACCAAGCACAAGAGCTCAAATCCTCCAAAAGGCTGCTGACATCCTCGAGGCTAATATCGCGCGCTATGCAGATTTCATGATGACTGAGATGGGCGCGGATAGAGGTGTGGCACAGTTCTTTGTCACACCGCTTGCAATCGCTGAATGTAGGGATATCGCTGGCCGTATCTCAAGTGTATGTGGCAGCGTGCCCGTGGTAACCAGGGAGGGTCAGAGTGCGATGGTATGGAAGGAGCCGTATGGTGTGGTGCTGGGAGTGGTTCCGTGGAACGCACCTTACTTTTTCGGTATCCGTTCTGCTGCGACAGCAATCGCGACAGGTAATACTACAATCATCAAGTCTTCCGAAATAACTCCACGCTGCTATTATGAGCTGGCCAAAGCGTTCAAAGAAGCAGGGCTGCCTGACGGCGTGTTTAACGTTTTGGCATGCAGACCTCAAGACGCACCATTGGTAGTGAATAGCATGATCGAACATCCTGCGGTCAGGAAGGTCAACTTCACGGGAAGTGCCGCCACAGGGCGCAAAATTGCTAGCACATGTGGTGCAAATTTGAAACCCATCTTGATGGAGCTGGGAGGTAAGAACACTGCCATCGTGTTAGAAGACGCGGATTTGGAAAAGGCAGCAGAGGAGTGCCTCGCTGGAGCTTTTGCAAACGTACGTTGTCCCGAACTCACAGGCTACTCGAAATAACGCTGATATTTTCAGGCCGGCCAGATTTGTATGAGCACCGATCGAGTCGCCATACATGAATCCATCGTATCCGAATTCACCGAGGTATTGAAAAGGCATGTGGAAAAGCTGTCTAAATCTTCCCCCGAACCACCAAATGTGTCGACAGCTGCGTCCAAACAGCGTCTCGCCAGACTTGTCACCTCGGCAATCGATGCCGGGGCCCAGCTCGTTTCAGGCCTCTCTTCTCAAGCTACCCTTCCAGGCGCGTCATTTGTCCCGACGATTCTTGCCAATGTTCCTCCTCATACTCCATTATACAGCGAAGAAGCCTTCGGGCCGCTCGTCTCTCTCTCTACAATCGCTACTGACAAAGAAGCAATTGATTTCGCGAATTCGACCGAATATGGTTTACACGCTGCAGTATTCACCAAAGATCTGAGGAGGGCACTAGCCATAGCTAAGAAGTTGGAAGTTGGTGCTGTACATATCAACAGCATGACGGTTCATGATGAGCCGACGCTGCCCATGGGCGGAGTAAAAGGCAGTGGATGGGGCAGATTCAATGCACAGGAAGGGATGGAGGAATTTCTGACAAGAAAGGCTGTTACGTGGGACGATTAGATCCTCGAATGAAACGCAAGTCTCAGGCATTGCCCAACGACTATCTTCCAACGTGTCCATTCTGTCCAAAAGCATGTAGGAATTCTTTTACACGAGTCATACACTGCTTAATAATCATCGGAATTACACTCGCTCATTTATCAATATCCAGCAACCCTATCATCTCGCATTTCACTCATCTTTCATCGAATGTTCACCATCGGATCAAGCTACTCATCTTGCCATTTGCATTACTGCAATGCAATCTCCCAACCCTTCTCCCCTCCGCACCCTCTTCCTCACTGAAGCCTTCCTCAAACTCCTCGGCGGCGCCATCTTCATTTCCTCCCCCTCCACCATCCTCAAGAACCTAACTATTACACCTCATGATTCCGTTTCAAAAAGCCTGATTCGTAATCTTGGAACACAAACCGTTGCCTTCAGTGTTCCGCTGTTTCTTGCTGCGCGCCAGGATGCGGGGAGCGTGGGTAGTAGAAGGATCGTTTACTGGACGTTGTTTGCAAGGGAAGGGTGCTTAATGGTGGGTATACTAGGGCAAATGGGCTGGGCATGGCTGCAAGGTGACAGGGACGAAAATGAGGTAGCTAGGGCAGTAGAGGAGGGGCTGGTGCAGAAAAAGAGGGACGAGGTCGAAGACCGGGAATTGGAGAAGCGCAGATTGGCGGTGGGGATGGCATGGTGGGTTGTTGAGCTTTTACCGTTTGTTGTGGGCAGGCTGTGGGTACTGAGTTCGAGGCGGAGGTGGTTTGAGGTTTAACAAATTCGTAAATTCTACTTACTTCTGTCAACTATTTTCAAAACCATACCATAAAACTGCCTGTCTAGATCATTGTAGGACCCAGATTTTGTGTGTCATTTTTTATGTCAGAACAAGTGGTTATGAAACTGAAATCAATTTATGATTACAACAACAGGAGAATATCAAAATAGATTGCCTGCGTCTAACAACTAGCTTTCCTGCAATGTCCTATACTTGTCGAGCTGATTTCAAAGGCTCTAAATAGGTCGGAAAGTTAGAAGCGTAGGTGGACACGCAGGATCATGTGACTTTAGCAAAATCCTAAACACGAGCAAGCACTGCAACATGAGTACTTATTAAATGCCAAGTCACCGAAGAGTGAACTGATCATTAACAAAGTAGACGTGATATGTAAGAAAGACAAGACGAGAATGGTTTTCTATAGTTTTATAACCTTGATAACCAAGGCCTGAGATGCGACCTACCAGTCATCTCACAGCCCACAAGGCATCACCGCGCAAACACTTCCCCTTCCACCCATTGAGAACCGAACAACGACGGATTTAACTTCGCAGAACGGTGCCGCCCATGACGGAGCGGCCATTGCCCAAGAGTGCGGAATAATGTCAAACACGATGAACATGCCTGTCAAAAGCTGTTTAGGATGCCGACCAGCAAACAGCGATGTGCACCTCCTCTTCCGAGCCGCGCTACAACCTGGGCGGACAGCTTTGCGTGAGCAAAGTGCTATGCAAGCTGCTGACCGAGCTAGTAACAGCATCAGTATTAAACGGTAGGACGCTCTCTCGTATCGGAGATCTGAACAGCTGGATATACCTCATTGAGAAGGATGCCGTAGATGGTCTGGCGAAGAGCAAGTGCGCTCATGTCAGTGACGGTGGGGGTCTGCTCGGTACAGTGACTCGTTCCTTTAATGTAGAGATATTGCGTTGCCATCAGTCATAGTTTGCCGGTCCGCCAATCTGGCTTGCGAAAGCGGTAGAGACACTTCTGGCATCGTCATCATCAGCGCCAAGTCCTCGGAGACCGCGGTTGCCGGCATAGTTGCCTGGGGCGTTTTCGTTGCGGCGCGTAGACTCAACGAAACGATTGAGGCGGTCAGACTGGCTCAAAGACGTGGGCTTGTTGTAATCGTTCAGGCTTAATCCAGTCAAACTAATACCACCAGGACCGGCATTGCTGGTATCTGTCATCTCGCTAGCGGCAACAGACTCGCCAGCGACACTAGGGGCCCCATTCTTGTTCTTGTGAGCGCCGTTCCGACCCGGCAAAGGCCAGCTGTCCTGGAAGTTGGAGAACATAGGAGGGTAGTTGGATGGAACGTTGACACCGCCACCGCCAAGAGCCGACGAATGGACGGAAGAAACGTCATCAGGTATATAGCCAACAATAGAACCATTATCATTGTACTCTTGGCGTTTGTTTGCATTCCATCCAGCGGGTTGGCGACCTGATGTCATCGCGTTGGCGTGTTGATAAGCCATCTGGTAACGCTGGGGCCCGCGATAAGACTGTTTCGGGCGACTGAATTGAAGAAGAGACACTTGCAAATTAGTCAAAGGACCCTCCACAAGACAGTTACGGTCCTTGAAATGCAGGAGAAGATAATGCCACAGTGGGTGTTTAGAAAGTACCTTCGGGTTTCCCAATATGACAAGTCCATATTTGGCTCGGGTAAGGGCCACGTTCAAGCGTCGAGGGTCACTCAAGAAACCGATGCCTTGATGGTCATTGGAACGAACACAAGAGAGGATTATGAAGTCCTTCTCGCGACCTTGGAAAGCATCAACGGACGCGACTTCAACCTCCTTGTAGTTTTCTTTCTTGAAGCTGCCCGTTGCCTGCATGGAGCTGACAACGTAGCTGCGCTGCCCTTCGTAAGGTGTGATGATACCGATATCGCCCGGTAGAACACCAGCCTTGAAAAAGCGGGTCACAATTTTCTCTACATTTTGAGCTTCCGTGCGGTTGAGATATGATGTTCCAGACGCCGAGATCTCCTCAGCTCCGATATTGGACCAGAACATCATCGGGTTATCAGCGACCGGCCAAGGGAAATCAACGTCGCGACGGATACGGTCTTGCATAGTGACGCCATTCTGCAATGATCCTTCGTAGAACATATTCGACGGGAATTCGGAAAGGCAGGGATGCATACGGTATTGTACCTGTAGTCGAATCGGGGAGCAACCAAGAATGACTAGTCGCTCAAACAGAGACTGATTGAGACCAGCCGTAGCAGCCTTCTTGTTCATAATGACGGGACCAAGTTGCTGATGGTCACCCACCAACACAACCTGCTTGCAGCCCAAGACGAGCGGAATCATGCATTCGGGCTCAGCAGACTGTGTCGATTCATCGATCAAGACAGTTCTGAACTTCATTTTAGAAAGGCGAGGATCGCCGGCACCAACGCAAGTGCAGCAGATGACATCAGCTGCATTCAGGATCTCGCGTTCCGCAGCACGCGTGAGTTGTTTGAACTTCTTCTCATCCTGGCTTGATAGCTCGCCTACATCACTCTTGAGTTGGTTGAGCTTGTTCAGCTCCACGTTGGTGTCGTTCATGCGGACCTGTTCGTGAAGCGACAAGAAGTTTACTGATGATTCCACATCTTCCCTCGACTTGGCAGTGACACGAACTGTCTTCAAACCCGTCAAGTGGATGCGCTCACAAAGCTGATCAACAGCAACGTTAGAAGGGGCACAGACCAACACCGGTCCACCATTTATTTTACAAAGGTGGTAGATGATAGTCGCAGATGTGACGGTTTTGCCGGTACCTGGAGGGCCTTGGATCAAGCTCAGTGGCTTTTGCAACACGCTCTTGACTGCGTTGATCTGACTACCGTTCAATTCGGGTAGACCAGGGACACTGAACTTGCGAGGTAGCTGGATCTTCATGGGCGCAGAAGCGACTTCGTGACCGAGGAGGCGGTGGAAGATGTACCCCGAAACGCTCATCTCGTCAATTGCAAACGTCTTCATGGCGTGCTGCATGCGGTCGAATGATGTGGCCTTCCAAACGTAATCGGCGCTGAAGTTGTGGGTACATTCGGTCGGAACGGACTTGTGGTCGCCCTTGGCGCGCAGCTCGATGGTTACTTCGTCTGACTGGTTGTTCGGAATCTTGATCACATAGCCAACGCCTTCCCAGTGCGGACGAAGCTCTCCTGTGTACCTCAAGCGCATTTCGTCACCCACGGCAAGCTTAACATCGCCAAGCTCGAGCTTGGGCAGAACAAAACTAGCCGTGTTCTTATTGTTCAGGGCCATATCCCAGCGCACGACGAGTCCGTCCTGGGACTGCGACTCCTTCAGCTTGCGATCGTAGTCTGCTTCGATCTTGACGAGTGGGCCGAAAACGTTTTGATATTGGAAGGCATCGTCGTAGCGGAGCAAAACCTTGGCAATGACCTCCTCTTGACCGGCGCCCTTCTCTAGATCAGCGATGGTGGCGGTCGCATTGTCCTTCCAGAGTTCCTCCAATTTGGCAATCATCTGCGGGCTCAGGTGGCGGGCGCGGAGCTGCTCTTGGTCGGTGGGCGGAGGGACCAGCCAGGGAAGGAAAGAACGATCCTCGATGAGTGGCTGCCAGCGCGACGTGTCCCAGTTCATGTCCTTCTGCGAAGGCATGGCGGCGCATGGCTGACGGCAGAGAAGGACGACGACGGTGTCGGACTTGGCGGGTATGAAGCCGAGCAGGAAAACGTTCTTTGTGCCGCAGTTGTAGCATTCGAGGATGGTGTCGCCGAGCGAGGAGAGGGGTGCAGCTGAACCTCCTTGTGGCGGGCGCGGACAAGGTGGTTGATGATGTGCGAGGACGAGGTATTGCCACGGGCGCTGCAGAACCACTTGTTGCAGGCTAGGCACTTGACGACGCTGCCGGCGTTGTGGATGCCGCAATAGCTGCGCTTCTGTTAGTCGCGGCCAAGGTGAGGGGTTGGATACGTACGCGCAGGCGTGAGCCGGGAGCTCGACTTCCTCTTCCTCCCGCTTGACACCCGCCTTGCCGTTTGCGCCGTCCACGGGCATGCTGACCATGCTCTCTGCATCGTCGTCGTCGTCGTACATGTCCGTCTCTTCGTCGTCCATGCGGCGGCGGCGGGAGGCCGTCATGCCGCGAGAAAGGTCGCCGTCCAGAATGCTTTCGTCATCGCCTGCACCGGCATTGATGGTGGCGGCTGAGTCGGACACCAGGTGGTTGCCCATGTGCGTAAAGGCGCCCTCCATGCTTGCTGGGCTGCCTCCGCTGCAGTCCGTGTTTTGTGAATCGATGGGCGTGCCAGTCTTGTGCGGTTGTCCAGGCCAGTCTTCTACACCATTTCTCGGGGTCTGGGTGCGGGCGCGGCGTGTCTGCGCAGAAGAAGTGGGAGTCGACGTTGTGGCAGCG
The DNA here is from genome assembly GCA_026873275.1 of Pseudopithomyces maydicus. NCBI lineage: Eukaryota > Fungi > Ascomycota > Dothideomycetes > Pleosporales > Didymosphaeriaceae > Pseudopithomyces > Pseudopithomyces maydicus. The sequence goes on along the minus strand of JANTUC010000003.1, from coordinate 1,120,382 downwards.
AAAGATTGTCTGTGTTGACGACCAAGTGGGCTGCCGCCACATTCTCGTCGGCTGTCGGAGCTTGTGTCTTGGCGTGCCCCGTGCGTCCTGCTACACCTCGACTTTGTGCGTGCTGAAGAGCCGCACGAGTACCGAGTCTCCAGCCCTGGAGGGCTACACGTCACCAGCCACAACGTGGTTTTGGCTTCCATGTCTCGTTGTCTGCGATGGAAAGCTCCCACCAGATGCTGGGTGCGCCTAGCACATCAGCAGACCAGCACATCGACTCACCATGACGCAGATGCTTGACTGCACAAGAGGACGCGAGCGTGGAAACCATCTCAATAGACAGCTCCTCACAGCAAGCAGCTGCCATTTGGGCCCTCCGGTGGTCGACGACGTTCCTCTTGCTGACTGCCACAGCCCGAATCCACGTCCACTCCAGGGCTTCAGGGCTCCAGGGCTCCAGGGCTCCAGGGCTTCCGTCCTGTCACGTGCTTATTATTCCCCGGGGCCCGGTCCCTACCCTACCTGGGTATGCCTCACACACCGATCTGGCATGCCGAAAGACGCCCTCGGTTCCGTCCCGAATCACTCCGGAGCAGGATGTTACCCCGCGCCAGTTCTTGTTTCAGAGAAGCAGGTCACCCGCCATCAACCGTTGGATCGTGAGCCTGCCAGCTGGCGCCGAATCATGATGCGAGCCGCTGGACTGCTCGACTGCCATTTCAAACCCGTAAACAATCCCCCTTTCTCCTGTGGAGCATCCGTTCGTTTCCGCAGAGAATCTGTGGGGTGCATGGAAGGTCACACGTGGTGTCGCTACAGCCCCATCCAATGAAACGCTAACCGTAGTTGTCACGCCGATAGAGTCCAACGTACGAACTGCCGCGCGAGCCTGTATGGGGTACTTTCGGCTCAGGTCACGCCCTGTCTTCTATATTGACTGCATGGAGTGTGTCACTGGTGAGTATGGTTGCCATCGAACCCAGGATAGATTGACCGACCCAGCTTACAAACCGGCGTCTTGAGGACATGGGTCTCAGCGACCGACGTTGGAAATCCGAAAAGGCTCTCGCGTCACACCTACAGGATAGCATCATATAACATCCAGCTGCAGCTTCCACATGCATCGCAGCATAAGACATCATATGCTACATGTCTATATTTGGAGCGAGGCAGCTCAACAGTGTGCTAGATCATGTATCAAACTACAACCAACCCTAGCTGTACAAAACTTCTTCCCACTTCGCATATTTTGGATACGCCTTTCGCTTCCCCTGCCCTCGGTCCAAGTATGAGCGCACAGAAGGCCGGACCAGGGGTCCATGCGATTTGTCGGTCGAAGATCGCAAAGAGAGCATGCGCTCTTACGCTGCCACGTTTCGACGACTACCACACCCATCATCATGTGGCCAATCGTAGCGCCACGCCCCCTGTATGCACACGCGAGCTCCCTCTCATACCGCATTATCCGCTCTACGATGGTAAATCCCTTTCTATCCTGTCTCGAGCGCAAAACGAGCTTGATCACAGCGGCACATGCCAGGAAGCATACGCACACATGACCTCTGCATGCACCTCCAGCGGCTACCGCGCCGCCTCACGACAGCACCTAGGATTTAACCATGGCACAATGTTCCATGTTCAGCATTTTTAATGCAAACGACCTGTATAGTCATGATTCGTTACTCCACAGCTCGCACTCCGCCCCAGTGGCGACTCAATGTCTTCGGCAAACTACTCATCGCCTGGATCCATCCCGTTCATGCACGCAATCACACTGCATATCGCAAAATACCATGTTGCATTTATCATTCCTGCAAGACTGGGCCACGACTGGCTGCGAGCATTAGCTCCATTTCAAGGCGATCACTTCTAATCATACTGTGGCGTGTTAACAAAGGGATGCAGATTTTCTTTCCAGTGCGGCTAGCTTTCGTATGGTCTTGAACATGTGTTGTTCGTAAGAGCCAAGAGGTATTCAACGGAGTATTGCGTATCACACAGCCTAACTCTCCGGATCAAGCGCGGCAAATATTTATCGGGGACAATGCACGCCACCAATTGACATCTGTGCAATATAGTTGAAAGCAACATCACAAACCGCTTAATGTCCTTACCCTGTTGTGAGGTGTGTACCGGCTATTCCCGGCTCTGTCACGATTCTAGACGCTCACGCCATTCGACATGAAACTGTACCACACCCACGGCAAGATGATTGCCTGTCTTTGGCTCTCTGTCCATGGGATACTTTCCTTCGCGTTGATGCTCCGCGATTCGGAGTAGCAGGAGAAAAGAAGCATGTTCTTACTTGCATGATCCTGCACGTAAGGCAGCACAATCACTCTAACGCACGGTTGTAACACAATCCTTCGAATTCGCCCTGTTTTGCAACCTTACACCCGTAGTGGCTCGTTCATCGTGCTTGTGTACTGCAGCTCCATCCCATCATTATGCTACACATTGGCCCCTGCAGCGCGTCTACGACTCACCGCCTCCGGGGCAGACCCTCGCACATGCATTGCATCTTCCTCACCGATCGAGGTTGTGTAATTCGATGAGATCAGATCTCGACCCCTCGCCAACGTCTTTGTGCCCCGCATTTCGACTTCATGACATGCTGATGTGTCTCCACCTCACGTCAATAACCCGAAGCCACACAATGCCCCCTGGCCCGGCATGTCTGCCGTGTAACCTACACCCAGCTGGCGCACGAGCACAGCTTACACTGCGCGTCGCTCTTTACAGCAGAGACATGCTGTGGTGCGACATACTAGAAGCTTCTTCACCGGTGGCCTTGTATTTCCTGTCAATCAAGATCGACTGGAGGACGTATGGACATGCATCGAGGGACAATTAGGGCCATTGGCACTGCTGCAGCTCACGTGTGCGACGTTTACAAACATCGTACTGGCTACGACGTATCTAGTCCACCATAGCCCACAGTAGCAACCGCACCAGCTCCTGATGCACCTCACTCAATCCTCCGGTCACGAGGCAACGATCGCGCACACGTATCTTATGCTGAAGATGCTCGGGGTAATAACTAGCCTCGCATATTACGAGCACAAATGCAATTGTGCAGTTGCATGCGATACCTAGCTACTTCATCGGGACAATCTGCACTCACCACTGCAGTCATTCATACTAGCGTTTCTCGTAGCGCTTATACGATCAATATACTGGGAGGTTGTAAGCGCAGAATGGTATCGTGATCCAAGCCTGCTCTGGACCTCCAACGTACTGCCACTGCAGCTCTCCAATCTTCTATTTCACGCCCCCAATCCAATCCGACGCGTCGTCACGCTCTCCGCGTGCTCCCACACCTCGGATCCTCGCCTCACCCTGCCCCCCAGCTTCAGCTCCCCCGACACCCCTCCCAACCTCGAACGTGAGTTCGCGCCCACCCGCCTGCCCAAACACCATCTCCTCCTTGTCCATACATCATCACTCACGCGCGCACACCCAGCTGCACCACGCAGTTGTGCCTATCACATCACTGACCACATCCCTCCTTCCCCTCACCCACCAGCGCACCCTACCCCCACACCATCTCCACAACCTCCCCTTCTCACCCTTCCCCTCGGCTGCACCCGACCCCGCAATCCTCCTGCAAAAAGCAAACATCGCTCGACTCGGCGGGGGCGTTCATCCTGTGGTTGTGCGTATGTACTGTATGTATGCATGTAGCTAGCAGCTAGCTGGCCAGGCAGTTCGTCTCCTCGGGAACACACGACTCGGTGGCGCTCGGGGGGAACATCGGCAGTGCGCCGCGGTCGTGGGTGCGCCGCGGATCTTCCGGTGTTGGTGTTTCAACTTTATCCAATTGGGCGGGTTCAGCTACGTATCGCAGATGCAAGCCTCAGGTCAGGCCAAGACAGCAGCTACGGCTACGTATGCGCGTGCGCGTTTTTATTTCGTTGTTTTTACTTTTTGTCAATCTCCTTGCTTTGTTCTGCCCTTGTCAATGGGACCGAGTATGGGATGGCCTGGTTCGGGACGGGAGGGAAACTGGGCGCATGGGACGGGCCGAGCACGGTGAAGGGTCAGCGAGAAGACGAACGTTGTTGTGACAAAGTTGAGTACGAGGGTGCCGAGCTGAGTGTTGATGATGAGTTGGGCCATCACAGACAAGGCCATGGGTAGTCCAGACTCGGTACTGGTGAACCAGTCGTCACCTTGTGCAAAAGTGAATCCCGGGCGGCGCTCACTATTGGAAGGATCACACATAGCAGGTAGCAAACAAGATAAGGGTGGATTCAGGCGTTCCATGCGCCTGCGATTGACCTTGTGCGGCCATGGTATCATTCCTTCTAAGCTATTCCCAGTTCTTACTTTTGCGTCCCTCGGCGGTCTGACTGATCCCAGATCGCGACCTGAAAAATCCAAAGTGAAAAAGGCCCCATCAAGGTGGCCACCGACTGAAGAGCCGGTAGAAGTGAAGTGGTGGACGAATACATGTCGCTAATAAAGTATGATGCCCGCTACACCAAACGAATACAATACAAAACAGTGCATTGCCGTATCAGTTGAAATCAACAAGTTGCCACCCAGAATAGAGTCCATTGCCCACATATCGGCTTCTCTCCAGGCCATGGCTTCGTGATATATGCGACCCGCTGCGCTGACAATAAAGGAAATAACGGAAAAATTACCAGCAAAGAGATCGACCGTAAGAGAGCTCTGCTCCGGTGAGGTTGGTATCAAGCGAACGAGCAGCGAAGCTCTGAATCAGGTAAACCAAAATCTATGCATGTTTCCCAATGCGTTTGTATTCCGATGATGACGCCGTAAAATCCGTGTGTGCCTTTGATAAAAGCAAAGATCGTAAAACGGGGGAGGGTGTGTGGGGGTATAATATATGGTATACCAGATACTGTCCGTGATAAAAAAATCGCCTGCATTCCGCAGGATTACTGGCTGGTGCATGCTTGCCGGAGGAGGTAAGAGCATGCAATTCTGATGGATCGTAACAGCAACGAGCGTCTGATGGCCGCTCGGTCGCTCTGCCGCTTACGACAAGATGTAATCGTCGCTGCAAAGGCTCGGCAGGATGCAAATTTGGTCCAGTCGATTGAAACGATGCATCGCACGGGTCCTACCCAAAAGGAGTATGCGGGTTGAAGCCGCCCGTCCCGCATTGCGCGCAGATTGCCTAGGAGCGGGAGGCCAACTCCCGAGAAATTGCGGCCCAACCTGATGTATCTGAGCCGAAAGCACCAACTCTTCTGGGAAGGTGGCACACAGATCGTAAGTTCGATATAATACACAAAAAAAGAAAATCCTTGCCTCCGTGACCCGAACGATGGTGAATAGGGAGTGTATTCATTGGGTATCAACGAAAGAAAAGGGTAAAATATTCACATCCACAGGATCCGGCTATCGTTCGGCAGTGCTACTGCGGCTGATGATCTCCCAGTCCTGTTCTTTCCAGTCGCCGTTGATTCTCTCTTCTTTGCGCTTTTTCCGCTCGCTGGGAGCTCGAATGAGACGCTTGAAGATGTTGCTGTTTGATCTAGTGTAGGACTGGTCTGTGAGCGAACTCATAGGTTCGACAGATGCTCGGCGGGAATGACCGGCCATGGCGGACAAGGAAGAAGCTTGTACAACATCCTGTTTCTTGATCTTGCAAAACAACCTAGAGAACAGGTATTGGTGGCCGTTGCTATTGAATAAGGGAATGTGACGGTAGCCTTGCTGGAGAGCGTTCAATTTAGCCGTGAATTGTCCTAGGGGAGCATTGTCCGGCTTGCCCTCGGCGTTGGTGTTCCAAACTGTCCAGCGGACAAAAACTAGATCAGGAAACCGTGTGGTGACGGTCATCTCAATCTCGTCTCTGAACTCGGGGTTGTATCCGTTTTCTTGCACAGTACGTGTTCTCTTCGTTAACGGCTGGCCGATACCCGAGTAGCCGTCCTTGTGCGTGGAAACATCCTGGCCTCCAACCCCGGTCGCATTAGGCCCGGCATCATCGGCGCAATACATTTCGAATTGAACGAACGGATTGACGTCGGCGTCGGTCTTCGGACGCGGAAGCTGCTGCGCAGAAATGATCTGGACAGTGAATTTGACTTCCATCTTTGGTGCTCTTCGTGGACCAACCACAGGAGTCTGGTCGTGGAGACGTAGCTCTGTAGGCTTCAGCACATAGCCGCTCCGATCGTCGCCACCAGCAAACATGGCTTCATTTAGTTGCTGTCCCAAATCGTAGGTCTGCCAGTTTGTGGCAGCCATTTGAACGCCGCGACGCCAGAATCGGAGAGGGTCAAAGTTGCTGGACAATATGCGACGTGCACCAGGGTATACGCGCATCAAGCAGGACATGTTGTGTTCTTCGAGACGTTGCTTCTCCCGTGCACCCGGCTTCGTCAATTTGCTAAAAGTATTTTCGTTGACTGAGATGACGTGATTGAAAGTCTCGACTTCCGCTGCATCAAAGTTGGTGAACTTGATGCCCCGCGTGTAGACGCCTAAACGACCTAGCACGTCGGTAATATTACTTGTCTTTACTTTTTTGGGCTTCTTTCTGTCTTGATCCTCGGCAGCAGTTGCATGAGGACTGTCACTCTCATCTGCTGAACTGGCAAGAGACGGCGTTGCGATATAGGTGGTCGAGGTAGCCGAAGTCCGAGGTGAGGCCCAAAAAGCATTGGTACGTTCCGGAGGGCTGAGAGAATGAGGGCTTAAGACGAGCGGAGAATTTGGGATAATGTTGTCATTCATTTGCACAGGCCGTGACCAAGGCGAACTGAAACTGCGTTCGCGTTTACGGGTCGTCAGCTCGTGGGCAAGCGCTTTGGTGTCAAGCTCCTCTGGTGGCCCTTTGACCTTGATAAGGATTCGGCCTTTGAGATTCTCGGGCGATGGCAACTGGCAATTGTCGCTGACTGGTTGGAGGACTAGCTTATCGCCGAATTCCTCAATCATAATCTTAACCATGATACTTTGTTGTTCAGGTGAGCAATGCACTTCGAGAGAAAGAATCAAAGGGTATTGGGACGCCATGAAGGCGTACTTGTCAATGACCTTGACCACATCAAGGAACGTGATGCTCTTGGTGAGTGTTCGCCCGTGTGTAACGGTTGGCTTCCCATCACTGCCATCCCAGCAATCGATCTCTAGACAACGGCAGCCTTTCTCAAGCGCACTGATGTAAGCTTCGGTGCTCGAGGTGCCCTTCACTTGATTGCCCAAGAGGTACGTATTATGGGAGCTCGAGATGAAGTACTCATTGAGCGGACGGTCAAGCTTCAAAGTAGGACTATTAGGTTTGAAGATGGCATTGTACTTCTCCGAAGTGAGGAAGGTCTGGAAGGCCAGCAGATTCCAAGTCAAAGGCAGAGGAATTTCTCCACCTTCAGGAGGGGTCGATCTAGTTTTAGAAAATTGGACGGCCATTTTCTCAAAGACAGACGTCCAATACTCGGCGTCGGCACTCACGTCGACACCCTGTTCCCGTTGAAGGAACTCAAAGAAGGTGTGTTGGTCCATGTCGGCCCCATCAGGGGTAAATTGCATGTAAAGTTGTGTAATGTCTTTCCTCATCTTTAGTTGTTGTATGAAATCAAAGAATTCTTCTTGGTTGAGTGTGTTGGTGTGATCCCTGTCGGCCTCAACAAAGTGAGTCTGAAGAGTCCGTTCTGAACAATTGATGTGCAAGCTACGGCAAAGCTCGATGATACCTTGGAGATCCATTGTTTCCTGTTCGGGCAGATGCTGTCTACCGTTGAAGCGTTTCTTCATCTGTCGTTCCCATACGAGGCGAGCACTCTTTTCGGCAAAGCCCATAAGACCAGTCATGATCTCGATCCGGTCACGAGACACGGCGTTGAGGGTATCGGTCCACATGTTGAAGACGAACACATCGGGTGCAATGAGGTGCATGGTCTTTATTTTGCCTTTTGAGCGACTCGAGTCGGAATAGACGATGGTCAGCCAAAGGGGTTCGTAGCTCTCGTCGTAGCCAAGCTCCTCGCGGTAATGCTTCGCATCGGCACCAGTACGCAAGTCCTTGACGTCGTCGATATAAAAGAACTTCCAGTTCCGTGAAGGGTCCCAAAAGACCTTTGCAGAGTCCAGGTCCAGCCGTAGGATGATGTTCTTTCTGGTCTTTTTGGAGACTTTGAGCAATGGGGAGCCTTGCTCGACACGCGAATTTCGTTTCGGGGCGGACACGGCGGTAGAGGGGATAGAACTGGTCATGGATTTGATCGAGGCAATGCCAAGAGCATCGACAATGGTGTCGCCGTCCTCGAAGACGGCCAGCTCGGCTTCCTCTTCGTCAAGATAGGGCACATCGAGGTCGGAGAGGTCCATTGCGCCCTCGACGGCCGTCCTGCTGTCGCTTCTTCTTCGCATGATGAGGGGCCCCGAGCTCTTGTCCCGTTGGGCGGCGGAACCGTTGCGGCGGAACTTGTTGGGCAGACCCTGGGCTCCGCGACTGACTCTCCGTATCAAGCCAGGGCCTCTGCTCAGTGCCTCTGCCATGGCAGACGGAGAGGATGTGGGCGCGGCGGCGGTCGTCATGTTGGGCAGGATGAGGGCCTCGGGCAACATGTACGAGGGCACGGCGGGCAAGGAGCAGCTGGTGATGGGCACCATGCCCTCGGGGGTGGAGGAGAGGCTGCCATTGCGGCCAAAGTGCGAGGAGGTGCTGGCCGGGCTGCCTCGGGCGGAGGGTATGGCAATTGCGCGTGCATAGGAAGGCTGGGGCGAGGGCAGCCGCGGGCGGTGTGCCTTGTAGTCGGCACTGTGGAGGATCATGATTTTTTTTTGGTGGTGGGAGAGTTGTATGACGGAGGTCGAGGTGGACTAGTGTGCCGGCATGCTGATTTGGAGCGGAAGGTGCGTGTTGGCGGGTGCGCCCACAGCGGAGTCCAGGATATAACAGACGGGCAGACAGGCGTTCGAGCTACCAATGCAGCATGGCGCTTGGGCGGGAGGGATCGTGGACGTGTGGCCGTGTCGGGGCCACGAAGCGCGATGGACGCGGTGCAATGCTGGTCAGCTGCGAATGTGTTTCGTGCAGACACGCTGCATGCAGGCGTAGGCGTGCAGCAAGGCAAGGCAAGGCAAGGCAAGGCAGGGCAGGGCAGGGCCCAGGGGGTGGCAGCGGGGCGTTCGCAGCGTGGGATGAGGGCGAGGAGAGGACCGGGATGGCGCGTGAGCTGCAGGCGGGCGTGTGGAGGAGGCAGAGGCTTGGGCTGCGGCGAGGGATGATGCGGTTGACTGTGCGATTGCTGCGCTGGCGGTCGACGAGGCGATGGCGGCTTCTTGGGAAATAGGCTGGTCGGTTGGTCGGTTGGTCGGTGGCTCGCTCGCTGGCGCGCTGGGGCTCGCTGGCGCGCTGGGGGGCGCTGGCGCGCTGGGGGGCGCTGGTGCCCGCCCGACGCTATCCAAATGGCAGCGGTGGAGAGGGGGCCGTGCAACGTCTCCAACGGCGACGCGCTGCTAGCTGGGGGCACTACACCGCTCGAGGGGTAGGGCGCCGTCGCTGCTGTGCCGCACCGCAGCTGCGCGGACAGGTTTCCCTGGCCGGCGTGCGTCGTCGTGGTGTGATGGCGCTACGGATGCGACGGGTTCTTTGTTACCAGCCCAGCACCAGCCCAGCACCAGCGCCAGCCCAGCGCCGGCCCAGCACCAGCACCAGCACCCATCCGGCCAGCGCAGCCTCCATGCTCGTGCCGCTCCTTCCACTCTCCCGCCCCGCTTTCCATAGTGCCATGGTGAAACTGCTGTCTGCCATGACGACGTTGACGCGCCCCCGGCCAACGCTGCTGGCGCCTCCGCGAACATCACCACCGCCCACCGCCCACCGCCCACCCGAGCCCTGGAGGAGCCCTGGAGCCCTCCACCGCGGCTGTCCCTCGCGCCCAATCAGCCCGCCGCGTGTTAATAATAGCCAGTCAACCCTGCACTGCGACCTTGCCTTGACGCACACGCTCGCTCGCGCGCTGGCTGGCTGGCTGACTGACTGACTGACTGACTGACTGACCGAGGACGGATCGATGGACTGGCCTGCACCTCTGCGCTGGGCCAGGGGCGCTGCCGTTTACCCATCCCGCCCTCGCCGACACACGCCGTCACGCCCGCCCAAGTCGTGGCCACCACCGCCCGCTGACGGGGAATCCTCCCCTGGCCGCTGCTGCCTCCTCGACGCCTGAGCACGCCCGCCCGCCCAGCTGCTGCTGCTGCTGCTGCTGCTGCTGCTGACCTCCAGTACCTAGTCTGCCTAGTCGACTGCCGCCGCCGCCGCTGCTGCTGCTACCGCGACGGCGCGGCTCTTTTCTTTTCTGCCACACACGTGGCCCGGGCCCGTCGCAGTGAATCTGCTTCTACCAGCCGACTGGTTCCCCCCTGGTGCCGATCCACCGCCCAGCGGCTTCAGGACCCGCCGTGTCACTTTGCGAAACAGCTGGCCACGAAACATTTCGTCGCCCATTACGCAGTGACGCGCCCCGTGCCCGCTGCCACCTCGCCCTGCTCCGTATCCCACCGTCCATGATACAGCTTGCTGTCGGTGCATGCACACCAGCCGCGTGACGGCGGCTTATTCCAAGCATCTTCTGGAAGCCGGCATCTCCTCAGCACCAGTTGGCCTTGGCATCCACCAAGGCATCCACCAATCATCCTTCCCCTCCCCACAACCAAGCCACTCTTGGAATTTCCCCAGCTAGGTCACATGGCCAGTGGCGGTGTGATGGTGCTTCTGCTCCCCAGCTTCGTGCCCAATCGCTTTCCCCTCCCATGCATCGTCCCGACCTGCCATCCTTCTCGTGCTCGCTTGCGTCCATGGCCGGTGCGCACGCCGAGCAAAAGTATCGACTCCGGGCTGAGTGCCACATCTCCTTTCGGACACGGTCCAAGCCGCCTGAGGAATGCAATGCTTGTTCCTCACTTGGGCTACCCGGGAATGTGTCACCATGAGGCGTTCCATGTAGGGCTCGCACGTATCGCTTGCTGCTCCGACGTCAACCGCCCGAATGACATGCATGCCGTGCATTGTGCGAGGAAAAAATAAACACCACTTAACTCTGTGAGGAGCGAGGGGGAAAAGTCAGCGTCAGGGGCAGGGGCAGTGACAGGCAGCCACCCCCTCCTCTTCAAGGCCCGCCATTCCCATGTCCTCGACCTGCTCAACAACCCTAGACCAATGGCGACATCAGATGCAAGGGAAAGTCCTCTGTTGCACACGAGCTCAGCTGATGCCCTTCCGAGCTGCCCACACCCAGAAGCCAATCGCGCTTTAACAGCTCATGATCTTTATGCTCAACTCGGATCCCACTAAACACTATATTGCACGTCCTTCGTTTAGCATGCTGCAGTGAGGCGAGCCCGCAGCCGCAGCACAACTGTCCCACACCAGTGTTCAATTGCAAGCGACAACATCCTGCCCACTCTCCTCATTGCAGTACAGCTCACCGGCATGTCGTGTATTGATGTACGTGTCCAGCTAATTGCCCTTCCCCTGACCGCCCAACTCCTTTACGCTTTGTGCAGAGTCACCGGAAATTTGTGAATTCATTGCCTCACTGCTGTCGGACACGTTGGTCTACGCCGAACCGTGACTCACCGATTGCAGCCCGAACCCGCCATCTTCATTGTGATCAACGTCTGTTCTCGCTGCTACCCTTGCTCGCCTCTTCGGCCCTGCCACGACATCTGAGCTTGATCGTCGGCGAGGTGCTTGTGGGTGGCATAGACCCTGAGGACGTTGCGAGTGGCGCGCGGGTTGTTGCATTTTGTGCGCAGTCGCTTACGCATGAACCAGGACTAAAGAGTCGATCGCACGTTGTCGAGCTGAGTAACACGGCCACGGACGACGAAACTCTGTTCTCCGTCACAACCTTCTCCTCTCCTTGGCGGTGTGTTGCTCTGGAATGGGCCTCGCCATCATCGACCATGTTCCAGCTTCTGCTCCCTGTCTGCACACCTGTGTTCGTATCCCACATACCGCCAGCGCAGGTCGCCCAAAAAGATTCCGTTGACTCGATACCATCACTTCCAAACACAAGCTTCTGCCAGAATCTATCATTGTCAACCAATTGATTGTGCCGACGGCGTCCAGGCTTCTCACTTCCCACACATGGCCATTTTTGCACCCGTTCTCCGCTGCTATTTCGGACAATGGAAGGGAGAGACGATGAGACGCAACTGGGTCCATCTACCAGTATCTGATCACCTTCGGTAGCTTGTTGTGACCACGATAGATGTTCAGCATGCGCAGGCAAAGATGCCAATATCACTCCATCGTGGTGTAAATTAGCTTTGGGTGAACTCTCTACGGCTGTGAGGGAAACGCTCGATCTATCCATCCTAGTGGGCAAAAACTCTTGCCAGAAAACATCATTGACAAGCTGTGGTTGTCTGGATCCAGACCTGATCGTCTCCCTTCCTTCCCTGCCATTACCTGGTTGCAATGCGTTTGCGTTAGCGACATCAAGGCCATGATTCGTTTGACCGATCATGATGGCCCGTGACTCGTTGTCCATGAGACGCCCGGTGGCTGTTGGAGAATCGGATGCCGCGTCTAAAGTGAGGCGCCTTGGGCGGGCATCACCTCTATTACAGTGCATAATGCAACGATCCAGGCCTTCGCCGCTTCCACTTGAGCTTACGTTACCTATAGAAGACCAATGACCGCTACACTTGGGTTCGCTTCGGCTGCCAGGCATTGCAATGGCATCTTTGAGTCGAACAGAGCATGTACCGACTGTCGAACCGTCCTCGTGGTAGCGCTGGCTCCGAAGCGACGGCTCCTGCGTGGGTTGACGACTATGGGCGTGCACCCCCACGAACCTATGAGGGGTTTGATCTACCTGCTGCCCCGGGTTTGAGGTGAGACGCAGGTCTACATTGTTCAGCATACTTTTGGATAGAGGAGTGTCATACGACGTGACAGCCGCTTTTGGTTGCATAGGCGTCATGTTTGTCAGAGCATCCGTGCCGATACGGATTCTGATATCGTGGTTCTGATGGGTGCCATCCGTATCTCGTCTAGGGTGCTGGTGGCTGGTTTGAGTTTGAAGCGGGCGCGGCACGGGCCTGGAGTGGCCCTTGCGGACGAGTAATGCATGTCGTTTTCCCATCATTTTTCGATTTTGCCCTTTGAAGTTCATTGTTCGAGTTTGTGGGCGCACCAAACTGGCCCAGTCGCTTTGCTGTAGCAGCTTCTTTCTCCTCGCTTCCAGGAGGTTCTCCTCGGCATCAGCGACGGGTCTTTTAGCACGATCACGATGGTGTCTTTCTATTAACGATATCAGCAGGCTGTATTACGAGGTGCATCTGATCGGTGAGCACGCGCGGCACACACTCACGATTCGTATCCCTGGAGGCTACTGTATCTGTTTGAACATGCAGAAGCCTTCTTTCGGCACCGTCTTGCGTCTCAGGCCTGCCACGACGAACCGGTGAACAATCTATGCTCCCACTATGGCTTCGCGAAGTTCTGCTATGCCCCGCATGGCGAACGGTGCGCGAGACGGCCGGTGGATCGCCGCACAGGAGACTCGATTGAATCGTAGGGGCGTCGTTGTGCAGTTGCGTGCGTGCCCGAGCAAAATGTGCTTTCTGCTTTTGGACAATGCCCTTATTCGCGTTTTTGGAGCGCTGGAGTCTCCCGCCGGTCCAATTCATCCTCAGTGTGGACCCAAGCAATGGTGGGCCTCTATACCACGATGGTATGTGAAGCGTCGTCACAAAGTAAAAGGCCGGGCCGCCCGGGCGCATACAGGAACACGTGCCGTTTGCGCCTGCCATCCTTGCGGCCATTCATTCCTTCCTCCGCATACAACATGCATACAATACTGAGCGTTTACGCTACACCCATCGTCAATAATAGTACCTCGCCATGATGCCACACGTCGGTTCATGGTACATCTCAGTCCATAAACCTGCGAAGATCAACATGTGACATCTCTGCATGCACAAAACCTTTGTGAAAACCCCAACGATGAATGCGAAGACTGACGGCGATAGAAGGACAATCCTACGTACAAACAACAGATTGCGGAAGCACGCGCCAAGATTTCTCTTGGGTCAACGTCTATTTCAGCCTCTTGCTTACTTGTCAACACTGGGTGTCGCATTGCACGTAGCGTCGTACTCAGCGTCTCATACTCCGCATGGAGAAGTGGAGGAAAAGTGGGTACGTCTCCAGACTCTACGCCGAACATCCGAGTTGCAACTGGAGATGCTGATCCGGGGGATTTGTTACCCCAGCTCCAACAGTGCTGTCACCTTCCGTTCTCTTCACCCGCTCTTAACCGAATACATTCATACTCCTTCCGGTGATCCGGCTACAAGCAGTAGCATCGTCTTGCTCCACTTGGAAGTTGGGTCGTGGATCGTAATGAGCCTGCGGGTCGAATAGTGCTCCGAATCTCCATACTACTCACAAAGCGACCTGTGCTCCAGCCACCGATGCTGGTAAATCCTAATTCCACTATCTCGAGGAGTCCATCCACGAGCTGTACCAATACTCGTGATGAACTGTGTTGTCCCAGAATGGTGAAACAGGAGGTTACTGGTGCCGTGGAATAGCGGTAGCAGATCAAAGAGGTACGGTAGATCCGGAGAGCCGCAACTGGCTGGCTTCTTGCCGAGAGATGTTCAAAAATACGAACTCTGGGCAAGAACTTAGCCTCTGCCTGAGAGATTTACGCCGGAACAACGGAGCCGACCGGTGTCTTGCAACGTGCGGTGTACAGATAGCGCCAGGAGCTAGCGTTGACACCCCTAGCTGGGTAGGTAGATGAGTATGCCTCCAACAGGCCTGACGGATAATTCAAATCTTGAGTTTGGCTGCGAAATCAACCACAAGTGTGGCTCTTTTCGCCATGGGATTGAGCCCAAGGTAGCTCCAAATACCAGGTCTCCACAGCGAATTTGACATCACAGTGTGGATACAGGCCTACGTAGTGACATACTGCACTGTAAGTACGTACCCTAGGTCTTCGATCCGCTAGGAATATTTGTCGCACTTAGTGTCAGTGTACCGGTGTGGGCTGTATCTAGCGCAGATAGCGTCCAACTCAGGTAGGTATCCATTAACCTGATGATGTGCGATGATGTCAGCTGTGGGCACCTTCTGCAGTTGCTGAGCATTGTCACCGCCTGGCGCGACATGTCCTAGACGTTGTTCGAGTAGGTAGTGCAGAGTTGAAGACACAGTTGAGAGATGGTCGTCAGCATTACCGCCATATGCGATCGTCGGATCGCTTGTCGCCATCGCTTCGGCGCCCTTTCGTTCTCTGAGGCGATGCGCCAAAGCTCTGTAATGGCAAGACCCTTGCGGCTCCTACGGCAAGTCGGAAGAGAACAAGCGATTCTCAGCCTCGATTCGCTTCCCGATGGATCGTCTGGGTGCTGCGGCCATGGACGAAAGGTAGGTTGGCAACGGACAAGTGCTCCGATTCATTCTCGCGCATCGTCATGGAACAGGAAAATACGTCTGTTGATCCACATGCTAATCAGGGGTGCGCCTGTCCCTCCGCGCCTCTGCAAAAGTCCCTGATAGAGTTCATTCGAGAGGAGGCGTTGATCAAGGCCAAGTTCGCGACCGCCTAGCCCCGTTCCAGGCTAATGGCGTCATTACCCTCCGAGCTTTTCACCCCCAGACCCATAAGCACTCCCACGCGCGGCCGTCAAATCCATGTGAACCCACTTTGACTGCAACACCATTGCAGGACGTCAAATCAGAGACACCAGAACGGCCACAGTCTCGCGGCACATGCCCGAGTGAGAGATTTGATCAAAGCGGCACCCCTTGACCGCAATCATCTGGTAGCTATCTGGTCACTTTAGGACCGTGTTATCTACGAGATGACGCAGAAACCTCCACAATTTCCAGTGGGTCAATGAGGCAGCCTCAGGGTCTAGTACTCATGGCAGTGGGCGTGGTGGCAGGTACACACGTAGGATCAGCCCGAGATGGACACAAGAAGAAGTCGAGTGCATGTGTATATAAATCCCCGGATCATGGTACCGCTCAAACCATATCCACAGCATCCACTTCTTTTTGAGGAGAATCTGGAGTCTCCACGCCCCCTCCGAAGATAAACGCTATATAAACGCCGCCTGCATCGCTCTCATCTTGCTCGTTGCAATCCAGATCAAAGCTACCATTGTACAGCTTTGTCACCCATTTATATCACATCCAGAACCTATAGTTCGTCAAAAAGTCGAGTCGCCCATCATGTTGACTACACAATTTGGTGGCAACACCCCTCGTCGCCTGTCCACCTCGGAGGCAACCCGGGAGGGTATCAATATGGGCCCCACAGTTGTGGTACCTCCAAAACATTTGATGGCACCCAGCGACGCCTCTGAGATCGCAGCAGCTCTCGAGGCGGCTCGGCATCATGTTGAGGAGCCTGTATCTCCCATCACACCTCCCACACCACCTGAAACAACTGTTACCGACAAATATGCCTTCGCGTTCGATATCGATGGTGTACTCATTCGTGGGGGAAGGCCCATTCCTGAAGCTGTCCAAGCCATGAAGATGTTGAATGGAGAGAACGAGTACGGTATCAAGGTCCCGTATATCTTCCTCACAAATGGTGGTGGAAAGACCGAAGCTGAACGATGCGTTCAACTGAGCAAGCAACTTGAGCTGGAGGTATCACCTGGCCAATTCATCTGTGGCCACACTCCCATGAGGGAGATGGCCGAGAAGTACAACACCGTTCTCGTCGTTGGTGGCGAAGGCGAAAAATGTCGCCACGTCGCCGAAGGTTACGGATTCAAGGATGTTGTTACACCAGGAGACATCATCAAGGACAACCAGGACACTACGCCATTCAGAAAGCTGACGCCTGAGGAATACAAAAACTCACGCAGTAGAAATTTTGCAGAGACTAAGATTGAAGCTATCTTCGTGTTCGCTGATTCACGCGACTGGGCCTCAGACCAGCAGATTATCCTCGACTTGCTCATGTCTAAGGGAGGATATCTTGGTACGAGATCGCAGAACTTTGACGAGGGTCCACCAGTATTCTTTAGCCACAATGATGTCGTCTGGTCAGCCAGCCACGACTTGACCCGTATCGGAATGGGTGCCCTTCGCGTCAGCTTGGAGGCCATGTTCAAGGCTGTCACTGGCAAGGAGCTCAAGACAACTGCATTTGGAAAGCCGCAGATCGGCACCTTCGAGTTCGCTACTCGGCTCCTTCAGCAGTGGAGGAAAGAAACCCACCGTATCGATTCTCCTCCAGACACTGTCTATTTCGTTGGCGACACCCCAGAGAGCGACATTCGTGGCACAAACGAGTACAACGAGCATACGCAAAACAACTGGTACTCGATCCTCGTTTGCACTGGTGTTTACCAGGCTGGCACTAAGCCGCGGTTCCAGCCCAGAGCTACCGTCGACACCGTGCTTGACGCTGTTAAACACGGCATCGAGCGCGAGTACAAGAAGACCTTGCGCGCGAGTCTAGTCCAAACTGGTGTCATCAGCGAGTAGAAGCTGAAGTCACGCTAATCCCCGCATCTACAACCTGGTCTAGTTTTTGTTTACGGCATAGCATCCGGTGTTTGGTTTCTCTTTTCCATGGGCTTGCACCTTTGACTCCTCGCATCCTTACTTAGGAAGACAACTGTATGAAGCTTATGATACCACACAGCATTGCGCTGCAGTCACGACTTCTTTATCTATATATAATAATAAATGTTTCTATTAGGTAAACCCACATCGCATAGCTGTCAGCATTAAGTGACTGGCTTGACGTCGACTATGTTAGTCCATTCAACAACGCCTATAGACATTCTCGTGATGCGTCTCCGCTACATGTTTTGACAGTTAAATCTGTATTTGTTTGTAATGATACACGTAGATCAATAGCTCAAGCATTATAATAAGCACGATCTAGATTTAATAGTATACTGTTTAACAATTCTATATTTGTTAATTTAAACCATATCTATTCCTCTCTACCTTTGTATTCACCTTCACCTTCACCTTCACTTTTACCTTTATATTCTTTTTCACTGTCATTTTATATTTATTTGTGCATCCACTTTTGAATTAATGTTTATATTTATGTATACATTCACGTTCACCTCTCACAGTGTTTAGAGAAAAATAAACACTATTCCAGTCACCGTCCGACCTTTCACTCAGTCCAATCCTGCCCATGTACCGGTAGGTACCTACGCCATCCAACGCGTCACCGTTCCGATCGGCCCGATTCACATCCACGGTCGCCACCTCAACCTGCGCCGCGGCCGCCCGCCGTTTCCATCTCCTCTCCCACCACGAATCGCCATCATGCCCAAACCTGCCGAGTGGAAAGCCTTCCGTCCTGCCTGCCTGCCTGCCTGCCTGCCGATTCACCTACCTGCCTGCCGCCTGTGTGTTTCACCGTCCACGCCGCGCGCCCTAGTCGCATCCCCATTAGCGCATCCACAGACGCACGGCGTGCCTCCTCTCATCAAACTTTCGTGCTGCTTGGTCCTCGCGCGGGGTCGCGGCTGCGCTTACGAAACGGCGCGGCAAGGCATGGTACAGTGAGACAAGGCAAGGCATCCTGCGCGTCTAGCAATGGTTCGCAGGAGCAGGATTGCCGTGGTTGAGCAGCGGGGGTGGAGCATGCATACGCAGGCACCTGTTCTGAGTGGGTAGGGCTGGATAGTCGAGCGTTCCAGATCAGGGGCGCACGCGTGGCAGCTGGGAAGGGGAAGGGGAGGGGAGAATGTGGGACCGCGGCGGCCTGGCAAGCGCCTCGTAGCGTAGCGGTAGCGGTAGCCGTCGCTGGTAGTCTACCGGCTGGCGTGGTGCGGTACCGGCAGCGGTATGCTTGTCAGCGGTTGGCTTCGTAGAACCTAGTACCCAGTGCCTGTTCTCGGGGAATTATGATAAGGCATGCCGGTGGGTAGGCGGGTCTGGAATGTCTTTCGAAGCATGCGATAGATGAGGGTGGGTCGGATGGAATACGGCACCGAAGGATGTGAGACGATACAGGACTCCACAAACACCGTGGATCATGGGTCCCGCTAAACATGGCGACAGTCGACATGAGGTGGGCTGATGGAAATCGTCGTGGGACCCTGGGCCCCGACCATCTCGCAATCCCATGGCCTAGTTTGAAGTAGAGTCGGGGGTCATGCCTTTGATCTCCCAGTGGCTAATGCACATGGGAATCCTAATGTCGATTGTGTAGCGCGTGTCGATCCTACAGTGTATCATGAAAATTAAAGTCGTCGAAGATTTCCGAAGTGGTTCGATCATGGCGTGTCATGGTCACAGGGCTTTGCGTGGAGAATCAAGAATCGAGCCAATCCAGCCTTCGTACAGTAGGTATCGCGTTGGCGTCTGACGCATGGGACCAACTGCTGCAGGGTTCAGCGGAGCGAAATCCGGTGTTGATCGAAATGGAGACTCGCGGCAGATGAATCGTGATAGCCCTTTTGTTTCGAAACATGAGGAAGATCACCGGCCCGATAGCCGTAGAGCAGCTCCTGAGATGGCGGCCCGCGTGTTTTGTCTAAGGAGCAGTTGAGAGCGAAGGGACATGACTCTGCTCTAGACGGATCATTGTATGACAGACAGGTGATGTATGTGAGGAAAGTTACCGTCCAAAGAAAAATGTGTCATCGCGTATCAAGGCTATCGATAATCTGGAAACAACCGCTTTCCTACTCCCAGTGTAGCTTTTGTTGTGCCGTATGTAGAACGATGAAGACAGCACAACACTGCTCTAACATCTTGCGAAAGCATCCCAGGACTGCTTGTCATGCGACAGTGATTCTCCAATATAATGGCGAATATTCAAATACATCATTCATCATATAATTGTTTCATATGCTGTGTGTTGTTGTAACATTGATTTTGGTTTAGTACAATGAACATAGACATCTGATGGCAAATTTTCTGTTGGTTCATAGCATAATATGCGGCTTTGTACCATCAATCCACAACTTTGAGATCACGGGATCCCAGCCTCTTCTGCATGCCAGCGTGAAACGATTCTGCTTCAATAAGTCTACCACAATTCGCGAATGCAATGAATCAAATGGTACCGTGTAGTAAGTATATGCATTTAAAAAACCGTCACTTACCTGGATCGAGTCCGCGAACTGTTAAAACGGACTGTTTCTCAAGAATAGAAATAGAAGTTATCCTTCATCGCAGTTCCAAGTCGTTTCGACTATCTCAAAACCTTCTACATTACTTCATTTCTCTGACTGACACGCCCTTTGCAAGCTTTATCTAGTATCCAGTATGAAACCGTGATGCCTTTGTTATGGCCTCTTCGCCTCTGTAATCTGCAATACCTCATCTAATTACCTGAATGAGCTTGGGTATACAGTAATACAAGTAAAAGTTTCTGGTAAGGTTGGCCGAACAAAATCTTTTTAAGACCTCTTTCGTATACATTATTCGATATGTGACAATTTTCAGGTGTTTTGATGTGGGCGTTCGTTGAGCATTGTAATATTTCTCTGTGCAAAGATGAAAATCCAGTCAGACTTATTTAAACTTTTCGTAGCATAGGCTGGGAGCATGGCAAATCCAATGCTGGAATTACCAGAGCGCTCCTGTAATCTTGATGCAGCACCAATGTGGGAAACTGATCGATTAGAAGAAACAGAGCTGGCGAGGACAGGTTAGAAACACAAAACAAATCAAACAAAAGGATATAGGGGGGCTATATCATAATAGAAGGCGGTGAAACCCGCAGGCTAAAGAGCATGACGGAAAGGTTAGAACATTTTCTATGCTTGATTAACCGGGAAGACTTCGAAGGTGGCTCACATAGCTGGGTATTAAAAACAGGTAAAAAAAACCCACCTTCGCCAGGTAATTTGATACGCTCCCCCATATACCCACCCCGAGAAGAGTTTCACAAGAAAGTCTACAAATCTCAGCATGTACCGCATTATCACCTGTTTATGAGTATCTTGTTATATTCACACTGTGGAAGAAGGGGGTCCAGTGGCTCTAATTCTGTCTATTCAACTCTCGTTATTTTGCACCTTTCACACTTGAAAGCAGTTTCGAGAACGAGAGAAGGCGAGTTACTTTAATTATGATATATTTCAAGATCTCGTAGAATTTCTACGCGATCTGATATTGTAGTTGATTCAAAATATTATTAAAACATGATGTATCCGTTGCGTCTGATTTACCTTGAGCTGGAGTCGGCATGACCTGTCTAGGTTCTTACGACAACAATCAAGACACTGATCATTGAAACACTTAAACTCTAGACGAAAAGTTGATCGCGAGGCTCAGTCTTGGAATAAGGTCCAAGTGCCATCTGGTGTACGTATTTCTGTCTAAGCTCTATATCAAGCATGAATGAGCCTCATCAATTCATGAGACAAGCATTTGGGAGCTACTTGATACTGCTTCAAGACTAGGAAAATTGTATGCAGGTCAAGCTGTGCTTTTTGTGAGTTCTCCATCTCAAGAACAGACAAGACATGGGGAGGAAAAGTATTAGGTAGAAAACAAAGGTGTTATATAAATGTGTATTGTGGCCATATAATATGGGAACCTTGTAAAAAAAGAGATATAAAAAATCTCAATACAACTTTGAGTTGGTCACACATCATGCGAAGACCACCTCAATATTATGAGCGCAGGGAGCGGTATCGGAATTGAAGATCAGGCCCAGAGAAGGTTAAGACTGTTATTGAGTGATGAAGTCACGTTGTCATATATCCAGAGCTGTATATAAGTCTCAGCATTGCCCTTCAAAACATGCTCTCAGAACACATCCTGATGGGCCACAACATGCAAAAATGAAAAGCCCGACGTGGGGGTCGAACCCACAACCTTGAGATGACGATGTAACGCGTCTTATACAGAACGTGAATACTAAGAGTCTCACGCTCTACCGATTGAGCTAGCCGGGCTTGGAATTGATTTGATGAGTGCTAACGTCCCCTATAGATTTATATGCTAGGTATACAAATCTAAAACTAAGCTTTTACTGTTTAAAATTCTCTATTAGACTTGAATATATGGCAGTGTAGCTGTGGGTCGGGTTTGTGGTTAAAAAATTTTTCGTTGGATTTTTTTTGTAAAATTGCTTGGCGAGGTACGCTATTAAAAGAGTACACAAAACGTATACCCAACTAATATACATAAATCTTTAGTCGTGTATATTTGTTCGATACAATTATTCTGTCCTTAAATATACTTAGCTATATATTGCTAAGGCAATGCGTTCAATAAGTAGATAGACTAAAGGACTATATAAACCTCGTAAAAATAACAGGTTGCAAGCATAGCAGACTGGAAATCTACTCTGCCCTACCTAACTCCACTGGAACAAGACAAAAAGAAACTCTCCGACGGGGAATCGAACCCCGGTCTCCCGCGCTCGTAATCTTGCGAATGACAAGCGGAAATCATGACCACTAGACCATCGAAGATTGAAGGCTCTAATGAGCCGATGGTGTCGCTGACTAATTCGATGAAGTTTTTACAATTAATAAAATATATATCCCTTATCTTAGTCCATGATGTGAAGAAGCCTGAAGATTAAAACCGGGGCATCTCTTTTATGAGTGCATATGGGTCAGGGTGGCTCCAGGAACGGGTTAGCGACCGGTGGAATGACCTTTGCAATTTCCCCGCTCGTGATTTTGTTGGAATTATTGTAATATGTTATTGGACGTAGACCGATTCTTGTAACATTATTGTACCCACCCTCGTTAAAACAAAAAACATAACATGATATTCGAATGTTGTCCGAAACTGACGCTCCACTGACAACGAAACCTAAATGAATTTGTAAAATTCCCCGTATATCCCCAAAGCATCTGGATGGATCCGGAGCGTCTTCCCGTATCCCCAATCTACATAAAAGCTTCGCAATCTTTTCCTAACTCCAATTGATGCCGCTAATTTTCCCGAGAACATAGTATCAAACAATTCCCTTACTTTTCGGTCAGGCACCATTGATGTACCCCTTGCCTCCAGCTTGACGGTCCAACTCCATTAATTCGTCCATGCCACACAAACTAAATAGCTCCTTGGGGCCCCATCTCTTACCATCTGGCTCTACACTTTTCACCGTACCCTCGTCGAACAGTTCTCTACAAGCTTTCCGCACAGCGGGATACACCACCTCAAGCGCGAGCAGTGGGAAGATCGCAATCTTATATCCAATTTGCCTGGCCTCCTTGACGCTGAAATCCGGAGAAACGCCACCAGGGACATTGTTGAAGAGGCACGGTGTAGGCGCTAGGTCGCGTGTGACGTTCTCAGCCTGTTCCCGAGTGGTCACGCCTTCCAAGAAAGCCACCTCTGCACCTGCAGCAATGGCGGCACGGAGCCTCTTGAGCGCTTCATCGTATCCTTCTCCTGCCAGTGCATCTGTTCGCGCGATGAGTACAATATCCCCACCGCTCTGCCGGCGCGCGAGCACTGCCGCACGGATACGGCTCACAAACTCGTCAATGTCAACGAGCTGCTTGCCTTTGAGATGACCGCAGCGCTTGCTAAGGACTTGATCTTCAAGGTGGAGTCCTGCCACTCCAGCACGTATGTACGATGTTACTGTGCGGGCGACCATGGCAGCAGATCCGTACCCGGTGTCTGCGTCTGCAATGAGGGGTGTAGTAGGGGAGAGCGAGGTCAGCATGGAAGCATTGCTGAGCATATCTGTCATCGTGGCCAGTCCCATGTCAGGCATGCCGAGACGGGACATCGTGGTGCCAGCGCCAGTCTAGCAAGATATCAGTATATGATGTTGAGAAGGAATATCCTAGTCAGGATCAAAGGAACGCACCATGTAAAGACAGTCGGCGCCTTCTTGCAGTGCGATATGTGCAGTATAGCCATCGTATACTCCAGGGCATACGATGAACTTTGCTGGATCCGAGAGCATGACTCTCAGCGTCTTTACTGCGGTTAAAGGTCCATCTCCGTTTACTTGTGCCATTTCGAATATTGATGTCCTTCCAGCACCACAAAAACTTCAACTGAGTCGGCTCCTAGATTTTCTAGGATATATTGTTCTAAATTATATTCGCCGAAAGTGTCAATACGTAGATGGCTTTCAATCCACTGTGATAGCGTACCACTTTCCGTTTCCTCGATCTTTTTTATACGTGGAAACTCCCATGACATTCGGCGGAATCGACCGGCATTATATTCTGCTTGTCATTCCAATCGATCGAATTAACCCTACGTGGGCTATTTCATGGTCGAGATATCACTTCTCGCCGCATGTAGGCACCTCGAACCCCGCATGTGGTAGCGGCACGACGCCGATGTTCGCCGCCCCGGGTATGGCTTTGACCGAAAAACCATTCTAAATGGACAAGACCCCACTCTATATGGTCTCATATTACCTAGGTGGCGTTCAGTTCGGATGTCTACCGAGAAATACAATGTAACTAGAAAGTGAGGATGCGGTGATCAGGTGGAGTGGGGCGACTATCAATTACTCGACACAGAGTGAAGTACAACTGCCATGGTTGCATTTGCGAGGAAAAAAATCAAAAGATAGGGCTAATGGGTGACTAAGATATGCTACATTGCATGGAGTGTCGGTTCAATCTTTCCGCCAACGTCCACTTTAATGCTTCTAACGTGACAAGGGATAGCAGAGGAAAAGGTGAGACACTGACTTAGGACACTAACTGTATATCGAACGCATAGATTATTCAAACCAGAAAACCAGAACAATGATTAGGAAACAACAGAAATCCTTCGCCGAGAGCAGTCCATAAGAAAATAATTCCACGGACCAAAGCAAGCTTGATTCTTTGCCCAAAACCCATAATGAAGTTTAGCCGGTCCAAGTTCCGGATCAATAGATCCCCAAAATACGCCCCATAGTATCGACCCGCTAAAAGTGAAAAGAAATGTTAGGAAATAATAAGCAACATAGCACAACCGCCTCACTTGACCCTCTAGAGCAACCGGTATAAGATGCCACGCACTAAAGACAGCCTGTAGCAAGCGGTGCTATTGTCAGACCACCCGCTGATATGCCCACCTCGTCCGGCTCTTGGAGCTAATGGGACAGACTGAGCAGCATAGGCTGATGGGGGTCTGCTCAGCCTCACATAACCGTACAATTATAACCTCCGGTAGGCGCCTGCACCATGTCCGGTCCAGCATGTTCGTTGTTCCGTACACCTCTCCTCGCTATACGATGGGCATAAGTTCCCAAAGGAATACCGCCAATGCTTTTAGGGCCTGACTTGCGGCGTGAGCTTGAAGTTTGTTGACATTCGATGAAACGGCGGGCAGTGTCTTGATATTTGCGATCGGCCGTAGCGAGGGCAGCCAGGTTGACAGTATCCGTGTAGTTGGACTTGAGGAAAAAGATACGCATCATCCGCAAAAGGTTGGCGAACAGCGAGATACCATGCACGTCGCCATCCGATAGGAAATTGTAGACGAGTATGGCCATGACGATTTCGATGTACGAATCCACGAAGAAAAGTGCAGAAAGCATCGTGTGCTGCCGATGCTCAATGTTCGTATATATGTTGCTTTATATGCTGAGGTACCCGGATGAACAAAATGCTGTTGGTAGATTGGTTGAAGGAAATGGCGTGAACATATATGTCTGAAAATAGAATTTAGATCGTGGAAAAAGAAGGGTAGGAAGAAGAGTCTGGTATGTAGGTTTGAGAAAAAGAAGAAATATGGGTTGAGAGCTAGGAGCTTTGCAAGCGGGCGAGGAAATATATAATCATGGGCGACCACTTGAGCTTAGTATTATGCTCAGCTTCATATTGTATGGACCATGAGCTTTCGATACTGATAGCTGTCGCAGACTCCCTAGCATTGTTCTTCAACTCAGTGCGAACTGCGTGTTTCACTAGATAGAATTCTGCGATTAGTATTGTTCCTAGAATGAGTGAATATTCTAGTACGTCCGTTTTCATATTCCCACAAGTTTGTTATGTTCCCCTCGCCAACGGCCGATTTGGAATGATCGTGGCGAGGGAGTTGAAGTAGAACAATAGGAAGATATACAGCGGTGAAGATAGGTAGAACAAGGATGCCATCACCTGGCAAACCCGAACAGATCTTTAAGCGTGTTGGCATGCTCCTTTTCACATGGAGGACTCCTGGCATGGTGGTAATGTGTAAGAAATTGCTGATTGTATTCACTCATATGTGCGCAGTACCATGCCAGAAACCCTTTGATCATACATCATGAGACCAGTATTATGGAACAAGGACCGTCAACGCAACCAACCTTCGCATCACTTACCCCAACATGCTCCTCTTCCTCCCCCTCAATCGAACATCCTCCAGTCTCTTCAGTACTGCTTTTGCGCCCTTGAAGCTCTCCCCGTACGCATTCAACACTTCTTTGAACAGCGGCTCAGCGGCAGGATGTGTCGCCGCAAAGGCCCTCTCCAACACATACAAGTCAACTGCCCGATCCTCGTCCTGCAAATTCTGCGTAGAATGCGACGCGAGCCCAAAATCTATCAGTGTGATCTCGCCCTCCAGAGAGTCGCCATCCCCACCTGGCACCCCATGTCGCGACACGGACGGGAATTCAGGGAACACGCCATCCTCAGCCATCATACGCATCTCGCTCGTCGTCAAGCGCCCTCTCGATCTCGGCGCATCATCTTGTTTCCGCTGCGGCGTCTTGAGCATCAGATTGCTCGTCGTCAAGTCTCCATGGCACACCCCGATGTCGTGCAGCTTGCCCACTGCCTTGCCCACCCTGCGCATGAGATGTAGCATCGCCTCGTCCTCGCCCTCCATGTTCCCTTCACCTTCGCCATGGTTTTCTTTCTGCCCGTGCACGACTCTCTCCGCCCACGCATCCAACACCTTCCTCACCGTCCGTCCCTCCACCCACTCCAAGACCAGCCACCCCGCCTCCCAATCCGCACCCAGCACGCCCGGCACACAGACACCATCCCGCTTGCACCGTACGAGCACGCGGGCTTCAGCTAGCAATCGCGCCTTTGTCAAGCGCCTATCGAGGATGGGGTGCCGGTAGGGCTTCGGCGGGCGGTATTTGACAACGCAGGGCGTGTGCGGGGTGAGGAAGACAGTCTTGTAGACGAGCGCCTCGGCGCCCTGTGTAAGAACCTCGAGGCGGGAGTCTGTGAAGGGAGGAGGCAGTGTGTGCAATGGGCGGTCGGGATTGGATGGTGGGGGAGGGGCCTCGAGCGGCTGTGCGGTCGGCTCAATGGTTTCGGCTGGCGCCATTGTAGGGATGGGAGTGGGCGCGAGCAATGGGACGTCAATCAGTTGATCTGGCGGACGGATGTCTTGGGGTAGAAACAGATTTTGGGAGGGGATGGTTTCGTTATGGATCTTGTGTGCA
Organism: Pseudopithomyces maydicus; assembly: GCA_026873275.1. NCBI lineage: Eukaryota > Fungi > Ascomycota > Dothideomycetes > Pleosporales > Didymosphaeriaceae > Pseudopithomyces > Pseudopithomyces maydicus. Next base: position 1,093,125 of record JANTUC010000003.1, on the reverse strand, counting down.
GTCACAACTATGGAAATTTCGTGTTTACGGCGCGGGTGACTACCCCACTAGAGCTCCCAGCACCGTGGTCCTATCGATAGACAGCTTCACCACCCGCAACCATCGTCATGACAGTCATGGCATCCTAAGACATTAAACGACGTGGGAACGAACGCACGGAGCACGGAACAGATTGCCGGAATCGACATCAGATCAGTCTTTGTTTGAATGAGTGTGATTGCATTTAGGTAGTCAGGCTACATAGAATCACTCATGTCTTCATCCTAATCAGTGCCATACCATCGTCTCATAAAGGCGTGGCTATGGATGTATCCTCTTTTGCCATCTCACAGAGAGATGCAAACACAAGCGAGTGCAATGAGCCCTGGCCGCAGGCCAAGGTGCTCGTTGGATGTGATCCCAAGTCATCCCCTCCTCCGCTAAAGTTCGTAGAACCGAACGTATACATCCTGGTCTCCAATCTTGCGGCACAAAATGAAACAAAAGCTGTGCGCATGCTCATTAAAAATAATTCGCATACTCCAAAGACAAGAAGTTTGACAAGAGGAACCTCGAAGGCAATCAGGTATCAAGTACACTGCAGAGCAAGCCAGGTGACGAATGGTAATTGTATGAAAATGAATGGAAATAAACAGGTGACCGAACCCACCAAAAATGCACCGACAAAAAAATGACAAACCAGCAAACCGACAAAGAAAAAAATCGTGAGTGGCCGTAACGTAAACGAGTCGGGCGTGATGCCGAAGAAGTATGCACAAGGGAGACCTGATGGTATCTCTTGGGAGAAGTTGAAGCTTTCAGCCGAGCGCGCCATTTAGAACATCGAGCTCTTGCGCTTCTCAGCCGAGGTGAGCACGAGCTTGGGCATGCGCTGCCTTTGCTCTTCGGCCCGGATCTCCACCAGTCCACCACCAATGGCAGCGCCCTCGTCGCTGCTAACACTGTTGGCAGTCCATGACCGGTCGACAGTTCGGTCCCGGGAGCGCTCCTTGGAGGCCTTCCTCTCAGAGCCAATGGCACCATTCGCAGCTGCACGCAGGCTGCCGATGCTTTGCTTCCCGGAGAGACTCCCGCTACCAGAGCTTCGAACGCTGTCGGTATCGTTGTCAGACAGTGGGAAAGACATTTCGGCCTCGCTCACTGGGCTTGCGCTGCCTGCGCTGCCAGGGCGCTGGGTACGACGCCCAACGCCAGCTCGGACGAGGTTGCTCACAGCCTGTCGGCGTTGGCGAGCGGCAAAGTTCTTGCTACCCTCATGCTTGGTGGTGGGCTTGTCCTTGAGCTCATCCATCGAAGGGGGTCCTCGAGGTTGACGGATCGGGTGCTCTCCGGCACGAGCCTGGCCGGGACCGAAAGTTCCCGTGCTAGGAGTCGCAGGGAAGCCAACGGGACGAGCAAAGGCAGACTTGGGTGCCTCGGGTGTCTCAGTCTTGGCGTCCAGGGCTAGTGTGGAAAGGTTCTTCTTGTGGCTGCGGCGGAACGCGTTGGCGGATGGCGGCGGAAGCGGGTCAAAGTCCTGAGGCGGAGTCGACGATTTCTTCGGCGGTGAAGAACTGCGCGAGGCCCATGGGCTCGGGTTAGACTCGTTGGGGGGCGACACCTGAACGGTCGGGGTGTTCGACTTGGGCGGAGAGTGCGCAAAGCCCGGAGTTGGTGGAGGCGGAGAGTTGGACAACCCAATGCCCTGAAGATCGGACATGTCCTGCTGGAACGCCGGGTCAACAACGTACTGATATTGGCCAGTCAGCTGGTTGTAAACCAAGTAAAGACCAGGCTGGCCAGTTTCTTGGATCAGGGCATTCTGGGACTGTTGACCGTATGCATTCATCTGCGGCGTGAAGGGCGTCGACGGGAAAGGCTGGGATTGACGCATACCGCCACCCAAGTTCATGCCACCAAACTGTTGAGCAGTGAGATTGAGGAGCTGCTGCTGAAGCTGCTGCTGACGCTGAGCAAGGTAGATTTCCGTGGCAAGAAGCTGAGCGGCGATGTTGGGGTCGATTTCACCGTCCTCGAACTGGAGCGATGGGGGGCCAGAACCTGATCGTACATCATCTGCTGGTTGTTGTTGTACTGGTTTGCGCCAGCGAAGCCGGCGCCCACAGCCGTCTGGGGCATGCCCTGGGCTCCATTGTAAGCCTGGCGGGCGCCCATGTTGTGCTGACGCTGACCATAAGGGGCAGAAGCAGGAGGCTGGGCCGAAGTGGGCGTCTTCGGGGCAGTACGCAGACCAGCAAGAAGATGGGAACGGCTAGTACGGGGCGTTGGGACATCAACCGAGTTCTCGGCGATGGGGGCGACCTTTGGAGGGGAAGCAACGCTGAGGCGCTTGAGGGCAGCGCCCTTGCCACGGGATCCAAAGCCGCCGGTGGGCATGCCGATGCCACCCGACTGGAAGTTGTTGTAAGTCATCTGAGCAAGACCGCCAGCGTCCATGCTCATTTTGTTCTTTTGGAGATGGGAACAAAGGGTAATGCTGAACAATGAGGTGCTCTAGAAACACCTGAAAGGATTAAGAATCGAAGCAGGAAGCGGACGCGAGGGTCACGAGCGGTGGTGGGAAGGCACAAACGCTCCGAGAGGGCGGCTGTGCTGGAGAGGGTGGATATGGTACAGGACGGCTGTGCAGGCAGACGTCTGGGTTTGGAGTCGCGCGATTACAAGATTAAGGATCGTAGAGATCGGGTAGTGGGAAGCTTGGATCGAAGACCGGCCGACGGGCAATGCTGAGTTGGGCTATTAACAAAGGGCTAGGTCGCCGTGACTGCGGGATTGATGGTGGCAGTGTTCGGGCCGCGGCGGAAAGGCGGGCAGGCGCGCAAAGTATGTCGAAGGGAAGAAGTGTTGGAAGCTGAATACAGGAAGGGGGTCAAGGACAGTGTCAAGCGTCGCACTTGGGGGGGTTGTTTTGCGGTGGATGTGGATGTGGATGGGTTGAAGCGTCGGCTTGCGGGCTCTTTCGGTCGCTGGGCTGTTGTGAGCGGCGGTGCTGGCGCGCGCTGTAAGGGTGGTTGATTAGGAGGTTGTAATGCGAGAGAAGATGCAAGCAGAAGCCGGGCGCACGGGCAGAGAAGAGAGCGAAGGCGGAAGCGGAGGCTGCGAGGCCAGGAGGAAGGAGACGACAAGAAGAAGTAGCAGAGCGGGAAGGCAGACGGCGGGCTGGATGGCGATGATAAGTGGGTGGCCCTTGCCGGATCCAATACGGGGCCCGTGCGCGGATTCAGGGGCGGGCCACTTTACGATCCAGCCCTGCAGCTAAGCTACTGCAGATTGAAACCATGGCCGCCATGCGCCATGCCCGTCCTGCGCTGTCAGAAAATGCGCGCTGCCAAATTCCCAGACGCCGCCGAGAGCAGCCTGCCCGGACGGGCGACGGTTGCCATGCGAGCGGCGGCGGGTGTTGTGCAGACAGGCAGGTGCAGACAGGCAGGTGCAGGCTCGCTGGAGAGGCAGGCACGCTGGAGGGACAGGCAGGCACGCTGGAGGGACAGGCAGGCACGCTGGCAGGCAGGCAGGCAGGCGCGACCGTCGACGCCGCCTGGGCTCGAAACACCGAGAGAGGCGCCAGAGGGTCCCAGTCGACCGTCTGGCGCCCGCCTAGCACACCGCAAGACGGCTGTCCAGCGCGCAGCCTGCTGTAGCGGACCTCTGCGTCGCCACTGACTGGCCGCGACACGCAGCCAACGGCGGCTACAGAGCACGCGTCGGCCTCGGGGCAGCCAGTCAGCAGCGCGCCTGCAACCCATCAAGCCACGAGCTTGTCTAATAATACCTCCTGCCGCAGACCTGTCAGTCTCCACGGTGCTGCCCTGTGGGTGTCCTCGAGCACCACCACCACCACCACCACCACCCGTGGACCACCATCGGGGTCCATCAGGCGCATGCCGACCGAACCTAGAATGCCGTGCAGCTCTCTAGACTCTGGCTAGCTGGCTGGCTGGCTGGCTGGCCGCCTGTCCATCTGCCTGCCTGCCTGCCCTGCCTGCCCTGCCTGCCCATCCTCCTCGGCCAAGCCAGCCAGCGCCCGCCTCCCGCCATGAACACCATAGGCACCCACCCCACAAACCGTTGCCATCTGGCCTTCCAGCGGCGCAGAAACTATGTATCCTCTGCTCAATCCAACTGCTCCATGCCAACCAACTCCGGCCATGCAAATTTCGCTTTTGGCCGTCCCTGTAGCTCCAACAATCCCGCATGCCTGATTGCGGCAGGGTCACCCCGTCTCACAGTCTCTGAAACGTCTCACCAGCACCCACTCCCATCTCGCCAAAGATCCATTGCAGGCACACCAACCCTTGCCCGCGCAGAAACATAGCTTCTCGCTTGGCCTTCTTGCGCCTCGAAAACCTGCAAACCCACGCCCACCTTCCACATGGACGCCGCCCTACGTCCTCTGCGACACGTGACCAAGGCCTGCGCCCCGGGGTCCAAGGTCATCTCATTTCCCCGTGCTGACTGCTCGTCACCCAACTGTTGGGCCGTACCGTCTCTAGAGCGGCAAAAATGCCGTGCGACCTGAGCTGCCCTGCCCTGCGTCGCGCATAGAAAATGATCCTGCTGTTATCTGCCCATGACCGTGCATCCACCCCGCGTCCGCGTGTCCTTCCCCCGACGCGTGGGGATTCACGGCAGTCAGGGACCATTCCCGTTGATTACCCCTAATCACAAAGCAACAATAGTGTGTGACAGCCAAGGTACACCGAACAACGTGCAGTCTACCTCCGACATGTCATAATAACCCCTACGGAAAACATCCAACAATTCCACATCTCTATAACACGCAATGACCTCGTGCTTCTTCTCGCCGAAACATCAGATCGCCTCGCCACCTTGTGCCTGTTTCAACTGTAACCAGCCCTGCTGTTATCCATGACATCAGCCACCGTGACCTCCTTGCCATTCTCCTACAGTACACACAGCCTCCGATCCTTCAGATCACCAACTCTTTCACACATCATCCTCATCAAATTCTGATCGCCAACCCTACCTTTCAGAAATAGCTAGGCCGCTCTGCAAGTGTACGCGCGTGCTGCGACATTCAGAGAAATGATTAGCAGAAAATCGAAACGCCACCAAGAGCCAGCGGAGGACCGAGTGCGGAGCCTGATGCACCAACCAACCGTTGACCGTGTTTCGTTCCCAGGGCCCAGCCGACTGTTAGTGCGCTTCACATACCTGAGACTTCCGTCTGGCTTCTGGAACTCATTTATTGCGGAAGACGGCCCGCTTTTGCTCCAGTTGCGTGCATTTTGTCATGTCAATATTTTCGTGTGTCGTCGATCCGCCTGGCACGAGCTTTGGTTACGCAATCGCACCGAAACTACCTCTTACAAACATGCACACAGCACGAGCCAGTCGGGAGTCTCTATTCGTAGCCTTTATCCTGCTGCCTTGCTCAGATCAACGCTCTACTAAAAAAAAAATAGCAGCTGAATATAGAGCTGACTAGATGCAAATAGTTGGTTGGAGAAAAATACGTTCATCATATGCCACTACGCAGGTCCTCCAGCAGCATTCATCCGAAAACACTTTAAGCTTTTGATCCTTCCGCTCCACCCGGGGGTCGCCCGACTAAAGTCTCTCATGAACCACCTTGCATCGACATTGGATGCTGGTACATGTAGTACGCTGCCCTGGCAATTCGGAAGACTGTCGCATTGTATCAGCACCGTCTATTCCTCTCGCAAGAGTGAAATATATCGTGAACAAACAAACATACTCCCACATCTTGCATCCCAGATCCTTGCGCGCGGGGTCCGTGTACCAGCAGGACTTGATGTCAATGCTATAGGAAGGGTTAGTCTCGAAGGGCAGGTGTGAGCAAGGGAACAGAAAAAGAATACTTGGTGTTGTAACACGCGGCTGTATCTTCGGTGGAGTGAGCGTTGAGCTCAGTCTCGGGGAGGAATTTGTCGAGGATCCAACCGAAGCAGTGGGTTTGCGCGAAGCAGTAGACCTGTTTGAATAAGTTGGTTTCAGAACATACATATATTGACGTGTGTCTAGAAGAAATTTACAAGACGGTCTTTGAAGTTGATACGTTCGCATGTTGCACGCGCGGCGATGCCATTCGCGGTGAGAGGGGGATAGAGGACGGATGCCATGGTAGTGGTGACGGAGAGGATGAACAGGAAGAAATGCATCGTTAAAGTGTTTTCCTATGTCTCGACTATCTGGTGAGTTTCTGCGAGTGGAGGGCTGTTACTGGGCTGTAAGAAATAGTAACGGCAAAGACAACTTATCCCTCGAAACCCACCAAACAGCTGGTGTTAGTAGCCTTCACATACTACGAACCCGGGCCAACCAAGCGTTTGAGAAGCTTACATTTGAATCAAGGGTGGGAACAGAAGACAAGATTGACCCTACTTGCTTTGCAACAAGCAGACTGCAACAGCACCTACAAAGGTCTCCGACTTGTCGGCAAAGATTCAAATATCTACTATGCGGTTTGGTGTACTCTTGGATATTCGAATCTTCAAAACAGGTACTGTGATACTTTTACTCCAATTACTCCGTCTGATTGGAGTTAAATCCGGCACTCTTGCAGCGTTTCATGTGTTCCGAATAACAGGAGGTTTGTGTTGATTGTATACTACCAACAGAGATGCTGTTTCGATCAGAAATCTAATCTCTCTTCTTCAATTTTTTCACATCATGCTCCCACGCACCAATCAGCTTCTCGTTTAGCTCGTACTTCACCGGATCTGCATCACCTAGCACTGTCACAGTTTTGATACTCACGCCTGCATCATATCCAAACGTTCCGTCCGCCTTTAACTTCCCTCCCTCGTACGTGAAGCTAATCTCACTAACCACTTCCGGTTCCAAGCTAACCCCATCATCCAGATACAGACTTCCCCAAGCCTCATCATCACCGTTCGGTGCAACAATGAGCTCAAAGTCTTTGGTACGTAGAGCGGTTGTAGTATTCGCACTAGCGACCCTCATAGGCACAATGTTGCGGCATTTTATATGTACAGGGATATCGCTGGTGCCCAGGCCAGAGTATGTGGTCTTGGTGGCTGTAGGAGTGACACGCCTCAGCGTTTGGAAGTCCCAGAATATGTCATTAGGCAAGTAGAAAGTCACAGAGTCGGAGTCTTTTTCGGTGACAGGAGAAACAAGCAAGGCTGGTCCGAAAAAGAACTGTGCATCGATGCTGAGGGTAGAGACGTCATTTGAGTAATGCATCCTGGACAGTCGGGTAAGCAAAACTAGGAGTACAAGCGAAAATCTGAAAGAGCTCACCAAACTGGGGCTAGCATAGGTGTTCCATCTTTGGTCTGAAGGTGCATGGCTGTATACATGTAATCTAGAAGGCGGTAGCGCAGGTCTATCGCTTTGCGAGCTGCAGCAGCAACGCTTTCCCAACGGTACGCTTCTTGCGAAATTGCACCGTCCACGTTGTGGTTGCGGTAAAAAGGATAGAATGCTCCCAATGTAGTCCACCGTGCACACAAGTCTTCTGTTGTATCCATGAGGAAGCCGCATACGTCCGCGCCAGCCTATAGTGCTCATTAGGAAAGGTTCGTGCTGAAGTGGTGGTTTACTCCCTCACCATCGGAATTTGAAAAATGGAGACAAACTGCAGCAAGTGCCTAATCGAGATGATGTACTGGTCCCAAGCCGAAATATTGTCACCCAGCCAATGGCCAACATAGGTGCCGGCGCCCGGGTATGTGGAACGTGTGATAACCATAGGCCGAAGCCCAGGTCGTCGCGCGAGCATCGCCTTTTGGCTAATTTTGCTCATCATCGCGCCATAAAGATTGTGTGTGTCTGGTAGATGGCACAGTGTTAGCGCAGTTACATACACCTGCGCCATTTGGGACAACTCCAAACTTACCGTATTCCGCCCAGCCACCTTGATGAATGATGTCAGTTCGCGCAGTCTTGTTGCTTAGCACGCCGAATTCGTTATGAATTCGATACTTGGGATCTAAGAGGTCTCTATCTGGCAATCCTTTTCCAAGTCTGATTTCTTGTCGTTCGCTGATGCTCCTCTTCGTTTTGGTAGCTGCAGGATTATCACATGGCCATTCGCAGAAGTTACTTGGTTCGTTCATGTCAATCCATAGAGCGTCAATATCTACGCCAGTTCCTGCATCGAAAAAGCTGAGAAACTCGCTATTCCAGTAATCTTGCGTCTTCTCGTGAAACCAGTCAGGGAATGCAGCAACACCTGGCCAAACGACACCTTGGTAAATGGATCCGTCTCCATTCTTCATGAAGACATCGGCTTCTTTACCTTTGTTGAAGGCATCGTAATCCTGATATGCTACAGCTGGGTCAACCATAACAATATAGTGTTGGTCGGACGCATGTAAATTGGCAATCAAATCCCGCATTTTATCGAGTGGAAAATTTGCCCCAAGCGTAAAAACTTTATGGTTATCCATATAGTCGATATCAGTCCACATGGTCTCTATAACTCACCAGTCAATATCAGCGATCGAATGGTCACGAGAACGTACCTAAGGGAATGTTGGCAGCGCTGTAATTGGCAACCACAGCCGCAACTTCATCAACACTCTTATATCCAAATCGACACTGATGAAACCCAAGACCCCAATATGGCATCATCGCTGCTCTGCCTGCGATTTCGCTGTACTCGCGTGCGACATCCATCGCCGAAGGCCCGGCTAAGAAGTAAAGATCAATTACGCCACCTACAGTATTATATTCAAGATACTGGCCATCATCGTTATCGATGAGGATATCCATCCCGTTTGAATTGAGTAGGAACACCCCATGAGAGTACTCGTCGCGGCGCTCAAAGTATACAGGATGCTGACCATAGAGGTTAGATCTTTGGGGGACCCCGCCAGCATCTCTATTCCACATTGTACGGATGTATTCGGAAGTTGGTAGTCTCAAAGAGTCCGTGTGTTCACCTAGACCGTACAAGTACGGGTCATCTGGTAATGCAGTTCGTAGACGGATGTATTGATCTTCGAAAACGATCGTGGATCCCTTGGTTGTGAAAATCACTTCTTCGTTGGACTTTCTCGTTACGGTAAAAGAGAAGGGGGCTTCTTCGACGATTATTTCTACTTGTGATTCATCTGAGGTGGTAGAGCCTATAGGCCGGGGTAGGACAAAATCGGGGACTTGATACACCTGCTCTTCTTTGTCATATATCATAACATGAAGGCGATAGTCTACCTTATATCAGTATAGGTATATCCATGTAACAGATAAGGGGCGATGAATGCCTCATTGACACGTTGACTGCGCATCTTCTCCCCCCACCGAGGCACCGCTAATTGTATCACAGTAACTTACCGGTCTGGTACGACGCCTCGAATTTTAGATCATGTATATCCTTCCCGTAAATATTACATTCTGCGCCCGTAAGCGTCAGGTCCGCTGTGATCCCTCCTTTCGTTTTCTGCACATTACTAGCCGTGTAACCAGGGCATTGGTCAGCGCCTTTTAAGGGCGCAGATTGCGTCCACTGAGTTAGCGAAACCCCTAAAAGAAAGGAAGTCCGCATTGCTGTCACAAAAGTGGACATAACGTTGAAGTCGAGCGCGGCGGTACTATCGTTGCTTACAGACCACACTCGTCCTATATATTCAACTGGGAGCAATCAAGGCTTAGCATATATTCATTTGAATCACAGAAATAGAACAGGGATTTCAAAAACGGCTGCGATTCCCATGCTGCGCCTTCGAACACCGTGATTGAGTGTGGGGGCGTAATCTGGGGCATGAGATTTGACTTACAAGTCGTCACGAGCGCGTTCATAACTCGTCAGCGGGCCCTCCCGGGGCTATCAGAGGATTATGCTGTATTCGAAAAGTATTTTGAGTGATGTTAGCGACATACAATGGGAAGGTAACATGCTGTTCACCTGCCCTGGTAAGGGTTGATCTGCCTTGCAGTAATGTCTTAGTCTCTCGTACGATTCTTAATATGGCCAAGCGTGTAGTACACTGCAAGAGATCTTCCGTGCGTGAGCTCTGTGATGCAGGTGTCGGCAAAGGATTGCAACCAAACGAAATATTTATTTCAATGAATCAGGGTAGCCTATTGGGGTTTCTTGAAAAAATCGTCACCCAAAAATATGTAAAGGCAGCGCAATTCGTATGTTCAACGACCTTAGACCAGGCGAACGCTTGACAGGGACCGACTGAATCGACCTGTCCCCGCATTCGCAACACCACAACGATGCAACCTTCACCAGAGCTACCCCACTTAGATAGCTATGCGTGACCTCAGGGTCATTTTCGATGATTTTCCGAAGCACTTTTCTTACCATGATGAGACTAGGAACACCACAACATCGGGTACTAGTGCAAATGAACGATTGGTACTGTGTATCATCAAAGTGCGCATATCTAAATAGTTCCGCATACGTCAAATGAGCCTAATGAAGATACTAGGACAAAGGTCACTATCCTGAAGATCATCACACTGTTGCAAATGGTCATTATATTAAACTCTCCAGTACCGTTACGCCAAATAGCACATTCGTTACCCAACCGTTAGGTGCCTACATTCAGTTCGCAATACATTAAAAATATGGGTATATAGTACGCCTAATGAGAAAATGACTTCTTTACCCATTCAGTCCCACGCTTTACTACCAGTGAGAATCAATCGATTGCCGCACGCTCGGTTGTTTGCTGTCTCGCCTTTTAGCCCTCTCCAGATACGAGGAACGTCTAGATATTTCACTCCCCGAAATACTGACTATCCTACTGTGGTGTTTCCTCCCGAGAACGGATAAGTCTCTTCGGGGAATACCGCGCGATCTTTCCATGATCGAATCTCCGCTATCAACCAGCCCGGATTCAGTACTTCTTGGTCGGTCCTCAGATTTATTTGGGGAAGCCGTGCACTCTCCAAATATACTGATACCGGCCGTAAGAGAAGCTTGAGCACGCGGATCCAGTGTCCGTAGTGTGGTTCCGGACAGACAAGGTGGAGCAAGGCGCTCGAATCGGTGGTAGACCAGCCCATCCTTGACGATCTTGGATTCAACCACTTCCAGCGTATCCTCTACTCTTCGCTGCTCTTTTCTCTCGTCTTCTTCTCTCTTTAGCTGCTCTTCTTGTTTTTTCGTGTACTCCTGAAACTCCTTCAGCCCACCCCTAAGTAGCTCTCTTGTTTCGGGACTGATGTCTGCCACGAGCATATCTCTAAGACTGAGTGACGACGTAGGCTGTTCGACTGAGATACACCAGGTCTTTGACTCAATTTTTTGCGCAGTTGCCTGTATGTCGCTCTTTAGCTCCTCGAGAATATCGATTGACTCTCGTTTCCACAGGCGCGCATTCAAACGTGACGGCTTCCGTTGGAGCTCGGACCTGGGTGGCGTGGTAGTTGTGATTACAACTTGCGAGACATTGGGACGTTTGACTAATTTCCGAGGTGTTGGAATCGCTGGTGAATTTTCTGTGCCTGCTTGGGATGCTTGAAGTCCCTGCCAGGGTAGTACTGGTGGTTGCGCTGATCCCGGGATAGCATTGAAATTAGGGTTTGGTGTGACACCATATACTATCGAATTGGAAGGCTTCGTCCCCTGAGACCATGTAAGCAAGAGAACGGACCGCTCTACAACAGAACTGACCGGACGCTTGTGACCTGTGAACACATTTCGTAGAATTGATCCGCTTCTTCTCAGACGCGAGTCCTGTGGAGCATCTGGAAATACCTCTGGAGCCTTGGTAGAACTCTTGCATTTCCTATGGAACGAAACGGTACGCGGCCTCGCAATGTCCATGATGGCAACAATGTGTGTGGGAAGAAGCATCTTAAAGTATTAATTCCCGAGTTTGGGAAAATCCTCTGGGTGATTAATGAAGAAAGAGTAATTGATGTAACACATAACAGTTGCGCAACTACCGCAGAGGAGGAAGAATGGTGGAACGGGGTATTGGAGGGATGTGCAGCCCTTCATATTCCCAGCGGTATGCCGCGCTCAAGGTCTGATGCAGTTCTGTAAAGTCAGAAATGCACGAGTTAGGCGACGCGTATCGTCAATTGCAGGCAGCAGACTGGTGTGCTGGAAACGATTGACGTATGGGAGCATTCATACTTGAAAGACAATTTATTGGCGCTCCCAGGGATGCAAACACAATCGCCAACCCCTTGCATACCATTTTGAACGCCACTAGCTGCGTAATAATACGAGGATTATGGACGTCCAACATGATCAGAGGAATTAATCAATATGATGCATCCGATTCTGATGAAAGCATCACGATGAGTGATAGACCCTATTGGCAACTGCTTTCTGAGGGCAACGGACGAATTTCAGGAAGAAAAATGCGTCGCTCTTGGGACGAGGGCTTGAAAATCGCCCAGAAACTGTTCACTGGTCCAGAAAGAACATATGTTGAGCCAGCAAATAGGGCACAGATGTAACCAACATCTGTCAACAAAACACCATGAGGAGCAAAGCTAACTACTGTCTGCAGCGGCTCGCTTACGAATTGGTAGCCAATTTGATTCAAGAAACCTTCAGCGGGTTGTCGGAGATATATTGTTTGCCGCATTTGGAACAAACTTTGTTGATGGCCGACCAATGCGGAGCGAGGGTTTATCTTATCACATGCACACGGTGGATAGTATCACGGTGAAGAGAACTGGCAGGGATGATCAGGCTGTAACACCAGCGCTGGGCCACAATACTTAGGTAGAGAGTGTGTGGCCGTGGCAGGATACCGTATGAGGGACATTGGCACGCTTCTTCGACGTTGCGGTTGGTAAAGTCAAAGTGTGACACCCCGGATCTCTGCATTATAATGGGCAACACTTTATTACACCGATGCCGTTGGTTATTATATCGGCCTCTATCGCATTTTCTAGTAACGCAATGCTGCCACGTAAAGAGGTTGGATTTCCTGGGTATCATTCAACATTATATTTGCATCGCATCTGCACTTTACATAACCACGCAGCAGCTCTTGAGAGCCCTGAATAACTTGGGCAATCCTTTCTTGACCATCTCTTCCATCTCGTCGTTCTGGTTCTGCTGCTGTTGGCCACCACCATGCTGTCCACCATGCTGCCCACCATGCTGTTGGTGTTGCCCACCATGTTGCTGCTGCTGGTGCCCCCCATGACTCTGCCCACCGTGCTGGCCCGGATACCCGCCGTAGCTCGGCGCCTGTGGCGGCGGCGGCATCCCATGGACATCTCCGCCCTGCAAGTTCACGTAGATTCTCCCCTCGTTCTCCTCCGTCGCATACTGCAAGCCGAGTTCGCGACACACCTGCTCGACTCTAGGCTTGATCTTCTGCACATGACCTCGCGAATGGTTTCCCTTGCCCACGATAACGTGCAAGTGTGTCTGACCCTGACTGCGGGCAGCTTTGATGCGCTCCTCGAGCACATCTTCAGCTTCTTCGACAAACAACCCGTGCAGGTCGATGGTATCCGACGCGACGCGACCCTCAGAGTTATTCTCGCGGAAGATGAAGTCACGCGCCTGGCGGTTGTAGGCATCCATCTGGGCGGCATGGCGCTTGCCTTCTTCGCTGAGCTCGTGGGCGCGGGCACCGTCGCCCGCTTCGTACGCTTGGTGTGCGCGGTCGAAGCAGGAGGAGCGCTTTGCGGCTTCTTGGCGTGCAAGATCGCGGAGGCGATCGTATTCGGCCTCCGTGTCGTTGGAAGAGTGGTTGAGGGCTGAGGAGTTGTCAGTTTGCGGTCCAGATGAATACTGAACGAAACACTGGCGTGCGGGGGGAGAAGTGCATACCGCGAGAGCCCAATTGCATCATTTCTATGGCCATAATTAAACAATAGTGTCGATAATGAGTGTGTACTGCAGAGCAAACTGCTATGTTTATGTTGTTGTTGCGGTTCCTGGCCGCGGGCGCCAAAAACAAGGCCCGAAGATCGATAATGCCAAGAGACGGTGATGCAAGATCGTTGCAGGGGTCCAATCACACTGGGGTCTGCGCCAGAAGTGAATGGCCTGCACCTACAGCAGGTGAAGTTACAATACATCCTGGGCCAACTCAACGCTCAATACTAGTATGTGTTTAGAAACGAATCTTGGGCCCTGCGAACACAATCAGGAAAGCTATCACCCACAGCCCGAATATGATAGCGTAGAGCTTCAAACGATCCCATCTTCCTTTGCCCTCAGCCATGCGCCTTATCGAACCCAACCTTCCTTGAATAGTCTCCATACCGCCATGGCTGCTGTCGATACCCTCTTTGGCGTTGGCTAAAACGACGTCGTCTCTAGCAAGTGCCGCTCCAAAATCTACCGCCTGCGTTTTGAGCTGGCGTGACAGATTTAACAATTGGGCCTGCAAGTCTTCCTGAGTCTCACGATCTTCCGAGAGCGTGGCGCCAGTGGTTTTTGTTTTAGATGGGAATAGCGAGTTGCCTGATGCTGTCACGTTGGCGTCCTGCGCTGCTCCTCGCCGCCGGAGTTCATTCGAGATGCCCCTTGCAGCGTTTTGCAATGCCTCGTTTCCTTCCCCTACACCAGTGTTTACTTCAAGTCCCGCTTCTGCAGCTTTGTGCGGCGCGTATGAGGGATACGTGTCTTCCTCGTCTTCAGAGTCGGCCGAGCCCTCGGTTTCCGAGTCGTTGAGCTGATCCAACTCATAAAGACGCTGGTTCAGTTGCTTGATCAACTCCCGCTTCTTTTGCAGGTCGGTCTGCAGGGCCGACTTCTTCGATTTAGAGGGCAAAGAGGACGAGGAGTGTTCGAGGTCCAAAAGTAGCGTGCGCGCATGTTCGACGTTCGCGCGAACCCTGGTACGGGTGTATTTGGACTGGCTGAGGTCGGGTGCAGGTGTTACAAGCACGTTGCGTTCTAGTCGTAACAGCAGGCGGTTCAGATTCAGCAGCTTGCGGTCCGGGGGCGCGGCGGTAGAGGAAGAGAGAGTGGCGGTTGTGAACATGGTTACTTCTGCGATCAGCTATCGATGCACTGCGTACCCTGGGGTGATGCGGTCTACCTTATGTTGAATCGAGTGCCTTGAACGAGTGGACTATTTGGTGTTAGAGTGTTGAAGGTCGAGTGAGCCATCAATCACATTGCGCGCCTTCCACAAGTGACAAACGTCACTCGTTTCTGCCCTGCCCAGGCGGCGGAAACCCCCACATGGTCCAAGCTCCATCTATACAATGTACCTACGCGATTGGAATCCAAAACAACACTCCAGTACGCGATAGATGATGTATTGGATGTTACTTGAAACATCTCGCTCTTTGGGATTTTTCTCATCTTTACTTCGTGTAGGCAGCAGTCTTGTGGATGTTTTGGGAACGGAAAGGACAAATTGCAACCCACATTACGCGAGGCAGCTTGTTCTCTATTTTAACAGGTAGGCGGAACTCATATGACTTCAGGAATCGATATTACAGTCTCTGGATGCAAGACTCTCATGATACAGTAGCAGGAGTCAGTCATACAAATGTTTTGTGGTATTGATGTTGTATTTGAACAGCTTCATAATATACATGTTTGACTCCGTTACTGAACGAGGACAAGAGGGGGACAAGAGCGGCCGTCATGCTTGTCAGATTTTCTTGGTCTTTCCATATGAAGCCACTTCTTTGTAGGTATCAAATCATCCTTGATTCCATCCGCACTGAGCTTACTGCCGAAGCGTAGAAGTGTCGCGTGGTTCCTTCGGCTGCTGCGGAGGCGACTTAGGCCCCGGCCCTCCGCGCGTGAAACTGGAGAATGTTTAGCTACGCAAACTCAAACCGGCTCCCGTGGTCACTCTCACTTGTTCCACATTGTGCCGAACATTCCGACCTTGCCGTACGAGTCTTGTAAACTGGCCCTCCTGTTCACACTTTGTTCGTCCTGGGGCCTCTTCAACGCCTCCAGGTTTGCGAACTTGCTAGCCGATGACTAGCTATGTTAGTAGCGCAGGAGTGCGATGTATATTCAACATACTCTTCTGCGCTCAGTTGGTGATCCTGGGTTCGACGTCATGGACGAGTCTGATGACCTACGGTCAACATCTTCCTTAGGACCCGTAGGCATTGCTGGGACGGTGTTGTCTCCGAAGATCTTGTGGCTCTGGCTAGAGTACTTCTGGTGAAATGGGGAAGGCATCACGAATTTTCAATGATATGGTATCAAGATACAATCAAATAGAAATGAAAGGAAAGTCAGCGTAAGAAGGCATCAAGAGGTAGATAAGGGCCGCAAGCTTAGCCCATTGCTCCCTAAGAGATCCTCAGTCCATATGAGCATTACGCCATGCGCAACGATCGTGCCAATGAAATGTGGAGGTAGAGCTTCCCCGCATTCCGCGAGTGCAGCTTGAACCATACTTTACGGAAACAATGACACGAGTGAATATACCAAGGATTCATTATTTCGGAGTATTGTGATCGAATGAGATCCGTGAAAAAATACCTAGACGTAAAACTTCCTGCATGCTCGGACCTTTGTGGTATAGTCAATGCTCTTTGGGAGAGATGTGTTGCACTGCTGATGCCTTCCCCTTTGTCAGCTCGATGCATAGTTCAACATAAGCGTCGGCGCATATTGGCTCCGAGACTACAGACGGTCCGAATGAAGATAAGTAAGGCAAGAGCCGAAGTTAAGGAATCGGGGTTGTGAAGCTTTCTAAGGTTCGCATTGAAGGCAAGAACGATCCAGAAATACATATGTACGTCGTTGGTAATGGGTGAGATCCAAACTAGTGCAATACCGTACTGTGAGCAATTGCCTCATGTTTGAATCCTGAAAGCATTGAGATCTGCTTCGTACAGTCAACAAGTAGTGACCCTGCAGAACATTGAAGCTGGCACAGAGATACCAATGACGATTAGAGGTGAACTCGACATGTCCATTGATGTCATGTCTCAGTCGCTTTGCCTGTGGCTGAATTAGTTTTGCCGTGCGGGAGCCCTGACGATTTTCACGCTCGTGGAATGGCTTTGTTGCTGGTGACACTTGATGATATCACCACACGTGCCAGTGTTGATCTCGAAATCCATGATGGATCAAGCTCCATCACATGATAATGCTTTGTCAATAATCTCGGATCGTAACGGCCCGAGATTGCTGACATAATCAGAGAAAATTTAACCGCACGCCAGACCATCTCTTCTCATTCGCGAACACCACACAACATGATTACCTTCAATCACAACACTTTCTTTTCCTCTATGATGGTTTGATCTGATCACAGCATTGGACACTGTGCCATCTCTCACCTTGATTGGCTAGCCGACATGGCGCAGTGGCATACACAGCGTGATGAGGCTCGTCGTGCGGCGTTGGGCAGCAGTTGCGTTGGGCTTTGCAGGCTCGATGATTGACAGGGACCGGCCCGAATCTGCCATTCCCTTTCCCAGATTCCCGTTTCGACGCCCCCTTCCCCTGCCCGGGATGATTGTTGATCGACATCGACGCCGATGTTCGAGTCGGCCCTTTCAGTCTGAACAACCCTTTGGATCTGTGCCAAAATGTCGTCTGCGCGTTGGGAATGCCTGTCCCCTGTGCACGATACGAGGCCATGTCAGTGTTTAAAGGCAGCTGAACTCTGCCTGTACTGACATGGTCCGATTTCTCTTTTGATTTCGGGGTTTGGCAGGAAAACCACACATGTTTTGCCAGGTATGTACATTTTTTTACTTTTCACTCACCCCAATTCCGTGATGATTTCACAAAAATAAGCATAGTTCAACCGACGGCCAATGGTCACTGCGGAGAAAACTTGATTGTCTTTCGCTCCTATCTGATAAACACTTCTTCGCCGCTGTCTGCATAAGTTCACTCGGGCCTGTGCTAACTCTCGGAATAGGTTGCATACTTGATCTGCTCTGACAGGCACCTCGGTGCCACGCGTCAATCGTGGCTCGCGTCGGTGGGCTGAAGGCCGTTGCTGGTAGCCAGTCTCGGCACGCTCCATGGAGATGCGTGGTACGTGGAAGCACCGATGTAATGTGTGCGACTTGGTGTGCGCCGAATGATTGCTACAACTGCTTGGTGTAACTGTGATTTCCACGTCCCCTCGTCATTCTCTCTTCTCCCGCATCAATATGCAGCCCTTCCCGCGCCATTGACGCACCTTCTTGATTGCGCTGGCTCCGTCCGCGGCCTGGAAGAAGACGTGCAAGGCCCACGGCTCGAGGGCGGTTGAAGGGAGAGGCGGCGGCTTGTCACTGGCTGGCATGTCGTCTCAATCAATCCCGCACACACTGCTAGTTCGCGAGAGCGGCGTTTAATAATTCAACGTGATGCGTGCTCCTATGAACTCCAGGGACGGAATCAAGGTTCGGCGTGGCCTCGGTGCGGGAGGAAAAAGCAACGACGCAATCTTCGCACAATCTTCGCACAATCCTGGTCGCAGGCGCTCCCCGACGTTGGCGGCGTTATCGAGCCGGCTTGCCTTTGCGCGCATTTCGAAGGGGTCAGCGAGGATCCTTCCAGGGAAGGCGTGGTGTAACTGCACCAGTGTGAGCACGGATGCCTGCTCACTTCCATATTGTCCATCCTACGGGCCTGTGCCTCTGGCGACAAGCCTGCAAATCGCCGTCCACCATCCAGGAGGCGCTTCGACGTAGCCACGGACGGGACGGGGCATGGGGACTTCGCACCACTCGCGTCCGCTCTCCGCGCAAGAATAAGAACGTGGCTTTCCCCCTCCAAGCGCCGGCCAATCTGCCTTGGAAGGACGAAGGACTGCGCAAAGATATGGCCCCACCTCTGGATGCGTTGTCACCGTAGCGCTATCCCGCTTTTGTCTTCTCACACGCACGGCTGACCGGCTGCTCCTCGTGTTTTGGTTTTCTACTCCCCGCCCACCCTCGACGCTCCTCTGCCTCGCTCACTCCTACACAACAAACGCACCACCAAATTTTGCTTGCAAATATCGCTTATGCCACGGCAAGCCTGCGAGACTCGACAAACTCAAAATTCTGTAGACACACAAGAGCCCTTGCTCAGGATGTCAATTCGGAGCCCAGACGGAAGTCCTACCAGGTACTTACTGCCCAACGGTTTTATCTTCTTGCTTTGAATCTGCGCCCAATCGCTCTTGCCTGCGAGCATCATGTATCCGACACACTTTTGTAATTTCTTTCCTTCGTTTGTCTGTTTGTTTTCTTTGAGCCATACAGCACCAGGTCACTGCCACCCTTGGGAAGCCCACAGGACATACTCGACCCAGGACTGAACTACCGTTCCATGGATCCATCTAGGCCGTTTGCTTTCCTGCTCTGTTTTACCTGGTTTCCTGTTCTTGTTCCGAGGCGCGACTGCCGTCAGTCTCGAGGAGTGGCTGCGTGTCCCTTCCGCAGCGGTAAGTTTGCCACACACACCTGGGCGTAACTAAACTGTAGGTGCCGACCTCGGACCTCTGATCGTAAACCGCTCAAAAGTCGGTGAGCATGAGGAACCATCCAGGTACCGGTCACTCGGCAAGTAGCGCGACTAGTGAATACCCGATCACGTGCAAAGTGGGTCGGGCGCGGACGCCTAGTAGCAAAGCAACACGACACCAGAACGCACTTTCGTCTATAATGTCTGTCGACTGAGCGTAATGGTGATCGAACGTACAAATTCTTAGTGGACCAGGACTGTCACCCCATACTGGATATGCCAATAATGATACCCATGGAACTGCCACAGGATATCCGAGACTCTAGCCCAGGAACGAACCATGCCTCTACTGGAACCGGGAACTCAATGGGAAGGTGCTGCAAAATCAGCTATCAGTACCAAAGTACGTATTGGAGGCATGGCACTGTCTCTCCCATCCAAACCATTTAATCACATACTGACATTTAGCTCACTCATTCAAGACTGCCAACGTTGAGTGTCCTACCCTGTGTTTGCTTCCCTGTTCTTGTTGCCTGGATCCATGGAGTTTCCTTGTTCTTGCCACTGGGCTTCCGGATCTGTTTACCGTGGGATCGCCAGGCCGCTCTACCTCACTTGCAGCAGATGTGAAAATGGTCCTTCCCTCACCGGCTCTGGCCTTGGCCTTTATCTACAACGACGTTCCTCCAGGTACGTTGCATTGCATAGACATGCACTATCAATGGAGGGTAGCTGACAAGTCTTTTTAGGGGTCGTGGTCGAGCAACCGGAGTGGCTTTACTAACTATGGCGTTTCTTACTTTCTAGACATTTTCTCTTTTTGTTATTCTGTTCTCGTTTGGGGCACTAACCAACGGTTTCTAGCGAATCTTCGTTCGACGTTCCTCTGGACTTTTCTTTTTGCAATCCCAGCCCGGCCGTTGACATTGCCAAGTGGAGAGAGGACATATCAGGACCACTTCTATCTGGACAGGATCTGTTTTCCATGATCGATTTCAAGGATTTGAAAGGAGTCGATGCGACATCAGAGTACAGTATGGACAGCGCATACCAAAGCCAGTCAGGCTCCACTCGACGGGGCGGAGCTTACCAGAGCTCTCCCATCCAGGAACAGCCTAGTCACACATTCATGGCACAAGGCATATCACCATCACTGGCTTCGGAGTCTTTCGTACCATTCACGGAGTCTCACAACATGAACGGGTTGACTACTACCGAAAACATGGATTTCGGGAACGGATCCCAGTGGTTTGCTAATTCCTCTTCCGCACAGGATTATACAACCTACTCTCCATCAATGGCACCAGCCATGCAGCTTAACTCCATGACTGGGGGATTTGCTTGGGGCTCGAACGACGTGTCATATGGATTCACACCGTCATACAACCTTCACAATGAGAACGAGTTCTTCCGTGCTCAACCTTCACCACAACGCCAACTGTCTCGATCACGAATCGAGACCCCGGCAAGGCCGTCGTACTATGCTGCCGAACGTACCTTCAGTCATACCTCTACACATTCTTCCACTGGTCGCGCCTCAGTAGTCTCGCCAACCCCAATCCAGCCGCTTCACCCACAATCTTTCACTGAGACTTCGTTTGAAGCACAACAATTAGCGAGCCTTGGGTACGTTCTGCTTTTGCTGATTATGTAACTTGATGTATTGACGATATCAGATTTGTCGACGATGGCGCTCAGACCGCCTCGCCTTCCGAGGAGCTCATCCTGGAAGACGCTGAGGAGCTGAAGAGCTTAGAGGAAGAACACCACAAAGTGGCCAGGAGCCACCCACTTTACTCAAAGGAGCCTGATGCAGATGGATTGTACCATTGCCCAAGCGAAGGCGAAAGCGGGTGCAACCACAAGCCAACCACACTGAAGTGCAACTACGAGTAAGTTTCTCTTCGGACCTAAATGAAACTTCCTCTAACCCGCCTATAGCAAGTACGTAGACTCGCATTTGAAGCCCTTCAGGTGCAAGATTTCCAAGTGCGAATCTATTCCATTCTCCTCTACCGCCTGCCTTCTGCGGCACGAAAGAGAAGCTCACGGCATGCATGGTCATGGTGCTCGTCCTAACCTCTGCCACTACGCTGATTGCGAGAGATCTGCTCCAGGCCAGGGATTCCCTCGCCGTTACAATCTCTTCGATCATATGCGGCGCGTACACGGCTGGCAAGGTGAGAAGGACGATGGTTCTGCCGACTCCTCTGGTTCGCGCAAGGCCAGAGTTCAGAAAAGAAAATCAATCACTACATCAGCCAAGGTCGAGAAAAAGCCCAGGCTCAGCAAGGCAGTTCAGCAGCAACAGCAGCGTGAACGTCAACGTAATGCCTTGAACAAAGAGTGGTCTACCAAGAAACAAAGCATTGCTGGCCTTCTTGCAAGCCTGAACAGTCTTGGCGATATGAGCGAAGAACAGAACGCACAACTGCACAAGGATTTTGAAGAGTTCTTTGCCTTGCGCGAGCAGTATCACTCTGGCATCAAGGAGGAGCTCGTTGATTGAATGGCCTCTCAGGCTTAGCACATCTGCATCTTGTACCCATGAGCATCAGGTTTGTTCATATTGGCTCCATGCCGAAATTTTTCTTTCTGCCAGGACCACGGCTCACCCGGATGGCCGACATACTGGACCCTGCCGGACCGCTATTTTGGATGTTCTCCACGGATTGGACCCGCTGGATTGATTACCCAGAGCGACAAGGCCCCGCCAGAGGAGAGGAGTGGCATAGTCTCACCAGGAGGCATGCCGGAGATGGTTAGCCCGTTCACCACGGCTGCCAGGTTGCGTGTTGTTGCGTAGTGAGCACTGTTTACGTTGGTGTTTTGTATAGTGCGCTGTTGTCTTGAGGATATATATATATTTACATATATATGGTGTTTGGATGGAGTGGTCACGGATGTGCTAACTCCCAGAAGAGCCTTGAAAGAGAAGGAGGGATCGTTACAGGGGGAAAGGGTTTATAGTTTCATAGCAGTTACTGGTGCGTATAGACATGGAATTGTTTTTCTTGATTGCTCGTTTGCACTGCACGTGAAAACAAGAAGCCTCGTAAAGGCCTGTCCTCTCATCACACCATCACATAACCAACTCACAGGTGGAGTTTCCATATTCCAAGACCATACACAAACACCACCTCACCGCATCTAACAACAACGGTACGTCATGGATCCCGGACCCTTTCAGGCAGAATGCACGCACAGCGCTCTCTTCGTCTCGCTCTCCCTCACACACTTTGCCAGAGGGCCGCACGCCCGTCGATCACGAGCGTCTTATCCTACCGTGTCTTACCACATCCTACCCTTCCCACTTCTTTCCAATCTAATCATGATGCTCGGACGAAGACTTGCAGCATTCCCCGACGCACCTAGCTGCATCCACAATCTATCGAATATTCCACGGCGTTCGCGATCGATGACCGGACGTACGGCTACGAGCTCCGTGGCAGAACAGGGTAGGTCAGGAACGGGTGCTGCACGGCATACGTAGGGTGGTCGATCCGGCTTGTAGGCCGATGCGGAAATATATTGGGGGCGGGTCGAGATGAAGGGGAACGGTTTATCTATATGCATATATTGGGATGTGCGGCATTGCGGGGCGGGATGGGGCGTGGGGGTATGTACCCGGTACGTAGATGGGATGTAGCGCTCGGGTCGTGTGAGCATGGCAGTAAGTACTGGTGGGGATGGTGGGGATGGTGGGAGGGATTAGATGATTGCATGCAGTGTTGTATGGACTCGCATTACTAATATCGATGACTCCTGTACACCAGGAAGTCGTCATGGTATCATGGACTCTGCCTTCTTTTCCCCTCTGCCCTTTCCTCCGTCTCTCGCAACGTCCTCTGCTCGCTGCACAAGTATTTATTTGGCGGCGAGCGCCTTCTCCACATCGGCCTTGAGGTCCTCAGGCTTCGTCAAGCTCGCCCACCTCTTGATCACCTTGCCGTCCCTGCCGACGAGGAACTTCTCAAAGTTCCACTTGACACGCTTGAGACCCATGACGCCGGGCTTCTCCTTCTTCAGCCACTCGAAGACGGGCTCGGCCTTGTCGCCGTTGACGTCGACCTTGCCGAGCACGGGGAAGCTGACGCCATAGTTGACGAGGCAGAACTCCTGGATCTCGTCGTTGGAGCCGGGGTCCTGGCTGCCGAACTGGTTGCAGGGGAAACCCAAGATGGTGAAGTCGGGGTTGGCGGCGTGCACGTCCTTGTAGAGCTTTTCGAGGCCCTCGAACTGCGGGGTGAAGCCGCACTTGGAGGCGGTGTTGACGACGAGGACCACCTTGCCCTTGAGGGAGGAGAGCGGGTACTCGTTGCCCTTCTCTGGCGGCAGGGGTCAGGAGTGTGAGCAGTGCACGGGCAGGGGGGACGTACTGTCTTTGGGCTTGAAGTCGAAGAAGGTGGTTGCGGACGACATGGTTGCAAAGGCTCTGCGGAGGTGCGGTACGGCTAGGGGTGCGGCGGATACGGCGGGTCGGTGGCTAGAGGTGGGTGCAGACGCAGGCGTGCTGTAGTGGAAGGGGGTGTGCAGCGTGGGAGCGAAGGGTCTGGCAGCTTTAATACGGGGCTGGCGGTGCTGGTGCTGGTGCTGGTGGCGCGATGCCCGTTGGCCCTGGGCGACACGACGAGGGGCAGCTGCTGCGAGCGGGGCAGCGCGGCTACGCAACATGTGTGCTGACGAAACAAACTCCCGCCTAGACCACAGCGGGATTACCAACATGATAGCAGCACGCGCAGTTTGTGCTTTTCACCGAGGCTGCGTGGGGCGGTTTGGACAGTCTAGCTCGGTGACGTCGCGTCCGTCGTGAGTCGCACCGGCCGAGCTGCTGGGCGCTTCGCCGACTATTCTTCTCCTATTCGAGAAGAGTCCGCGCTTCACCACACGCTTCACCATGTAGCTTCGGACGAACCTCTGCTCCGCACGTACATGCTTGCGAGTCTAGCCCCAAAGCATCGCCCGCTTGCATCTACATTCACATGGCATTCTGTGCCGTGTATCAATCTCAATCGAACGGCACTCGTCTCAGTCGCTGTCCTCCGCCCATCTTCCTCTCCTCTCCCTCCGCTCCAACCGCAGCCGGCACCCTGATGCCGCAGCAATCGCCCCACCCCTTGCTGGCATGCACATGCCTCTTTCCTCCCTCGTCTGTGAACACTTTGACCTCTCCACCCTCTGCTTCCTCCTCTTCTGCATCCAGCCCAAAGTCCTCCTCATGTGACATGCCCTCCTCCGCGGGGATCAAACTCCCGAACAAGAAGTGCTGCATGACTGGCAGCTTGTGCAATATCTCCGCCACAAACATCTTTTTCATCCCCGCCTCAATCTTGGCCCATGACTTGGACGCCGAGATGTCGTCTAGCATGGGCGAGTGCCAGCGTAGACCGTCGACGTTCTTTACCGAATTGACGTACGCAACCTGGTCGAGGTAGAGAAAGTTGGCGCTTTCTTCTTCGAGCACGAGCGCGTTATGGATAGCTTTGGGCGTGATGTAGGCGTGGTGCAGCAGCTGGCTCGCGCCGAACAGGAAGGGGAGGAATTGGTAGTCGTCGAGGCCCCAGACGCCGTGGCTGCCGGCGGGCTCCAGGTAGTATGCGCCCTGTATGCGGCGCATGAGGTTGAGGTACGCTGGGAGGACGGCCAGAGCGAGGGACGGGAAGGTCTGGGGCGGAAGGAGAGACAGGCGGTTGAGGCAGAGCAGCCAGAGGAAGAAGTTGAGTTCGTGGCCTGAACCGTAGTCTATCCTTCGCTTGTTTCCGAACGCATTGTGCAGGTAGCCAGATACCTCTTCGACCTGTTGCTTGTCGGTCAGGCCGAGCTGCGCGTGCCATTCCGGAAGCGCCTTCTCGACCTCGTCCAAGAATGTCCTGAACACGGGGTTTCCGAAACGCGATCCTGTATCTTCGGGCGGGCAGCGGTCCAGCACCTTTTCTACCTCTGCCACTACCTGTAGCACAGTCTTGACCGTCGGTGTCATGTCCGACTCTTTGAGACTGCTGGCGGATCTATCCTGCACGCTGTCCGACACGCCGAATACAAATGCGGTAACGAGCGTGCATGTTGGGCTCTTGAGGAAGCTTTGGTGGTCCGCAGGGCTGAGAATGCGGCGGGATGGTACCATGTACTTGTGGTTCGAGAGGTCTGGTGGTGGCGGGAGCGCAGGCGTTGGCGGGGGAGGGGCGGACGGAGGTTCGCGGTGCACTGAGCCTCGTTTACGGGGGATGAGTTTGGGTATCTTTGCAGAAAGATCTTGTGCAGGCGGCGTTACTTCCGGTACAGGCATCGTTCACGGGTCGGAGCGTGTTGGTGGAGGCGTGTGCTGGGGGATTCGCGAAGCTAACAGTGAGCTCCAAGCTGTGTTGGAGGCGTGGCGGTCCGCGGCAGTTGAAACATCAATTGAACCCAAACCTCCACAAAACCTTCAGAACTTCACTTCAAATAGGATCGCCTTCTTCAACACCGAAACTAGGTATTGATTATTCTAGCTCTACACATCCATGCGAACAGCTGCATTGTAGCAACTCCGATGTCCGGTTCCCATCCTCTATTCCCTTGTCCGAATACGCCGTCTTAAATGCCATGCAAATGCTATTCCAACGTCTCTTTAAGAGACCGAAGATATGCCCAGCCCGACCCTAGTATATGCATGAAATCGAACAAATACTAAGCTACAAATAAAACAAAAAAAAAGGTTACTGGCAATAAACCTTCAAGCACCCGCAATAACCCTTATACCTGCTGAAGCATTCTCCAGCTTCCAATATGACAAGGAAGTCATTATTTAATCGTCAACGTCGCTTTCTTCTTCGAGCTTTTTCCGTCTTTCCTCGTCCATCTCCCAGTACGTTGCCCAGCTCAGCAAGCAGAATGCTCCGATGATGAGCAGACCGCCGACGAGCGCAGCTGGTGTGAGAGGACTGTTAAGAGGAGGAGGAAGCAGCTGGTCAACAATGGCGACAATGAAAATGGTCAGCAGGGCAGCAACCGAGGAAAGGACGGGCGACGTCAAACTGATAAGGATGAGGAAAGAACCAGAGAATGCTAGAACACTTTGTTAGTCTCTTTTGGAAACCTCAAATAGAGAGAAGGTAGGAATGAACATACTAGCATTGGCAAACACGGAGATAGCCATCATCCAGGCCTGATCTCCACGGGGTAGCTCGAATATCTCCCACCCCATGTAGTGCAGCACCGGCAGCGGAATCCACAACACGCACAGGGTGAATGCGCCGATCAAGCTGCCGAAAGTGTTTGCAAATACCATCCCACGGTTCGGGCTGCATCCGTCCGGCGGGCACGCAAGTCGCTTGTACAGTACCTCGTAGAATCCATACAGCACCGAACCAATGCCAATGATCATGTTACCGAGGGCACGATTCTCTGCTTCGTTTGATGGAGGAGCCTTGTCCCCACCCGCGCCCCCGCCAGACTTATTTCCGTGTTTTGCCGGTGTGGTGTCCCCGTAGGCTACAATGAAGACACCAAAGATGGCGATAGCCACAGCAATCATCTTGTTCATCCTGACTTTCTCCTTCAAAAGCGGGATGCTGAACGCGTATGCAAAGAAAGCGCTGCAATTGTAGATGGCAGTCAGATCGGACGCAGTCGTCAGATTTACGGCAAGATACCAGCTCCCGCCAGCGACCGTAAGTGCGCATGTAATGAAGGCCGTCATGCGGAGCATGTATCGTACCGGCGACGTTTGCGATTGCCGGATCGAGGGGTGCAGCGTCTGGTGCTGGACCATCAGCGCGGTCTGGCGCAACGCTTGAACGTGTCTGCGCCAGAAGACGGGAAACGGGGTCGACAGGTCTTGCACGCGCATGAAGAGCAGTTGCAACGGCCACAGTATGACCCAGGACCCGTGGGTCATGTATCTGCTGCTGTCAATATCTCTGTTGTTGAAACCGTGGCATGTGCGGCTTACAGCATGCAATACGGCTTCTCCCATTTCAGTTCGTGCTGGATATACACAGCTGTCTCTGTCTGCACGGTGAAGCTGACCAGGCTCAAAGCCAGGAATATCGCCGCATATGTGTATCTTTTCCTAGTCTCCAGATGGGCCTGCGCGACCGGATCCCGCTCGTGAAAGGTATGCGTGCTCCTGCTCAAGGAGCCCTCTGTCCCCTCGTCGTCATGCTTGTGCGAGCCCAGCAAAGGCGACAATGATCGGCCGTCCCGCTCGCGGTCGACATCAGGCCTCAGATCCGAAGGCATACTCGGCGCGCTCTCATCCCAGTCGTCAAAGCTGAGGTCCGAAACCGGGCTCGGCGGCTCTTCGAAATGGACGTTCTTGCGCTCGGAATTCGCGGCAGGGTGGCCTATTTCGACGAAGGGCGACGACTCTCGGGTGCTGCGGTTCGAGGATGCGTTGTTGACGTCGCGGACGGGGGTAGAGCCGTGCTCGGTGCGGTCACGGTCTGCGTCGAAGAGGATGTCGCCGAGGCGGTGTTCTGGGGCACGGCGGAGGGGGATGCTCTCAGGCATATAAGCGATTGCGGCTATGGCAGGTGGAGAACTGCAGGCAGACTATCACGGGCGTGGCTCTGCTGGAGGCGCAAGTGGACGCTGGGTGCATCGAGCCAAGCTGAATGCATGATCGTGGGGACGACCAGGGTCCTAGGGCTACGAATAAGATCAGGGGTCGTCAGCGCGACGCGCACGCCATGCCGGGTTTACCGAGCCCCCGGACTACACTTGGGCATGCACTGTAGGGCTTCATGTCTTGCCTGTGATCGCTCCGTCGAGAATCCCCGTGGACAGGTCCTTGTCACTGGGTTCGACGGCGTCACGGGAGCCATGTACACAAGGCGGGGTTGCACATGCACCGTCGTCACTGCGCAGCACTTGCTTGTATTCGTGACTTATTCTCATGTGGCCTTTGCCGGGCCCGGGGAATCAAAACAGGAACCAGACCCGCGAAACAACAACACTCAACACACGCTAAACACCCTGCAATCGAAGCATAATGTCATGACCGGCACCGCCTGCGCTACACGGGGCTCTGCTCCAAGCCCTCGGCGCGCTCCTGTGTCTCCGCTTCCTCCAGCTCCTTGAGGATCTCTGGCAACATGGATTCGATATCTTCTTCCCGCTCTCCGATCGCCTTCGCAATCAAGCTCTTGTACACTCCCTGCTTCTCGCCCATGCCTGCTACCGACAGGTTTCCAACAACTTCTCTGACAAGCTCCTGTCGCTCCAGTTGCGCCCGGTGTAGGAGCAGTGCCAGTCGCATCTTCTCTGCGAGATCGATGGGCGAATTCGAGTTGTTCTGTGGCGTGGATGCACATATCCTCCTGAGCTCTGTCATCTGCTCGATCTCAAGCAGCGACTCTGCTTCTTCCACCAACATTCGAAGCTCCTCTTCTTGCTCCCCGTCTGCTTCATCGTCCCCCAAATCTATGTGCAGGCCATTGTTCATGCCCACGAGCTCAGACACCTGCTTCCGCGTCGCTTCTAATTCCGCTTGCCGCTTCTTCACCACTCGTTCTGCATCCAGTGCTTCGGCTTCTTTCTCTTGCAGTTCTGCTTCATAAGCTCCAGCAAGCTCCTCGCACTTCTCTAGTAACGTAGGTGCTACCTTGGTCATGAGGTGCGAAGCTGTTTGCGAACGGTATTCGGTACGTTGCGAACCTTGAGCCGACAGGCTAGGAAATGGTAAGGCCAGTGACGGAACGTGCTCGTCCAAATGGCCGCCCAGTCCATTCATCCGCTGCTCGAGAGGCGGTGCGAAGGGGGAAGAAGACGCCTGTCGTGGTCGGCCGTGCATCCGCCTTCTTTGATTTAGCTCGCGAATGAGGTCGTCTGCTGTTTCCCTTTTTTATTCGGGATATCGACCGACACATTGCGCCCTAGCAGGCTTCGCACGCATTTCCGTGCCCCATTACGTGCAGCGATCATGATGGCCGTATCTCCATTCTGGTCCTGCACATTTAGCAACCGAGTGACTTCATCTGGTATCCATGTCTCTGAGAGCTTGTTGATGATGCAATCGAGGTAGTACCGCGCACAAGAGTATTTATTTGAACTGCTCGTAGTGGCTGCGATGTGATGGAAGACAGAGCTGCCGAACCAGTCAGTCCGAACCACTGTTTGCTGGAAGATCTTAATCATGCTCTGCATAGTGCCCTTGTCATGATTGTTGGTGAACATGACAGCACGCATCAGAGGCGTTTCGAGGTTGTTCGATACACAATCTATCCTCGCACCGCGGCGCATGAGCTCCTTGACTACTTCCAGATCGCCCATGGCTGCCGCCCAGTGCATCGCCGAATGCCCCTTGTCGTCGATGGCTCGATCCAGATTCACACTGGGCGGGGGCTCGGGCGGTGCAACAAAGCCTTCGTCGGAATCCAAGAGCATGAAGTAGTCGAGCAGGGCGTCTGCCCACATCTGGTGCTGCGTGTCCTCGACCGACATGTGGTCAGCGCCTCTCTTGCGTTTCCGGCTACTGGCCGAGTACTGAGAGCCTGTCAGCATGTCCTGGTCGCCGAGCATGCTCTCCGACACCACGGTCACATTATCTGGCGTCTCGTCGCGATAGATTTGCGGAGGCGGGGGTTCTTGGTAGACTTCTTCGGCGACTTGAGACTGGGCAGTCGAGACAAGAGCTAGAGAGACATGTCAGCCCTGACCATGCAAGCTCGACAGAGGAGAGTAGCCTCCTACAGTTCATAGCTTCTAGTGAATACACATTATTACCATTAGCTCTAGCAGCCGCTGCGGCGCTCTGACGTTGCGGTTTGGGCCGGCTCGAAGCAGCGGTGGCATGCTTGGGGGCAGGCGGTGGGCTCCTGTCGCCGGGAATGTAGTCGAAGATGGGCAGCATTTTCTCGAGGACGCCGTTGCGTTCGGCCAGCATGCGGCCGTCGTGGAGCGGGATCCATGTGCCTTGGTACTTTCCGTAGCCACCCTGCACCTTCTCGTGCACGCCCTTCTGCACCTCGCGCTCGAGGATGCGGGTGCGCGCAGGCTTGTCGTAGTCGGCTACCTTGAGGATGTGTGTGGCGTTGATCCAGTCGTCGGCGCGGCGTCGCATGACATGGTTGCCGGCCACGTTGAACTCGTAGACGGGGACCTGGCCTTGTGGTCAGCCTGTCTCGTGCATGGTTCTGTGGGCCACCGCTGCTGCTGCTGCTGCTGCTGCTGCTGCTACTGCTACTGCTACTGCTACTGCTACTATGGCTGCTGCCGCCGCTGCTGCTGCTGCTGCTGCTGCTGCCGCGGGCGACTACTTGCCCAGCCAGGCAGCAAGACCAACTTACATTGCTATACGTGGCCGAGTAGATCTTGCCGTCTGGCGCTGGAGGCATCCTGACCATGGGTGCGAATCGAGCTGAGCGCGGGGGTGGGGATACTCGGCGTGTGATGGCGCGTTCGCGACGCTGGAGCAGACGCGTTCGTTGCGTGCCTGAGCCGCGACGGTGCTGCTGCCAAGGCCCAACCAGCCGAGCTCCAGTTGCACTTCACCCATCGGCGCCCGCAACCTCCCCACCCTCCCTGCCTGCAATTGCGCCCGCACCGCCCGCACGACCACCATGACCGTCACCGACAAGATCAAGGAGGCTGTTGGTCTCACTGGCGCCGAGCCCCGAAGTCAGTCCCGCCCGCAATCCGCCTCCCTGGCCCGTCCACTGTGCCCGCGAGCACCTACTGACCACCACCCGCAGAGGCCACCCGTGAGGAGATGAGCGCCGCCCGCCTGCCGCTTGCTTACCGAGACTCCTGCGCACATCTGCTCATCCCGCTGAACCGGTGTCGCTTCGACGAGTACTACCTGCCCTGGAAGTGCGAGGTATGACGGGACCCAGGGAGAAAAAACCCGCGGGAGCATTTGCTAATCCGAGGCCAGGACGAGCGGCACTCGTATGAGAAGTGCCAATACGAGGAGTTCAAGCTGCGGGTGAAGAAGATGGACGAGCTGCGGGCAGCCAAGAACGGCGAGCGGAGCAACTGAGCACTCACGGAAGACGGGGAAGGAACGACACGAACCACCAGCATGACGCTGCATGTATATATCCGCAGCGACATCATCATCACCCAAATTCAGCAATTTCAAGGCAAAGTAGACTGAGAATGACAAGCCGCTGCTATGTGTGAAGTGCCAGTAACGGACACACAGTCCGCCTCTCGCACAAACAGAACTACTGAGAATTTAGGTGCATGGCGTGTTTGGTTGCTCAAACAAAAGTCTCCATGTAGTACTACTGGCGACTATCTCAGAAGGTCACCCTCATCCCCGACCACTTGCGCCCATTCGGACCAATGAAGCGAACCTTCTCACAGCTTCGCCTTCGGCGTTTCGGCTTTGGCTCTGTCCCTTAGCTCTTTCCTCAAAATCTTACCGGACGGATTCTTGGGAATGGCTTCCAAGAACACGATGCCACCGTCCAATCTCTTGGCCCTGGATACACGCTCGGCGAGCCAGGATTTGATGTTCTCTGCAACCTCGGGCGTCGCTTTTTCGGGTGTCTGGGGCACGATGTATGCGCGCGGGAGTTCTCCGCCATCACTTTGTTGGTCAGCACCAAGTGCGTCTGGTCCATGGCAGAAAACTTACTGGCTGACGCCAATAACGGCCGCATCTTGCACATCGGAATGGTCCAGCAACAATGCTTCGAGCTCGGCAGGAGCTACCTGTAGCCCCTTGACCTTGATGAGTTCCTATGTGTCGTGAGTCATCACATTCCAAGCAAATGGAACCAGATGCATACCTTCTTTCGATCGACGATGTGGAAGTCACCGTCTTTGCCCACGTAGCCCACATCACCAGTCTTCAACCATCCGTCTGAAGAGATGGTCTCCTTGGTCGCTTCGGGCTTGTTCCAATATCCCTTCATTACGCTCGGCGCCTTGATCCACACTTCGCCGCGCTCACCCAGTGGTGCTTCTACCTTGCCTTCGTCATCTAGTACGAACTTGGCCTCGCAGTTTGGCAACAGCTCTCCAACCGAACCATCGCGACATTCTTTGTCCGGATGAAAAGACGTAACGGCGCAAGTAAGCTCCGTCATGCCCCATCCTTGTTTCACATTCACGTTTCCATGTTTCCAGAGCTTTTCAAATTCGTCGGCGATCTCGCGTCCGAGTGGCGCGGCGCCCGATCCAACTCGTTCCACAGAGCTGAGGTCGAATTGCTTCACCGCCGGATGCTTTGCCATAGCAACGATGACAGGCGGTACAAGAAGTAGGTCGGTGATCCGATACTTCTGGACATACTGGAGCATTTCCACAAAATCGAATTTTGGCATGACGTAGACCTTGAGGCGCCTCTTCATCGCATTCACGCAGAACAGTGCCTGCGCCATGGCGTGGTACATGGGCAGGAAACAAAGATGCCGCGACTGTGCATTCTTCACTTCATAATCTTTCCCAATTTCGGCCAAGTACATCTGCTGACGCGAGTTTGCAACATAGTTCTTATGTGTAATCATCACACCCTTGGGCAAGCCCGTGGTGCCACTGCTATAGTTCAACGCGATAATCTGATCGAGCTCTTCGGGCGTTCGTAGGTCGGGCCAATGGTACGCGCGTCCGCGTTCTTCGGAATCGAGCAGATCGGTCCAGTGCCGTATCTTGCCGCCAAGAGCGGGCGCGTCTTTTTCCACTTTGCGACCTTCAAAAGTAGCGACTCCATCATCGAAAACAAAGACTTGGTCTGCGGACAGACCTGCTTCCTTGGCAGCTGCAATACCAGTATCGAGACTAGCCTCGGCGCAAAGCAGATACGTCGCTCCAGAATCGCGTAATTGGTAGGCAAGTTCTCGTGCAACGTATGTTGGATTCGCACCCGTGAACACACCTCCAGCCATGATGATGCCTATCATCACAGTCGGGAAAAAGAGCGTGTTCCCAGAAAATAGAAGCACACGGTCGCCAGGCTTGAAACCGTTACGGAGGAGCCCAGAAGCCAGTCGCTGTCCATAGAGTCTATAAGTGTCTATGGAGAGGTAGTATTTCTCTGGATCTTTCGCAGATATCAAGGCAGGGGTCTTCGGTAGGTCCGCCGTCGGTGAATCGAAGAGATATGTCGGTAGTGACACCTGGGGAATATCCAATTCCCATCGTGATTTCAACACCATCGCGTATATGTGTTCTCTCGTTCCTAGGTGCTGGTAGAGTCTATAGAATCAAAATCAGAGGCGTCAAAACCAAAGGCCTTCCTTGAGACAGCACTGGTGATTCGTCTAAGTGAGTCTATGCAATAACAAAACGCCGCAAACAACGCCGCAAATCGACCAGAAAGGCGAAATGGGCTTAAAAGTGATATCAGCTGTGCAACATGATGATTAGCCCATGTCCCGTCTCGTATCAGTCCTTGTTTTCAGCCGATGCCCAACATAGGAAATGGGAACGAGGAACCTACTCGCAGTAATTGTAGCACTTGTCGAACTCTGAAAAACGAATACCTAGTCAGAAATGTTGGGCGATACCTGGGGGCGGCACTTGAGTTAGTATACCCCAGGCGCCGAGGTACGACATTGCTGGATTCACGCGTTAACCTACCCCAGACCCGCGACTCTTACTCGTCCGAGAACCAAAGCTCCACAAATGGGTTAATATGCGGGGCAGGGACTGGGGTTTGTTGGACGTGGAGCCGAGGTACAATCAAGACCAGGACTGGCAATTCGCGGGCGGTGGCGAGCTGTCAAAGCACACCCAAACTTTCGTTCCTTCAAAGTGAAACAAGGACAAAACTCGTCGTTCACTGGTCTTCAAGGCTGCAATACATTGTATGCTCACAGGCATTGAACTTGCGATGGGACTAGAAATCTGTTCACCGAGCCGCAGTGTTGAATGTCCCCAGAATCCACTCCATTGACTTCTTCTTACAAATAGATTATTATTTTTGATGAGTGCATTAATTCTCTTGTCATCAGCAGCTGGCGACAGCAAAAGCGCTTCGGAATATATTGTTTTGACGGTAAAAGGCGGTGGACTCTCTGCCTGTTGTGTCATCGGATGGTAGTCCCGAGATCGGCCCCATAGACGTGAACCCTGGGGATGCACATGTCCAGGTGCAGGATGTGCCCAGGTGTCTATGTGCCCAGGGCCTCCACGCACGTGACAGGTCTTTTTTTTCAGGCTCCTCGGATATTTTCCCAAGACAACGAAGCATACTAATAGTTATAATGGACTATTGTATGAAAATAGAAACCAGGTGTGTATACCGGTGACAAACCTGGAAGACACATTGAACTTTTTCATTTTAAGCCAGCCTTCCTCAGCCAGTTGTTCAATCATCGTCATGAAGACTTGGACAGGTCATGCCGACACCAGCCAACGGCGAACCAGACGCAACAAGTTCATCCAAAGGAACACCAAGCAGCCTCCCCTTACCACCGACAGTTCTCCCATTTCTTCCCACACATATCATTTGTGACATCGAGAAAGAGATAGCATGCCATTTTTAAGCACCCTGAGACGGCTTTATCAATTCGGCATCTGACAGTCGCGGCACTCGAGACCTGTAGCACCATCGCCAGTATACTGTCGAATATATTTAGTGGACTGGGACCATGCACATAACGGTCGATCATACCTCGAGGCCATCCCCACAAGCCCAACAATCGCCCACCGAGCAGGACTCGCTTTCGTCACTTTCCTTGTCTTTCGTAGGCCATGGACAGTTGGCGACGATAGGGAACTTTTTATCATGATGGCTCTTGCTCAGCTCTAGCGCTTGACTGGACTTTTGGGACTTCGTATTGTGGGTTGCAGTTAGATATCTGGTGGATCCAAATTCAACTGTTGCAGGTGTAGCCTTTGGCTCAGTGACGGACATTCTCAATCTGCATATGCATGTTAGCGTGAGGCTTGTGTGTTTGATGGAGTGACGTGCAAGCAAAAGGGTGGGTGATCGGTGTTTGACCAGGTGTGACAAGAGCGTGGTAATAGAAACCGGTGTGATACCTGGTACGAAGGTCGCATGAAGTACCTCCGTTGTACAATCTGTTTGGTAGGTGATATACGTCAAAGCATTCTCACTACTGTGGCTAGCGAACGCACGAACATGAGGTTTTGCGACAGAAGAGTATCTGTTACAGAATTACGTATCAGTTTCGGGGGTTTCTTTCAAATTGACTCACTCACAGCAAGACTCCTCTGATGGAATGATTGAAAAGGAACCCGAGTGAAGTGCATGACAGAGATCTGCGTAGTAACAACGAGCTGCACCCTCTAAGCACTACTTTCTCTCTCCGTCTCATACAAAATGGGTATCAGTCTATTCGTTGTTACTCAACCCAACCTCTTTAGAAGAGCAGCACCTTCCCCAGTATCATACCTTTAAACTCTTCAATCAACAATTCCGACGAGGAAGGTCGTCATACCGCATGTAGAGGCCAACCAGAACTGCATCGTCATCACCTCGAGCATTCACTTATAAGATAAAACGGCATAGGAACCACTCTTGTTAGTTCTACTACTGAGACTACCAAAGAGGCGCGAGAAGGGATATTTCGCAAATCAACCAAGTCTTCAGGAAATCATCTGTCTAATGTGGGCAGACCTCACACTAGAAAGTGAAGAACTGGTAATGCAGACGGCGTGTGACTAGGTGGGTTCGGGCAATTTTAAGGACAGTAGGGACAAAGTCAGGGGTTTCTACGTCAAAATATCACGACGTTTGTATTTTGTTGTGCGATTAGCATATCTGAACAGGCCTGGTGGTTCTTGTACGTGCGAAGGTCGCGTTTCCTGAAACTTGAGAGGATCGAGTCTAACATATCATGCAGATACATTAATGACAATGTGTACTAAAGATAGATCATGAACAGCCGATTTAGAAATCGTTTACGATTTTCACACAGATTCAGTATTACAGGAAATTTTTATATGACTTATACCAACAGGAAGTGACACTTCCAATGCTGTTAGAGTCCCGTGGCTATTTTAATCTGATTTACTTTTTCGATCTATGTATTAAAACGTTTGAAGAAGGCAACTTCTGATAAGAGACTCTACCCGGTCGGAACAATAGATACAAAAAAACATGGTATTATCCCAATATATACAGTCATGTGCCCTGTAATTGCCGTGGTGTTGACGGCGTGAAAATGTCAATAGAAACTGGCAGTTCTTTCCTTACCTAGATGGCTATCATCACGAAGGCAAAGAATTTAACAGCTCGTGATTCCGCTACTGCCTGCTAAGATGAGGAGATGTACATCAAGAGAGAAGAGAGTTTCGCGCGCTCTTGAAAGTAAGAACTCGAGCGCCTTCCAAGCCAACATTTAGTCTTGTCGTTGATTGAGCCTTGAACGATGAGTATGTTTACATGATTGATGTACTTCTCTTGTTTCGGAGCATATTATTCCTTGCGACCTTGATGGCACATACGATGATGTCCTCTTTCGATAATGAGAGTGATACCAGTGTCTCCCGGTGGTGAATTGTTCCAAAGAGTGATGGTGAGTATTTCCCCATTTGGTGTTTTTCTAACGTCGAAAAGCAGCACCTAAAAGTTGAGTGTAGGTGGGGAGCAGTTACCTCGTGCGGTGCACTTCCCATGTGTGTGTGACTAGTTCACTAGACGGTACATGTCGAATGAATCATTAGATTACATGATACCGAGGAAATTAGCATAGCTGACCAAGGTAGTCTTGGAGAGTGGGCTACACAGTGATGCACTGTGATGACAGAAGGCATGGACGCTTGATATTCTCAGATCACACAACTACTAGAGTGTACCAAAGAATTCAACAAGTTTGCACGGCCCATGTCACGCAACATGGGCGTCTCCAGGGCTCCCGTCTCTATTTGGCTTCCCGCGGGACGGACTCTCTCGGTGCAGCACGGTCCAAATTCCGGACCAGGGCCACGCCAGCGTTCCTTCTTACTTCCATCGTTCTTCTGTCGGCCAAACCTTCTTCCCAGTCGCCTGGCCGAAGTACATAGCGGCCCCGTACCTACTGTACTCCACCTGCACGCAGGCCAAAACTTTGTGGCCAGGCCCGAGGCTGCGGCGCCGGCCAGAAAGCGCACGCGTTCGTTCCAAACGAGGATTCTGGTCGCGGAGGCACCGAGGCGATGCGAGACGGCTGGGTGCCGAGACTCGAGCCATACGGGAGCACCAGAGCGTAGCGCGGTGCAGTGTCAGCAATAATGCGGACGTGGTCCGGTCCCCGGCGGGCAGGGCACATGCATCGATGGTAGATTGAAGCCGTGGCCCCAACACTGGCTGGTGCAAACTCAGGCACACGTTGGATCGGACGACCGAAACACGACCCGTACCACAAAAGCAAATGTAGAGACAAATGCACTAGGTGGAAGGCATGAGGCATGCGTGCGTCCCGGTTGAAACCCAAGCGCCTAGTTAGTCCAGCAGGACGTGGAGGCAGACTCCAGAGCATGACGGGAATATGGTTGCGAGACTGAACGGCTGCATGTCGGCCAGGACGAGCTAGCACGGAAAGAGACTAGCGCCGCCTGCCACCTCCCGTGACCTGAGCCCAACCTTTCGGCCCGGAGATGAGGAACACTCATCGTCAACGCAACGACTGTTTGATGCGCGCCTTTGTCGCCTGGCTGACTGGCTTCCTTCGCCTCGCCTGCCTCGCCTCCCCCTGAGCCCCATCCCGGATCCGACGATTCGTATTCGTCTGCGTTGGCGGTTGGCCTTTCAACAAGCCACTCGTCTGCGCTGCTGAATCCGTCCGCCGGACCGCGACTCATGATGACGCCCCGCGCCCTCGCCATCCCGTAACAGCGAGCACAAAGCGCTGCACGCAAACGCGGGTCGAGACGGGCGAGCGAGACGGCGGCCACGCTTCGTCTCCGCCTCCCAGCAGACGACGACGACGCAACAATGCGTGCGTGCTTCGTAGCTAGAGCTAGCTGGCCAGCCCAGCCAGCCATTCAGCCGTTCAGCCATCCAGTCCATCCATCCAGCCATCCAGCCATCTACCTAGCCAATCAGCCAACCAGGTAGGCTGCTCCACCAGCTAACCAAACCTACGTAAGCCAGATCCCCAAACCCGCGAAACCCCACGCCAGAACCAGGTCGCACCCGCGTCGAACAAAGAAGAAGAAATTTCAACCAAGAAGAAACCGGCTTTGTACCTCCTGCAAGCGTGTGCACCCAACCCATCTGCAAGCGCACGTCCCCAAGCCGGCTGTTGCTCAAATCATCCATTGCTGACGCAAAGGACGGCCCCCGGAAACCCAGAGCGGATGACGGTTGATGTTTCTTTTCTTCTCCTTTGTCCATGCCTGGTGTGCATGTGGCCCGCGTGGTGCAACAAGAAAGGCGTCCGACCCCGGTGCCCAACGCTCAGAGCGATCCTGCACCTTCCACATTTGCCGAGCGCGGGAAGAATGGGAAAGTGCACACGAGCTCTCGCTTCGCTTCTTCTCCAACAAAGAAAACTCGCTGTCCAATAGCAGCGCGTCTTCTGCAACATCACCTCACCATCCGCTGCCCAAGCAAACGAGAACCATGGCCCAAGACATCGAGATGGTGTCATGTTTTTTTTTCTTTAACGAAACACTGTGATTGCGGCATGTGCCACTTTTTTAATCGGAATGCTTGATGTTCTTCATTGTTCCACCCGTGCACCACTGAAGGCTGGGTTATGGAATGTAATCTACTAGAATGACCTTCCGATGCAAATCGGAGCCGTGAATCTCCATGTTCACACTAATGCTGAATGCTGCCAGTCCGCATATGCTGGACACATAACGCCTTGAAATGCTGGAATAGAATGCAAAATAACCCAGCTCCAAGGAAACAAACAAGAAAACACTCAGCATGCTGGACAGGCCCACCCAATGCAATGCAACGCTTGAACGCATCAAAAAGACACATAGACAAAGAAAAGTCGCTCTGACAAAAGAAGAAGAAAGAGAAAAGGTAGTTAGGTAGAAAGGCCAACGGTGAATCCATCAGCGAAAAGCTGGTTGCTGTACAGGCAACTGGTTGAATTGATTGACCTCTGGCCACGCCCCATGATCCATGTAAGGTAGTGGTCCCGCACGACGTTCAGCCATGGGGCGGCCAAGTGGCTGGTACTGCATCTGATCGTATGCAATATTCCGGGCTGGGTTGTGCATCGAGCTAGTGGGTGGAGGAACGAGTAGGGTGTGGACACCGCGAACCGGGCGGTATGGGGATTGTCGTTGATTGAGAAAGAACGATGGAGATAGTTGTCGTTGTCCAGCAACAGGAAAGGTTGCGCTCACGGGTGAAGAACCGGCAGAAGCGGGATACGGGCTGACTTGGCGTGATCGCTCCGTAGTCGGTGTCTGCGTAGAAAACAAAGATGGAGGAGCCGTCGAAGTAGGCGTGCTGGCAGGTTGCTGCCATTGCACGGGGGAGGGTATACCATCGCCATCGAGCGACCTCCTGGCACGGGCAACGCAAGTTCTGACCAGCTCTTCACTTGCATTGGGGGATTAGCTTGGGGTGTCGGAATGGCCAGGCTGGGGAGCGGAGGCAGTCTGTTCATCGAAGGGGGTGCCTCGAACGACCTGTTGACTGGTGCTTGCAACGTGGGAATAAGTGGGGCGTTGCTGTACGGACCAGGAGCAAAACCATGGGCTTGTCTCTTGGGTGGTGGTTCGACGGTGTAGTCAGAGCTGCGTTTGCGTTGAATTGGGCCGAGATCCGGAAGAGGTCCAATCGGAGACACGGCAGTTGACGTGGCCTGTGGTTGCAAAAGCGGGGTGCTCGAGAACTGGTTGTGCGATGGCGAGTAGAGCATCTGCACGGGGGGCGATGGCTGCTGGGATGTCGGGGGCGATGGCACGAAGTTCTGGTGGGCTAGCTGGGGTGGAATCGCACCCACAGGGCTGATGGCATTCGGCGGGGGAATCTTGGAGGCGCGGTCGAAAAAGGTGCCGAATTTTCCAAGGACGATGTGCCACTCCTCCCACTTCTTCTGCGAGGTGAACAGACTGTACCTCATGTTGCTGAGGAATTCAACCTCCATCACGTGCACTTCTTGCACTGAGATACCAGACACTTCTGCCCAAGTCTTGTTGGTGTATGTATTGTCGTCGAGAAACTTGTTACCCAGCATTAGGGCCACAGTCAAAAGGCGGTATTCGCTGCCTGGCTTGCCCTTGACAGTTGGATTCGTGAGCTTCAATCGATATATGAAGAGCAGTGCCAAGAGAATAACGTTCTGTGCGACCTGGGTGGTTGTGAGTATTGTGGTGACCCACTTCCTGAAACCAGTCGTGGGAATGGCGTCCGGCGAGAGGGGCTGCATAGGCATTCTGGGTGAAGTGCCATCCACCACGTGTTTAAGTACGGTGGAGCTCTCGAACCAGAAAAGGCACGTCACCTGTTACGTCAGTAAATAGCTCACAGACAAGTGTGAAGGAGTGTCACTCACCTCGGCGGCCAACTGTGGCAGGCCCTCCTGGGGCGTGCTGATGGTGGTGGGCACCCTCAGGTTGGCAGATATCTTCCTTTGAGCGACGGTCTGGACTGGCTGCTGGGAGGTAAGGCTGTCGACGGGCCGCTGAGTCTGGGGCTGTGGAGGACTTTGCGAGGTGACTTTGCGGGAGTTGCCGATGGCAGGTAACTGATATCCGTACTCTTGACCAGCACCGTCGGTCGAGGGTAGGGAGACCACACGCACGGCGGAGCCAGGAAAGTCGGCAGAGGGCGTCAAGGCGTGCCGTTGCGAGGTCCTCATGGTGTCGAGCTGGTGAGGCGGGTTGAACATGGGCATGGGCAGCTGGATCTGGCGGGCGGTGGTGGTATCCATCTTGGGGAAAGGGCGAGAGGGGTGGTAGAAGTCGAGAGGAGGGTCCCGGGGGACGGCGTGCGGCATTGGGTTGGGGAGCTGTAGCTCGAGCATCGGTGCGGTGAGGGAGCTCAGGGTGAGTGGCGCATGTGAGGAGGCGAGGTGAAGCGTGTTTGTATCTTCACAGCAGGGCCCATCCGGAGCGGTCGTTGGGAGGGAAGGTAGGTGCTTGGCGGAGTCAAGCAAGGGAAGCGTTCGACTGTTGTGACGGGCACTCGGGGCTAATGAGGACTGGGCCAATGGGTCGGGCTGGTTAGGTGAGGTGGAGGCAAAGAAGGTGCTGGGGGCAATAAAGGAAGTGGTGAAGGGCAGCACATGTCGAGCTACGGCTAGCCAAAGACGGCAGGGGACGGTGCTTTGGATTGTGGTGCTAGGGGCTTGAGATTGTTGCCCCGGCCCGCATGCTGCTTGCGCAGACAGGCATGGCTTGGGGCCGTTGTTAGGTGATAAAACATAATTCACGACTCCGTGAAGAGCAAGGCTCGGAAGGTTCCAGCCTTGGGTTGGGATTGTAGAGCAGCTTCTGACTTCATCGGCGCACGGGGCAGGCGTGCAGGGGTGGCCGGGCAGGCAGCCGCGCGTGGGTGAATGAGGGAAGGCGCCCCTGCGCCGGCGGTGGCTCTCTTTGTCTCCCCTCACCCGCCGCCCAGCAGGCCCAGCAGCGCAGCGCACACGGTCCCGCCCCGGCACTGGGCCACCAGCTGCGGCGGCATGGGTCGCTGGCCATGGCGCGGCCAAGCGTGCGTGCGAGCAGACGCAAGCAGCGTCTCCGCTAGAGCCTCCGCGGTCAGCCAGCCCGCACCACACTGCCTCTGGGCGCGCCCCCCATCACGCCCCCCTCCCCCCGGCGCTGGCCCAACGCGTGTGCAGTCATGCTTGCGTCTGCGCTTGCCCGTGGATCGTGGATGGAGAGCGACATGACCTCAGCCCGCGCCTGCGCTGGATTGGGACTCTGATTTATGATTACGATTATTCACCCAGCCCAGCCCACCGCCATCTGACCCGCCCCGCGTCAAGTGTGTCGTTTAGATGGGCTTGCTGGTGCTGGTGCTGGTGCTGGCGCTGTCTGCGTGCCCCCCAGCCTACCAGCCTACCAGCCTAGCCTAGCCTGCGCCGCCACGGCCTCGTAAGGAAGAGGCAACAGCACAGCGAGCGAGCGAGCGAGCAGCAGCGCAGTGCAGCGCAGCAGCCATCCTCCGCCTCACAGACAGCGCTGCCGCCCGCCGCGATTGGGCCGTCCGCGTCGCGCCAGCGACCTCCCACCTGGGCACCTGGGCACCTAGCACCCAGCACCCAGCACCCAGCTCCAAGCTCCCAGCACGCACCCAGCACGCACCCAGCGCGACCTTCCAGCGGACTCTCGCAGTCACCGCAGGCGGGTGGGTCGCCGGTGCTGCGCGACCAAGACACCCAGCATGACGAGCACACTCTCACCCCCTCCTGCCTGCCTGCCTGTCTAACCGCGACTGGGTCTTGACCAACCGCTGCCCAGCGGCCGGTCTGGACGGCCATTTCGTGTGCACCACATCCCCATCCATCCCATCCATCCCATCCTCCTCCCCGCCTGTGATTTGCTGCTGCACCTCCTGTCCGCTCCCAGCCGGCCCAGCGAGCGCCCAAGCCTGAGCGGTAGCCGTACGCACAGTAGCCCTGACCGTAGCCACACGGTAGGTAGGTAAGGTATCAGATTCGATACGAGCATCGAGCAAGCCGTGGCTCCCGCAAATAATATCGTCTTACCCTAGCCATCATCTTATTCCGAGCCCGAACCCTGTCCAACGCGACGCTTTGCAGGCTGAGTTTCGAGCGAGCTGCTGATCGATGAATCCTTTTTTTGCAAATTGCGCTGCGTCCCTGCCACGCCCCAATCAAAACGCCCGCCGTCGCCGACTGCATCCCTCGGTGTCTCGTTTCCGGCGAATGGCACGCCCCAAGCAACTTGCACCGAGGCCACATCGCACCGTTCCAAGTTGAGGCACTCTGCACCGCAGAACCGTCCTCCATCAGCGGCCCCCTGCGAAACACGCATCGCCGTATTGACAACACCGTCACTCCCGGCCTGCTTGGGTGCTTGGACGCCCACCCCCAAGGGGGCAGCATGCAACGCCTGTGTGCTCCATTCATCCAGCAACACAGGCCGAGCTGACACTGCCTTCCGAGTTGGCATCCCGCTTGGCGCCCTGCGACGCGAACGCTGCCATGTTCAAGGCCTCGGGCGGACGCTAACCGTGCAACCGTGACGGCTCCTGACAATGCAACTGAAGGCGCAAGGGGGCATCGGATGACGAATCTTGACCAAATCCACCTGCGCCGGCGCGGTGATCGCTTGGACTTTTTGTGTGAGAGAGTGGGGGTGAAGGCAGCGAAGGAAAGAAAAAAAAAGCTAGTCTTCGCACCCCCGATGCATCTCAGTTGCCAGTGCCGTCCAGCCCTTGCACTGTATTCGCTGGACACATACGTAATCACCCGCTTTTTCATTTGCCATCGACGCGGTGGAGACGGCCAGGGACACGGGATGGCACACCCATTGCGAACTGCATCACCGCCTGGGAGAAAAACTATCGTTGAGCTAGCGGAGATTGTTGTCGAGGGCTATGCTAAAGTGACACTCCGGTCTCGAGATCAGCGCCAGAGCTCCACGCAACCAGTTCGATGCAGTTGCCCATGTGCAAGGTCTCCTAAACCGAGCCCGATGCAGCGCGACAAAGCCTACATGACTCAGCACGATTCGACCAGGTTGGTGCGGCGCCGCCCTGGTCCTGCACGCAGCCATCTTGGATTTCAGAATAGGCATCTGGAAGCCTGGCCATGGTTAGAGTAGCTGATACCCTGATACCGTGATACCACCGTGGGCTGCCGTGCAGCAATCGTGATGTGGCTCCAGAGCCGTGCATCCGTCCAGCAGGACACTCCCTGGGACAGCGATCCCGTTAGACCGCCAATATGGGTGGTGGAGAGCATGTGCTAGTGTTGGCGAGGGCGGCCTGGAAGGACGTGATACGGAGGAGACTCGGCAGCATGTCCAAGTTGCCCCGCAGGTTGTCCTCGCGGTTACGAGCGCGACTCGCTCAAAGCACTGGGTCGTGTAAGAGCCTACTAGACCCCATAGGGCAGCATTATTAGTCCTACCAAGTCCACGCCACGCTGAGACGTATCGCGCCGTGGGTTCACGCGTCAATCCCACTATGGATCTATCGACCATGATATCGCCTGCCCGTCTTCCAGTGCCGTCTGCGCCGAACAAGCCCAATCACCGACACTAGTGCTGTTCATCAGGAAGCCTCGGGCTGAGGCCATTCGCACGTATGCGGTGGCACCACCATCCATGGCCGATGGAAGCACCGGTGGAGATGAAGCAGGTAGAGCCTCTTCAGGCCACTTGGTCGCCTTCGACTTTGCTTCCGCGCACCCGCCCCACGCACCATGACCATCACAAGGCCAACCACACACTCCTCCCCTCGGTCATGCTGGCTGGCGGCGGCGGCGGCATGTCAGGGACCCAAGTTTGATGATGGAGGAGCCTGGCTGCGGCAAAGAATTGAACAGATGCCCAGTTTGGCCAAAGGAACATGGAGAGCAACATCGGCTTACCCGCACCACTCTGGGACCCCTGCTAGATGTGCACGTTGTTTGAACATGTCAGGGCTGCCCACCCCTGCCCGAGCCTTCAAACGACCGTGGCGAATGTCTTCGGTTGCGTCTTCGAACACGACTTGGATCCGTTTAGCCTCTTCGTTGTTCTCAAGATATCTCATCCCCGCCTCGCCGCAAAAAGTAGGTAAGACGACCAGTGGA
Source organism: Pseudopithomyces maydicus (assembly GCA_026873275.1). NCBI lineage: Eukaryota > Fungi > Ascomycota > Dothideomycetes > Pleosporales > Didymosphaeriaceae > Pseudopithomyces > Pseudopithomyces maydicus. The sequence goes on along the minus strand of JANTUC010000003.1, from coordinate 1,048,308 downwards.
CGAATCATGACGGCTACGCCACATCCCGATAACGTTTCCAGAGAGGGCCCGAGTCCGAGGCATCCATCACCGCTTCGATGGATCATACTCCTAATTATATGTATGTACTGTGCCACCTAGTACCTTGATAGGTACAAGGTTCTGGTACCGCCGTTATGCATTGTGTCATTACTTTCCATGTAAGTCGATGCAGCCTCTCTGATCATCTCGGTTGCATCTGACTGTGCTACGGGGTTGCTGCTGGCGGCAACATGGACGCCGTGAACCAACTATCCGCGGACATGAATGGTACATGTGCAATTGCGAAACAAGTCGCTCGAACGGTGACTGCGCACAGCGACACGTCTCGATCCTAGTTGCCCTCTTGAGGTTATTGGCACCCCGAGCGCAGATCTAGCCGCGGAGTTTGGGAGCACATGCACGCGTACATACATAGAACCGCACATATGATCCAGTGCTTTTTCCTCCTCCGAAATGCGGAAACGGTTGGATTGCTGCCGCCTTCGACGTCTCGTCTCGTGTGATGGCCAGTGTGATGCACCATTCAAATCCCAAGACACGGGAGGTCCGCGAGCAGGGTGTCGCATCGGTCCAACCAACACTACAGCATCGGACGCGCCCTGCCTCCAATACTATTGCCGATATTGAACTAACATAGGGACTGCCGGTTGCATTCCGACGCTGAATCATGAGGATGCACCGCCTGCGATTAGTGTCGGTGAGCTGGAGAGGGAGTGGGAGAGGGAGACGTCTCCGCAGCAGACATTGCACAGCTCTGCTACTCGCTGCTCCGCTGACGCCTGACGGCATCGCAACAGCATTCTGACAGTTGGCCATCCATTCGTTGACTGTCACCATCATCCACCTACTCGCCTGCGCCTATCTGCGCCTCAAGCAGCTAGCCTGTCCATGCACCTAGCACAGACACTGGCCCGCTTCGACTCAACACCACCTTCCAGCTTTGCCCTGCAAGGCTCTTTCACACCCAGTTTACGCGGAACGAGCAGGCACCGATGCGATGCAGCTGATGATCATGGGCCCGCGACACGACACGAACACACCTGTGGACGGCACATACACTTCGGGTTCGGAACCATGGACACCGTTTGCTTTCCGTCTCGCGCCGATGCACTTTGCTCTACCGCGCCTCGTCGCAGTCCTCTCACCCTGAATGGAAGCTGTGCTGCCGCCATTCGCCTATCCTTCACCTACTAGCTTTAGGGCTCCTTTCGGTACCGCAAGCTTCTTCGCCAGGCTGCATGGTCTGTTGCCGTTTGTTTGCGGCTGACCTCCACCACCCCTACCAATTGCTTCAATGGTGCAGGTAGACACCCCCAAAGACGAGATCCCGCATGCAGCCGTTGGCACTCGGTGAAAAGCCCGCAAACTGTTTCACTGGCAGCCACAGGTAGGGTGGCCACCAACCAATTGCCGGCACTGTCTAGCCTCCGAAGCTTCCTCTCCTGGTACACGAGGATGTCTGCAACCATGCAAGTCTCGGCGAAACGTTTGTGGTGTTTCGTCGTTGCTATTTCTGATCACCGTGGTCATTCGCCGGCCAACCCTCAGCGCTCTGTGTCACTTGTCGAAAAACCTTGCAGCCGTGATATGCTGAATCGTGCCATGCATCCCTGTCGGCACTTTCTTTCTTCAAGCCCGTTTCTTCCGACTCCACATGAACGTCTTTTTCTTTCCGTCCTTCACTAGTCAGACATGTGCTTTGTTTGCAACACGACGGCATCTTACAACCGACCACACACCTTCTGTCACTAATGAGCAGACCGCCTCGATTCGCATTGAGCGGTCGTGTGGCAAGCAGGTACAAGGTCCGTCGGCCGGCTGAATCTGTTTCGGAGAAGAATTCCAAACAGCCTTGCATTTGAGTGTACAGAAGTAAGGTTGCAGGACTGCCACCATCATCCGATAATCGAAGCATGTTTTCATAGACAAAGCCATTAAGCTCTTGTTATTTCATTGCCCAGATCACACCAAGGTATACATGATACACCGGTCGCTTACTGGACCTTCCCTCAGGTAAAGTGGTGGGGAAACCAGCCTTCGCCATTTTGATGATGTGTCCGGCTCACTTGTATACGTCTGGCACAAATCTCGATACAATTAGCTATACCGACTGCAGTGTCCCGCCTTACAGGATAGTTGGCAGGCTCAAATGAATTGATACCGCAGCTTGACGCATGTCGATCGCCTACACATGGATACTCAAGGCGGTATGAAGACCTCGCAGTCGGCATGCAGTCAGCTCCTATTGGGTCCGTCCCCAGCACCGGATGTATTATCAGCACACACTCAAGAGAAATTGGATGGTCTTCCCATCTTGGTCTCCTGTAATATGTGCAACAGCAACCATCACGTCCACCACTCATCGGCTCTCATCCTCCCTGCATTGCATCTAACCGGTCTTGGATCGCGTCCCTTTGCACGACACCACTCTTGTTTCGTTGCAGTTACTTCTGCATATCATATTACCTTGTCATTGCTATCATTGCCCCGTTGACATTGTCCACCGACGAGCACTAGCTTTGCTGCCAACTGTATACCCCGTCGCCAATTCATCTCTTCGCAAATTGCTACTGGGAAGGCATTCGATGGGCCCATAACCGCACCATGGTTACATCCTTTCGGTCGCCCTTGGCTAGCCCGGATGCCAGTGTTGACCCTAGGAAATGACCGCTGTCAACCACGCAACCGCCAGTGAACACACCCTTTCCAGAGCCCCGGATCCAAAAGCGCTAGCATTCCAAAGCTATATCGATACGAAAAGCTAGCACCACCTATAGAATTCGTTGAGCGCCTCCATCTCCGAAACCACCCGTGCGATCAGCCAGGGTGAATGGATGTCTCCCTTGCGTCTTATGGATGGACAGAAGCTTCCATGGTAAATATATCTTGTTTTCGAGAATGCTACATCTATATCTACACCCACCTAGAAAGGTCATGATATGATACATATCGTACACCACAGCCCCCACAGGCACACTAGAAGAGCCTGTTCTCGGCACTTGCCTTCGCGGCCTCTCTCCTTGCGGCCTGGCTCTTCCTGTCCTTGGCCTCACCTGGTTTCTTGAAGAACAAACTTGGGCTCTCGCCTTCCTTGACCAAGTGGCTCAGATAACCTCTGTGTGCCGGGTCGCGGTAGTATTCTATGTCCTTTCTCGCCGTCGCATCGGGCAGTCTGTACTTGTATTTGGTACTGACTTGGGCCATGACGGCGCGCAACGCCTCGTTCTTCACTTCCAGCGGCGTATCCGGGTTCGCGTGTGCAGCCTTTAGGTTCTTAACCACATTAGTCGCAAGGATGCTCTTGGATGGCTTGTACTGCGCAGCCTTGTCGATAAGGTCGACGTCAGCCTGCAACGATATGATGGGATGCGACTCCCCGCTCAATACGCGCTTGACCGATGTAGGAGAGTAGAAGCGCGTGGTGACGGAGCCGCCGAGGGCTTCGACACGGGCGATTGCCGTGGCAGAGGCGCGCGAGACGATGATGTGGATTGCGGAGTTCAGCTGATCGGCGTCCTGTCGGATGAGTAGTAGGTTAGTAAAGGAGCGATATATGTGGAGAGTGAGGTGAGACGGTAGCACACGATGTTCAGGGTGGGCGTTGACCAAGCGAGAGTCATGAATGCATGCAGCAGGGGAAGGCCATATTTGGGGTTCGGGGTTGGGTTGGGTTCTTAGAGGTGGCCGTAGGAGCTCGCCGAAGGATTTGGCGCGAGGCTTGCAGCAAGGCTTGCAGCATGACAGATTTAACCGCAAAGCGCATGCGCTTTGTTATATGTTGCTGACCCCGAGCTTGACCGTTCGTAGGATGAATGGGCAGTGCGAAGATGTGAGGGAAGGCAGAGACATACCTTGCCAAGCAGCTTTACACCATGCCTCTTGACGCCGTGTAAGCACCGTGATCGGTTGAGTTCCTTCATTGTAATCGGCTGCAAGGGATCAAGTCGGCCTTGGTCAATCCAGGACTGTATGCGGTCGAGGTTGATGGGTGACATTTCCACCTTGAACCTAGAGCCACACCGTCAGTCTTCAGCCTTTGCAAGGTTACCCCTCAACCCCCATTGGGCCACAAAGAGTCCATCTGACATCCAAATGCCATGGTACGATGACAATTGAACACCACTCACGGGTTGTATTTGTCCCTCCCCCTCTCCGGCTTCGTGATGCTCAGCGGCGTCTGTCCACCCTGAAACCCTGCTGGCACCTTTCCGTGTGCATGTTGACCCTTTTGACCTCTCCCTGCCGTCTTTCCCTTTCCTGAAGCTGGACCACGACCTTTGCGGATCTTCTTCTTGTACGCGCCTTTCGTGTCGGAGAGCGACGAAAGGATCGAGGCGGAGCGCTGCTGCGCTGGGGCGAGGAGGGGGCGCTAATCGAGCATGCGGTTGGCCTTTGAAGGGCCGACGAGGCCAGGCGGAGAGCCTTGAGCCGAGGAGGCATTGTGTTGGCGCACTGGGAGCTGGATACGGTGATATGCGCAGGCGTGTTGCGATGCTGAAAGTTTCCGGTTAGTCAGCATAGGGCCGCTCGGGCTATCTTCATTCGGTTAAGGCTAAATGCAGGTGCATGCGGCATCAGCTCCCCTTCCATCGCTATTGATGTTTGAAGTAGACCATTTACTGAGCTATTATGGTCAGCTGTTGAAGTAAACCTGAAAACGGTTGGTACATGTTCCTCATCTCATTTCCATCTCTACCTGGTATCGTGACTGTCCAGGTCTTGATCGACTATGTTTAAGCATTGAAGAGAGCATTTGAACATGACAGTCAGTACTAACAGGAACGAATAGCTAACTTGCACCTACATCTGTGCAAAAAGGAACATTTATCTGCATCAAGTACACGATGATTATATTGAACTTCAGATCCTATGACTAAGAAAAATAAGCCGACGATGACAATGTTGGCAGCACAGTGACTAATGTGCACCATTTCACAAACACCCATGTTAATTCCTCAATGATTCGAATGCCTTCTCAACCTCGGGCCACGCTTCTGCTCTCATGACCCAGACGAGCCACCAATCTCCATTTGCGTCTTTGCCCATCAATGGACCTCCATTCCTAATGCTAAGACCATCTGTGTGCCCATTCGTGAATACCAAACTAGGCCTTCCAACTTTATTATTTCTTTCGCGCGTCTGGAGGCCGGTTTTTGTGACGGCAGCGGAGAAGTCCAAGTCGAAAAATCCGGCACGAGACCAGTTAGACCACGAGAAGATCATTTGGTTCCAAGAACCCGGCATAGGTGAGCTGGCACCTTTGTTGAAATTCTCAAGTTGCCATGCACACATTGCTTGGATCTGCTCGGGAGTTCTTTGCTTCTTCAAGTTCTCTCTTATCAAGTATGCGACCTCGCCTACACTTGAGTTGTAGAGTTCAGCCGTGTCAGTCAATATGGTCGCACTGAGAACAGCATTGCCGATGTAAGCAGATTTGTCTGGGAGTGGAATGTGCTCTGACACTCCGCGAACGTTCATCGCGTTGATGATGTGCACAGGCCGACCGGATCGTATGTGCTGCGCCGATAATGTTGTCTTACACCAAAAAGCAAGCAGCACATCTCCATGACTGAGAAAGACGTCTTTCTCAGCCAAACCTTTTGCCCGTAATTCATCCATTGCGCGGTTCCTGAGGTCGTCCACCCAGGACCCAGGGAAACGAATTATCCTTCCCGCCTCCTTCTTGTGAACCACAATCTCGTATATAAAGCAAATGATGAACAAGATGTACCAAACTCCGGCCAAGGCGCGTCCATAATGGATGTGTTCCCAGGGTTTACCGCCTTCGGCGAGGCTGACAATTGGGTCCTCCTCATAGGGTATAAAGTCCATAACATCGTCATCCCTACCGTCTAGAACAGCCAGCCAAGCATTGAGAAAGCTCTGTCGGCCTAAGGCATCGAAGAGAACGTGGGACCAGCTCAGAGTCACCAGAGTCGCGTCGGTAAACGAGGTTACGTGAACAGAGAGTCCAGGGTGGTCTCTATCGATCCACTCTTTCATTTTGGTCGGCCGGTCTGACCGGGTTACGAGGCTTGTGAAGTTGCCACTATCTTCATAGATTGTAGGATGCGAAACTTTGGCGTGTTGTGGCAGCCGCTTCGTCAATTCGTTCTCGCGAATACTTTCCTGACGATTGTCATGAGAAAACATAATGGCAGGCCGGTTCGAGTCATATTTCTGAGGTATATGAACCTCAAGCTTCCCTTTGGCCTGTTATCTCTATCAGCAGAAAGTCCCAGTTCAACGCCTTATCGGAATGACAATAAGTGACCCCCACAACTGACATTCTTCTTGTAACGCGCTCCTAGCTGATGCCAATTGCCGATTTGAAACAAACGTTCCAAGGAGAGACGGAGTTTATCGGGGTCTAAAACATCGTCGAAGCGCAATGTGAAGTCCAAAGCTATCTTTGTGAAAACCTCGCTTGAGTCCATAAAGCGTAGAGGAAGTATTCTATCCCCAGTCACCTCATCGATCCTAGGCGAGCGCACTTTTGAAGCCACCATTTCGATATGATTTGCTGCACAATTTCACTAAAGGGGACAAAACTGAAGGTGTAATGTTGTGATATCAGAGCGAAGCTACAGGATATTAACTTTTCAGGAGTTACGGCGCAGTAAGCGGTGTGCGACTGTTTGAGCCGCGTTGAGTCAACGTAAGAACGCAACATTTACCAGACCTCGCTTAGCGCCCCGTTCTACGCCCCCGCTTAATCTAAAAGTGAAATAGCTTCACGTTATACAGAAAATTGTTTGGGAAGCACCACTCATATTTTTGATCATAAGATAGTGCGTGTTGGGGTGAGTGGACTACAGATTATTCTCGTGCGACAAGGGGTTAGGGCGAAAGGCGACAAGCACGCACTATTCCTGCTACAGTAGGACCAAGTCCAGCTGAAAGCGCAGGTGGCTCTTGATCTGGCAAGCTTGGCCCTTTGTCACATCAACACTATCCTGATTATCTTTGCAGAGAATCTGCAGAGCACCTGCAGATCTTTTGATGACTCACAAGCAGGATAACGTTATGTAGACCCCGATTGTCTGGTTGTATCAAGGACAGTGTTTTGTCGAATAACTACCACCATATAGAAACACTGAACGATTCGATCAATATTGGAGGAACTGCTGACATCAGGCGTGGTGGTGGACAATTCCCAGGGGGATGGATTTCCCTTCCAGCGGATTGAAATCTGACTCAACGAGGCCATTCACAAAATAATTTATCTTATCGGAGTTATTGACATGGGTTGCTCATCGTGAGTCATTGTAGTAACTATGTCGTATTTCTAACTGAGTGAAATTTCTGCCCACACCTTGCAAGACTCTTCTCTAAAAAACCACGCCTCTGGTCTGTCTCTTCTGCGAGACGTCGATATTTCGGATCAAAAACATCCAAATGAATGCTAGTCCGAATATGCCCACGCCAGCAGCCAACATTCTCGCCTGGCCATAACCATACGCCTCTTGTATTGCAATGCGCTCCACGCTACCAACGGGGTACGATAACTGCGCTGGCAAGCTCGAATAGATCGTCATCACATCTGGCAGTGCGCTTTCTGGTAATCTCTTTTGCAGTGCGCTCAAGAAAGTGTTTGTCCAAATTGCTCCACTTATCGCATTGCCGATTGCACCTCCGACTGTGCCACTTACGTATAACAACGCCAGAACCGCTGCAACAAATTGATGGTCGACTGCAGCCAGACAAGCCAGTTGAACCAGGAGGATAAAGACAGACCCGCCGATGGAGATGAAAATCTCGCACATGACTATGTAGCCAACTTTGACGTTTGGCTGTCGGAAGTAGATCATCAGTCCAAGGCCAAAGGTATAGATTGGAACCGTGACGTAGAAAAGCCATTTGAACCTTCCGGTTCGGCGGATAAGGTATCCAACGATGAATAAGAGGACACCAGATACCACCTGGAATGTGCTGTTTACATAGCCGGCCTCTGCGACCGACAAGTTACACACGACTTGTAAGAAGGACGAGAAGTAGCTGTTCCAGCAATAGTAGGATACTTGATATGTCATGTCGATGAGGCAAGCTCCGATGACGGAACGGTCGAGGAGAAATTTGTTGCGGAGGAAGGGTTCTTTGGCGACGTAGGTTTCATAGAAGCCAAAGCCAACTAGAACGACCACTCCAACGACAATCATGGCTATGATGTAATCAGTCTTCCAGCCCTTTGGAGCATGTGTCGCGAGAGTAAAAGGAAGAAGAAACACCGTAAGACCACCCGCGAATAAGATGACACCAGGAACTACTATTGTTAGAGACCACACATCGTCATAGCAAGGAGATGGTTGACTTACGGTCGAATGCACCGATGTTGTTCCACAATCTATCCAGTGTCCATTTATTCTTGACCTCTTCCATTATCAAACCTTTCTTCTCTGCTTTCCGGAGTTGTAACTTCAATAACACAAACAGAGGTAGAGTAACGCAGGGGACAATGATGGCAAAAGCGCCAAACCCCCACCTCCAATTCTTTACGTCCATAAGGAAAGACTCCGCAGCCTTCGACCCCGCGAATGCTGTAATCATGTAGGGCGACGACGTGAAAGCGAAAGCCAAGCCTCGGTTCTTCAACGAAGTGACATCCGCCGCGAGGACAGCCACGGTGTAGATGATGCCTGAAAAGCCAATCGAATAGAACACCTAGCCAGGTTAATCCAAAATATCATATATGGATATACAGGGTTCTATCCTACCTGAGCCGCACAGAAAGTAGCGAGATTGTGCGACGTAGCCATCAAAATGACGCCCATTGTAGCAGACCCGACCATCAACAAAAAGCCTTCAGCTCGACCCCACACGTCGAGGAGCTTGGCCATTGGAATGTACACGGCAGCGGTCATGGCATCGGAAACGATACCGATAACTGTCAGTAGCGAGTGTGATTGAAAGTCACTCGTTACATAGGGTGTTAGTCCGTAGAGAATTGAAGCCCGAAATCCATTTGTCAGGAATATAAGCCATATGCTGCGCAACAGTTAACATCTTTGCTTCGATACTAGTGTAAATTGTTGGAATTTGAATTGGGGAAAAACGTACTTTACCAAGAGAGCAGCAAGAGATGCCTTGCTCCAGGACAAAGTAACAGCTTCTATCTTTTGGATACCATGTTGTGCGTCAAGATCTGGTACTAGCTCTGGCAAAGGCTTGAGACTTTCGGACTCGACATGAGCTTCTGTATCGTTCCCTTTCTCTGGGTGTATATTGATGATTGATACGGGAGTGTCTGAATCCTGAGTAGTGGTAGCTGCAGGGATGGACTGCGGCTCTTGGGCCGTCTTCGGAGAAGTCATTGCTGTTCAACCCAGCACCAGAAGTTTGCAGGACAGTTTGGAATGGCGGGAATCGTTGTGCCGCAATGCTGAGCTTTTAAAGTCATAGAAATACACATATCATTGAGACTTTGGGTAGAATCTAGCGCAGGATTGGAGGCCATGGCGTGAGTAGACAAGACGCGCCATGCACTAAGCTTCTAACCGACTTAAGACCTTACCCTGTATAGACAGGAAGTTCTAGGCGCGGCAGATTTTTCCCGCGGCATCTAATCTGATTGATGGACAGGAATATCTAGCCACCAAAATCTTTCATCGCTGTGGTTGCTTGCTCTCGGGGTATCAGATGTAGCTCAGACCCGTCCCAATGTAGTTTAGTCAGGGAATGCGTCCATAGCCTCCTAGATTGTATATTGATCATTCGTCACGAGAGGGGTTGACAGCTTTTGATCCATTATCCGTTTTCATCCAGTCAGCTACTCTACTGCCGCTTTCCAAAAACACAAAACAAAACATTGATCATTAAATGGAAAAATTGGGTACTGATACAATAGTTAGATGACGCCGTTGCCGTTTATGAAGCCTAAATTAGAGTGATTCATGCCCTCCTTTGTTGAGGTCAAGATATGTAAATCGTATGACCACGGGTGCCGAGCTGAAGACCCATGTCTGCCATGCCAATAGATACCTGCAGTTCCGAGGCTTCAAGGCCAGATGTAGGTAACGGAGATGAGCGAAGTGACGGTTCGAGGTTGGAGGAGTGGAGATGGTGTACTTGGCAGATGAAAATCTTATCAATCGACCATCTTATCTGATGGGCATAGTTCGTTTTAGTTTAGCTTCTCCGGCTTCGGTAGATGTCACCAGATTCATGCTCAGTCTCAAGTTATATCATAAGCTCATACAGCCAACATGGTGATATACAATTGTTATGGACAAATATTATGCTGCCTTAGCGCTGGTATCCTTGAAATCCTTCACGTCTTGCCACCTTCATGAACTCCGAGTATCCAATGTCCGAAGAAAACGCTGCAAAACACTGACGCCTGTACTATCGCATTGACGAACCTTTACCACAGCGCAGCGTCGTTATCGAACCTCACCAGCTCTTTGCCCGAATCCTCCACGTCCTTTCTGGCCTTCATCCGCATATAAAAAATGGGACAGTCTCTGCTTGAGCAAATCACTTCGCAGTGCAAACTGCCCTGACATCGCTGACACTGTGTCCACAGCCTCGCGAAACGCACTTCCAATTCACTGACCTTAGAGAGGGTTTTATGGTACAGCTCGCCAATACGCGGTCTGCAATCTTTACACACTGCGCCATCCTTCTCATCCGCACTAGTGAGCGGCTTTTTGCATCCCATGCACGTTTGCGTCTTTTTAGTGAACTTCATCAGCCCGCCCATAGTAGGCGCCGCGACTGAGATCGAACGTGTATGCTCGCCAGTAAGCAAACTATTGGCCTTCTTCTCACCAATAACTGGTTCGAAAATACGACCTAGCGGCTTCGCGAGCTGGTTGTCGAGGTAATACTTCACGTCAATGGGAATGTTGTTCTCCAGCACATATAGCGGGTCTTCAGACTTTTCGTAGTTTTTGGCGCCAGCGGCACCTTTGATCATGACATAAGCGACACGGTCTCCAAGTGCTGGGGCAGATCCGGCGTCGCGTTTCTTCATGCGCTCAGCGAGTTCGTGGTGGGCCTGTTTATTTTGGTAACCGCCTTTACCGGATTCGTTCTCTTCTTTGGTAAGGGCTTTGGTGATGACAAGATTAGACATGTCTATCCTGTTCTGGAGCAAATCGGCAATGGTATCCTTTACGAACCTGGGAAAGAATTAGCAAACGAATATACATATTCGAGAGCACACTCACTCTTGGGCGCCCTCGGGGTCCTTGTCGATTAACAACATGCGTAACGACGTCTCAATGACAGTCTGAACAAGGCGGCAATTATCACGCCGGACAGTTTCGATACCTTTCGTGTCCATTTTGTCCCACTTGTCTGGATTTGTCCAATATAGACCTGCGTAGCGCTTTTTGTTGATGAGAAGGTATGGATAGTAAACCTTTTCAAACTCAAGTTTGATTGGCTTCAGAAATTTTCCAGACACGTAATCGGCAGCTTCTTGGCCTAGTTTCATCGCCTCAGCTAAGTCTGGTGTACCAAACTTGACCATGACCGAATCTGTGTCGCCGTAAACGACTTCAGCATCATGACTGTATCCATTTGCAATAGTGTACTTTGCTTCAACTTCGGCCTTGGTTTTCTCAATCATTTGACGACCGAAACTCGTGGTACTACTGGCGATAGCAAGACAAGGTAGCTTTCCGTTCGTCGCGCCAGTCAGACCGTATACGGAATTCGCACTGACTTTCAAAGCCAGCTGACGACCGTTCAGAACAGCTTTCTTGAATGGATCTGTCTCGACGGACAGGTCTTTCTTTGCGCGTTTACGGGCACCCAACAATTCCTCTAAAATCTGGGACAATAGACCTTTACGAACTTTGGCGGTGCAGAACAGGTCTCCATTTGGCGTTTGAATATAGTCTTCGTCTTTCTTCAATTTCAATTTGGTAACGATGTCCATGTTCAACAAGGTTGTGTAGCAAAGATTATGGGCCTGCATGATACTGGGATACAGCGAGGCAAAATCGAGAGTGGCGATGGGCATTTGGTAATAGCCACGTTTGGGTTCAATGACGGTTGCGCCCTCATAATCCCCATCGGCTCCACCTGAGTGAGCCTCATCCGGAATGACCAGGTTCTGTTCGAGGGCTTTACGAAAGAGTTGACTCAAGAACCTGACTTGTTGTCCACGGGAGAGAAGAAAGTTGAAAGGAACGCCTGTGACTCTTGCCATTTCGGTGTAATTGACAAGGCACATGAGCTTGTCTAGCAGTCGCTGAGGTAGGTATGCATCCTTCAAACAGTACACTGCCAATCTACGTCGAGAATTAGAGTCGCCGTTGTGAAGTTCAGTGATCATGCTGTGATGGACATCTTCTTTCTGCTCCTTCAAGAAGTGTGCGCACACAGCATTGAGAGTGTAACTTCGTAGGTGGTAATCTCGTTGGATGAGCTGTAGCAGATCAAGCTGGAGACGCCCGTTGGTGTTTGTTTGTTTTGTATCGCGTGACCCCAGCTGGGCACTCGAAAATCTAGAACTGGTGTGCTGTGAGGCTTTGGTCTTGAGTCTTGTCCAATACGGAAATTTCTGAGCTTTCAGATGTTTGGCCCGGTCCAGGAGATAGGGAAAGTCGAAGTTAGACGTGTTGTAACCGATTATGACATCTGGATCTACTTCTTCCAGAAAGTCACGCCACTTCAACAACATGTCTTTCTCGTCTTGGAATGAAAAAAGCTGAGTTGCTGCGATGGGACTGACAGTGTCCATACAGAAGACGTTTCGAACGAACGGTTTATCTTCTCCGAGCCGGGTCACGACGTTTGCTATCTGGATAACAGGGTCGATCTCGGCCTTGGGAAAGATACCTTTACGGCCGGCGCACTCAATATCCACGGAAAGTATACGGAGTGGTGCACTCTTGGAGTATTCGCCATCGGTGGGGTGTGCTATGAGATCTCGATAAGAAATCTGTGCCTCGATCTGACAGTTGGAGTGCTGGTCTCGAGGAGCGATCAACTTGTACTTTCCAATCGGGGCTTCTACCCACGACATGCCGACAATCTACAGAGTCAGCGAAATTCTTGGTAGGGTGTGTTGGCAAGCTTACGCCTGTGTCCACCATAAAGCGCTGCACATATTGAATATTATCAAATGTGAGCAGACCATCTTGAGGCGAAATGTTTCCCCAGAGGCCTTTCCAGTTCGCGTTTACTTGCTGTACGTGCCTCCGCACACGGGTTACCATCTTGTGATCGTTGACGGTGATTTTCAAGTAAGGGCTCTTCTGGTTTCCCTGGAACATGAGAATGTTCTCTTTCATTGCCATCTGCACCGAGTGTATCACGGCCGAGTATTGATTGAACTCCTTTTGACATTGAGATTCGAGGTAGGTTTGAAACGGCTCGCAGTCTGATTTTTGGAAGTTTAGAGGCGCAGCGATGTAAAAGTAGTGTAAAAAGTCGGTGACGTGGAACAGCACCGAGTGGCCACCCTACAATAGACAGGATTAGAATTGAACAAGCAGTGCGGGAGTCACGATAGTGGTACCTCAGTGACACCAAAGAGCTTGACAGTGCCCTGGCCGCCGTGGAGCACGCCCTCTTCGGCATCAATCTGTTGCATTATGACGCCATGAGTCATCTCGTTGAAGTTGTCCGGCAGAGGGGGTCTTGTCCACTGTTGGTCCCGTTCGGCGTTGGTCTGCTTCAGTCCTTCGATGTCCTGGGTCAACTTCTCCAGCACCTCCTCTTCAAAGCGGCTCTTTTCCTGCTGGCTCGCATTGAAAGAGCCACCGGCCATCTTTATGGGTGCCCGGCCATGCGCGGCGGCACCATTGTCGAGCTTCATCTTCTTCGCGGAGCGGGGCGACGCCTGTACGTTCTGGCGGGTGGAGGAAGCATCGCCGAGCACGCGCTTCATGGGGGCCTTGGTAACACCCGGCATGGTGGAAAGACGCCGAAGCAGGTGCCAGGGCGAGAGGAAGAAGTAGAGCTCAAAGGGACAACAGGACAAAAGGACAAAAGGTGGCTGTGGTGTTGTCACAGAGCGTGCACGCCGAAGTGGACGTGAGAACACGAAAGTCGCGCCTTCCGCGTCATGGTCCGTGACATGCCTGTCACGCGTTAATGGGCGAGTCCTGGAGTGGACCTAGCCTACACCACCCGGGCACTGCACCGCTGTCCTCATTACACCTGTTCTGGATACATGGCCACTGCACAGTGCCTGCACGAAGGAGTCCTGTTTAAACATGCCCCATTGCCGACCTCGAGAGGTCCCGAGGTCTCTCCCATCGCACGTGGCTGGCCGCCCACCCTGTACCTTGGGGCACCTAGGTAGCCTGCATCGAACAGTTCTAGGCAATGGGATTCGATTATGTAACACGGCGACTGTAACATGCCCCTCCATGACCCACCGCTGCCGCCTCTTGTATACGTTTCGTCACTGGTCAGGTCGTTCCTCCTTGCTTCCAGAATAGTTGCACCTCCAAACATCCAACATGGCAGCGAACGAAATCACCGTCGAGCCCGTCTCCAGCGCCGACGACTTCGCCCAAATTTTCTACTGCGTTTCTGAAGCCTTCGGCCGTCAAGCCAAAGACTCGGTATGGCTAGTTGTAAGCCCTGGCTGGGAAACCCCCGAGGGTCAAAAGAGAGGCGCTGCTCAGTTTACCGAGCGCTGGCAAAATATCAAAACCAACAAGGACGGCAAACCCAACACCGTTTTCCTCAAGGCTACACTGCCCAGCCCTCAGGGCTCCAGTCAACGCAGCATTGTGGGCATGGCTATCTGGCAGCAGGCCTCGTTTGTTGACGGCCATGGCGACCCCCTACCGACCATCTCAGCCCGGGCCTTGTACCGCTTCTCGATCCTACCGATGCACGCTTTGCTGCTCAGATGTTCAAGTCGTTATGGAGGCGAAGGATTGCATACGCAAAAGAGAAAGTCGATGCCGATCCGCCGGCCATCTTTGTTCTGGACATGTGTGCTGTAGATCCCGACTTCCAGAGAAGGGGTATTGCGCAGAAATTGGTACAATGGGGTTTGGACGAGGCAAAGAAAAGGGGCAATCTGGAATGCACTACCGAGGCAAGCAGTATGGGGAGAGGTGCGTATCAAAAGCTGGGATTCCAACCGGAAGGAGACCAGGACATTGTTTACGAGGTGGACGAGGAGTTCCAAGCCAGGGATAAGCCACCGAACTTGTTTCTGCGCACTGGAATCAAGCAGTAGCTGTAGTTCAAGCACGAGTCTGGCGTTTCAAGCGACTGACACGCTACGTTGGTGCACACTTGTGTACTTTGGCTAGATACTTGCTACATCTGCAATACTCTACATGTCGTATATCTTTTTGTTTTTGTGTTTTGTGAACAATTGTTATGACACTGATGCCTAGAAGACTCTAACAATAGTCATAATAGAATTCGTGACATGCAGATACCCGGTGTTCTTTCACCCAGTCATGCCAGCCAAACACTAATTGGGGACTGCGAATACTGTCTCAATGGTGGATAGGAAGCAGCGACGGTTGCCTCGAGAACCAGAATGCGAAACTCATTCACTAACCCGGCAAGCACCATTCCCGATTAATTATTTTCTACCTAGGTCGACCATTCTTTCTATTTAAACCCGCCGAACACGGCATCGCCCATCTCTTGAGAAAAAAAAACCATCGCAAGCACAAATAACAAATAACTACAAATAACATTCTACTGGTAAGCCCTCTATACATAACAAGAAGCGAGATCCTGTTAGTCGTTTCCTAAAGCTAACTTTGGCGTATAGGTTCTTCGACATATGGCTGCCTCCACTCCCAGCGAAGAGGAGATCGGGTCCCGATTCGACGCCCTCCAAGCCCTACTCGACCTAAGTGTCGAAATCTGTCGCAAAAAGCACACGATTCAGGCGAAGGAGATTGCCGCCCGTGAAAAGGTCATCCATATCGCCTACAAGGGACAAAACCACCCTGACTTGCCAGAATGGGACACACCCATCATTGATGGACCCAAAGTCACTCCGGATCGGGACATCTACGGTGAACAGATCAAAGCATTGGAGAAAGAGATTGCTATTGCCGAGGAGGAGATTGAGGCTCTTACGAAGGAGGGAGAGGATGTCGAGCGCAAGATTGAGGAGGCACAAGAGTGGTTCAAGGCAAGGGGTATGGATACAGACACTGGCGTACCACTCAAGTGAGATGTTTCCATGTGTGGGCGGACTCACGGCAAGTGGATAGCTCAGCCTTTCACGAGTAGCTATCGTTTGAAACACGGAATCTAGGCAGCTTCAGCGAGTGACCTATGAGTTCTTTATACATTCATATATGCCAACACCAATCGTTGTGAGTTCTTTACCTGTAGTCGAATTGTTTCGATATGTTCTATATGTAACAGAGAACACGTAATTTATGTAACGATACGAGAGTTGAGCGAAAAAATACATACCTGAAGAAATAATCTACGTGACTAGAACGTATAAATTTCTTGTCTGGGCGATTCGTGAAACAAGAAGTAGTGTGTCTTTTTTAACTATGTTTCCATTATTAAATCTTAAGTCTCTAATTCTAAAGGTGCAGTATAAGAACCCAATTAATAAAAAGGTAATTAAAAAACGAATATATCTCCATCTTAGTAGACGTAAAATAGGCGTATGTAAAGCACCTAAGAAAGGTAGTGTACTTTTCTCAAGTATTAGTTTCTACTGCTGTATATTTTACATTAATTTCCACAGGGTTGTCATGTGATCCTGTTCATCGCTACTTTGGAACCTTATGCTCAAGATCATGTGAGGTGTTATGATTAATTGGAATCCGTTGGCAATCCTTGCGAACCAAAACACAATCATGTATCAGGTTGAGCATGTACGAAGCCTCATGGTATTACGATAATGGCGTTGCAAAGAGAGCAAAGCTCGCAGTCACGGGAGAAACAAAATGTACAATAACACCGATAGTAACCGGCGTCCCTTCACGACCCCTAATGGTCAAATACCCTGATTGCATCCAATCTTCTCAACTAAAAGCTTGTTGTACTGGTCGAATACATCCGAACAGGCCGGAAAACATTTTTCATTAACTGCATGAGTACATACATGTATCTCGATGTTTCAGACGTGGTGTGAGTATCTAATTTTACTCGTACATGCAGCACTGCGCAGGGCGAATAGAAGCTCGGATGATCTAATCAGGCCGAGGGTCACATCCTCCATATGTTTGACGATCTGCAAGGTTCGGCCACAATGCGCCACATACGAAACTGGGATGAGACACAACGTTGATCCCTACCAACCAACTGCCCCTGCTGAGCTGCCGAGCACAGACAGCCCATCAAAGCTTGACTCGACGTCTTCCTGAAAAACAAGGCGTCAAAAGCAAATGCACACAATCACTCGATGAAGAAGGACAAATATTGCGATCAGTGTAGCATTAATCCAGTTCCCAGCCAAACTAATACAGTAAACCAAAACAAAACCCATATCAACTCACCCCAGCGCGGTCACAGACCAGTCCGCCGAGCTCAACTATTGTGCAAATATGCAGTGGTATATACATCATCCATTTTTCCAGTTCCATCGTCAGCCATGTCGTTTGAGAGTTAGTGTAGCATCCGTAGCAGCGCAGCTAGCTTAGACACCGATGGTGGTGCGCTGGCCCTTGGGGTTGACCTCCTCCTCATCAGCATCGTCGGAAACATCAACGCCGTCCCTGGACTTCCTGGGGTCGCGCTTCTGAAGGGCACCAGTGGTAGAGCCGGTGGTAGCGCCAGTTGCACCGGTCGTAGCACCAGTAGCACCATTGGCAGCAGCAGCAGGGGCGTTAGCCGCAGGGACAGTGCCTTGAATGTGTCAGTGACTGTGACCATGTTGGAGTGGAGAAGTCTGGGTGAACTTACCAGCAACACCAGCGGCCGAACCGGAAGCAGGAGCGGCGGCAGCCGGGGCAGCAGCGGCCGGGGCAGCAGCGGCAGGAGCAGCGGCAGCAGGGGCAGCAGCGGCAGGAGCAGCAGCGGCAGGGGCAGCAGCGGCCGGGGCAGCCGCGGCGGGGGCAGCAGCAGGAGCGGTGGCGGGAGCGGCAGCGGCAGCGGCCATCTGGACGGGGATACATCCACCGAAAGGACCAGCACGAGCTGGGTTCTGGACGCGGACCATGCACACGTTGCTCTGGCCTGCAACAGTACCTGTGCAGGTCTGGTTGGCGGGGATGGCGACGTTGAGAGGAAGATCAGTCTTCGCGTTGTCGTTGTTGCGGCCACGAGCATTGCCATCGACGTTGGTGGCAACAGTGGCGGGTGCCCACTGAGTACCAGTACCAGTGGCGTCGATCATGGCAATGTAAGGACCAGCACCGTCACCGTTGACTTGGTGGAGAGTCATCATGAGCATGCCGCCGGGGGTGACCTGGGGAAGAGTTCCGCCGTTGAGCTGCATGACCTGAGCAGTGCCGGTTTCGGGGTTGTTGTCGCCTCCACCAAGAGTCTCACCGCAGGCGTCTGCGGCATCTCCTCGGAAACGAGTAGAGTCTTGCTGGAAGGGGTTGCGGCCAGTGCCATCACGAGGAGTGTTGGGGTCAACTGTGATCGTTAGCAGCTTGTTGATGGATGGAATGAGCAAAATGCGTACCTCCGATGGCGGAACCCTGGCCACCTGCATCACCAACAGCCTTGATTACCGCGGCGTGACCTGCAACGAGGCGGCTGGAGGCCAAAAGGCCGAAAGAGATAACGGAAGTCTTGGTGAAAAGCATCTTGAACCGGTCAAGTGGATTGATAATTAGAGAGATAATTAAAAAGTGAGTTGAAGTGAAGAGGAGTAGTGATTATTGTAGAGGATGGTTGGGAACTGTGATCGCTGATGTCCTTTCAACCACGGCAAGTTCTTTCTTCTTATACCATCGTCGACATGTCCAGTCTGGATGATCAACAAACCTGATTCAGCGATGAGGCTTCGGGCTGTATCGATCCGTCCTCAGGAAGCACGTCGTTTTGGCCAAGGCGTGATACAGTTCGACGTTGAGGCATCTAACCACTCACCATGTCGAAAATGCAGTTTCCTCCCCGCATGCCTGCCTCTTCCAGGTGCAACGAAACGTGATTCGAACAACAATAGTGACGAGAGCCAGCTGTTTCTGTTTCCGAGTTGTGTTGACAGGTCTTGGCGTTAGAAGCATGGTCGGTGATAGCGGCCTAGACTATGTTGGTGAGGTAAAATTAAACACGAGAGCATACTGCCGACATCACAAACTGTAATTATCAGTGGCAATCCCTACCAATAACGTTTCAATTATTACTCGCTGCAACATTGTTTGGAGTCATCTATAACGGTCAAGTCACGTTAAAGCCTAAGAATAGACAGTAAACGAATGTGGTAATTTGTGCGTGCTACAGTATACCTCTCTTGCTTGGGACCGTACTTGGGTGGGACCCTCTTGATCAACGTCAGTGGCTGAAGCTAGTTGATACTGTAGGGCTTGATCTCTCTAAACCTTAATGCCTGCACTCTATGGGACTGTAAATACTCAATGTACATACCTTGCCAAAGACATCGCTGCCAATAAAGTCGCAATTGGGTCACATTTTTCGTTTCTCACAAGCACAACTCCTCAGAGCAATGATGACAAAATGTCCACTCTAGAACGATTGTGAAGCACCACGTACAATAATAGCTCAGTTTTGAGACGCCTCTGAGCCCAGACAGGGTTGCTCCTGTCTCGTCACTGTGGCTCATGTGTGGAAACAAGGTTCAGCTTACGATTCATGGAGTGTTTGAATGTGACAAAACTTAAGGGCGCTACGAGACCTAGTTTCTGCGGGAGCCTCGGTAGCCTCAGGTAGGAAGAGCGTCAACGTTTATTTATGCTTAAACCATGTTTAACTTCTTTGAGGCAGAGTGGTGTCGCATCATCTGTTTCACGCTGCCGAAATAGATCCGAATCTGTCTCTGCATTCGGGAGGCTCTGTTCCCGGCGTGTGATGTTTAGAAGATGATGTGAATCTAGGAAGCTTAGTGGACAGTTGAACATGTGAAGGTTGGGGGGCTGTTGTGGAGGGATTGGGGTGAGGGGTGATGTAAAAGTTGAGGTGCATGTGGTCAAAGCGCCTGGAGAAAACCTTGGAATAATTCAGATCACGTCCTTCCTTTACCCTTCATATCCTGACATTTCTTGCGCCTTATCCTTTGCTTCAATAGATGCGTCAACGTGTGCAAAGATTCCTCCGCACGCAGCTTCTATGGATTCTGTAGCAACCCGTAGGCGGCGGTGTGTCACGTGCTTTGCCGGCAGCCGGAGCCCCGGCGTTTTGCACGGTTGTGCTGGACCCTGGGGTTGACCCGACATGACTCGTGGCAGCGCTAGCATCTTTCCCTCAAAGACACGCTAGCCAGCTAGAAATGCTCAATGGGCCGTACGAAAAGGATGCATTACTATGTGATGTACTTGCAGCGTGAAGCGTATCTCTTAATGGAACGGCCTAGAAGTGCCCTACCAGAGATAACATTGATAGACATTTTGGTCTCCTGTCTTTGCCGTCATGCGCCTCGGCTACGTTGAGTCCAACGGCTTTAGTTCCGATCTTATCAATGTGCACACAATTGTGTCATACCTCAAGTTTCTTTCCGTGACTACGTCCAGATGTCGAGGAGGGTGTTCACCTATTCTCTCCCTTCGAGGTCAAGGCACAATGTCGCCAGCATTCACTAGAGGAAGCAAAGATAAGCTCTTGCACGACGGTCATGTCATTACAGGCTCTCTCTAGTCTCGACACCCTCCACGCCTAGGCTGTCTACTTCCGCCAACGATATCATTGCTTCCATGGCTTTTTCATCTACCGTTGGTGGGGCATATGGTTGCAATTCAACCTTGGAACCGCTTCGCCTACTGGTTTGGGTAAGCGCTCCCCTCACCACGATACCACTACATATGCTTATCACCACTTGATTTGGACGTGCGCATGTAACCGAGGTAAGCCAAGCTTCCTCAGGTCAGCATATTGGATAACTGCTTCTCATACTTTGGATTAAATACGTGGGAAAGGCTGCTTTTCCAAGCGTGGGTCAAGCGTCATTGTGTGATAGAGTGCTCAATTCAATATGAGCGACTTCCCGCACGAAAAGGTCGCATACAGCACTTCTATTGAAGCTGAACCTGTTTTCGTCACGGAAAAGACCCATCAATGGGACCCGAATTTGAAACAAGATAAAATCGATGAGCTTCATGCCGCTACTCATGATGGAGACCCAGAAGCCATCAAACAGGCACAGGCTGATTTCATAGAAGATTCTCCATATGAAGAAGTAAGAGCTGCCGTTAGAAATATAGATGGCGGTGAGCCGGCGAACACAGTACGGGCATGGATTTTGGGAATGTTTTTCGTGACGATTGCATCCGGAATCAACATGTTCCTTTCTATGCGAAGCCCAGCCATCAACTTTCCCAACATTGTCGTATTGTTGTAAGCGGTACAGTGACCAAAACTTTGACAAACGTATCGCTGACACGAGTAGAGTGGTGTATCCATTCGGCGTTCTCTGGGCTCGAGTGATACCAACGAAGCAGTTTAACACGTTTGGCGTCAAGTGGACACTTAATACCGGACCTTTCAATATCAAAGAACATGCCGTAGTCACAGTGAGTATAAGCAGCCGTGATGATGATTGCCACGCTCACAGCGTCCGCAGATCATGGCCGGTATTTCAATTAGTTACGCTTATAGTACTAATGCGCTTCTCGCACTACTAGCTACTCCATTTTACAACGTGAAGATGTCATGGGGCTTCCAGCTACTATTTACGCTGAGCAGTCAAGTGATTGGTATAGCTCTTGCTGGTATCTTCCGCCGCTTTCTGGTGAGCCTCACAATATCCACAAGGTGGAGCAATTACATATGTAGCTGATTACCTTGAAGGTGTGGCCTGCGGCAATCATATGGCCTAACCAATTCTCGAACTCTGCGCTACTCCATGCATTTCATGACCATGATACAGACGAGGAGGAGGCGAACGGTTGGAAGATATCACGAATGCGTTTCTTCCTCGTCGTCATGGGCGGGATGTTTGTGTACTATTGGTTTCCAGGTAAACAAGCTGAACCTTGGCTACGACCGCAGTGATCTAATTAGCATAGGTGTCATATGGCAGGGCCTCCAAGTGTTTGCTTTCGCTACCTGGTATGTTTACTCTCCACCATATTCATTGAGCTCTGTGTGCTCTCCAGCTTCGTCTTCACGACGTTGATTGAACACAAAAAATCTTCTGTTCTCTACTCATCCATCATCAGGATCAAACCAGACAACGTGATAGTAAATCAACTCTTCGGTGGATATACTGGACTATCTCTCTTGCCCATCACATTCGATTGGACATACGTGTCTAGCTACCTACTCGATCCTCTGCTTGCACCAGCTCACGCACATATGAACACCCTTATCGGATTGATTGTTTTCGTATTGATAACGACGCTTGGTATATCCTTTACTAATACCTGGTATGGAGACTATCTGCCAATCAACACCTCCACTACGTTCGATAACACACAGGCGGCGTATAATGTCACCAATATTCTAGGACCCAACTTCAGCTTTGATCTCACGAAATATAAAGCTTACTCTCCAATGTTCTTGGCCCCAACCCTCGCGTTGAACTATGGCCTAAGTTTCGCGGCTCTGACGGCATCAATAGTCCACGTTATTCTGTTCCACAGGAAAGAAATATGGTATCGCTTCAGGGAAGCACGGAACCAAGAACCCGACATTCACATGAAGCTCATGCAAAAATATGCGCCTTGTCCCGACTGGTGGTATGGCATTCTGTTTGTAGTCTCGGTCAGCTTTGGGCTCGCCACCATCTTGGCCTACGATTCCCAGATTCCCTGGTGGGCGTACTTTGTGTCGCTCATTGTGGCGTTGATCTTCATCATTCCGACTTGCATGATCTACGGCATCACCAACATCATGCTCTCTCTCAACATTCTATCGCCTTTCCTGGGGGGCTACATGATTCCTGGAAAGCCCATCGGCGTGATGATTTTCAAGGTGTACAGCACCTGTGTTCTGGGACAGGCGCAGCTCTTTTCAGCAGACTTGAAGCTCGCACACTACATGAAGGTACCGCCCAAGACTGCGTTCATGGCCCAGCTTGTTGCCACGCTGTGGGCGAGCTTCGTGCAGGTCGCAGTGATGAATTGGACGCTGGGGAAGTAAGTGGTGGATTTTTACTGCATAGTTTCCGAATGAACCGACATGGCTGACTCTTCCCCAGCATACCAGAGGTCTGCACGCGCCTGCAGAAGAGCAACTTCACGTGCCCGAACGGACGTGCATTCTTTTCCAGTAGTATCGTATGGGGTGTCATTGGCCCGGACCGGATGTTTGGACCCGGGTCTATTTATTCTTCGATTCACTACTACTGGCTAATCGGTGCTGCTCTGCCGATAATATTCTTCTTCCTCATGCGTGTGGCGCCCAAGTCTCCGCTTCGATATCTCAATGCACCGGTGATGCTGGGCGCAATGGGTTGGCTTCCCCAGCGACCCCGCTCAGCTTTTCGACGTGGGCACTCTGGGGATTGGTGTTCAACTACTGGATCATGAGGAGATTCCATGGATGGTGGCACAAGTACAGTACGTATGCCTGTGGCATTGCGGTGGCCTCTTCCTTTCCGGGTCGCTGATTTCTGTGCGAACGACTAGACTACATCACCGCGGCGGGTCTGGACGCCGGACTCATCATTTCCACCATTGTGATTTTCTTTGCCATCACATTCAAGGAATACTCCATCTCATGGTGGGGCAACCAGAAGCCGTTCGAGACAACCGTGAGTGCCAACTTGATCCAGCCGAGACACTTGCACAGCCAAAGCGTTTGACAGTGGCAGGCATTGAGTTTGGCTGACAAGATTCACAGGACTACCTGAATACAGCGATAAGGAAGACTGTTGCCGAGGGCGAGAAATTTGGGCCGAGTACATGGTAGGGGGAGTGCCGTAGGGGGAGTGCCGTAGGGGGAGTGCCGATCGGTATGGAGACTCCGGGGCCAGCTAGCTTATCTATCTATCAAAGGCGTCGGTTGCAGCTGCCGCTTCCGGCCACCCGCCCTCCACGGCCTTGGCCTCCCCGCCTCGCTGCATCGTACCATCCACCGCGGGGTTGTTGTCCGCCGACGGCCTCAGGCGAGTGAATGTCTATCGCAACCTGGCCGGGCGCGGCTGCGTCGCCTGCTTTTTCTGGGTTTTGAATTCCGTGTACTGTTTGAGCGCATTGCATCTCTGATTCTCAACTTCGTGACCCCTTGGCCCACATCAACCATGGCAGACATCAAAGTCGACCAGGCAGTTGCCCAAGACGATCTCGTCATACCTGTAATGCCGCTTCCGTGACTGAAACTCGCGCCTGTTGACATGCTCTAGCTCATCGACTTCTCTGCCTTCCTCAGCGGCGCACCCGCCCAGAAGACGCAAACTGCCCAGGCCGTCCTCCACGGCTTCCAGACCGCCGGCTTCATCTACCTCTCCCACCACGGCATCCCCGCCGAGACTATTTCCACCGTCTTCGCCAACTCGGCCAAGTTCTTCGCGCGTGAGCAGCACCAGAAAGACGCCCTGTCGTGGTACTCGCCCGAGGCGAACCGCGGTTACAGTGGCTATGGCCGCGAGAAAGTCAGTCTGCCCGACGAGGACAAGGGAAAGGTGGAGCAGCTGCGTGCCGTGCCAGACTTGAAGGAGTCGCTGGAGATCGGACGAGAAGGCGAGCCGGGCATGCCCAACATGTGGCCCTCGACCGAGGGCGACGAGGACGCCAAGGTGTTCAAGGAGACGATGCTGGCCTTCCACGATACATGCAAGAACCTGCACATGGAGCTGATGCGCGCAATTGCCCTGGGCATGGGCATCGAGGAGAAGTGGTTCGATGGCTACACGGATGTGGGCGACAACACCCTGCGGCTGCTGCACTACCCCGGCGTGCCCAAGAGTGTCTTCAAGAGGGAGGACGGCCAGCTGCAGGTCAGGGCGGGTGAGCACACCGACTATGGCTCGTTGACTTTGCTTTTTCAGGACGCCCGTGGCGGTCTGCAGGTACGATCACCAAAGGGTACCTTTGTCAATGCGACACCCATCCAAGGCACCATTGTCATCAACGCAGGCGATCTGTTGGCTCGCTGGTCCAACGACACCATCAAATCGACCAAGCATCGCGTCGTCGAGCCGCCTCCGAAGAAGGATGATAGCGGTGCCGACACCTACCCGCCGCGATACTCGGTAGCCTACTTTTGCAACCCGAACTACGAGAAGGTTATCGAGGCGTTGCCGGGCACCTACGAAGAGACTGGGAAAAAGTACGAGGGCATCAAGAGCGGCGAGTATTTGGTGAAGAGACTGACGGCCACGTACTAAGCATAGAATATACCCAATCGTCTGCCTGTTCAACTTGGGATGTATTGCTTCCTGTGCATAGCAACGCATCTAGTGACACGCTGACCCTTCAAATGGGCGTCTTTGCCTGCACCCTCATCGGATGCGCCTCCGTGTTGTACACAAAGTAATTCACGTTCCCGCCCTTCCCCACCCCGCCCTCGGCATACTCGACATCCCAAATCCCTTTCCTCTCCTCCGGCGCCTGGATCAAGTACTGGTACTTCAGCACCTCCGCTAACGTAAAACTGTGCATGATGTTATCCCACCCACCCCCATTCTCGTCAAAGATGTTCTGCACTCCTGAGAACCCCTGTCCCACCCTCTCCGTCTTGTTCTCCGCAAGCGTATATGCCCACGCCACGTCTCGCCAGTACTGGTTCCCAGTCACTTGGTACGCATAGTACCAGCTCTCGACCGCTTCGGGCGCTTGCCCGTTGCGAAACTGGGTCGTGTCGTCGACGAACCAACCGCTCTTCTGGTAGAACTTGGATTGATCCTGGAATTGGGGCCATTCGAGCTCGGTCAGGTTCCACGAGTAGATGGTGGGTCCGATACCGACGGGAGCATAGCGGTACCCGTTTGCACAGAACTCTGCAAAGTCGAGGCCGTAGGGGAGCCAATCCGGCCGGTCCAGAGCCGTGGAGCCCAGGATGAATGACCCGCCGATGAAGCAGGCGAGCTCCTCGCTATAGTTTGTAGCGAATTGTCCGACGAAGGAGCCGGCCATGGTAAGGTCTGGGCGGGTGGATGGCGAGGAGAGGAGGTGCTCAATGGTGGAGTCGGCAGCCGCAGAGAAGCGCTCTCCGTATAGCGCGTACTTTTCCGGGTCGTAGACGTACATCTTGACCAGGTACTCGTAGGCAGAGTCGTTGCCCGAAGTCCAACCACCGTAAGCGTCGAGAATCTCGCCGGTTTCCACGCTGAAGTTACCGCCCGTGAGACCGGGCCAAACTTCGGAGCTGGGATCGAGGAAGTAGTCCATGGCTTTCTGAGCGAGCTCGCCGTATTCGGGATTGCCGCTCAGGTCGGAGAGATGCTGCCATTCGATCACAAGGGAGCCGAGCTCGGCGAGCCCAGCAGACCAGGTCCCGTCTGCCATACGGTAGCGTGGTGCAAAGGTGCCGTTGTTAATGAAGACATTGTTGATAGGGATGCCGCTGGTGGTGTTGAATGCGAATTTCAGCGCATCCGCAAGCTTGACCTATAGACGCGTAAGTCAAGTCGGTAGATGGTCGTAGCCATCGTCATCTTTCACTACACATTGTTTTGTACGAGGTAATCGAACTTACACATTGACTGAGCAGCGCATCCACCTGTTCGTCATCTACCTCCAAGTGATTAAACGGGCCTTTCAGCAGGTCGTACGCTGAAAGAAGGCCCCCGACGTATCGAATGGTGGTCTCAAAGAGGCTGACGCTCAGACTAGCACCGGCTCGAGCATCTGGGTTCACCTTGGTAAAGTCAATTGTGGGAATGAATTCCAGGATCTGGTTCACGATATCAGTCTGCTCCATGATGATGGCCGTGTCAAGACCGTCAACCGCGGTGACGCCCCATCCATTGCGGCCGTTGTCCCAGGTCCCAGTCACCGGCAGAAGATGGTCGTTGGGGAAGGCGATGCTATAGTAGCCATTCCAAGCAAATCGAAACATCTCAATGACGGCATCAGCACGCTTCGCTTGATCGGGTTCGTAGCCAGTGTAGTCGTAATCGTCGCCTTTTTGGCCTGGGTAGGTCACATTACCGTAGGGAGAGCCGTCACGGATTACGAGGGTATTGGCCAGCGCCGCGAAGTTAATGCCTGTAAGCACTGTTCCCCAGAACCAACCCATTGTGTTGTCTACTTGTTGGGTTTCGTCGTAGTTTGCCGGGTATGCTCAGGAAGCTGGAGTGGTCTCGGATTCGATGTAGAAAGCAGGAGGAACACTCAAGGGCAGTTAGACTTCCAGTGATAAAATACCCAGTCGCGTTTGCATGGACCGTGCCGGTAGAACGGTTTGGTGAAGGTGGGTGGAGATCACAGCACTTCTTATATGCTGCATGCTATCCTATCTCCCCGCATCGTCCATATCAGAGTATATGCATATAATGCTGGGTACATGGCTTCTGTGCACGCAATCGTAGGGATCTCTAATTTACATCCAGTATTTTGGGACACAGGAACAGGCATGGCATGCGGTCGATCGCACGGCGCTAGGCTGCGTTAGGAGGGAGGGTGTTGGAGAACACAGCAGAGAGACGCATGTTGGTGTTTCACGGCGGCCATTGGGCATAGTGTTGAAGAGCAGGTGCAGAACCCAAACGTACTATGGCATTTGCACAGGCATTTGTTGTAGACGTTGGTGGAGTGTATCACTGTATACTAGTGTAGTGCTGAGAGGACGCGCTAGGACCACGATACATACTGGATGCGCACCAATGGTTCGCTCACCGCCCAGCCTGATTCGTACATCCGAAGCCGGATGGCTTCATTGGGAAGGTGATCTGCGCTGTCTTCGAGCCTGGTCCTTTTATGCCGTCTCCCAGTTCAGCTTGGGTATCTATTCTACGCGCCTTGGAGATCCCCCACCTTGCTCAGGGCACGATGTAACCCGCGCGCTACCTCCGCACGATAACGTTGATACCTTTTCAACCACGCCAAGTGCTGCTCCACTGCCTTCAGGCTCCTTTTATCGTTCGCAATGTAACCTTCGCTTGGGCCAAGGAGTAAGCATGCGGGGAACTTGGCGGGTGCAGTAGCAAAACAAACGAATCAAGGATGCCAATATCCTAGTTACCCTGCTGGTTGATCATGTACCTGACTACAAAACTTGCGGTTGGGCTCCTTGCCACTGCAGCTTGTCTGCGCCTTTCAGTCCGACCACGACAGCATGCATCTGCCGTGTTTCTCTGTATTCGTTGGCTGCGCCGCGGCTCTGCAGCCACTACCTCCTGTGCAGTGGACGACGAACGACGCTTCTGCAAGTGGAGGCTTCTCGTTGAAAGATGCTCCCCGAACAATATATCTCCAACGCGCATTCGCAAACACTTCAGACACCGAAGGACTGACGCTCATTCCTCCTACGGCGCACCAATTTGCGCAGACTTTCAGCAAGGATCTTTCACAGTTGTTTGGAGGCAACTGGACAGTGCAGCTGGTCAACACGGCTCCTAAGATTGGGATTTATCTCGAAAAGTTTACCGGTGATGCAAGTCAATTGACATACGAAAATGGCGTTGCAACCGAGGAGGGATATGAGATGAAAGTCGACGGAGGACTTGTCTCCATCGGTGGGAGTGGAGCCCGAGGCCTCTTCTGGGGTACCAGAACGCTTCTTCAACAATTGTTGATTGCCAATGGAGAGCCTGTGCCTCCAGGAACCACCATTGAAGCTCCAGCGTACGCTACTCGTGGATACATGCTGGATGCCGGTCGTAAGTGGTACACGGCCGATTTCCTGAAGGAGCTCTGCACATATGCTTCGTTCTTCAAGATGTCGGAATTCCATTATCACTCGAGCGATAATTACCCACTCAATAGAGGTCACAATGTAGGTAGTCCTAGTCGCTTCACCTTATGTCATTTGCAAATATTTGAAAAGTATACTAATAAAGCTATAGCAAACGTGGAATGAGGTGTTCTCTCATTTTTCACTCTACCCAGAAGACCCAGAATTGCAGGGTATCGTTCAGCGCCCAAACGAAACTCTGTCACGAGCCGAATTTGAAGATTTCCAGAAGCACTGTGCGCAACGAGGTGTGACAGTCATACCTGAGATCGAGGCCCCTGGACACTGTCTTTCGATCACGAAATGGAAACCGGAGCTTGCTTTGACGAAGAAGGATCTGTTGAACCTATCCCACCCGGAGGCAATCCCAACCGTGAAAGCAATTTGGTCCGAATTCTTGCCCTGGTTCCAGACCAAAGAGGTGCACATTGGCGCTGACGAGTATGATGCCACACTTGCAGACGTGTACATCAATTTCGTGAATGAAATGTCGGATTTCGTAAACTCAACATCGGGGAAACGAGTTCGTATTTGGGGTACCAACGAACCTTCAGAAAACTACACGATTTCAAAAGACGTCATTATCCAGCATTGGCAATACGGCCAATCAGATCCTGTGCAGCTCCAGAACGACGGCTACCAATTGATCAACTCTGAAGATTGGTGGGCATATATGAGCCTGAAGAATGACCACACGCCTATCCTCCCAGCTCCGTATCCGCAATTCTTTAACAACACACGGTCATTGAACTTTGCAAATGTAGAAGGCTGGCAATGGGACCCGAGTCTGTTTAATCCAGTCAATACTACAGAACAGCTTGACCCTGGTGCAAGCGGAAATAAAGGAGCCATCCTAGCAGCGTGGAGTGACAGCGGACCAGATGCTACAACACAGCTGGAAGGATACTATGCTATGCGTAACGGTATTCCGCTGATTGCAGCACGCGCTTGGTCTGGCTCAAGAGGTGTGAATGTGAGCACTAGTGACTTCGAGCCCTCGCTTGAGTTTCTGACAGCGAATGCTCCGGGCCAAAACCTAGACCGTAGATTCACCACTTCTGCGACATACGAAACGACCGAGCAAAGATCGGTGTTGTTTTCTTGGGAGAGTTCCGGGGGCAGTAAGGCGTCGAACGTGTCGCTAGGTAAAGGCTCGTATGGACCGCCATACACGCTTTCCATCGCAGCTTCAGGACCATTTACACTGCTTGGCCCAGACACTTCGTTGACGATCGGCACTGTGCCCTCTAACATCAGTTCGAACGGAACTTCGACTTTGGTTTTCTCTACAGCCGATGGATTCCCATACCCCCTTCGCTCGACAGATGAGGCCGACGGTCACGACCCTGGCCATCCTGGGCGGATTTGGTGGAACTTGACCAGCTCTACGCATCATCCAGTCCCGATTACATTCCCTGCGAGCATCCGCATCGAGACGGATGTCGTGAATGGAAGCAGAGTTTGGGTAGATGGCGAGTTCAAGGGTCGCTACGAAGTATTCGTCTTCGGAGGGCGCAACACGTTGTTTAGCTGGAGCCAGATGGCATTGGTAGCACCGCTGCAGAGCGCCAGTGGGTCATTGGACAGTGTCGTGTTAGAGGCTGGAGTCGGTGGGTCTGGAGGAAATGGAACGGGCGAAGCTCAACCACCTAGCAACAGTGGAGCTGGACATGTGGCCACTTTATCTACAGCAGCGATTGGCTTGGCTGTAGTCCTTGGGATGATGATGCTTACAGCATAGTCCTAGAAACATTACGTACAATTCAAACACTCACCTTCTTATCGATATTCATGTGTAGTGTCTTTGACAGATCGGATACAGATTCCCTTTGGGGGCGGCGGCCATCTCCGCACTTCGCGGCGACGTCTCAAGCGATACCGGATGCAGAAGGTGGGATGCCCGTCACGATGGTGGGGTATCCAAGACCCTCTCCCAAACAAACCACCAAGAGCCATTGACGCTGCATTCTCCTCTTATTCCTACTACCATAGCTGCGAGATACCTCTCTATTCTCATTCCACCTACATCCGCAGCCAAAATGCCCATCGTTGACATCCACACGCACATCTACCCACCCTCCTACGTCGACCTCCTCCGCTCGCGCTCAACAGTCCCTTATGTTCGCAACTTCGAGGATGCACCTGATTCATCGCGTCTTATAATTCTCCCCGGCGAAGATGACCCCTCCACCCCTTCCACATCACGTGGTCGCCCCATCGGCCCCGAATATTACGACATCAAGCAGAAGATCGCCTTCATGGACCAGCACAAGATTGACAAGTCGGTCATCTCTCTCGCGAACCCGTGGCTGGACTTTTTGCCCAAGGAAGAAGCAGGTGATGCGGCGCGCAAGATCAACGATGATGTCAACGACATCTGTGCGGGTTACCCTGGGCGTCTGTATGCATTTGGTACGCTGCCGTTGAGCGCGGATGCCGAGACCATAGTCAAAGAGGTGGAGCGACTGGGGAGCTTGAAGTACATGAGGGGTGTGATCATGGGGACATCCGGGCTCGGAAACGGTCTGGATGACCCGGCCCTGGACCCTGT
The DNA here is from genome assembly GCA_026873275.1 of Pseudopithomyces maydicus. Lineage (NCBI taxonomy): Eukaryota > Fungi > Ascomycota > Dothideomycetes > Pleosporales > Didymosphaeriaceae > Pseudopithomyces > Pseudopithomyces maydicus. The sequence continues at coordinate 1,016,927 of JANTUC010000003.1, read as the reverse complement.
ATGGGCGGCGATAGAGAAGGCTGGACAGATGATATTCCTCCACCCGCACTACGGTCTACCGAAAGGGGTCTATGGCCCACGCGGCAACGAGTACGGGCATGTGCTGCCGCTTGCGCTAGGGTTCCCGCTAGAGACGACAATCGCGGTGAGCAGGATGTTGCTGAGTAGGGTGTGGGATCGATTTACCAAGTTGAACGTACTCCTTGCTCACTCTGGAGGTACGCTGCCGTTTCTTGCAGGCAGGATAGAAAGTTGCATTTTGCACGATGGACATCTGAAGAAGGCTGGCACGAGGGATAACAGGAGGAAGATTTGGGACATTCTGAAAACGAACATCTACCTCGATGCCGTCATCTACTCAGAAGTGGGACTGAAGGCGGCGGTGGAGGCTAGTGGAGCGGATCGCCTTCTGTTCGGTGAGTATATGCGTTCGAAAGCACCGTGAGGGTGATTCATGTTAATCGCTTATAGGTACTGATCACCCATTCTTCCCACCTTTGGAGGAGGATGTCGAGGAGTGGCACAGTGTGAATGCAAACTACACTGCGATATCGAAAACCTTCGGCGACGATGAGCGGGCGAAAGGTGTCCTTGGGAATAACGCTGTGCGCATATTGAGGTTGGACGAGTAGGAGATATCCAGCTTTCTAGAAAAAATAATCATCTCTCAACAATCTTCGAGAAGATTGATTGCTGAAAGCAAGAAAATCATGTTGTCACATTTGCAGTGATTTGGCAATGACAATTGGTCATTTGACATTAAATGTTGATACACAGAGAGTCAACTAGCTAAAGTAAAAATGTGAAGGGTATCTCGCGAGAAGAAAGCGACGGCTAGCCCTTGTTTCTAATCGTCCTGCTTCTTCCCCTCGTTGTTTTTCTTGTCGCACACCTTGTGGAAATCTTCGTGCTTTTTTGCGCCCTTTCCAATGAGATCCTCAAAGTCCTTCAACGGGCAACTTGCACCCGGTCCGCTCTGGCAATCCGGAATGGGTCGCGGCGCGGTGTTCGCGATGAAGCGGATGAACTCGCCAGGTCCATCGCCAGAGAGAGCACCGTGCTCGCAGGTCATCTTTTCCATGCCTACGTGGCCGAGGAAGGGAATGAGGTCGGCCATGCGCCAAGCTCGCGTCCACTACATGATCATTAGTCGAGGAGTCGTTGTGAACAAACGAGGGTACATACATTGATGTGGTCATCAGGAAATTGCTCCACGGCCCTTGATGACGAATTGAACAAGCCCAAAGCAGTCGCGACAAACGGAGGAACCTCGCGATGCGTAAACGACAAGAAAAAGCGTTGATCGTCCGGCCAGCCGTCCCCAGGTGTGCCGTGCTCGTCAATCGACTCGAAGATATTGGACTGTGCGTGCAACCAGGGAAAGCCTAGGTAAGGAGAAAGAGGGTTCATCGGGCCAACCATGTACGCGTATTTCAGGTCCCATGCGTACTCGTAAGCCATCCACTCGGCATCAGTGAAGACGGCGCAAATGTCGGAACGCTTTCCATTGATAGCGCTTTCGTATCCGCAAAGCGACTGCATTCCAACGACATCTTTTGGTGTCAGTTCGAACGGCATGTACGCAGCTAGACGTTTTGCAACACTCTTGCCATAGATGCCGATGAATTTCTCCTGCTCCTTCACCCCAGGCTCCTTGGAGAAAGCCTCGCATGACTTGTGCGGGATCAGCGACTCCATAGCACCCTTCTTGTTCTTCTTTACTCGCACAATGTCGATAGTGTCATTGTGCGGCCATGCTGAAACCAAGTTTTTTGCGGTATCGTAGGTTCGGGATTTCTTGTCGGCCAAGATGCGCTTGGTATTGGGAATGAGATGCTCATAGCGTTCCATGAGGTGTTTGCCAACCTTGGCAGCGTCGACGGCACCCGATGGCGTCAGCTCTTCTAATTTCTCTTCGTCGATTGGCGATTGCCATTTTTCCATGAATGCTAGCGGACCAGACCAGCCATTGCGATGCTTTTCCAGTTTGAAAAGGAAAGGCTTGATGAACTCTTCGTACTCTTTGTCGTTGGCGTATATCGCGCCATGTCTGACCAGATACGAAGCTGCACTGACGGTACAACCCTCGGGTGCTTTATGTTCCAGGCCGAATCCCACGGCATCGAAGTACGGCGAAATACCTGGGAGATGGAGCAAAGGGTCGAATTTGTAGCCTTGCGAGTGGTCCAGAGGCTGCAATGGTATCTGGGCCGGTTGACCAGCCGGCAGGGCTAAAGCTGCAGCTGAGGCAGCTAACGCAAGAGCGCGCAAGAAAACAGAAACGCGGGAGATGGACATTGGTGGACGAGTCGTTCAACGAAAGAATCATGGATTTCCTTTTACCTGGGGACTCCATGACGTCAATTCCCTGTTCCTAGAAGGCGATCAGGGCGCTAAAATGCAAAAGGCATGGTGTCGTGCTTGAGCAGCCCTCGCAGCATCTCCACCTCAACGTAGGTATGCGCTAGTTACGACGTGCATGCAGAAAGAACGTAAACCCATAGCTTGATAGTGCATGGCGGAACTGTTTCGTTCCTTACTTGTTCTTTCGGTATCCGCTCGAGCCGCCAAGGCTGCTATATTGCCCTCAGCTGCAGGCGGAGTTGCCTGTTTCCCATACAAGGCTGTGCGCCTCCCTAGGCATCCTCCACCTTTGTTCTAGGCTACAACCATCCATCTTAGTTCAAACTTCGACGAACAGTCCGTGATTCCGGCGAGCGTTAACTGATTCGACAAGCTTTGATGTTCGGGAAACCCGTCTTCAGACGAGTCAATAAGCGAACGGCAAGGCCACTTACTATTAAAGCAGCCTCCATCCTCATTCATCATCCCACTAAACACTGAGCCTCTATACCCAGTAACAATATGGATATCCAACAAGATGGCGATATAGCCTGTCACCCATGTGTGCTAGCCTCGTTAAGGTGCGGTAAGTGGAACTCGTCTCAAGAACCTTCCGTGCTCAACCAAAGAGGAATGCTAATGCAATATCCGAATCTTCAGATGACAGCCGGCCATGTTCGCGCTGTGTTAGGAAGGGCTTACAGGACAGCTGCGTGGACGACGACAAACACCAGAGTAAGCATTACCACGGCTGTTCCTATCCCATCCGAATTGACTAGCGATAGCCGACCAAACTGGTCAGATCTGCCCACCAGGGATGGGACCCCGGGCTAAATGCACTTTATGGGAAGAAGAGGCAACACTTGTATTTCATGTCCGTGTGGATCCCGAAGGCATTGAAGTTTCAAGGAGGGAGGATAGTGACATGATCAACGTCTCGCCGTTGGTGGCCATGCATGACGGGCTTCGAACAGCAACGATCGATGCCGAAAGTACAAAAGCCATAATTAAAGATGGACCCCCGAGGCTACGAGGTGTATGGTAAGTCTATCAGCTCCTCGGAGCCACCATAATTTGACCAGTCCAGGATACCATTTCATAGAGCGCTAGAGCTTTCCAACCAGCTCGGCTTAACTGAGAGGCTGTATCCAATATTCGCACGTGACCTGGCTAGTTTGCTTCAGCCTCGGCAAGAAGAGGGCCAAACACCTTCCACGGTTCCTGCAAAGAAGAAATCACCCGAGCATTTCGGTAGAGACCTCTCAAGCAACGTTCCTTTTAAAGGATATCATGCACTCCAAGATTACCAATTCCAACTCGATCTCCTCGAAAGTAGGAACAAGAAGAGAATAATGATTGTGCGTGGTCAAGAGTGGACGCAATATGATGAAGAGCGTCTCCAACAGCTTGAGCAGCTGAGTAAAGATGCGTCTAGGATCATTAAGGAAAAAGAGGCTTATGAAGAGCAGCGTGGTATGCGATTGCTGCAAGAGCTTACTCTCAAACGCCAACAAGATGCGAGCAATTTTTCGATATCAGGACAAGACACACAAGCGAGATACGATGGCAAAGCTTCTTCCATTCGCATAACAAACAGCGAAGATGATTCACGAAAACAGTCTGTCTCTTTGGAGGAACGTCGTTTACTTAACCTCCCTGGAAAGCAACCCAGAACCCCCAATGAACAGGGAAAGCACCGCATGTCGGATGGAGAAAACCAGCCGACGTGTAGCGTACCGAACGAGCTCCTCGAGCTGTCGCCTCATGTGGAAAGCTCAAATTTGGAATGGGAAGAACTTACTCCAGGAGACTATGAATCACCAATGATCCAACCATGCAATACCCCCCAGAACTGCAAGACATGGAACCCTCTTTCGGCTCCCTCCCATTCCGGACCGCAAACTGAAAGCAGCCAGACATTTCAGTTTCGAAAATTCGTACAAACAAGACGGTGACGCGTTTGACAGTGGGTGCCATGTAGTATTGTTCTCTCAGTCAAGGCAGCGTTCGCTAAAAGAAAAGAAACTGGGTTTCGCCCAGCTTCGTACCCATGATATACGTCCATACCAAAGATCGGGTTTCGACAATTATGCCAGGGCGAACGAAGAATGCAAAATAAGATCTCTCAAAATTTTTCCTGGTATTGAATTCGTTCCGTCTATCTCGCTTCCAAATCCATTCAACTGATTTTCTTAAACAACTTTTCTAAGTCCTCTTTGATTTTCTTTTATCGATTGCTAGCGCTTTCATCTATATTATTCTAAATACAAATCAGCCAATCTTATCATCGAAGTAAGTTATATGTTGGGCGAAATGGACCTTCTTTGTGCAAAGTGGTGTACAATAATTCAGTGAAGATCTGGGTGATAGGTGGTTCTATTTGTATTGTTCTATTGGACATGTGACAAGTCCAAGGCTCAAACCAGGTATCTGGGATGCAAATCATCTGCTCAATGATTTGACCGCTAGATATATTCTTTCCAATCATCCGAGAAACATCAATAATAACTATTGGATAAATGCAATGCTAGTTGTGACTCAAGCTCTCATCTCGTACCTCTGGTGCCCAGGAGCTTCCGCGACGGCCTGGTGTCCATGTGTTTCATAAATACGGGATTTTTCGGGCGCTTCTACCCGATTGTCTCCTGTCACTTCTGCTGGGCCATTTTTTGTTATCTCAAAGTGCTGGAAACTCTTCTTTCTCCGTACCAAAAGGAAAATTACAATCGCTATACTTGTAATGCCAATTCCGAGTCCAACGCCCAAGCCGACACCAATCGCAACGTTATTGGAAGGACCTTTAGAGCTCGCAGAGGTGATATTGGTGCCGGTAGAAGATGCTGTTGTATTGCTGAAGGTTGTCGTGTCCCTAAAAGTTGTCGTAGGACTAAACTTGAAATCTACAGGCGGTGTGAATCTTTCGGCGACTGTATAGGCCATCGGATCAGGAAGTTGAAAAGTGAACTGTGGTAGTGTACAGCAAGTTGTGTTAATGTGTTGCGATCTCTCATTTTTAGGTACAGGGCCACCATTGTTACAGCACCATATATTTGGTTTGTTGCACTTCCAGTACATTCGATCCACTGGCATTAGATTGTCAGCCTATTATCATCAAATGGCGAACGAGTGAATATATACCATTACGACAAGGTTCTCTTTTCCCACATGCTGGATCTTCCCACGTTGGATCCGTGCAACCTTCGAGCCAATAGTAATTTGTTGTTAACCCTTCCGCTGCGTGTCGACACATTCCGTTGGTATAGCAATTTTCCTTTCCTGCACAACATGCCGAGTGTCGGTTATCAAGAATAGCAGTTTGGTTGCAAGGCATCCATTTGGAATTCTCTAGTCCGTCTCGATCGTAACAAGTAGCCATTGTGTGGGAGACAAGCGTGTCTTCGCATGCCAACCATTACATTTCAAAGGCTTAAAGATTTTTTTTGTAATAACCCTTTTGTTCTTTAAATAGCAATGGGGCTTAAAAACAACAGAGAGATCGTCGAAACAACGTGGATTGCCGCCCCAACCGGTCAGCACATTTTGTGAGGCAGAAATGTAAATACTTGTTATGATTGGCGGCTGTACGCAGGATTTCAGCAATTCCGACCGGATGGGGGCCGGGGCGGTGACGTGAGACGTCGTGTTCTGGCTTGGCGCATGCACCCGAACTTGGCTTGCGGGTATCGTTTTTTAAGGCCCACAGGCTTTTTGGCCGAGATTAACGTCAAACGAATTTCATCAGTTCATCAGAGATCCATAGGCTGTAATTTCTTAAGCAGATTGACTTTGCAATCCAAATGTCAGATCGCCTTCTTATGAGATCAATGAGAGCTGGGAATAGGAAGACAACATTTATCTCTCAAACAAAAAAGAAATCTGAATTCCTGACGCGCACTCCCAAGTGTTGCACCAATAGGGAAGCACTGCCCTAAAATTTACCGATCAGTAACCGCTATGCTACCTACTGTGCTGAGAGTTCAAAGTTAATCTATGTGGTCGCTTTTCGGATAAACTTCCCGTCTAATCGAATCAACAAGCCCAACACAGCGATTCTGTTGCGTTCGGTTGGTTCTAACAGGGTAATCTGTGCCCACTTCATCCCTAGATTAAAAATTATTTATTAAGTGTTGTGGTCTATCAATGCTAGGTGAATATTTCTGGACAAAACACTTTACTCGATCATGTGTTATTGATGTCCTTTCTTCATTATATATGATATTAAAAATCATGATCTATGTATCGAATATGTCTATCCATGTATTGTTGAATCTAATATTAAGTAATAGTCTGATGTAGGTTCGCTAAAAAGAAAAACGGGGAATTTCAGCATTGTCGAAGGTGCTAGATGAAATTGGAAGATTCCGTTGGGCTTATAGAGCATGCACACTCTGGACTACCGGGTATTTTGGCAGATAGGGGTTGTAAACCTGTTCAAATTTAGCTGATGCGATCTAGGAGTGTGTACTTGATAAGAAAGACTTACCGACTGGCACCGCTGGTTGTAATCAGAAGTAGAAGCCAACTCGATAGAAAGCTGGTTGTCAGGAACACCCAACTTTGCGATGGTACCCTCCTTAGGGCTGGCTTTGTTCCAGCCTGGGCCAGCGGTAGGGTTCTTGATCCACGACACGAACCAGTCGTTCTGGTAATCAGCCAAAGCCTGCTGTTCCGAAGATACTTCCTGGCCTTCGAAGACTTCATTGCCACCAAAGAAGTATGGTATCTCCCCGCCATGTGTTGGTGAGGCGACAGGCAACCCCTGAGAGTACTCTGCAAAGAAGCGGTAGATCCACGTGTTTTGCTGAGTGCTACGAAGATCAAGCAAATAATCCACAGGGCAAAAGAAGCGTGCATCGCCATACTGTGCGCCGCTCATTTCAGACACAGTGTCGTAGTCAGTTGGATTATATGCGTCGAGAAGGAGATCCTTAGGGATTTCAGCAACGTCGGCATCGAAGCTGTTGATCCACTTTTCAAAGTCACTGTTTTCGCTTCCGTATACGAGACCGAAGAGTGCGCCCTCATAGTTGGAGTTTCCGGTCAACAAGGGCACATGTGACGCGTACTTGCCGTCTTTGAACCGTTGTTCGTAATCTTGGAAGCGTGTTTTTTCATCCACGACAGGAGTGAACCAGGTGTTGTAGGTTGCATTGAACTTTTCTGTCTGAAAAGCGTACACATCAACTTCGCGGAGACAGTCGAGCTGAGCCGGGCCGTTCGGGCAGCCGACCTCCGCAGCAACGATGTCAAGTGCTTGGTTAACTGGAGCATAAGCAGGACCAGACTTCGCGTTGGCGGCCATCTCCACGGCACCAACGAGGAAAGTGTCAGGGTGGTTCCACAGGTAGTGATCCACCTGGACTGAACCAGAGGAGTGACCACCGAAAACAATGTGGTCAGGGTTACCACCAAAAGCTGGTCAATCTTAGTTCATGTTTCGTGGGCCATTGCAATGAACACTTACCAGCGATGTTGTCACGGACCCACTGTAAAGCTTTATCAACATCTAGGATACCAAAATTTTGCGATTCTGGGCCGTCCTTAAGCTGGGCCGAGTTCGGGTAGGCCCAAATGCTTTCACGAGTATTGAAGCTGACAAAAATGACACCCTTGCGCGCAAAGTTGTTGCCCTGGTAGGCAGGATTGCTGCTTGACCCGGTCACCATGGCACCTCCGTACATCCAAACGAAGACCGGTAGGCCCTCATCATTCCGCGGAGCTCCACAGGAGCCTGGAGGTTTGGGCGGACCTGGAGGTTTAGGAGGGCCTGGAGGCTTGGTAGGACCTGCACGAGGATCAACAGATTTAGATGAGGGTACCCAAATGTTGACATTGAGGCAGTCTTCGCCCTGTTGCGAGTAGGCATCTCCTGTTATGGCCTGCGGGCATGTTGGGCCGTACTTAGTCGCATCAAATACGGTGCCTGGCGCTGTTTTAGGAACGGGTTGAGGCGCTCTCCATCTAGTTTTACTTTAGCGCTGCCCTTGATTTCATCCTGGCGTACTCCTTACCGATTTTTCCCCCCGTCGTGTCGGCAAATGGAACGCCGAGAAAGACAGTGTTGCCAGATTTATCTGAGAAGCCTCTCACGTCTCCCTGATCGAGTTTGACGATCGGCGATGCAGGGTCCGGTAAACCTGTACTTCTTCGCGGGAGCGGATTTCCCAACACTCTGGTTGCGCCAACGACGGCGAACAATATCGAAACCTTCATAGTGGTAGGAGGCGGTCACACAGGGGGAATAGAGAACACGAATGCCACGAGAAGATCGTCCCTGAGGCGTTAAGTGGAGTATTTGAGGCCTGATCATCGAATGGCAAAACCCAGGACGGTCTATATTCGGTAAATCATCCTCGATTTACGGAAGGGTCCATCAATGTTGCCCCCTGTGTACGCACTGATGAATAATTCAACAGCATGGAAGTATTCTTCGCTTTGTCTGGCGTCCGACTAGCCTTGCTAGTTGATGAACCGTCCTTGATGGTCTGATTTTCATTACCGGCATCGGCCCTTTTCTCGCTTAACCATGGGCTTCTCATAAGTCAATGCATCTCGGATCATCGGCCCACCCTTTGAGGTCGCTACGCTCTTGGTTCCATGCCAGATGTCACGGAGCTCTGCTCCCGAAACTTACCTACCTCCGCGGTGCGCATCCGCGGTTCGAAGTAAAATACCGATACGCTATAGCGAGCTAGGGAGAAGGGACGAACTGCGCGCAGAATGAACCCCAATTTTTGCTCGCACGTTGCTTGATTTTGCGCAACCGATACGAAAACATAACCATCGCTTAAATAAAACCGGGGATGAGCAAAGAACTGGCAAGGCTATTGTAGATCTAGCACAGGGGCTCGCAGGGAGATATGACGGGGGCAACTTGTACCAGACACGGCATGCGTTTTAGATGCATGGGCAAATGGAACTTCTTTGCGACTCGATACTTACATATGACCCTTGATGACCCACTGACGTACGTTTTCCCCCTCATAGTTCATCACGAGGTGATCACTTCCATAAAGGCATCCCCTTAAGGTTCTGCATCGTCACCATACAATGGGATCCCAAGGGCTTGGTCAAGTAGTAAGTCTTATCTGATCGACTCATCAGGTTTTTTCTCACTGGTTATAGGTGTCATGGTATATCTGCACTGTGGCCGCTGTGCCTTTCGTCGCCATGCGTATGTACTCGCGATGGAGTCGATTGGGTAAACTGGCAATTGAGGACTACCTCATCATCCTGTCCCTATGTTGCCTCATAGGGGATCTGGGTATTCAACAACACATGTGGAACTTGGGCTTAGGCGATATGTCGACGATAAAACCTGAGAACATCAAAGGCATCATGCAAATGATTGTGCCTGGCTCAGTATTATACGTCTCTTCTCTCTGGGCTATCAAATTTGCTCTTGTGATATTCTACAAACGACTCGCTGCACCAGGATCACGCCTTATATTGCTGTACAACATCGCATTGGGCTTTTTGACCGTTACGTTCTTGATCATCTTCTTCGACATCTTATTTCAATGTTTTCCTTACGACAAGCGCTGGTCGGCTGATCCTAATTGTAAGTGAAGAAAACAGCAACCATGGAACTAAAATTAACGAAAGTACGCAGATCAATGTGACCCGAAAGCATCTGAAGCCAACTACTGGATCACGATTACATGTGAGTCTTGAATCATTTCACAATTATCCGATGGAAGTGCTGATGATGTGTTGTACAGTCAACATCTTTTCCGATTGCGCCATCATCATTTTACCAATCACCATGGTCTCCAGGTTACAGATGAAGCTGAAGCAAAAGGTCGGTGTGGCAGCTGTGTTTGCTTTAGGAATTTTCGTTGTCATCTCCAGTAGTATGTATACATTCTAAAACAATTTTCCAGGCAGCATTTGAGTTAACCTTGTACAGTTATTCGGGCTTATTACTCCCATCTCAACGAGACGATGTTGACATGTACCGTTTCCATGGTTGAAACTACAATCGCGATCATTGCCTCATGCCTGCCCGCGCTGCGCTCAATGGTAATAGGGGGTAGCACGAACGGGGCCAGCAGCTATGGCAAGCACTACGAGCTTGGGTCTGCGCGCCGCAAGACAGCCGACAACCGTCTAGGAGCGAGCATTGGAAATGTGACTGCGACATCGTCCGCGACAGGGCATACAAAAAGAAAACATAATCCAAATGGTTCTGAAGACTCGTTGGTAGCGGCGGGGCTAAGTGTGGGACTGGATGGAAGAGGGAAGATCAGGGTAGACACGAAGATCGAAGCCATGTATGAGGATGGCGACAGCAGAAGTAAAGCTGAAAGCTCTAAGAGTGTTGTCTAGCCATAATTCCTCGATGCTGGCCCCATTACCAAAACATAGAAATGACTGAATCACGACCCATTCCTACTAATAGCTGTCATATACCATCACTTGAGGTCCCATTCCAGACGTTTGTTCCACCTGATCGACACGCATTCGCTAATCGTCGATTGAAACAGTCACGCAAGACAGAAATCCTCCAGAAAATCTTCCCAGGGACACACGTGGTGCTTTGTCCCTATGCACGTACTTACCTAGGTGCTCGCCCTGGCACATGCACGCTAAGGTGGCAGGGGTTCTGTCACGAAACGGCCCGATCGCTCACCCTTGCCTTATTAGGCGCTCAAGCATGCACACGAAGTGGGAGCAGCATCGCCCGACTCCCGCCAGTGGGGTGAAACTAAGACTGGTCGTCGTCCCGGTCGCCACCGATGAGGCATTCATACATCCTCGGCTCACATGTTCGTACGAAGACGACGCCACGGGCCGAACACGCTAATAGAGCTCAATCCCAAATCTGTTCGTGGCGAAGTTTGATAGTGGATATGAAGGGTAAGTATCTGCAAGCCGTCTCCAGTCATACTCCGCCAGTTTTCGCCAACCTCTCGGGCCCAGCCGCTTGCTTTTCTTCCCGCCCTCGCGAGTCAGTACATATACTTTGGTCTTCAAATGGGGCATGATGGGGTCGGGCTGCGCCATTCAGTTACCACCAACTCGGCATCTATTCTATCCAAGCGAACCGTGATCCTCACATCCCGTAATTGCTACCGGGGCCCTGTTTCGTGGACGTTTTAAGCGTAGTATCTTTTCGAGATGAATCTAGATGCTCTCTCGAAGTGCCACCTCTGACCAGGCTACCCTGAAAATCAGGGGCCAAGAATTTGTGCTGTGTATGAGGTCCTTTATGGCACTTATAATGTTAAACTCAATTCCTGGGTAGAGAAGAGGTGCATAGGGTAACCATGATGTTCTGCGCCGTGAACATCAATTTGTTACAACCAAAAAGTTGAAAGGATGATCCTTGGAGAAACCGAGAGATCGTACAGTATGTACTTCCGGAAATACTACTCCGCTTTTTTCGCGAAGCACCTCGGTACCTATTAATGTGCTTGGATCTTTCTTACATAAGCGGCCTGTACAACTTATCGATAGAAGACGTGTGCATTTCTTCTTGATCATCAATGTTTTGTGTTTTTAGAAAGCGGCAGCAGAGTAGCTGACTGGATGAAAACGCATATAGTGGAGAAAAAGCTGTCAACCCTTGATCATCAATATAACAAGCGTATTGTTCTTCCCGAAGCAAGTGAGCTTAGGCCTAGCGCTCCTTGATCTGATCCAACACAACCATGGCTGCAGGATATCGTTTTTGTATGTAAATCAAAACGACGCCAAATACTTCTGTACATATGTAGCTGGTATCTCTCGACTTGATTGGCAGATAATAAGAAACCATGGCTGCCATTTCTGTTCTCATACAGCTCTTACCTTCTTTCTGTCAAGCTTCAAACAAGGCCCTACAAGTAGTGAACGGCCCTGCAACTTGAAGCGAATCAAATGTACTATTGGCGCGGATATTAGAGGTTCATTCGTGTCTGAGCTTTCAGTCGGATATGAATCTGTCTACGAACAAAGCGAAGATGACTCCGACGAAGAGAGTCGGGTCTTGTCTGGGCTTACCTCTGTGATTAAGAGAGTTTGGCTTCACAAGTCAAAAGTCATCATGTTCTTAAGCTACTTCTTTCTATCAGTATACTTCATGCTGCATCTTCTCTCATTAATGTTAATTGCCCCGGTAGCATCTATCACTGTGATTCTCTCTGAAGTCTCAGATCATTACCAAAATTGCTTATACCAGCCATCAGTTGGCTCGCTGTAGAAGGGCAACGATTTATTGTTCCGATCCAGGGTCTTTGGATCAAGGTGTAGTGGATTGAACCCAGCGTGTAGTCTGCTACACATACTACGACCCTATTCGGTGGCTTAGAGCCCCGGTCTTGGCTTCGATATGCCCGACTCATGATGCCACCTAACGCGCGATAAATCGTCCCAGTGTAATTAAACCACCAGTTTATTGTACGTTTCGGAAATTCGAATTTGATACAAGGCTTGTATTTTCTAACAAGACAATGCGACAAGCAGTTTCACTGTGTTCACATCTTAGGACATATATGGGGATATTCCTATCGCCCATCACATATGCTTGTCATATGACGGCAGCATCACGAAATGACCCATCGAGGAATAATCCATGTATCTGAGCAACGTTGAAGTATCCCAGTAGAGGGATGGGAATGCTCCATGCTAAGCTCCATACTTGACATCTCAATCACTAGCACAGCAGTGGTAGTTACAAACTAAATGCGCTTTTAGCATTGGTTGGGGTTATATTCAGGAGTCTTTGTCAAGCCCCATGTGCCTCGTTTCTACCTCTCGGGAATAATAATAATAAAACAACTCATTGAAAGTATTCAACCTGCGCCCCTTCCTAACATTCCTGGCTTAGCTTCCATACACTGTATTCCTTTGGCTCAGTAGTTCCTTCCAAGCTTCGTGCTGCAAAGCCTTGTCCCTCTCTAGGCTCTCGATATACTCGATAGCGCCGGCGATGATCATCGGCTTGCTTAGTCGTGTTGACTTTGAGGTCCCGTCTTCGTTGTCCTGTGGCAGCGTAGCTACTACCCTTCGCAGGCGTTCTAGGGCGGCGTTCATGCCTTCACGATACTTGCGCTCGATGGCAGCGTGAGGCAATCGTGTTGAACGAGGTTCGTTGCATTGGCCAGAGGAGGTTGTGGAGGAACAGGAAGATGAACTTGAAGATTTGCGTGGTCTTCCACGCTTCCGTAACTTGGGACTCTCGGAGCGGTTTACTTTGGTTGTAGCCGGAGAGTTGCATGATGAACTCGGCAGATCTTCGCTTCCATAGACTTCTTGGTTAATAGGAAGCATCCCGTTCCATATAAGAGTACCCGGAGACGGTGGTGATGCAGTCAGTAGTGGAGTTGAAAAGTCGCTAGTATCCGGAATACCTGCATCGCTAACGGCTCCTGGCGTAGGTATAGAATCTTCTGAATGAATATAGTATTGCATGTTGTTGCTAGTCCTCGTGTAAGAGGGGTTAGGGTTCGAACTACCGACATCATATTGTGAGGTCGGGTCGAGTGGCGAGAAGTAGCCCCATGAGTCCGTAGCTGAGGATGATCGGCGGTCCGATGCGCAGGAAAACGAAGGATACGTTGTTCTCAGGCCATATTCCTGTGCATTGGGACCGTACTGCTGAGTGGAGATATCGTGATTGTAGTCTTGTGATGGTGACGTGCAGAATGCGTTCTCAGTCCAGGGATAAAAGCTCCAATCAAAATTGTTACCAGCCATGTTTTGAACCCTGTAACAGAGAGGTAGACAGGTATACGGTAGCGATATTGGAAAGTTCGGTTGGCAAGACGTCTCTCCAATTCTGGGATGTAAGGTTATATACTCTTTTTAAGACCGCGGGTATCTTGCATATACACTTTTTTCCCCGTCATGTACAGTAAGTGGCGTTCAGCTCCACGTCGCCGAAAATATGACAAAAGTTCTTTCCCTTACCAGTCACATTCCTAGTCGAACAATGGTAAACTCACCACGGCACGTACCCGAGCTTTCCAGTGCGCTGAACAATTCCGACGAAGTGGTTTAGCCACCTTGATGCGACACTGAAGAACTGGTAGTGCTGGGAATCGTGACGCTAACAATACACCGTCCATCTGTTTACACTTTAATGATGCCCACTTCTAGCTTGTGATTCTTGGCTAGTATTTCCAATCGGATACCCCGTTATCTTGGCTTCCATCTAGATGTGCATTCGGTACCGGTACAAAGCGTTCTGTGACTAGCCGTAAACAGCCGATATGCATTTCTGATAGCACAGCAGCCGCCAAACTGATAATGGAAGTTACAGCATTGTAACTACTTGGAAACTCTACCAAGGTATGCTTTCACCTATTGTGTGAATGAATTGCCCCTTAGAGGGGCGATCGCTACTGATAAACCAGCACAGGGTCTACACGTATTGGACATGTTCACCTTGGCAGGGAAATATATTTACCCTATCAACTAGACGTAGCTTGTTTTTGAATTGCAAGATATCTGGGCGACTAGCTGCAGCTGTACAACTTCTCGCTTCCAGAATATATGAGATACCCGCAAAAGTCCACGTACATCTGAACGGTGGCTGATGTAGGCTACTCCCAACAAGAGATAACAATACTCGATGTCATGCTTTGCCGATATTTCAGCCGCACAGTCTCATGGATATCGGCGCAGCTTGAACTAGACAAGTGATCGTACCGGATGACGACTGATGTCCGACGTACTCCAAAAATCCATCACTAGCGAAAAGCCGCAACCCGTGGGGACGGGAATGCAAAGTCCAGGCCACGGACTACTGATGTCCAAGACAGCCTCACCCCCATGCTACCCACTTTTGAAATCCCCCTAAAAGGTATTAGGCTATTCTCGAAGCCGGGTTGGGCAAAGATCTGGGTCATCTGAAGCGATGAAGGGGGCGGCCAAACCTTAAAGCTCTTGATACTTCCTACGCTTCCGTGGAGCCAAGATGCCTATACCTTGGCCGTTACGTGCTCGGAGCACTGCTGATGGTGTTTTTGCAGACGAGATTTGCTGGAAGGATGAGTCGACTAGTACGGTCAACACACTTGAGGTTAGATTTAGCAAGTAAATGAGATGAGAACATCGCAGGGCACATCTTCTTCAGACACCCATTTGAAGGTAAAGCTCTTCGCGGTTTGAACGGCTCCAGGTGGGACCATTCGATAATGCGGGGTACATCCGCGGATCCACGTGGTGTCTCACTACATACCTATCCTAACCGAGTGAATGACTGATGACAGGTGCATCGTCTTTTTAGTTGCTACCAGCTTTTCTGTCTATCGTTAACCCCTTTCGATTCTGCTACTGCCCTGCATGATGGATGATCAGCCGCGTTGGCTAGAGACGGAGTTATCGCTAACAAGAAAGAGTACCTAATGGATCACTCTGCTGTCACTTACGTTAGCTTCCCTTTCACACGGTTATACTAGCGGTACTACACCTGAACTAGTAAGTATGTGTTGAAAGGTTGCAACTTATCTGTGCTTCATCAAATTTAGTAAAGTTTCGGCAGGGCCGCCCGCGGAGTGCTAACAGAGGCTTAGAGGCCAGAAGTACTCTTTTAGCCGCGAATCACTGATCTTGTCCAGTCTTCACGATGGTTGACTTGAACAAACCTGACTATGCCACATGGGTCAATTGAAAGTCAGAAGTGGACCCGGACATAAAGGTGCGCTCAAAGCCATACCTACCGATACAGATGAGAAAATGCAATATGCCGACGATGACAAGAGCGCTGAATACATGGTGGGCGCTGAGGCGGGCCATGTGTCCCAGCGCCGTGGGTAAGCGAGCATCATACTTCAGACTTCGAATCTGATGTCACAGAACCAGACTTCACCATGAACTCGAAACTCTTCAGGCCGAATCACTCAGAGCAGTCTCGACTGAAAGCTCCACTGTTTGTCCAGGCGAGAATTGCCTTTTACGGGCTTGATCACTTGCCACAGCAGTGTCTCATGCTGATTATGGATGATGTTTGTGTAGCACTATCTGAGCATGGTGAACTCTCAGGTGCAATTCAGCGATTGGTATTTCCATGTACAGTTACTTCTACAGACCGGCGACTTCTGTACGTAGCTGTAACAGTAGAGATAAGCAAACGCCCTGCATCTCTTGCACATTCATCTCAGATTCCCAAGACCCCATGGCCATCCACAATCGCATGTCCAGCTTACGCATCATGTTGCATTCAGCCGCTGGTACACTACCACGCTTTACTAGCTGGTGCTGAAGCTGCAGCTATCGCCTTGGTACACACAGCCTTGACACTGCGCTGGGTCGTTTTGGTCGGCGAGCTCCCACAGCTGGGCGTGTTTCGCCGGCCCTGGTGGGTGCATCAATCTTCATGTTGAACCTAGGGCAAGCTATGGCTGCGTGCGAATGGGCGCGCCAAACGGCGGTACGAAAGTCGCCTCAAGTCTCCGAAGTATATCTCCATCCGGATATTATTTTCCAGGCTTTGTCACCTCTTTATTAGCGTTTCTAAATAAAGAGGATCGATGTATTTCGAATCAGAAACAGTGTTGTCTGTCTAGCCATTCATTCCCATGGTCGCCGTCACGCAAAGCAAAGCCAAAGAACAGCCCAAGGGGTAAAGTTTACGGGCTCCCCAAGCTGCGGCACGACCTACAAAGAGAATTTCTCACTTGACAAACAACGCGGTGAGATTCAGTTCGCTTGATGCATTTACTCCTGAATGGGCTTCGCCATTGAGTCATATGTCTGGTTGGGCAAGAATAGTAAGAATCAGTTGCGTTTGATTTGCCTTTGGCTGGTGTGGGGATAACCTGGTTATTTCCTCACAATAATAACTGAACGACTTTCAGTGGGCTTTACATGTTGACTGTAATCTGAACATACTCGTTTCAATTAACAAAGGCAATGGCATGCATGGAACATCTGATTACCAGATATATATATACGTGCTACACTGAAAGCGCTCCAAAAGCCTGCCTCGTAGCATAAAACTTATGTAAACCGAGATCCCGCTTCAATAGCGCCGTCGATATGCCCAAGAAAGAAACATCAGGTTCGCATTTTCTCTACACATGTTGTACATTTACGCATGCCATCATCTCGAGCCATCAGACATTATTACAGGCGCTAACTATCAATCAGGCTGCCTCATCAATTATCTTGACCCCAATCGTCCCACTCCTGGTTCTTGGGCGGTTTCCTCTCGCGGCTCGTCCCCGGACTCCGGGGTTTACCCTTGGGTGGCGCGCTCAGAAAGTCGTCAGGGATGTCGTTCCAATTATTTGTGTTTCTTGGCAACGGCACAACCTGGGGTACTTTGCGCTGCTCCGTGTTCGCCTCGTCGCTTGACATGTCGTAGTCGTCGCCGTCCTCGTCTTCGGAAATGTAGTTGTACTGGTCGAATTTCCGACGGTCTATGGGTTGGAGCTGCACATCTCCATCGGCATACATGCCATTCTCCCTTCCGAGGATCTGGTCCGCTTTGCTCGGACTGCGACGGCCCTCCAATGGCGTCGACACGATGCCATTCGAGGTGGTCAGGTAGCGAGAATCGTTTCTTCGGGGACGGTTCTCCTGCCAGTCCGGGCGTCGGGGTGCACGCTGGGGTTGGACAAAACGGTTGACCTGCCAGGGCTCGGGGCGGCTGGTGCGTCTGAACTCTGTTTCGGTGGGGGAGTCAACGCCCCAACCAGCGTCACGTTCGCGTTGCTTCTGCACCCGCTCCTCTGCCTCCCGTTCGTTCTTGATGCGCTCACGCTCGGAAATCCATTTAGGACTTGCTTCCCACGACCAGCCATCGCCCGTTGTGGTACATATAGGAATCGGCCACAGCAGCGGCGAGGGTCCAAATATATGGCCGATGTTGCGTTTCCAGCCCAGGTCGAACGCGTTTGGAAGCTGCTCGTTGTCCCGTTCGTCAAGGTAGGACTCATAACGGTCATAGTACTGCTGGCGTTCGCGATATTCATACGATTGTTGAGACGGGTGGGGAAGGCCATTGCTTGTAGGACCCGGCGATCGCGAGTAGGGTTGTGCCGGCGAAGAAACGCCTTCTTCTGGTCTTGTAACGCCAGGTAGGGCATTTGCGTGGATCTCGCGTAACTGGTCGCTGATGCTCAAGCGTCCGTTGGCCTGGGCGTCCAAGTAATTGCGGTCGGACAGCTGGGCCTTCATGCTGTTACGCAAGGGTGACAGATAACGTGTCTTTTCCAAACTCTCAATGGTGGTTTGACCTCGGACGGTCAGATAGATGTGCCAGCCAGTAAAGCCCGTGATTACCAGGCCGATGATGCCGGAAAGAACAGCAAGCAAGACATAATTTACGGGCATGAAAGATTCGCGGTAGTTGCTATCGTTCAAAATCTCGCTCCAAACCCAAGTTGACGATACTGCAAAGCACACCCAGCAAAACAGCGACAAGTATATGAGGAAAAGGAGGAATGCCTTGTAGTTGTATAGGCCCACGCAGGCAGCTAGCCACGGGCAATGGTGATCCATCTTCAGGACGCACCGCTTGCAAGTCGAGCAGTGATGGGCGCGGTCTGGCTTCTTTGCCTGGCACTTCTTGCAGAATCGCAAATCGCCGGTGGACGACTTGACGGTGAAGGAAGTGTATTGCATGGCTCCTCCTTCCTGCATAGGTAGCTGAGTGTAGCCATTGGTAACATTCAGAGGCGAGCCGGGGTCGGTGAAGACGGCCGTGGTGTAGCTCCAGTTGAGCATCAGGTAGAGGAAGAATCCGAGGGCAGACGAGCCTTTGCCTGCATGTTGGGGTCAGCTTAGTAACGTTGAAGCATTGGTGGGTCTGGTCGACCCGGGCTGCAAGCATGCAGCGCCCCAGAGCAAAAGTACAGAGGCGTGGCGGCAGGAATCGGCGGTCGCTGGATGGGCGCAGGGCAGAGCACCAAAGAAATGTCCCCTACCTGTCCAGCGGTCCTTGTTGGTGTTGAAGCCGATGCCGACCTCGACCCAGCAGGCCCATGACGTCAAGCCATACACAAAGGCAAGCGGAAAGTAGGTTATGGTGCTACAGCAAAAGCGCTCGACCTTCCTGGCCCAGCCGCGGCGGCGCATGGTTCGCGAAGGTGACGAGGGCGGCGAAGGCGATCCCAAGGTCGCCATGGTTTGGTCGGCCACACGAAGGAGCGCGACGAGGCGACAAGGCACTTTCCAAGACTACGATGAGGTGCGGCGGTGACCCATGGAGGTGTGAGCGCGAAGAGGCGGCGAGGAGACGGCGGGCGGACGAGTTTCGGGGCGGTTTCAGGGACGGCCAAGTATCCGAGAGGTGGTTTGCTGGCGGGTCGCTGCGGGGGGGGAGGGGGGAAAGAGGACAGCAGGCTCGCGCGTCTACGTACGTGGGACAGTGTGGGAGGAAGCGTGGAAAAGCAAAGGCCAAACGGGCATGGCCGTCGTCGAGAGTTTGCTGCGCGTGCTTACTGGCCCCATGCCCGTCTTGACAGCCCAGCGGCTCGGCCCTAAGACACCACACTAAGACACACGGTGCTAAACCGTTTGGAAACACGACGGCACGTGACCGCCACACCACCTGGGCACCTGGGCACCTGGGTACCGCCGCCATGCAGTGCGGTCGAAGAAGCACCGGGCATGGAGTAGGCCGTATCTATGTAGGAGCACTTGCCCACTGGAGCCGCTGCTGCCCAGCTGCTGCCCAGCTGCGAGGTCGCCGCTTCCAGTTCCTGCACCATTGCACCATCCACTGGTCTGTACGAGACCATTACACGCCATCACCCACTGCCTTTTTTTTTCTTGCTTTGGCAGACTCGCGACCAGTGAAACCCACATATAATGTTACCTTATGTGATCGTAGCACTCTCAGACCTATTCGGGCAGCAATGAGCACAGACTTGTGACTGTCGAATCGCTCTGTGGATCCAGAATTCACCCAAGCCATGCCGCCACATCAACGAGACGCCCCGGGCAGCTCCGCTTCACACTCTCCGTGCAACTCGAGAGTGCAGTGGGTCCTTATGAACAGCCCCGGTGTCAGGTGCGGTTGGCATGGTGCTCTTTCCACACACCCGTCAACATTTCAGTGCGGCTTCCGTACTGCCAGGCTCCCCCGAGTAAAGCGACATCTGCCTCCCGTCATCTTGTCGTCTCCAATGTCTTACTGAATAAGCCAACTTCACTCGTTTTCACTCGGCTTGGCTGCCATGTTTGCGCTCAGCAGGAAGAGGCAGTTGCCTCTGCTAGCCGCACTGCTATCTACACTGGTCTTCGTCTACATCTACAGCGATATCAACCACGTATACTTTCCATGGCCTTCTTCCCCTCCATTGCAGAGTCGCCTTCCTCCAGCAAATCGTACCCTGGGATTCGGCGCTGTCGTGGTAGTATCCAAAGAAGGGTCCAAGAGACGCCAAACTCTTCTGCAGGCCGCCAATGTTACTGGCCTTGATCTCACCATACCACAGCAGCCACGCTGGACAGAAGCCCACTTTGACCGATTTCGTAACGGTCAAAGTATCCAACACGGTTCTCTCCTCGCCTGGATGGGTCATCACAACGCCTTGCAATGGTAGGCCCCCTGCCTTGCATCTGACTTTCGTGCATTTACCACCGGAACCACAATCTCTCGCGTTGGATTGACATGACTAGGTTTCTAGACTCTGGCCTTGATACTGCACTCATCCTCGAGGACGATGTAGATTGGGACATCCGCCTTCGCAGCGTCCAGGTTCCTCGAGCCGCAAGCGCAGCCCGCATCATGATGCCCCCCAAACGGCCACTTGGCTCTTTTCCCAGACTTGAACAACATCAGTTACAGTACTGGGGTGACCACGGTACATGGGACCTTCTATATCTTGGTCACTGCGGCGACTACTTTCATCCAATTTCTTACCATGGGCTAGCGCCAGGCGAACCCTACACCTTGAATGACGTGGCACATCTTGTATACGATGACCCAACACTACCTCCACTATCGCAACTACATCCCTTCACCCAAGAGCTCTTCGCCGCACTTGCCATGCCCGAGCATACTCGCGCGTTCCACCAATCCAAGCTGCCTCTCTGCTCGTTCGGCTATGCAATCACTCGCCCTGCTGCCGAACTCTTGCAGAGCAATCTCGCACCTTTGAAACTTGATCCAGAAGGTCCACGTGCATTTGATGTGGCACTGCTCCGTTCCTGCATTAAAGGCTCGCGAGATATGACTGGCGCCCAAGGTCGACACACGAATATGCCACCGGATCCTCATCGAGGACTTCGCTGCTGGACGCTCAACCCGGAACTCTTTCACCACATGCCTGGTGAGAGCGAGATTGTTCACATTGGTAAAATATTGGGTGAGAAGACTGGTCAGGGCCTGGCGCCTGTGGATTTGGCTGGCCAGGAACAAACAGCGCAGCGTAATGAGACTGCAAACATCGACTGTGGGTTTTGGAGCGGGCTTTTTGCTTTTGATGAAGGGGATGAGAGGCGCTTGAAGCTGCTTCGTGAAGAGGTTGGACAGAAGGGTAGGTGCTTGAAAGACGGCAGAGATACCCCTTAGCGGATGTACATTTTGATGGCCGGCAGCCGGTGTATATGCTTCATTGTATAACTTATTTCTTGGATAGACGGGTCGCTTTCGAGACTGCTTAGTTGGATTTTGCTTTCATCGCATTGCGAGTTCGAACCTTTATTGGACTTTACTATCCTGGACAATGGGTGGCTTTTTACACTATTCGGTTTTGCAGATTTCAACGATGTGAATAGACTTTTTGCATCTTGTGATTTGTTGTCTTGGTTGCAGTCTGCCAATCTTTTACTGTAACAAATAGACATGATACAGATGAGAGAGAGATACTCTTGGTGGCAACTCATCATACTTTCATCTCAAACACGTATCGCCCAGCCTCATCGTAACCCTCCTTCCTGTCCCTGGCCCCCTCTTCCTCCCGCCCCACGAGTGACTCGCCCCCACCCAACCCCCGCAACGCCCCATCCCCCTTCAGGCATCGCCTCCCCACACATTCACTCGCGCCGCCCCGCCGGTATCGGCCTCTGCACGCATCTCCGTACCCTAGGCCACCCGCCCCCGTATCACGCTCCGCTCCGCTCCTCCAGCCATGCTTGGACCATCGATTCCACCACCGCACCGGCCACGCACTATCGGGCGGATCTTCTACCGGGGACGCCGGTTAGACTATAGCACTAGGTAGCTAGGTACAGGACTTGTGTATGTACGTACGCAGCGGGCCGTGACGGGAGGGAAGGGGGCAGGCTGCTGCAGAGTGGATGGAGGTGTGTCCGGTGGGTTGGGACTGCGATCGGAAAAGTGCAGGGTACAGTGTAACTTTCGTTTCACTTTCCTTCTTGCAATTGCGCTTCTGGCGTCGTGATCTATGCGTGCAGTCCGCCTTTGCTTACTCTTGTACCTAGAATACAGGAGCTATGCGGTGGAACGAATTTGGGAGTTGGTAGTTGCCTCACTTCCTCGACTCCCAATTCACCCCATCACACTTCGCCCTCCCGCAGCCCCAATGTCCCCTTCCCTTCCCGCTTTGCAACCAAAAGCACAGGGAGCTACCATGTCACCGTTGCACACGTATAATACAGATACACCGCACCTCTTACACGCCTATTTGGGTCTCCTCCAAGACAGCCGATATCGGCGCCCCTTGCGTTTACGTCCCATGACCCTCCACACCACGTTTCCACAACCACGCACGCAGTATTTAGCTATCCAACTAGGTAGGAAGATAAACCCAACCCAAGGCCAAAGCAAAGCAATCGCCATGCCCCCAGCCAAGCCACTCGGCGCTCTTATCGCACCCCTTTCTAGCTTCGCCTCAGCTTGTCCAGCCAAGTCGCGCCACTCCCACCGCCATGCGGCTGCGCGACTTGGCTGTGGAGCTTGCTCTCACGACGCGATGCGTGCGGGGGACAAAGGAAATCCAAGAACAGTTGCAAAGATGGGGTTGATTTCAAGATTAGGCTTGCGGGGCTACCTTCGGGATGCAGTTGGATCCATTGGGGGGCACACCTGGCTGTGAGGGGACTAGCGCGCATGAGGTCCATAGTGTTTGTACGATGAATACGAAGCAAGGTAGATTCGAGGGTAACACAGCAGCGACCACGGCATCTGCGAAATGAAAAGTTTATGAACACACATGGACACGTTGGTGGTTGCAAATGTGAATGAGCGGTATGTGTGAATAAGTGAGAGTAAATATTAAGAGGTTGCTACGATATACAGCAAGTGTAGCGGTGCGCGATCTCACGGCGCGACACGCTGCTGGTAAATGCATCACGATCGGGTATCTCTTCCTTTCCAACGGGCACAAGAAAGCACAGCCCAATCATGCCCAGAGACTACATACATTACACATCCATTTAGATCTTCTCGGGCAGGGTCTCAGGCGCTGCCTCAGACGCAACCTTCTTCTCGGTGGCGGCGCTGAGACGGCGCTCAACGTCCTCGCTCTGCGCGGCATTGCCAAACTGGCCAGTGGGGAGCAGGTTGAGCTCTTGCTCGGCCTGGTCGGCCTTGTAGTAGACAATGTAGAAGGCGATACCGACGACGAAGGAGATGATGGTGACGGCTCCGTAGTTCCAGACAAGGTGGGGGTCGTTGGTGAGCGGGGTGAAGGCCTGGGCGAGGGCAGCAGAGAAAGCAGTGGTGAAGCACTGGACACCCATGACCAAGGACCTCATGTTCTTGGGGGCCTTGGTATAGGCGTACTCGAGGGTGGTGACGGAGGCGAAGATCTCAGAGATGGCGACGAGGACGTAGACACCAGTCACGGCCCAGACGTTGATGGGCGACCTGTAGTCGGGGTCGTGAGTGTCGTAGTAGCCAGAGGTCTTGTACACGTAGTACTGGAGAACAGTAGCCCACAACATGGCGAATCCACCGAAGATGAAACCAGCGCAGATCTTCTTGATGGGAGAGAAGTTGATCTTGTGCTTGCGGAGGAAGGGGTAGATGTACAGATCGAAGACTGGTAGCATATTAGCAACTGCACAGACGCGAAAATATCCACTGTCGGGGCAACTTACTGGGCACGAGAACAATGAGGGTGATGGGGTCCATGTTCTGCAGAAGATCGTTGGGAGTTCCGTGAAGGGCCATGGTGGCGCACATGGAAGTCAAGTTGTTGTCCATTTGGCGGTAGGCGAGCCAGTAGATGGGCACCCACATGAAGACACCGCAAGCACCCCATCCACGACGGACCTCGTCAACCCAGGCGTCGTCGAAGTTGTACCACGAGGGCTTGTTGGCACCGAGGTGGGAGGGCTTGACGAGCTCCCATCCGTCACCCTTCCTCCAGTTCTTGATGGTCTGGACGGGGTTGGCAACAACACCGTGGCCGAGAGCCTTGAAGAAGAGCTTGACAGCAGGACCGAGCACACTTCCCGAGGGAGGTGTCAGCTTGTACTGCTTCTTGCAGAGAATCAAAACGGGGACGGCGAGCAGGAAGAAGACGAGGGGAATCAAGAAGGCGCAGTAGAAACCGACGTAACGTTCAGCGAAGACCATGCCGAGCTGGCCAGCGAGGGCACCCCAGTTGATGAACCAGTAGAACCAGTTGTAGACACGGGTGGCAGTGATGGCAGGGTCGACAATGACGAGCTCGCCCTTCTGCTCGACAACGTGGAGGGGCTCTTCGGGAAGCTGCTCCATGATGAGCGGGGAAATGTTGGGCTTGAAAGTACCCGTGCCAAAACCAGTGATGAGCAGACCGAGGATGAAGACGCCGAGCGAAGTGTGGGGCTTGTCCATGACGGAGGGGGCAGCAGAGACGACGAGGATGGTGTGACCGATTTCAGCGATGAGGACCGAGTAGAAGATGGTCTTGTAACGACCGAGATACTTGTCGGCAATCCAGGCACCGAACAGGGGGCAGACGTAGACCCAGAAAGAGTTGAAGGTGGTCAGGGAGAAGGCAATCTGCTTGCCCAAGCCGAGGGCACCGGGCTGGGCGTCATCGCTGGCGGGGTTGACGGCAGCACCGGTGCGGGTAGCGACGCGCTCGCCTTTGGCGTTGAACTGACCCTTGTTGATGAAGTTGGAGTAGACGACGACGGTACCGTAGTACGACATGCGCTCGCACAGCTCGACGAAACCAATGGTGAAGATCTTCAAGGGGATCTTCTGGGGCACACGGCGCAGGGTGCGCATCTGCTCCTCGGTGGGGAAGTCATCCCGGTCGGTGGCCAGGTAGCTTTCCTGGAGAGTGGCCTTGCCCTCGGAGAGAAGGTAGGCGGGCGGGGTGGTGCCATGGGCCTCCGGGTGCTTGCGCTCCGGGTCACCGGAACCGTCCACGAAGGCGCGGTCCAAGGTGGTGGCTTGCTGTCTGGTGGTCAGTACGGATGGATGGTGTGTGGCATATGGTTGGGACAAGTCAACATACGATGACGGACTCTTCACCGACAGGCATGATGAAGGATACTTGTCACGGCAGGTGTGGAATGAAGGGACCTGCAAGTGCACGCTCAGAGCGAGTGAGGTGGACGAGGACAGGAACTTGTCGTGGGCTCTGGCTGGCATTTGAGGGGGAGCAATATGCGATATCTGGGCGCGATGCACGAGCCCCGGGCGTGAACTTCCCGAAGCGGAAGGGAGGGCCTGACCACAGCATGGAGCGCCGCCTGCTGCTAATGCGAGATAGGAAGGCACGTAGAATGTCGCAAGCGCCACCCAGAAGACTGATACGGCGTTATATTGGCCGTCGACGCATCCTCGACGCATCCTCCGCGAGCACCCTGGCCGCGCGCAGTTGGCGTCAGCACCGAGGTGCGTTTCGATTGGGCTGGACGCGGGCTGGGCTGCGGTCGCTGGTTGCCACCACGCGCGAGGGCGAATTTGCAACTGATAGACTGACAGACACGGTGGGCGGCGTGCGGGAGCGAGCAGGCCTTGAAGCCTTGTTGCCACGGAACGGACGTCGCGCCATTGGCCAGGGCGGCTGTCGAGTCGGTGTCGTGCGATAACGCCATTCGCGCGCGCGGTGTTCTTAGTGCTGCTTGCACTGCTTACACTGGCTTGGCAGCCGCTCGGCGGTTCCGCTGAGGGAGGAGGAGGAGTCTGGAGGAGGAGGGACCAGGGCCGACCTCGGGAGGACGCCCTGGACTACCTACAGTACTGGAGAGCGTTACATCCGCGGCCCCTCCCCGCTGCTGCATCCTGGAGCACGCCGTCCGCCGCCACCACTACCACCACACTACCACCACCACCACTGCCATAAACATTACCACCATCACCACCACCGCCGCCGCCGCCATCATCGAGCGTCCGTTATCAGCGCTGCCCTGCGAGCCGTGCGACCACCGTCGAGCCATGGATCGGGCATCCTCACGTGGTCACCCCGTCGCTTACTGACGCCGCTGATATCGGCTACCGCGAGGGATTCCAACTGCTGGCCTCCAGAGGGCCAGAAGCCCGCCCAGCCACTACCAGAGAAGCCTTATAGCTTGGCTGCCCATCTCGCTTGTCCTTCTTGGACTAAAGCCCTGCCGGCCCAATTCCGCCTACCTGATTCTTCCATCTGTGCCGTCCGCCTCTGACGGCCAGTGTCGGCACCGCTCTCTTGGGACGCCATGCAGCTGCACATCCCAACCCTCGCGACTGCTGTGCCGCACTGCCGGCACGCATGGGGGGAGGGGGGCGAGGACGCAGCAGGATTCGCGCGAATTCCGCTTTCGGGGCACCGTCCATTTGCTCTGATAACACTCACCCATCTCCCATCCACTCCACTGCCTTTCATGCAGCCCTTGCCAATCCTGCACCATTCCTCGAGACAGGGCTCGGACCCTGCCCGCTCTCTGCATGCAACGCAAACCTCACCACGGCCTCGTCGCCGACAAGTACACCTCACCAGCACCTGTATAATCCACAAACTTTGCTACGCACGCGACACTGTCAGTGCGAGCACCGCCGTCTGGAGAAGCTGGGGAGCCGAGCTGTACCCCAGGACCCTCACGATGAGCTGCATGCGCTCAATGCGGAAACTCTGACTAACGGTTTGCCTTGTGCCTGGACTGCCTAGCCGAGCGTGATCTCCTCCCTCCCAGGGACAGTTGTAAATCAAATCCCACCTACGCCCCGCTTCTCCTGCGTCAATCTCTCCGGCGACAATCTTCTGGTGACATACCAATTCTGGCAAGACGACCGTTTCTTTCTCTTCGTCACTTTCCCATATCGCTCGCTCGGCCCTAGCTGTTCATGCAAGACTCTTAACCGTGAATATATCTCAAACCCTTCCACCATAGTGTTGAAATTCTCCATCATGATCATCTTGGTTGTTTCCTAGCTATCCTCTCTTCGTACAGCGAAACCTTGAGCTTGAACTCGAGTTTATCAGTGCCCCGGGAATTACTCTACGCACTTACCTAGATAGATGGGGCACGGTAGGAGGCGTGGGAGGAGGCGTGGGACCTGCGTAGGGATGCGAAAACCGAGGACCCGCCCGCTAACCTTGCATCTCGGGAATTGTGCAGCGGCTTCTTTGGATGCGATGCACGATAGTATGTATATACTGGTACATACATACATACATGTCAGACGGAATATTGTGATGCGAGTAACGCGCCTTCCGCGGAGGATTCTACCCTCCACTCGGCATAGTGGGTGCCGCGAGACGGGTTCACTAGCTGGCATTCGTACGTACCTTGGCTTGGGTACCTACGGCGGCACTCTAGTCAATAGATTGCTTGTGCGCGGATTGGACCCCACCTCCAAGCCGTTGGGATCCAATGTGCTGCGCTGTGCCCTTGACGGCTAAATATACGCACGGCTGTTGTGCCGCCCAAGGAAGCTAGATAGACACCACGGTTTTAAATGGACGTTGGAATTTGTCATTGACTGGGAGAGA
Source organism: Pseudopithomyces maydicus (assembly GCA_026873275.1). Taxonomy (NCBI): domain Eukaryota; kingdom Fungi; phylum Ascomycota; class Dothideomycetes; order Pleosporales; family Didymosphaeriaceae; genus Pseudopithomyces; species Pseudopithomyces maydicus. The sequence continues at coordinate 988,827 of JANTUC010000003.1, read as the reverse complement.
AGATGTCATTTTTTTTCCAACACTACCATTTTCAAGAGAGATGATGATTCAAGCCACTGGAACTAACCAATCTCTTGGCGGCATCCTCAAGCCCATGATCAAATCAATCATCTGACAGCAATTCACAGGTCATCATCAAGTGCGGATAGCCGACTGATTACGCCCCACAGCCTCTCTATACTGCGACAGAGCTTTTCGCCATTGTGAGAACACAACACCCAACGCAGTGTCCTCAAACTGCGACATTGTAATTCGAGGAGTCTTCCATGCAAGCTGGCGCTCTATCACCACGGGATCAGAATAGGTAGTAGCGTATTCGCTAGAGGCAACAACCAGAAAACGCCTTGTTGTGGGTCGCGCCGTAAGCCGGGATGGTGAGCAACGCCCCTGTCTTGAGTTTATCATCATGTTCGACACCCCCGGGGCCTTGATCTCGTCAAGTGATACTTCCTCATTTGGGTATAATTGCCAAGATGGCATGGCAAGCAGGATAGGTACCTATGTAGCGCCCCGTTGAACTCGTTGAGGTATGTACCCCTCGCGCTAAGCGATCTATAGCCGTTATCATACGTATCTGTTTTCTAACCCAATGAAAGCTATACATTACTGATTATGAGTATGAATTGCGTTGACTGGGTCCTGCGAAGAAACAGCCAAACACAGTGTAGTGTTATAATGGTGAATATTATATTGACCCCTCTTCTTCCTGGTGAGCCTTTTCAGCTATCTAAATGGCCAAGAGCATTCTCGCTGGACGAGTCGATCAGGAAGTCGGCGGAATGCAACACTTCCCAACGACAAGATGGTGGATTGAAATCCTTGCTCCTTCGCCGGCTCTCGCAATTGGAGTGTAAAACTCTAACGGATAGCTCGTCCCGTGAAAAATGTGTGCGGTCATGCTGAATTATAGGCCTGTCTAGATATGAGCAATGGAGCAACGTGAGTAGATGATGCGAGGAAAAGGGATAGCTTGGGTATCAGGATGTTATTTATACGTATTCATGCCCGTAGCGCTATTGCTAATGCAATGTGCCTGAAATTGTGTACTCCTATTGTAGTATCGCATATAATACTATAATCGCGATGCTAAATGTACAGACAGAAGTATAGCTTGGAAAATGCAATAGTATTACCGTGGCCACATTCTGTCTCGATATCATGATTCAAAGTATCATTGTATTGTTTGTATTTTATTGGTACACTTTCAAGTGTTTAGACCCTCACAATGATAATTGAATGACGAGTCTCGAATAGCGTGCTTGCCTGTTGGTTAATTGTCGTCCGGGTATATGAACGACCGTGTACTAAAAATCATCCAACGGATTGGGAAGGAGACCTAGACGCCGGAAATGTGCTAAGAGCTCATTTTCCTTCTGCTCGCTAATTGATCTTAAAGATCGAGCCACGTCTGCTTTCTTTTGAGGGCTTATAGACTCCAGAAATGTTCTTGCTCGCGGCAACAGTGACCTCAGTACGGTTACATCATCTTCATCCGCGGAGTTGATCGAATCCATGAATTCTGACCAATTGGGCACTTGATCGTTGCATGGCAACCATGACTGGGTTCTACGTCCACAACCAAATTCTATTGAGGATCTCAAGTCATAATAGTCCTTTTCCACAGCAGGGGCCCAGCGATGCTCATCAGATTTGGAACCAGATAGTCCGAAATCTATTAAACAAGCTACTGGAAGCTCATCCGTTAGCTCAAGAAGCACATTGCCGGCATGTACGTCACCGTGAAATATGCCACGTTCGTGTAAGAACGAGATAGATTTCATGCTTTCACAGAAGACGTGTAAAATGAGAATCTGTAATACATCGTCGTCGAGGCCAGCAGAATACTCCACAAGGACCTTATCCCATGGCAAAGCTGGATATGCAGCACGCATAGCCAGCCAATATTCGGGCCTGGGTGGCATCAAGGATTCGTCGCCGCGCTGAGCAGATGAGTGTGCTTGAAGCAAAGCAAAGCGAGGGACAGTCTCGTCATCAGCAGCTTCAACGTATCTCGCAACTTCTTGGAGCGCTGTCACTTCGCGCAACGCTGGATAAGTCTCATATGTCCCCTCAGAGGTCTTCACCGCAACCAGGTTTGACTTGATCTTTGCAATTGAAAAGGGGGACATGCGTTCTTTGGCATGCTTCGCCGCCAATACAAAGCTTTTCGGTAAACAAAACCAAACGGCGCCCATTGCACCTTCGCCTGCAACAAATACTTGGATATAGAATGGTGGGATAAGAGCGCACGCGTTGGGAGGAATTGTCGCCTCAAGTGTTTGCAGATTATCATCCCAATCAAGACCATACAAATTTAGAAGATCGTCTTTCAACGCTTGTAGATCGTACGTATACTCATGGGAGGAGTCAACCCAGCATGTCTCAGAACTTTCGAAAGAAGTATCTGAACGTACGTTATCAGCATCAGCAATGGAGTTGCTAGAGTTAGGAATAGACATCTCACAATTTAGGTGAAATGTTCTGAGCGAGGTTGGGGGTTCTTCGTGAGCCTTTGAGCTACTGAAAAGTGAGTGGTCTAGTCAATCTTTCAATCAGTATTAAACTCGTTGTGATTCCGAGCTTTTCATGTTCGAAGATGTTGAAATAGAAGTTGATTTTGTATATGCTGTTTCATACATTGTGAACCTTTTTCCTTTTACCGAGCACTTGTGAATACCAAGAACTATTCTTTGTGAATACATAATCCAAAAGGCAACTTATCATCTGTACATGCCGGCAAAAGAACCTGCGAGCTTCATATGTCTTTCAGTAACTCGAAACAAATTCTTCCACGTCTGATAGTGTTGCCCGGTTGGTGCTTATAAGTGTCAAGGAAGATGGCAAAGAAGGCTATATTTTATTGAGGAGAAGCCAGTCTTCCCGATATGCGGAAAGAGAATGGGTACACAAAGTTCTTCAGTGTAATGGGAGCTGATGACCCTGACCTCTTGCGAAACATGATGAACAATCACATAAATGCTCCACCCGAAAAACGTTTCTTGCGTTTCATATTATTATAGTAAGTGTACTCCGACCAATGGGTAAACCCTTCATGGGCGATTCGCTTTGTTAGACATCTACGGCATCAATCAATGCACAAGTAACATCTCACGATCACAACGCGACACGCCGCTTTGTTTGGAACAGAATTTGTCATTACGCATACGTATATCCTCTATCGAATATCGATGAGATATCAGAATGAATCGTATCTTTACAGCTTTTTCATGCCTCCTACAACGCCGCGCATAGACTGGACACTACAGAATTTTTGAGACCTACGCGGATGTCTATCTAAAGCAATATACAACTGCACGAGGATTACAAAACACTTGGGTTTCTTCTCAACAGCACATGCATAGATCTATCCCGTAAGCGATTTATCCTTTATCCTTTAGTGGATAAGCATTTGTGGCGATTGTCTTTTATTTTTCTATTCGGCGAAATCATTTCTCTCAAACACACAAAAAGACTAGTTCGTACAACGCCACTCTTTAAAACTTCGTATTTTGTTGCTGTTCATAATGGGATTGAAACTCTATCTGGTTGTTGAATGTCCGTGAGCAACGAATGTTGGAAAATAATCTAAATTGCAAGCTGGCTAGGATCATGATCTTCAGTAACATCACGATTTGGTATTCGATGACTTGCCTTGGCCGCAGATGTTGTGCTGCCAGTGACTTGCAGAGACGATCGCGCTCGACTTTGACAAAGCCTATCGAAAAAGTGAATTCCTAAGCCTCGCTTCTATAGGAAGACAGAAAACGGAACCTCAATGCCACACAGTTATCTGACTGTACTCGAGTCTTACCAGAATGCAAACGAGTATTGCGCCGGGTTGTGACTTGGATGACGTACCAATGCGAACAGCGTTCGTCCGCCATGCTTGACCAAGGTCTCTGTATGGTATGCGAGCAGCCACATGTCCCAAACGGGAGGAAACGCCCATGTGTGCCGAAAACCGACAGGAATGTCGCAGCGCCTAGATGTATGACCGTTAGTCTAAGATAAAGAAGCATCGCATGGACTTCGGCACCGACTATCGCTCGTGCAGCTCCAACACGTTCTATCGATGCAACGACCAAGGGTGAAGATGAGTTATATTCCCAGGGACCTGTAACTGAGTTCCCACGATCGAAAGGCCACGTGCTGCGGCGAATTAGAGAGAGTGGACCCTCGATCCGAGATTGGCACTGCACAACAACCCGAACTTTGTGAAATGTCCGATGACGCTGAGAATTTCGAGGGCCGCTCTGGGGGCGCTGCTTTATGAACGTGCTTGGTACAGTCTTGCCAACGGAGTTGGCACAACGCCGACTGTCCGCGAGACGGGGTGAAAAGGGTGTGAGCCCCCTAGATACGAAGCTCACGGGGTCAAGACATTTCAGCAGGGCGCAGACTAGACCGAGGGTACACAATATCGCATGCGTTGATGGTCTAGCGCGTCACGTCGCGTGAAAAGCAATCGCCGTCGGTACCCCACCCTCACGTTGCCCTGGACACCAAAATGCAGGCGGGATCTCAGCCGCAGCGTGTGAGAGGTGGCACAAATAAGCAACGGCAAGCATTTCCCTTGGACGCTTTTGTGTGCTGAGGCGCGGCTTGTACCTTCACCGCTATTAAACAAGCTCATGCTGCAGGTGGCAGAGTTTATTCTCGCACACATGTGGCTTGTTACCCAGCCTATCGATTCTCAAGATCGCACACACCCGGATCGTCATCAGATACCGACGGTGCGGGCAGTTTGCAGTGGTTTGTTCGAGAACTCAACGTGTCTTCGTGATAAACTATGCTAACGTCCCGAGAGGGGCACGAATAGAATTGATCTCTGCCCCGGACCGCGCGGCACCCTCTGCTAGTCCACGTGCTCCACTTATTGATTGTATTACGCCAGTTCTTACAGTAGTTTCGATAGCGAGATCACCACTAATCAACGGGCTGAGAACATCTAGATAGGGAAAAGTAATTTGAGGGCTTACATGGCTTGACGTATGGGGTGCGACGTCAAGGGTCCCAATATGCTGCAGGTGTGCTGCACTGAACAGGCCCTATGCATGTCGGAAGTACCAACACTTCTAACTTGGCGCTACATCGCTAGACACAGCGAATGAATGCTTAACACAAAGTGCTGTAGTATCATTGCGGAGATCCGATCTTGGATATAACGTAGTCAGTGGACATTGCTGAACGTCATTTAGACGGCACTTTTTCTAAACTTCTAGACACCCTGGACCCTCGCTTTTGAGAAAGCTCACCTGGCCTGCTATTCAGTCTTCCCCTTACTATCAACATGTCGTTTGCAATCATGATGCTTCGGTCGCAGCTAGCGACCAACCTGCCATACCCAGAGTCCGACTTTGAGGGTCAGACCATCATAGTCACTGGCGGGAATAGAGGGCTTGGATTTGAGGCTGCGAAACACTTGGTTCGTTTGGGTGCTATCGTCATTCTTGCAGTCCGAAACACAGAACGTGGACAAGCCGCCGCGGAATCGATCGCCCAGGCGACAGGACGGCCACGGTCGCGTATATCAGTCTGGCCACTGGATCTGACAAGCCACAAGTCGGTATCGATGTTTGCACAGAGAGTCAATAGCCTCAATAGGCTTGACGCTGTCGTACAGAATGCAGCAATGGACGACTGCACCGAGTTCACAACTTACGATGGTTCTGAACGACATATTGCAGTCAACGTGATCAACCCGATTTTACTTGGTCTTTTGGTTCTCCCAAAGCTCCGCGAGAGCGCTGTAAAATATCGAACGCTGGGGCGATTAGCTTTCGTAGGCTCCGCCCTATTGCAGCTCTCAAAATTTCAGGAAAGGTACACAGAGGGCAAGCTGATGGACGCTCTTAACGACCCGGAGAAGACAAATATGGAAGACCGGTAAGTAGGTTAGAGATCATAGAAGCACACAAACTAAAAAACGATAGTTATCGGGTGTCCAGGCTGCTCTTGCTCTATGCAGTTCGGTCAATGGCTGCTGCTATGCCTGTTTCTAAAAGGTCACCTGTCGTCATCAGCTACGTAACACCTGGATTGTGCAATACCAACGCTGTCCACAAGAAAGGTGTCAAAGAGAAGCCAGCACTTTTCATCCGGGTTCTTAAAACTGTTGTGATGGCTATACTTGCGCGAACGCCTGAGCAAGGAAGCCGCACATTAGTCGATGCTGTGAAGCCTGAGACGACGAAACAATTCCACGGTGCATATCTACGCGACTGTTCAGTCTTCCCGTGAGTGGATAACATTATTGATTCTCTTATAGAAACATCGATTGCTGACAATATTTACAGAACCGGCGACCTAGTTGACAGTGTGGAAGGTCATGCGCTACAGAGGAAATTCTTCGTCGAACTGCAAAACATCCTAGAAAGAATCCACCCCGGCTCAACAATCATTCTGAGTGACTCAAAGATTGGCTACGTGGCTAGGAAATCTCTTGCTCATAGAACTTCGACGATAATCGTGGCCAACCATGCATAGTACTGCATGAGCCACGCCTGATGTTTGTTAAGTGCGAATGGAAATGGCTGGGACATGTTCCGGACTAAGCAGACCTCAGATGAATGAATGGACCTAGTTAATCTTTGGTCATGTAACTATGGTATGGATAAGGCTAGAATTGGGGTACGAGTACATATGAACAAGTGTGTGAGAAGACCAGTGTCAAGGTATTGAACTATTAATGCAAGCCAACAATGACTTTTGAACTATTTACTCCGTTATTATATATACATTGAAGTAACATCACATCCTAATCTCATAGCATCGTAATATCGTCAACCCGGTCCTCAAATATAAAACTGGGCCAAGTTATTCGTCAAATACTCCGCGCTATCGGAGCGGAAGTTATCTGAAATGATCGCATTTGAGTTTGCCCCGAAGCTCTTCAACTGCTGACTCTTGCTCCATTGTGGCCAGTTATCTTGTCCGCTACCCTTGTTCGGATCCAGGTTATACACGAAGCTAAAGTAGTATGCTCGAATGCTCTTCGCTGCATTGTTTGGTAGAATGCCATAGAACACCTGAAGAAGATCGGAACCATGGAAAGTTCCAAGAATGGGAGTACCGTAGTCGTATGATGAGAGGTAAGACCACGAAGGCACATCGGGGAAGACAGAGGATGCCTTCTGGAGGAACACTCTGCGGGTGAGGGTGAAGGTTATGTCACCAATGATGGCAGAGATGCGCTTGAACTGGGGGTACCAGTTGTTGAGCAAAAGAGTGCGGAAAGGAGAGCCATCTTCTGTCGTAGTTTGGTAAGTGTCGACAAGACCCTGGATGGTCTTCTTTTCAGCAAAAGGGAAGAAGATATTTTGGAGGTATTTGGTTACGTCTTGTGTTGTAGTCAGGTTGGGTGTGAATAAACCAAAGAGCGTTCCCTCGTCTTCCTGGTCACCGACGATGAAAGGCACCTTTGCGTATTTGCCGGCAGCAACGAGCGCATCCGGCGAAGCAGTCAAAGCGGTACCGTCCGGACGCGGGAGATACGAAAGAGACACAGAATTGTAAGAGAGGATCCCTGGAACCGTATTTACAGCGTTGAGGAAGGTCGTGTAATCAACGGAACGCAGGCAGGCGAGTGTGTCGGAGGAGGAGGAGCAGCCAGCATTCTTAACAACAGTGTCGTAGATTTCTTGACCCTTGACGCCATCTACAGGGTCTGTGGGCACGACAGAGCCAGAATTCATGATACCACCACGGAAGAGTGGTTTGCCCTTGTAAGTGTTGTCGCCGTCATAGAGCATCATCTGGTCAGCCACCGAGATAGCTCCTGCAGACTCACCCCAGATGGTGACCTTATCAGGATCCCCACCAAAGGCGGCGATATTATCTGCTACCCACTCAAGGCCAGCACGTTGGTCCAATAGACCTAGGTTCGCGGAGCCATCTTTCAGGATCTCCTTGCCGGCGAGGAAGCCAAAACCGCCAACACGGTAATTGACGGCGACGAAGATGATGGGTTTGTTTTCTAATTTGGAGCTGGTGATGAGAGATGTGCCGTCATACATCTGGGTGGAACCAAGTTCAAAACCTCCGCCGAAAATCCAGAACAACACGGGGAGCTTGTCGGAACTTGTCGTGCCCGCCGGACGTTGAACATTGATAGTCAGGCAGTCTTCACCAGCATTGGTGATGGTCTGGAATAGAGGCGTGTTGAGAATTGTTCCGAGAACATTGGTGGGGAAGTTACTCGCGTCGAGGTTGAAGAAAAATTGAGGGCATGCTTTGGGCGTTTGTGTGCCATCGACCTTCCCGATTGAGGCGGTAAGAGGCTGAGGTGGTTTGAGACGGAGGTTTCCTGTAGGTGGCTTCGCGAAAGGTATTCCATTGAAAGTCTCCACACCTAACAACGACTTTCCAACAACTGTTGCTCCTGGCGAAGGTGCAATGACAGTAGGAGAAGCCCTCTTATCCAGCGGTGCTGCTGCTGGAGCCGCCAATGCGGACGAAAAGAGAGAGAACAGAACGGCAACCTTCATAGTGAATGTCGATGGCTTCGAGGCACACGATACTCTTGACAATCTTCTTGCGCCACGAGGATTCATGAACATGTACATTGAGGCTCTTTTATATTGAACCCACAGGAAACCTTCACAAGCCTTTGAACAACGGAAGAATATTCTCCCTCAGGAAAGGCCTCGGTCAATGTACCAACTTGCGCACTACCTACGGTTTCTGGGCAAGCTTGGGGTAGACTAGATGTCGAAGACTATGCGGTGACTTGGGAATCAAGCGTAGCGAGAATTGAGCACCGAATGTGGGCACTCCGGGCATGCAGCCACATTTCGGTTGCACAATTCGTAGGTGTATGGGCGAATCACGACTGGGAAGTAGAAACGCCACCAGGGGTATTGTCCATTTGTGCGATGGTCAGTGCTGTAGCGGCGGGATTGGGCATGAGGCACTATCAATAAATGCCTACACATTTTGTCTTGCGAGTGGTCATGAGGATAGTCGCTCGTAGTCCGAACGAATCACACTAGGTCTCCGTACAACCCCCGAAGGCGCCTATTGTGACACTACTTGCTGATTTGCCGATCACGGCTAGATAGCCGATCCTACGTGTTCAGCCAACACTACCGACGTTCTCTTGAATCCGGGTAAGCCGTATGGAAATTGGCACAATGCGCATGATTACACGATGCAGCTGAGATTGTCATGGCGCTCGTAACTGCGAATTCCCAAAGGCCCTTTCAGGGCTTCAATCAGGTAGGGGAAAGCGGAAATTCGCGTGTTTAGGGGGCTGTGTCTGCGAGTGCTGGGTACTTGATAGGCAGATCGATCCCCGGGACCGCACGGATGTTTGCCAATGGTCATGCTCTGGGGTAGTAGATATGCGGGGTACATGGGTAAAGACCTGTCAGCGTTGATGCTCACCCTCCACCACATCACTGACGCAGCCCTTTGAGGTACAAAACACAATGCGATCGCCCGATGGGCCTCGGTATTGCATTTCGTATTTCTGAAATTGTGCGGCGATTATTACACGTGCGGAGGGTAGATGAAGGGGCATTTCATTTTCTGGGATCAAGACTGACCCGTCTATTTCTAGTCAGATGACAGTGGGAAATGTGATTGGCGGATGGTGGTGGGATTTTCCAATTGGCCAGTTTACGCTTGCAATGCGTGACTGTACCAATACATAGGTGCTTCAAACCTATGTATCCACCCTGTACACGTCGAGTTATTTGACCAATTCTTTTGACATGTTGTTGCGAAGTTGCTCCCCACATCATCACAAGTGGAGTACCATGGGTATACGCACGTGGGCCCTCAAGCCCCATGGATTGTAAGCAATACATTACCCCGTGACTAAATTTTGGCCGCATGTAGGAGTGCGCCCCGAAGCTTCATTGAATTTGGTAAGTGGCTGGCCGTAAATTTTTGGGCGAAATCTGGGGAAACGCGGGCGTACCCACCGCAAGTTTTCGCGCGTGTAGTCGTCGGAAGAAATGCTGTACCTGGATAATTAAGCCGGGCAAAATCTGGCCCCGGCGGTGAAGGTGAAGCTCTGCACCGAGCTACGATACACTCGGATTCGCAATCGATATTCGGATATTTGCAAGAGCTCGAGAATCAATAAACTCGTGGTTTCGTGTGTGTGCTCTGTTTCTTTACTTGTATACCGTCGTTCATTTTTCATGATACCTGTACTGCTCCCTCGGTTATTAGAAGACGGTCCCGGAGAAAGGCATGGGGATCGTTACGCTGCGCTTTGAAGTGCAACATGGCCTCACTCGAGTTGCTGTAGGCCCGAATGGTAGACCGTCATCCCACGCTGGCGGTATCAACATTTGAATGGTAGCCAACTCCCATCTCGCTTATGTATGTAGTAGATAAGCAGCCAGCACGTGGCGGGTCGCTTTGTTTGGGGTATGACGTAACCTCGGGCACAACGTCATACTCTTGACCTCTTCAACACACTCACCAAGCTCAAAGGTAAAGCAACACACACCGCAGTCTTGATTTGCCTGAACGACTCAAAGCCAGGCGCACAAGAACGGGCTGCACAATCTCAGCCGTACGAACTAGCGGCTCTAATCTCGCGCATTCATTGGCGCCAAAGCAGGTACACGGCCCTGTGGACCCGCGGTGACGTGCGCGCAGCTGCATTTCCACCACTCTGCGCTGCTGGTTGGTGAGCAATGCTTGGGGAGGCTGAGCGTAACCTGAAACTAGTGAATACGTCATAACATAACGACGCACGCGATAGCTTCATAACGCGCATCGTCGGCACGACTGGATCATAACACCCTGCACTATTACACCCTTCTACCACAAGATCCACAACTGTGATCATTAGTACAAACTACCATGGAGACCATCAGCAACGTCGTAAGCACCGTCTCAGGCACCGTCACCAAAGCCATCTATGGCGAGCAGCCCGCAAATGCGAACGAGACAGCCGGCAACGAGCCTGTGTCTGGAGAGCAGGGTAAGGGCACAGCGACCGATCCATATGACAGGGGCAACTCAGGTACGTTTTTGAAGAATTACGCATGTATCCATCATGGAACTGATGGTTCTGCCTCCTCAATATAGAAGACCCAGCCGACCCCACTGCACGCAATGAGACTGCTGGAAGCGAACCGGTGAGCGGCCTGCAAGGCAAGGGAACTATCGCAGAGCCTTTCGACCAAGGCAACTCAGGTACAAGCTATATGCATGCCAAATGCGGCTTCTATGAACATGGTAGATGGCTAACAATCGCACGTATGTAGCCGACGCGAATACAACCTCCCTCCCCATCCGCGAGAAATCCACCCTCGACAACACCGCAAACATCCCCGACCTCTCCGCAAAACCCACCATCCCCACCACTGATGCATTCAACTCCGCCGCCGCAGCCAATGCCTCGACCGCCGCCCAGCCCTCCGCAATCACATCCCCAGAGTCCAGCACCCCAGGTGAAACCCTCGGCCAGGGCGACGCCGACCTAAGCCAGACCAAGAACCTCGCCGCCACTCTCTCCGAGACCGAAGCTCCCACCGCCTCCTCCACCGACCCCAAGATTGTCGACACCGCCTCTGGCACCGACGGCCCCAAGACTCCCGGCCTCGCCGGCTTTGGTGACAAGCCTAGCATCTCGCCCTCGGACGAGTCGCAGGCCCCCACCACCGTGACCAACATGACATCGGGCACCGAGGCAAAGGCTGTAGGTGCGGGCGACGCCGGCGCAAGCCAGACGCAGAACCTCTCCGAGACGTTGGCGCAAACAGGCGACTCGTCTGACGCTGCGGCCAAGAAGAGCGAGAGCAACGAAGCTGAGCGTACGTATACGACCGCGAAGGGCCGATCCCGAGGAGAGAGTATTCGGTCCATTTTGAGCAGAGCTGATATGGTTACAGGTGTGGTGGAGAGCACCCAGAAGAACGAGACGTCTGGTACGGGAGCCGCCGCGAAGCCCACCAAGAGCGAGTCTCCGTCTGGCGAGAAGGAGAAGGTGTCCAAGATGGAGAAGCTCAAGGAGAAGTTGCACATTGGACACAAGCACTAGAGGACTTGTGGAGGGGAGGAACGTCTTCATGGAGTAACGATTTTACGGCGGTAGTTTCTGATACCTAGGGTCCTTTTTGGCCACCTTTTTAATCACGTGTGAATGGAATTGTTTCTTCGAACCCACCCAGAATCGTATACTGCAAGGAATAGCATGACGTGGCATGTGAGCAATCAACGAGACGTGAATGTGAACAACCCAGTTCAATGTGTGATATGACAAGCTACCCGGCTACTTCCAAGCGATACTGGACCTTTTCCGTTCCCAATACCAAAGATGCGTCAAGGAGGTATGTTTCCAAAAACTTTTAGAGCAGCGCCTCCGGCATGCTTCCGACTTGTTTCACGCAACCCTGGCGATGATCTCGGGTCTCGGGTCAGAGCTCGTGTGTGTCGTGGGATTGTTCTAGTAGCCAAAGCGATCCTCAAGCTCTGACCTGCTCGGGTCGGCGCAAACCGGTGGCCAAACGTTTTCGGCGAAGAGATTGCCTGCTACGTTGTTTCCGACGTTCTCATAATCTGACTCCAGGTCAATCATGGCAGTGCAGATCGAAACACATGATTCTTACAGCAATATAGGCGAGCGGGGAAGGCAGGTGTATGTTCGGAACAGTCGGTGACGGCACACCCAAGCTGGCTCGAGTCACGCCAGACGAGCTGCGTGAAGTGGAAGATTTCATGGTCACCTGCCGCTTCGCGCTTGGCGTAGTCGTAGAAGCGCTCTTCTTCGTGCCAGCCATGGACCATGGAACGTGCCATCTCGATGAACTCTGCACGCTTCTTAGGGGAAGGGCCCAAGCCGCTGAGATTGCTGCCGGACCGGTAATACCAAAGTCAGTCTTGAGAAGAAGATGCAATGGATCGAAGAGGCGGGACTTATCTCGTGCTTCATGTCGTGGGTACAAAGGCGGACATCCCGTCGGGCACTCTCAGCCAGACTCATGTTCCATTGCAGGTCTTGGGCACAGTGAATGTGTCGCCAGTACCAGTGAGCGTTAAGCACAGTACTAATGAAATCCTTGTCGTCGATCTTGGGAATCTCGGGACTGTCGATCGGGTCACGAGCAACGAGACCTGACTTCGGGGCCGCCGTCACAACAGCTACCAAAGCGGTGATGAGAGCCAGGACCTTCATGGCGAGTAAACAAAGGAATAGACAACTTCTAGGGGTATCCGAAACGGACAGGGTGGTGCGGAGAAGACAAGAAGGTACAGGAGCGTGCAGTAGATCGGCGGTGATGTTGTGCACAGGTGTAGGTACAGAGAATGAGCGACTGCAGGTCAGAATGGGTCTGAGAGGGGATAGGAAGAGGAAATTAGTGTGAGGTAAAGGCGGAGCCGAAGAACATTTTAGAAGGCAAGAGGAGCGCGGGAGTGGGGTGATTGTCCTGGTTGCACTTTCCTGCTCTGTCTGCCCCGCAAACAGTAGTCCACGGGTGAAGTACAGTCACAATGCGAGCGGGCCATCGCAGAACCTTTTCCTCATTGAAGTGGCCGTGTCCCCGCCCATACTGGGGCTATTGATCGCGGGGTTGTTGTGCTTCAATGCACGGCTATTTCCAGCTTTCGAAGCTACGTGATGGATGTTGGACATGCAGGTCCATCCCAACGGCTTGCAGGGCCTTGACCTTAAACAGGAAGAGTAGCGGCATCAAGACAATATGGAGTTAGAAGCTGCGCGTTGGGCGCGTTCGTAATGAGTGCTTGCTCGTGATACTGGTTGGGCGTTGACATGAGGTATCCCAAACCCTCTACTGTGATCACTGCCCCGGCGCTGTCGGCCGGCCAGTAGGACATCTGTGATCGGAATAAGGCGGCTAGACCCCATTGTTGATACACAAGTGCGGGCCACAACAGAAATTTTGCTGATGCCGCGAGCCGCGAAGCATTCTTGTTGCGCCTCCTCGGACTCCCATCCAGACCTGGCATTGCCCGTAATGATATTGCAATCAATTTGGTTTGTTCAAACTGGTGTTGGAACTCGATGATTTGTAACATCGCTGTGTAGTCAAGCATACCGGGTCATGTATTTGAAGATACGCTACTCGTAAGGTGGAAAGCCACAGTCTATATTGAGAGGTAGCATCAAAGTGGCCAACGCTTGATCATGTGCCACACCAATCACAGCGTCGACGTTTGTACCCAAGCATGGGCCCTGGCTACACAGATGGCTGCAGTGTAAGCACATGTCACCTTGTAAAAACTCGCTACCTTCGTCCTCATCAACCTGCACATCACATGTCCCTTTGTCCTTTCCAGACAGAGCTCGCTAGTGTTTGAGATGGTGCGTGATTGCTCCTTCTCAATCGTTCAAACGCCATGAGGCGCTGAATGTTGTTGTGCCCGAACCTTAGGTATCGAGTCGTTCACGTGGAAAGATCTAAGCGTATGCATATACCTAACCTGTGCTGAGCATTGACTCGAGGCGATGCACAGCGTACCGCGGACGTAGTGTTCCGATGCCTGTGTTCTCTTTCAATCGCCGGTAGATGCGGGAACAAAATTCGATCATCAGTACCACTGTAGGGTCTTCCGTTGTACAAATGGAAGCAATGCATGGATGTATGCAGCAAATTGGAACCAGCCAAGGAAACGCATAATGGCATCTCAGAGCACAGTGTGAATCTTACAGTGTTATTTGGAGCACGGATTGGCGTTCGCTCAGAATTATTGCAAATGGTGTAGAGCCTGGTTTAGAGGCCTTGGGGCTTGTCAAATGATATGGCCGACCCTGACCTCCTAAGCCTCCTTGAGTCTTTTCGCCGGTCTCCCAATGAGTGAGTCGTCTGGAAGGCCACTTCGCTTTGTGCCTGGCAAGGACCCGGTACGAATGTCGTTGTCTTCCTGGCTCACCCTACGGACAGGATATTTGATCTTCGAATCTTCGAAGCAATTCTCACTTGGCTTCCCATGGCTTGTAAAATACGGATGCAGTAATGCCTTCTCGGCAGTCAATCGCCTCTGGGGGTCATACTCCAATAACTGCTGTAACAGATCGAAACCCTCTGGCCCTGGTGTATCCGGGCCCGTGCCAGGCGGATATTGGTTATTTTTCAAACAACCTTGATACCAATTCTCCAACCCTTGTGGTCGATGGAATCGTGGGTTTCCAGCTGCCAACGAGGACAGCTGTGGGAACTCGGGCATCGCAGTCAGAAGTGGCCAGCGATCCTTACTCGGCATGCCCATAATCTCCACAATCTTTTGCATCTGATTTCTCTGAAAAGGTACCGTCTTCTTCCCGTCCATCTTGGCTTCCTCGCCTTTAAAAATGGGTCGGAGAGACAGCAACTCGGCGAAGATGCACCCCACAGCCCAGAGGTCGACGGCAGGGGTGTAGTGGCGAGAGCCGAGTAACAATTCAGGGGCACGATACCAAATGGTGACGACGACTTTATCACCGGAGAAGAGAGACTGGAGCGGCTTGTAGAACAGTCTCGCCAGACCGAGATCTCCTATCTTGACTTTGCCGGCGCTAGTTACCATGATGTTCGCAGGCTTGAGATCACGGTGCATGACCCAATTCCGATGAAGGTAGACAAGGCCTTGGAGGAGTTGCCACAAGATGCTTTTGATGGTGCGCGCTGGAATGGCTTGGCGGCCGCCTTGGCCGCCGGTGTTGTGGTGGTGAATGATCTGAAGCAGGTCGTGTTCAGCATACTCGAATACGATGAAGATGCACTTCTCTTCCAAGATGATCTCGACGGTGTGCACAACGTTGGGGTGTGCCAGCTCGGTGCACAAGGCCATCTCTCGTATGGCGGATTGGCTGATGCCTGAATACTGCAGCTCTCCCTCCTTGTCGGGCTTGAACTTTTTGATGGCGAAGAGTCTCATGCCGGCATTGGAGGGGTTGCGAGATTCAGCCTTGTAGACGCGTCCATAGGTGCCGCTAGAGATGAAGCCGATGATCTTGTATCGCTCGTTGACACGCTTTTTCGTGGTGTAGCCGGTGAACATGGCGTCTTTGGAATCGGCTGGGTCTGCCCAGGCAGATTTAGTGCTTGTACAATACAATCACAGAAAGAGTGGCAGTACGGTCATGTGGTGATGGAGGAAAAGTAGACGTATAGCAATATGCGAGTCAGACGGCAGCCAACCCAAGCCGGGGTGACAAATGGGCGTCGGGAAAGCAGTAGGCGAGAGTGGATGGTCGATGATCAACTCAGCAATCTCGAGGTGGAGGGCAAGGGAAGGGACAAAGAAAACAGGAGATTGCGAAACAGAAATAGGACGGCAGCGACAGTGGAGATGGAGACGGCGCGACAAGACGATGTGACGACACGACGATGTGACGACACGACGATGGGAGCCTTGACAGTTCACAGTGCTTCCCGGGCGGAGCGACGAAAGCTACGAACCGTTGAAGGCAGCCACGACACTGTTCCGCAGCTGTGGACGGACCGACGGCGGGCCTCCTGAGGACGGAGGATTAGACGAAGGCTGATTCATCGCTGCTCGTTTAGATGGGCTCTGCGGTCCACACTCGGCAGATGGCGTGCACGCGGGCGGGGCGGCGGGACGGCGAATGTGGAGATGGAACGAGAAGAGGCAAGTGGGCAGCGCGCTGTGGATGCAGAGCAGGACGCCGGGCCGCTGCAGTCAGCGTGCGGTATGGGCAGCGGCAGCAGCAGCAGCAGCAGCAGCGGCAGCAGCAGGAGGAGCAGCATGCAGCAGCGACATTGCCCTGGGGGGTTGAGCGCCCAGACGCGCGCTGGTAGGAGGCTGCACAGTGACTGGCTGCACTGTTGGGCCCCCGCAGAGCCGCACGTCTCATGTCGGAAGGGACCAGTCGGCCATTCCCCACGCCGCCCAGGCTGCTCCCCGAGCTGCCATCGCGCGTCCGGGCTGCCCAGCTGCTGTGCTCTCTTGGTGCCTTGCTTCTGCTGAAGCGACCGCCTGCCTACTGCACTGTAGTGTACACTGTAGGTACGGTGCATCGACGCCCGCAGGGGTACGTGCTTGGGCGTGTGGCATGTCATAGTTGCGTCGTAGGTATGTACCCATAAGCAAGCACTCGACGCGACACACACCTGGGCAACCTTGGAAGCGCACTGACACGTCGCTCTGTCCAGGTGCACCAGCATAGCAATAACATCCCTCCGCGAACCTTGCTGCATACGTACAGCAGCTGCCCACCATGAGCCCCCGCTCGTGGTTCAGCGACCTCACGCCCTACTTCGTCTACGTGCTCTTCGTCGCTACCCTTGGCCCGCTGCTGTTTGGCTTCCACCTGGTACATCGCTCCCTCCACAACCATCCGTCTTCCTTGCCATACTGACAATCCACTGCAGTCTGAGCTCAACGCCCCCGAAGATGTCATCCGTTGCAAGAAAAACTCCATCGTCGCTGCCGCCGCCGGCCTCCCGCAATGCATCAAGATGACGCCCACCGAATGGGGCGTCGTCGGCTCCATGTACACCCTTGGAGGTTTGCTCGGTGCCCTCTCTGCAGGGCCTCTGGCGGGCAGGTACGGCCGGAGACGCACCATGCAACTGACCTCCCTGTTCTTCATCGTAGGACCTGTCTTCGAGGCCCTGTCGCCCAGCATCGGAGTCATGGCATCCGGCCGTCTGCTTTCAGGAGTTGGAGCCGGAGCATCCGTCGTGGTGGTGCCAATCTATATCTCGGAGATCGCACCGCCGGCCCAGAAGGGATTCTTCGGCGCCTTTACACAGATCATGTGCAATGTCGGCATCCTGTTCACCCAATTGCTCGGCTACTTCTTGAGCCACGGCCAATACTGGAGGGTCATACTGGCAGCCGGCGGTGTCATCGGCGTGCTCCAGTTGCTTGGCCTGTTCTTCTCGGTAGAGAGTCCCAAGTACCTGGCTGAGCAAGGTCACACGTCACAGGCGAAGCAAGTACTACGACACATCAGAGGCGAGGGCAAGGATATCATCGATGAGTTCAACGCCTGGGGAGTCGGTGGTGTACAGGACTCGAATGGTATACAGTACCCCTACGCCCGCGAATGGAATTATGCTGACTCAAAGTAGACGAAGAGCAGACCCTGCTTCACAATGACGAGCCCTCGGCGCCGAAGAACCAGGATGGCAAAGAGGAAGCACTCAGTATTGGACAGGTCCTTCGGCATCCTGATTACAAAAAGGCCGCCTTCGCCGTCATCATGATCATGCTCGCCCAGCAGCTGAGCGGTATCAACAGCATTGTCATGTATGGCGTCTCGCTCCTGGCAGACCTGCTTGCCTCCAACTCGGCTCTGCTCAATCTCGCAGTCTCGGCCGTCAACATCCTGGTCACCACAGGCTGTGCACCATTGCCCGACAAACTCGGGCGAAAGGTGTGTCTACTCCAGTCGCTTGCTGGGATGGGCATCGGCTCTCTTCTTCTAGCCGTTGGGATTATGCGCTCCATCCCGGTGCTCTCTGCTGTCGCCGTACTGCTCTTCGTCTCTTCTTTCGCGGTGGGACTTGGTCCAGTCCCTTTTATCTTGTCGGCTGAATTGGTCGGCCCAGAGGCGGTCGGTGCGACTCAAAGTATCGCTCTCGCCGCCAACTGGATCGCGACGTTCCTCGTTGCGCAGTTCTTCCCGCTTGCGAGCGCAAAATTGCACGGCAAAGTATACATCATCTTTGCGGCACTCTCTGCTGCCTTTTTCGTTTTCATCAGCTGGTTCGTGCCTGAGACCAAGGGCAAGAGAAACGCGGATGAGGTTTGGGGGAGGGAAAGACGCGTTGACTAAGGCATGGACGTGGGTGTTCAGCCTATGCAGGGGAGGGTGTTGGACAACCTATTCCTTGTTCCCTTGGATACGAACTTCATGAAACGATGAGGGCATGATCAGGATGGCATCTGAAGACCCTAGACAAATGACGACAGTGTTAGAAATATTCGGTAATTTTCACAAATGACTCGCCGGTCTCTTCTGCGACGATTGATTTGAAGATGATGACAAGGCTGCTTATCAAATCACCTCCCCGGCCTAAAGCCGGCGGTCCAGGTACCGAAGGATGGGGGTCGGAACCCGTCTGCGAGACCCCGCCGATTCGCAAAAGCCTCGGTGATCCGCACTTTCATCATTCGACGCCTTCTGTGACTTTTGTTCTTGACACAATTCCCCTGCGCAGCGCAGTTGTTTCTTTCTCCACACCTTCCAACATGCCAGACCTCCCCGCGCACTCGTCTCCAAAGTTTCCTCCGCTGCACTCCCCGCAACCGGAGCATTCGCACCACCTCGACGATTACGGATTCGAAGATGACTCGATATCGCACGACCAGAACGACGCAGCCACACAACATACCCAGGATAGGAGAACGTCCCAGGCGCCACCTCCGTCCCTCCTAAGCCCCGCGTTCACACCTCCCGCCACGCCCGGCACCTTCACCCCCTCCGATCCGCGCCCGCGCCCGCCCCGCTCCGTCCCCGTTGACACTTCCCGCTCGACGGACACGCCGCGTCCGGAGCTTCTAGAAGAGCTCCCGGTTGTAGAATGCGAGGTCCGCGCGAGGATACCCACGACGACCGGACATGAGATGTGGCTACATGTGTACCGGAACAATGTCGACACCAAGGAGCACCTGGCCATCGTGTTCGGTAACAACATACGGTCGAGGAGTCTGGATCGAGAGCGGGAGGGCGAGACGGAACTCGATCGCATGACAAGAGGCGCATACGTGGGGCGTCTCTACCCAGGACGAACCCATAGCCGTGTCACACAGCTGAAGAGGGAGGAGGCTGTGATGCCCAAGGTCCACACTGACGGTTCCCTGACGCCGTCTTCTGCATCCTCGGAAGCCGGAGATGTCGCGAGTGACGCGGGCGACTCTCAGCTGCCGCTAGTGCGCATCCACAGCGAGTGTTATACTGGCGAGACGGTGTGGTCGGCCCGCTGCGATTGCGGCGAGCAACTGGACGAAGCCGCGCGCCTCATGTCCAATCCCGGCATATCGCCCTCCGGTGGCGCCATCATCTACCTCCGACAGGAAGGTCGCGGCATTGGGCTTGGCGAGAAGCTGAAGGCGTACAATCTGCAGGACTTGGGCAACGACACGTACGAAGCGAATGTCCTCCTTCGACACCCGGCCGATGCGCGAAGTTATGGACTTGCGACCAGCATGTTGGTGGATTTGGGACTGGGTGGTGAGGAGGGAATACGCTTGTTGACGAATAACCCGGACAAGGTTCGCGCGGTGGAAGGGCCGGGTCGTGAGGTGGTTGTCAAGGAGCGGGTAGCTATGGTACCTTTGGCCTGGAAGACGGGCGGGAAGGCGGGAATCAAGAGTGAGGAGGTGGAGAAATATTTGAGCACAAAGGTGAGTTCCCTTCCGGTACGATGCATATCACATGGACACAAACTGACAAGAAACAGATCGAAAAATTCAAGCATATGCTCACGCAGCAATAACACGGGTTTCATCGGCTTTTGAAGGATTGTTCATATAAGGCGTTTGGGAAGAGAGGATATATACATACGCATACGCTTCACGCATGTTGGGGAATCTGAGCGAGCGAAACCGAGATACCACGGCTGGCAATGTTTCACATTTACACATAAAAATATGCATGCCACGTTCCTACCAAGATATATACCATTAAATGACCAACATTATGCATCGATCAACTAGGAAACAGATGGTGCGTTGCACAAAGAACAGCGATAAGCGCCAAAGTACCTCAGCCGGGTGCGACAGAAATTCCATATACATTTCGTATCTAACAAATCTTTCATATGGGCAGCCTGTTGTAGAGCTAAAAACATCTTGAAGAAAGTGCCAGCAGGACCAGGAGGAATGTCATTACAATTCTTAGGAGCTTTTTTTTTGGTGAGGATTCACATCAAAGGCCATTCCTGCTCCCCTGGTACCCGCCTGCACAATCTCAGCTTCACAAGGATTTCGAAATAGTCTGCGATGGAGTTCTTCAAAAACACTGGGACAATGAAAATTCAGGCTCAGTAGTGTTCCTACCATCTGGGGGTCTTGTAAACGATTCCAGATTTCGTGAGCTCTGACCTACACACCAACCATACATAGTCACGCAATAGGAGTGCAGTAGCTATGAAGCGGTTCTTGAGGCCTAAGCCAGCCGAATCCAGTATCTGGCTGGGATGATCGCACCTATGATCAAGCCCAGCTTTGGAAAAGGATTCCTCCAAGTTCCACTTCCACCAATCGTACATGTAAGAATGACGGCAACAGGTTTCACGGGAGGGCAGTTCATGGCAAGTTCCGATACTACCAGAGCAGTGTGTCGGAACCTTCTTTTTGCTTGGGGACGACAGGCTGGGAGAACAACTTCACTAAATTGGCAAAAACACGGCTCTTTGCATTGATCTCGTTGAATAAACTTCTGATGATAGAGAAATTGGACGTTTAATTGCTGACTGTGCTACTTTGGTTCTCGTTCAAGTGCCTTGATGAATACATCCAATTTCCAAACATGCTCGTCCTCTTGGTTATTAAATTCATTGAGTGGAGCGAAGCTGGCGTTCTCTGTTTGCAAAGTGTCAGTCGAGTGTCTAGGTCATCGATCAACGTACTCACGGCCGTTTATTTGGTACCAGAGTCGCAAAGCTTGCAGTTGCCCGTGCATGGGTCGCAGAGACAGTAGCAGATGCGCTTGCTAAGAAGGTCGTTGGTAGACTCGATAGCAGTGGTGCCAGGAACGGGGTTGGCGAGAACGCTCAGCGCCATGGTGGCAATGATGAAAATGGTGGCCTTGAGCTGCATCTTGAAAGAAGTGGAGTGAATTGAGTGCTTCTGGTGTAGCGAGGAGATTGTATGGAGCAGTGGGGTGAAGAGATGTATTGGAGAGACTTCAGCGTGACCTTTATACTTTCAAGAACTGGAGCATCTGTACCGTATTTGACATAGAATGATGCCTAGATAGCTACTCGAGCCGATTAGAGGCGGTTGAAGCCGGGTATCTGGACTACTCGCGCGACATCTCTGCTACAAGAGACGAAGGAATTAACTCTTGATTATCCATGATGACAGCCTTGCTTCTTAGGGAAGGCGCTCGTGGAGTCTGTCGTATGATGGATGGTGTTTAGGTGAAGCAGCAATGCTGTGGAAAGGTAAAGCATGTTGGTAATTAAAGTACTTGAGATGATGTATCGAGATACATATATACTGAAATAAATATACACAGAATAACGCAATTCACACTTGTGGTGGCATCACAACAGCGGAGCACTACCTAGTCTGTATGATGCATGATGCCCGGGCTGATTACTTCCGAGAATCCTAAGATCTTGGAATTGCTTGTGCCCCTGCAAGCAACATTAAGGGTGGCGTCCCGTACACAGAGGCCTGGACACCAAAAGCTTGTCCAATAACAACATCCAGACGTCGCTGTGGTTGCCTCGTTTGCACGGGAAAAGGAGTTTAGCGCGGTGACTAGGCTCGTTGAAACCCATTACCGAGCAACTTCGCGCGAGAGAAATTCCCATTACAGAAGGTGATGTGGTTTTGGGGCTGATTCAAAACCAACTGGCAGACTTCGTACCTAGACGACCGCACGATACCTGAGTACTGTGCATATTGAAGCCTTATCTTTCACAATCAACGGGAATGGTCGGTGCGCTAGTACGCGAAGGCAATCTCGATGACATTGAAAGTTGAAACTGCCTCGAACTTGAATCCAATGGCGGCCAAAATTCAGAAAGGCTTCGCTTGTTGATTTCCTTGGTAGATAAATTCTCGTTCTGATGCATTGAGATGTAGTGTCCACATGACCGGCCTCTCGACCTGTGGAAATTATACAAACATCTGATGTACAAGCAGCTGATATGGAACATAATCGATATTGACAGTATAACTTTTGGAATACCTCTTTACCGCTATGCTTCGGGCTGCTTAATTCGAGGCCATGGTTACAGTGGGAAAATGGTATAGTAGGCACCAAGAGCTACACCGCTTAAGGTAAGAACTTGGAGTTCACATCAATCTAACAAATTCCGCATTTATTCTAAAGGCTTCCAATTCACCAAAGAGAAAGACAATTTATGTGGGCAATCATGTCTTTTCACCGTGCATTTCTCTTCTTCGGAGTTGGATAACTTGTTGGGAACCAAAGGGTCATCCTCGGTCAATTCCTTTGCATTACCATGTCTCTCTAATTTCAAGACCGACAGATATCATCCCCAGCCCTGGATATCTTCAAAAGCCTTCGCCCATTTTTCCAACCTCTTTAATATATGTAACTTTGCGTCTCAGATTAAAGGCACAAAACACTGAGCTGCTGTGTAATTTTACTTAAATTTCTACAACTTTCCATTACACAGATCCCTAACAAATCCCATAGCTAAAAAAATAAAGATCTTCTGGATCCGTATTTTTCCATGAGCTCAGCAGACAGAACACAACTATTAGTTGTGGTCATGCGAATACTAGATCCACAGGGTCATTGAATCTACAACATTGTTGAGTCTTGATATGAGAAACCTTGTGAATAGGAAAAACATACACTTCAAGAATAAGGAGGCAATTGCCTCCATAAAGAGTATTTATGCGCTGCTTTACGATTGATACACATTTAAAAGGCTGGTTTAGGGCCTGGCCTCGGACTTCTAGAGCTTTAAACCTGGGAACCTGGGAACCTTTCAAGGTTAGTGGATTCTCACGTGACGTCAGCCGTTGACAACAGTAGTCAGCCAGTATCGTGTTTTCTCCACTGTCTTTTGAATATTGTATATACTAGGTTTTCAATCGTCACAAGAGGGGTTGACAGCGTTTTATCCATTATGCATTTTCTTCCAGTCAGCTACTCTGTTGCCGCTTTCTCTAAATACAAAACACAAAACAAACATATACTAGGTTAATTATCTTTACCAGAGAATGTCCCAGCCACCAGCTCGACTTGTGTTTTTACAGTTTCCAAGGTTCTTACCCTCTAATTATTATCAGTACATTCAGTTCATAGATTCAGCTATGGCCGCTCGTATATCATTAACATCGCTCCGTCGACTGATTGAATGATTTGCTACATAGTGCATGTACTTTTTGTTTTTGGGCGACGGGGTTCGCTACGACGACTTGTTTATGATCATTTGTCGGAGATGAATGCTGTGGCTGAAATATCGATTCAAGAATAGACTCATGATTAAAGCTAATCGTAAATAATCTTACATGCCACATCTTGTTGACTACCAATTCACCTGTATGCCAGCCGATTTACTACCTCAACTGTTCAATACATGCATATGTAAGCCTGGCCTACATGTGAATAGGTACTGATCGATCAGATTGACAAGTCGCCGATCCCCGCTCCAGAAGCTGGGGCTCAAAAAGGGTATGCGAGTGCTCGATATTGGTGGCGGATGGGGCGGCGTAACTCAGTACTGCGGTACCCGTGACATTCACGTCACAGCCTTAAATATGATGGAGGATTCGTATGAACTCATCAGTTGTCTTATCAGAGAGAGCAATCTTCCCGGCAAGGTCTTTCTGAGGGATTTTCTCAATTATACGCTAACAGATTCATATGATCACGCCGTCATGTTTGGTGTGATCGAACACATATCTAATTACCGTGAGTTCTCAAGCAGAGTCTGGGAAATTCTAAAACCGGGCGGCCGATTGTACCTCGACGGCTCGGCTGCTGTTGAGAAGTATGCTGTGAGCACTTTTACCCGCGAGTATATCTGGACTGGTACGCATACGTACATGACTGTCAAGATGTTATTATTGAGATACTCTACCACGGTTTCGAACTAATCAAGGGTGTTTGAGTGACCCGGGACTACGAGCTTACCATGTCGGAGTGGGCAAAGCGTCTTGACGCGAACAAGAATCATGTCATCGCTAAATGGGGCGAAGAAACGTATCGAATCTTTCGTTTGTTCTTGTGGGGTGGTAGTCATGTTTTTCAAGTAAATAGCTTGCAAGCTTATCACTTGATCGCCGAGCGAACGTCGAGTACTGGTCCCCGATCATCCTTCGCTCGGAGGACAAAGCATTTCATAGGTAACCTTCGATGACCGTTAAATTCCAAACTCATCTCACCGTATGATAATCTCTCAGCTATATGCATGTTGTTTACTAAGACATAGATATGCTACATGAACATTAAAAATTCACATGAGAATTCGATACGTAAAGCATATTCTATTCGTATTCAAAATGGTAGCTGTTCCTTTCTAGGGAGATAACCGTGTTCTACATCATGTATCTTCGAGTTCGATGTATGTGGGGAATCGATGGCTCCCAAACGAACCTGTGATATACTCGGATAGTTTTCTTTGCTCCCATCTCTTCCGTTATTAACACTTTTCGAACCGAGGATCGACCGGAGCGAGACGGTATAGTGACCAAAGAAGTCTCCCGCAGACGTGGATATAGAGTTCCATAAGGGCTTATATACGGGGAGACAAGCACACACAATACCGACCATCGTATGGACGTTCTGCCACCGTTCGTCCTCCAGGAGATTCACTGGCGATGTTAAATCAAGCATCTGAGAATGATATGGAAACTTACTTTGCCCAGTCCATGGCCCTGTTCCATATACGAGAATCAACCTAGTGATATTTGTGCCAACGACAAAAGCTCCAAGCCCAAAAATGCCAGCTACGCCGATTTTCGCTCGCAGAGGTAGGTGGAGATGAAAGGCGACCCGTACAGGTAGTGCAACAATAAGCACATCAATAATTGTATCAATGACTCCAATAAGAAGGTAAAAGAGAGGAAAGTTGAATCGCTTTGCCGGTTTGAATATATTCCAATAGGCGTCGAAGGGTTGAGCTGATAAGCCGAACGCGACAATTGTGGAAATGAGCCATGCTCCAGTGAAGATCATGAGTGCTAAAGAAGCATGTTGATACCACTTGGTGATAAAGAACAGGCGGCGGTAGAACGTAAGAACCGAAATTTTTATGCAGAAGATTGAAACCCATCCTGGAAAGATTCCGCATGCGAAGGACTGGGTAGTCGTTAATTCTGTTATTCTTTCCCGTGATAGAGAGTAACTTGAGTAACTCACCATAAGATAGTTCCGGTACACTTGCGCGTTCTTTGGGTTTTTCTTCACAGCCAACATGATATGTATCATACTGGGTACTGACCCACCCCCAGTGAACCGCCCTGGATTATTTAGCTAAAACTATCCGTACTTAAGCAAAACAGTTTCAATTACCCCATATGAGAATTGCGAGCATGGCATAGAAGAAGAGGATTCCGGCAATTATCCAGTAATCGTCTGCATGTATACCTTGCTTGTACTTGATTTTACAGAAAAACCGCATCACGACCGCAACGAGTGCGAGCACGATGCAGAGTATGTCTTCATGGAACGCAATAACCCCATTGTGATCGAGAGTGTACATTATCACAATATCGATTCGTTGGTGTAAGCGGAGAGACGATAGTTGGGCATAAGCCTACTATGTTACAGTCCCCATAGCGTTGAGTGTTCCTCTAGTCGCGCGTGCTTTTCTTTCACCCTTTAGCGTGCAAGTTTTAGAGTATGCGGACTTCGGGTTTTCTGGGACAAATGAAAGCCATTGAATAGGCGAGGGTGCATATCCGGTCCCTGTATGCTTATCTTGGCTATCGAGAACAAGCATTGGGCCTTGCTTCTTAATAACCAATCAATATTTAGAAATCCGATCCCTGTTCGGATACGAAGTGTATTTTATCTGTGACATGTCTGTTCGAATGAGGATCGAGGGAGTTCCTCTCTGCTCATGCTCAGCCGGATTACTAGTTCGCTGCGTCCAGCCGGCCCCCAGCGCAGTCAGCACATTTACAAGGATCCATGCATGGGGCTGCGTACATACGAGTCTTAGAGCTATCAGAACCGCCACATGTCGTACGATAGTGCAGGTGGCGTCTTAGATAGAGTATGGGCACTCCACGCGTCGTTCCGTTTTCTTTTCACGGCTGATTTTGGCCTTCCAAATTGAGCCCTTAACCCGACAAAAACCTGTATCTATTGGCTACACAATTCAGAATTTGGGCTATTCTTTTAGCCTTCGATCCGCCATGTCATTTTTCTGGACTTAATGCACTACCATACTGTACCAACACGACTAAGTCTCTCTGGAGACAACTGTCGTGCAACCACACTCATGATCGCGCAATGTAGTGCTACAGTCAAGCATTGCCTCTTCTTGCCTCGTCTTACAACCCCGACTATGAACATTCTACGGAAATCTGAGTCATGGATGTATTGCGTAGGGATCAGCGGATCGTCTGTACGTGTTCGGTTAGCCTTATCATAAGTATGAGTGTATCGAGCAGTACTTGATGATGATATTGGATGAGACCTTATGTAGCCACCATTAGCTCCGCAACATGCCTAACCGGATGATCAAAGACCATAGAGACAAAGAATGACTGGCTATCGATGCATTGCTTACACCGTACAATTCAAAATGTTTTGTGGCGTCACATAGAGTTCTGTTCGTGAGGCAGTTTACGATCATTGCCAATTCAACTCTCCACTTCAACCCTCATAATTATACTTGAATAAAAATGGTTGCGGAATACGCCCAGCGTATCTCGAATACGGAAGTTGTAAAGGATGGTAGAGGAATTACATGCGGTGAAGTCGAGAAGAATGCACAGACAAAGAACAGAGAGCGAGGCGAATACATCGTGGGTGCAAGATTGCACATAATAATCATCGTGTATGAGACAAAACAAATTGTTCAGATACCACTGCAAGAAACTGACCTCCCAGTCTATGCCTGAGTCTTTTCTTACCGAGTCTTGAAATGACTATTGTCAGTACATCACTAGTATCGATTACCGATAACCTCCACGGTTTTGGACGGAGTAGCTGGATTGTGGCAGCATATTTGTTGACCTATACTGGTACGATTACAAGACCTTGTGTGAAATGCTAGTCTGACAAGATGTCTTATAGCATTGATGGTCGTGGTGGCGAAACTGAGTGATTGTTTCGGACGAAAAGTCACTTTCATAGCTTCCCTAGCTGTTTTCACAATTTTTTCTGGAGTTTGTGCGTGTGCCCAGACACTAACACAACTGTAAGCATCGCTCTTTGTAGCCAACACTGGACAATGCTGTCGCTGATGAACAACAGGATTGTGTTTCGGGCACTACAAGGGCTCGGAGCCTCTGGTGTTTACTCTCTAGTTTTCATCATAGTGCTCGAGTTGGTTCCCAAGTCCGAATATCCTAGAGCTGCCGCCTATATATCAGCCATTGTCGCCATCGCAACATTCTGTGGTCCGCTTCTGGGAGGCTTAATCAACACACATACCACGTGGAGATGGATCTTCATACTCAAGTCAGTGTTTTCTAGACTCCACATTAGTAGTCTTTGTCTTACCTACTTAGCGTCCCCGTTGGTACTTTGGCAATCTTGGTATTGGCCTTCGCCTTGCCAAATGCCTTTCCTTACCATGGCCTTCCCAAGCACCCTGCTGTTCCTTTTAGGCGCATCGATTTCGGCGGTTTTCTATTGATGGTAGCTTCTATAACACTGCTTATGGTTGGCTTCGAAGAAGCTAGTAACATGGCTCCTTGGATATCTGCTAGATTTCTCGCCCCGGTACTCGTCTCGATTCCATGCTCGCTGGCTTTCATTCTCTATGAACGTCAAGTGACAGTGTTCGAGAGCAAAAACAAAGATCCTGTCTTTCCCTGGAGATTTTTCTGTAGCCGCGTCATGATGGGTGTGATCTGGTATGTTGCAGAGTCTTTCGTTCTATGCGATCCATGAATCATACTAAATTAACTACAGGAACTCATTCTTCACAGGCGCCGTCTTCATTACATGTATCGTGCAAATACCCCTGCGCTTCCAGGCGGGGAACGGGGAATCTCCATGGCATGCAGGAATTCGGCTGATACCTTTTGGTCTTGCTGGTCCTATTGGGTCTGTTCTAGTGGTCGGTGGGTGTAGCAGACGGCGGCTGCCTCCCGTGTACCTTCTTATACCAGCAGCCTTGCTTCAGATTATTGGTCTTGTGTTTATGTCCCGTTTGTCTACTGGTAATGTTATGTGGAACGGTCAGTACGCGATGCAGGTGCTCACTGGCTTGGGATGCGGCATGTCCATGGCTATTACTACCGTATTGACTCCCTATATCGTCGAACCGTGCGATCTCGGTAAGTACTCGCATGAATCTTAAGGGAGAACTAATAGATTCTAACAAACTGTGGCAGCAACGGGTACATCAGCCATGGTACAATTCCGATTGCTCGGCGGTGCGCTTGCTCTGTGTCTAGTTACGGCCGTCATGAATAATGGTCTCCGCGAAGATCTTCTCCCATATATCGATCCAGATATTATGGGTCATATATTTCGTACGACAGCTGCCATTAACGAACTATCAGAACCAACAAAGACGCTTGTACGGGATGTTTTCATGCGTGGTTACAATCTGCAGCTGCATATACTGATCGGCTTTGCAGGAGCGCAGCTTCCAGCAACTCTGCTTATGTGGCAGAAAGAAGGTATCAGAATCGAGTAGGGAAGTGATCACAACTTCGTTGAGTGGGGAGCTGTCAGGACATCGACAGCCCAACCTGGTCAATATGTATATAGGATACTATATTGAATAAGCGCGCTGAAGTTTCCCAGCGTAATCACTGATTGAGGGCCTTATTCTATTTGCACATGTTAAATTTAGTCTCCCACGCTGTATATAGCTCTTCGCATGATCTGTGCCATCTTATTTGCAAGCGTGCGACTCATAGTCTTTGGTATTCCCGGGCCTCCTTCATACATCAGCTCCTCCCTTAGCCCTCGTGTAAATAGTAGACGAGCTTGCTCTGAACCTATGCATAGATCTATGTCGGCACTTGTTCGAAAATGGGCGCTCGCTATGTTGACAAGTTCATGTTCTCGCAGTTTGAGTGGCTGCACAGCACCGTGTAGCAGGGCTATGGGATCCACGACTACTTCACACGAGAACAAGATTACCGTTTTCAAGTCTCGTTTCGTAGTCTTCCTGAACATGACACTAGTGAGAAAGGTAGCCGCAAGGGCTGCGCCTTGCGAAACTCCGATGATACCGTCGAATGGTCCTTCGAGGTCAAGATAATGGTCTAAATCATCCAAGGCCTTGTTCCAGGTTTCAGGATCTTCTTGTACCACATAAGAGAACAATTCTGGAGTTTGAAACGCATAATTAGTAAACCTTTCTACTTGGGCAAAGGAAAACCCACCGTTCTGCGCATCATCGGGTATGGTGCCTTCAACGAAGTGATAAGTATGGCCATCACCTAGTTGGTATTGTACGGCACCTGGAGAAACCGCGATCAGTATACGGTATTTCCCGCGACCATTGAATACGTACTAAGTTGCGCTTGGAGTATCTTGACACTAGAACTCTTACCATGAAGGCAAAGAAAATGCATCTTGATCTATCAGTAACTGGGAAGGGAAATGAATGCAAAGATGTCACAGTGAACAGCGGTAAGTACGGTTTTTGGGTCCTCCCTGGCACTTCTGCAGTCAGTGCAGCCCTCAGCTGCCATGTCACAAATCCGGAGAACATCGCTTACCGCTAGGGTGTCGCTCATATTTCCTTAGCGTGTCTTAGTGTACTCGGGCTTATTCTATGGGCAGCTCTTATCGGTAGATCTGTATAGATTTACCGAAAAACAACTTCAGTGACGTTCTGATGGCATCTTGCAAGGGGTTACTTCGCCGACCGTTCGACACGAACTTAAAATGGAAGGTCCCAATGTATGGCACAATGCGATGGAAATAGACCATACCGGGTACTACAAATGAGCCGGGGACGGACAATTTAGATTCTGCATATACGAGGTAGATGTGGGAATCCCTGTTCAATATCCCAGTCACCTCAAAATCTTCTCTGTCGACTACATCTGTAGGTCTGTGCAACGGCTAGGTAGGCACTATTGATGCATCTGCCGGGTTCGGATAGGAAACTCACCATCGCGTATCTTCTGATATGAGTCCACCGCTAGGTAAATACGACAGCTTCGATCGCTCTTTCTTGTTGAATGCAGTGCGATACTCACCTAAAAGACATACTACAACATGATTCGAGATGATCAGGTCAACGATGGCTCTATTGCGATCATTGGGTTCGCTCTCAAAGCCCCGGGGGAGCAAACTCGACGCAGAGTTTCTGGGACATGATGGTCGAAGGACGCTGCACCGTATCTGACATACCAGCTTCTCGGTTCAATGTTGATGCATTTTGGGACCCAAGACCCAACGTGCCGGGAACCGTAAGTTCTGTCAACATGGGTACTAGATAAGAGAATGACCATATCTCAGATGCGATCGAGAAAAGCGCATCTGCTTGAAGAAGACATTTCGCTCTTTGATGCGGCCTTTTTCGGTGTGTCGGATGCCGAAGCAATTGGTATGGATCCGCAGCAGAGGCTACTTCTGGAGACTACATACCAAGCATTTGAAAATTGTAACATTTATTATGCCTAACTAATCAACATGAACTGACGATGCATAGCCGGGATCACCATTACAGAACTTCGCGGCAGTAATACTTCAGTTCATGTGGGAAGCTTTTCAGATGACTATAAGACATTGATGCAAAAGGAACCTGAGAGAATGCCAAAGTATAGTGCGACTGGTGCCACCTCTTCCATGCTTTCGGGCCGTCTGAGCTCCTGGTTTGATCTAAGAGGTCCGAGTGTAACCATTGATACGGCATGCTCTAGCAGTCTAGTGGCCCTCGACCAAGCATGCCGTACACTTCGGCTTGGTAAAGCTGCGATGGTCAGTCATCTTCTTTGCCACACAGCTTTAACATACAAGTCTGAAAAAACTAACTTACCCTGAACAGGGTGTTGTCGGAGGCTGCAATCTGGTATACTCCGTCGAAAACTCGATTGGCCTTTCCCAAATGGGATTTCTTTCACCAGATGGTATATGCCACAGTTTTGACACTCGTGCGAATGGCTACGCACGCGCTGAAGGATTTGGGGTCATCATAATCAAAAGTCTCTCCAGTGCCATCATGAATGGTGACACTATTAGAGCGGTGATAAGAGCCACGGGAACTAATCAGGACGGCGGCTCTCCTCTTGCAATGCCTAGCAAAGAATCGCAATCTCAGTTGATTGTTGACACATATCGAAACGCTGGTTTAGATATGTCTTCAACCCGCTATGTAGAAGCCCACGGTTTGTTCTCTTCTTCCAGATCCTCAATGATCGGCCGGCTTATCAAATGCAGGTACTGGGACTCCAGTCGGAGATCCTATCGAGACAAGTGCCATTGGCCATGCCTTTGGAGTTGGTGAGAACAAACGAGACCCTATCTACGTGTAAGTATTCTGATCTGTACACATATTTCTGGACATTAATTTCTCTAGTGCCTCGCTGAAGTCCGGATTCGGACATATGGAGGGGTGTGCAGGAATTGCTAGTATAATTAAGAGCACTCTTATCCTAGAAAATGGCATCATACCTCCGGTGGTTGGCCTTAAAACCGTCAATCCTGATATAGACGCTGAATTTCTCAATTTGAAGGTTCGTGTTAGATGCCAACGGTCGACTATTTGCTCAATTCTTGCAGTTCCCACAAGTTGCAACTACCTGGCCGAATAATGAACCCCGTCGAGCCTCTGTCAACTCCTTCGGATTCAGCGGTACCAATGCTCATGTGATTATCGATGACGCCTACCACTATCTACAACAGCGAGGCTTACATGCGTCTCATAACACGACGATAGCATCGAATGAGGTTAGATCTTTGGTATCTTCGACAAAAGACCTCGTGAAAACTACTGCAACCTCTCGACCAATCCTACTCATGTGGTCTGCCTTCGATGAACACAGCCTTGAAAAGATGATATCAGATTATATACAATGGTTTGAGAATGAAGCTTCGAATAATCCTACAAGCAACTGGGTGCGCAGTCTGGCTCACACCCTACTTCAAAGACGAACAGTATTCCCATGGAGATCCTATACCATCGCTTACCCATCTTCTACGAAGCTTGTGAATATTACAAAGCCTGTGCAGTCGGTTCAAGCATCGGAACTATCACTGACGTTTGTATTTACTGGACAAGGTGCTCAGTGGCATTGCATGGGCCGTGAACTATATGCATATGAGGTTTTCAGAAAAAGCGTGAAGAAAGGAAGTGCATATTTGCAAAGTCTTGGGGCTGAAGACGACATGGAAGGTGAGTATATTCAGCTGGAGCGTACTTGGCTAATCGCCTTAGAATTCATATGCGGAAGTATCGAAGATGACTCCCGGATCACAGCACCCACAGTAGCTCAGCCTCTTTGCACAATCTTACAGGTCGCTCTTGTAGATCTGTTAGTATCAGTCAATCTACTTCCTGCTGTTGTTGTGGGCCATTCTTCCGGTGAAATTGCTGCAGCGTATGTTTTGGTTTAGTGTTTCGCATGACCCTGAGAAAGTTAACGATTGAGCATAGGTATGCATGTGGTGCCATTGACCAAGAGTCAGCTTGGAGAATTGCTTATTTCCGTGGTGTCTGCTCAAGCAAAGTCGCGAAATCTCCCACTAGATTTGGAGCTATGATGGCTATCGGACTCTCTGAGGATAAGACGATAGAGTACCTACAGCATTATCAAGCCGAGGTTGGTTCCGAACTCGATGTTCGAGTTGCATGCATTAATAGTCCATCTAATATTACCATATCTGGAAATGCTTTACAGATACAATCACTCGCCGCGTTGGCAAAGCAAAGTGGTATCTTTCACCGGATCTTAAAAATACCGGTCGCCTATCACTCACCGCATATGGAAGACATAGCTAAAGAATATGGAGCGCTCATTGGCGATATTAATCCCGGATATCATACAAAACATCACGTCAATATGGTGTCCAGTGTTACCGGAAAGCGGATCGAAAAGCACGAACTTAGCGATCCAAACTACTGGGTGAAAAATTTGACATCGCCTGTCATGTTCATGCAAGCTTTCCAAAACATCTGCACCCAGTCACGACCAATTTCAATCCCCAAACTTGATCGTTCTCATCTCAAACAGTACTGGGCGACTGATTTATTGGAGATTGGCCCTCACGCTGCCCTTTCTGGCCCAATCCGCGAATGTCTACAAGGGCTACCTGTGCCACGCCAACTCGCTTATCAGTCCCTCATCACCCGGAACAAGGACGCCTGTAATACGTTCATGGAGGCCGTGGCCCGATTGTATTGTAAAGGTTACCCTGTGCTGACACTTAAGCTGAATGGAGATGGCGCGATGGATACTCGATGTCTCTCCACGCTACCAGCATATCCATTCAATCACACGCGGTCTTTCTGGAGCCGCTCTATCACGAACGAGAGCTACCTCTTCCGGAAATATCCCAAAAACGATTTCTTGGGTAGCCCGACCGCAGACTCTAGCTCTCTGGACTCTCGTTGGAGGTTCAATCTCAACTCTACAAACTCTGCTTGGGTGACGGATCATCGAATTGGGTCTGTTATTCTTTTTCCTGCTGCTGGAATGCTTGTTATGGCTATTGAGGCGGTAACGCAGCTTGAGAACGATTTTGAAATATCTGCGTTCGAGATTACGGATATTACCTTTCTTGCAGCGGTCGAGGTACCTGAGGATACTGATGGCGTGGAATTGCAACTTCGAATGACTCAAATACGCCCCGAAGAACGGTTCAGGTTACCAAAATACTCTTTCAGCTTAAAGATATGCAGATCAGGCGATGAAGTGGAGTCATGTAAAGGTAACATCTGCGCGAGTCGTAAAATACCGACCAATGAAGTGGACATGAATAATGAAGAGGAATATCTGGGGAAACGAGCAAGGCATCGCTTTGAAGAATGGCGTGGCTTATGCAGCCAACGCATGACTGCCGGGGAGGAGCTTTATAGTCGAGCTCGTAAATTCGGATACAATTTCGGTCCTACATTTCTTAGAATCGGAGAAGCAGGAATCTCTTCTACGAATGAAGGCTATTCACGGGTGACCTCACTCCCGACAACTGGCACGATGGTACCTACAGTAATTCATCCTGCGACCCTTGACGCTGTGTTCCAAGTTATCTTGCCACTTTTGCTCCCAGACCTCGAGAGAGGTGCGCGCACCACCGCACTTCCTACCAGGATAAAGAAACTGTGGATACGTCGTCATGGTTTAGCGCACACAGAATCAGTTCCTTTGGAAGAAGTAGCAAGGTACGAAGTCTTGAGCACGCGTGTGGCCAGATATGATGCTTTTGCATTATCTCCTCAGCGGGAATTGATGGTCTCTTTGGAAGGAGCCATGTTTACATCAATTGGCGAGACGAGGTCTTTGGCTGTCACAATGCAGGGAGAGCAAGATCGTATCTGCTGGAACATTTCAAGAAAACCCGATATCACGGCCATGACCCGTACCCAAATAGATTCCCATGTCATGCAAGACATGAAATCTCGGGCTCTACCACCAACATTTTGGAGTATTGTCTTGGATGACTTTGACAAAACACGACGTTTGACACTAAACCGCCTCGAAGTGTCCGGAACGAAAATTGCGGGTCATTTGCAACAGTACCACCAATGGATGCTTTCGCAGGTGTCAAAAAGCCCTGAGAACACGAATCGAGATAAAGGCCCCCAACTCCATGATCCTAAACATCTTTCGAAGGCAGAAGCGCATTTACATTTAAGTCAAAGACTTCAAGGACAGATTTTTGGCATGCTCACCGGAGAGATAGACCCACTCTCCTTGTTGTTTCAAGACAGTATCATTGACGATTTTTACAAGGAATGTACAGACAATTCAGATTGGCTGGGACCTTTGGATCGATACTTGGATTTATTATGCCACAAGAATCCCGCAATGAAAATTCTTGAAATAGGTGCTGGGACTGGAGGAACCACAAAACACGTTTTGGAAACCCTGTGTGCGGAGAAGCTCGGTGCCAAATCAGGCAGATACAGCCAATACTGTTTTACTGATGTCTCGCCATCATTCTTCGCAAAGGCAAAGGAGTCATTAGTGCACTATCCTAAGCTGCATTTCATGACATTGGATATTGAGAAAAATCCATGTACCCAGCAGTTTGAACAGAACTCCTTCGACATTATTGTTGCAGCTCTCGTTCTTCATGCAACTCGGTCGATCAAACGAACACTCTCGAACGTACAGAAGCTTATCAAACCAGGCGGCAAGCTTATTCTCATCGAAATTGTTGTCCCTGGCGAGCCGTGGACTGGATCAATTTTTGGTCTCCTACCTGGCTGGTGGCTAGGCGAGGAGGAACTACGACAACAGAGGCTCAGTCCCCTTCTCACTACTGAAGAATGGCATCAAGCATTACTTGAATGCGGCCTTAGCGGGGTAGACCATGAGTATTTCGATAAGGAAAACTCCCCTTACCGGACAGTTTCACTCCTGATATCCACAAAGCTTGAAGCAAGCATACTTCACTCTGTTAATATGCCGACGGCGTTGGTTTCAATCGATGAAGTTGATGAAATTACTGTTGAAGCGAAAAGGCACCTTGAGGATCTTGGATGTCCTGTTTCTAGGGTTGATCTTGCTGCTGCTGCCCAAACTAGTCCGCTAGGTACTCATCTTTGTGTTATCATCGACTCCACCTCTTCGTCCATACTTCAAACACCATTGTCTGAGTCGTTCATCATGCTTCAACAATTTCTTCAACAAGCTAAGAAAGTTCTTTGGATCTTCCCAAACACGATGGGTGCGGCTTTATCCAGTGGCAACTCAGTCTACGGTCTGGCCAGAACTATGCAAACGGAAGATGTCTCCATGCGATTCACCTTATTGGAACTGACTTCGAAAATAAATGAAAACGATACATCAAAAGTCATCCGTAGGGCTATACAAGCATGTCTATCCTCTGCACAAGCGCAAAACGAACCTGAAATGATGGAGAAGGAAGGTCTTATCTACGTGCCGCGCATCAATGAAGATGTGAGGTTGAACCATTACATTCATACAAGCAAACAGCCTGCTATACTGAAAGAATTGCTATTCAGCAAAGAAGAACTCCGGTTGGCTGTGGGTACTCCGGGACTCTTGGATACCCTGCATTTTACAAAAGTACCCCCATCTCTTTGCAACTTGCACATGGCGAAGTTGAAATCACCGTCAAAGCCGTGGGTATCAATTTCAGAGACACACTAGTAGCACTCGGCCGCATACCCCACGATATGTTCGGCTCTGAATGTTCAGGAATAGTCAGCAAGGTTGGACCAGGCTGCAGATACCAGCCAGGGGACCGAGTGATGGCTTTGACTTCTGGTGCTTTTTCGGCACGAGTTAGGACCCATGATCAGCTGATTGCCAGAATTCCTGGCAACTTGGGGTTTACAGAAGCAGCCAAGATTCCAACCATCTTTGTAACAGCGTACCATGCATTAATCGAAATTGGGAGATTGGATCACGGTGAATCGGTACTTATACATGCAGCAGCAGGCGGAACAGGTCAAGCTGCTATCCAGATCGCACAACATGTTGGAGCTGAAGTGTATGTCACTGTAGGAAGTTCTACCAAGAAGAAGCTGCTTATTGAAACCTATGGCATCCCTGAGAGCCATATTTTTTATAGCAGAGACTCTTCGTTCTCTGAAGGTGTAAAATATAGAACAAGTGGGCGCGGGGTTGATGTTGTTCTGAACTCACTCGCTGGAGATGGGCTACGGGCCTCATGGGAGCTGGTTGCACCACATGGAAGGTTCCTAGAGATAGGAAAACGCGACATCCTGGCTCATGAGAGTATACCCATGTTTAAATTTGCTGATAACGTTACCTTCTCGGCTATCGGTACGAAGCACTTTTCTTTGTTGCTAATCTGTTATAGGCTGATGGAAATATAGACATTACGACCTTACCCGAGAAGAAGGCAAACAGAGCCTTGGCAGCGGTATCTCGGTTGTTCGAAGAGGGAATGCTCAGGTCAGTTCAGCCGTTGCGTGCGTATCCTATTCAAGAAGTGGAAAGCGCTTTTCGATATCTGCAGAGCGGAACAAATGCCGGTTGTGTGGCAGTTGAAGTGAACGAAGAAGCAGTTGTTCAAGTAAGCTCCACTCGTCAACCCTTCATGTCCTCGTGACTAAACACACAGGCGCTGGTTTCTCCTTCTCTCGATCAACTTTTTCTCCCCAACGCCACATACGTAATAGCTGGCGGACTTGGGGGACTAGGTAAGAGTATCGCAAGGTGGATGGTAAAGAAAGGCGCAAAATCCCTGCTACTGTTGTCTCGTCAAGGATGTTTGGCTGAGGGTTCTGAGGAATTCTTATCTTCTCTGCGCGCAGAGGCGATTCGCGTTGAGGCCCCACCATGCGACATCACTGATGCATCCTGCGTAGAGCGCGTGATACAAGACGCTTCGAACGCCATGCCACCAATCCGGGGCTGCGTACAGGCCGCTATGGTACTACGGGTAAGCCTTCCGAGTCTGAATTCTGACTGCGGTTCACTAAAGTAGCACATAGGATGCCTTGTTTCCTTCCATGACGCATGATAGCTGGATGAAAGCAACCGATCCAAAGATCCGGGGTTCCTGGAACCTCCATGTAAACCTCCCATCCGATCTTGACTTTTTTATATTTTTTCTTCGATGAGCGGTATCATCGGTGCTGCTGGACAGGCCAACTACAACGCTGGAAACACGTACCAGGACACGCTTGCTGCTCACCGCCTGGCCAAGGGACAAAAAGCCTCTTCACTCAATCTGACTGTCATTGAAGATCAAGGCTATGTCGCCTCATTGGGAGATAATGCTGTGTTCAACCCACAGCTCAAACGCCTAAGAGCTTTGTCAATGCCTGACCTGTTCACCATCTTGGAGTACCATTGTGACCCCAATCTCGGCATCGAGCAAATCCAAAGCCAGGTACTCACAGGTCTCAAGATCCCCCGAGAGCATGGAGAACTTGGCTGCCCAGAGTTTATGAGCCGTCCGATGTATTCTCACATCCATCAAATCGAATCAGGTCATGCATCTGCGACGACGGGCGACACTCGTACACAAGTTCAGTCGGATCTAACAACTTTGGTATCTACTAAGTCACTCGATGAAGCGGGTCCAATAGTCACGCTCGCGATCCAAGGTGCCTTGGCTCGTGTTCTCTCACGGCCAGTAGATGAGATCGACGTCGGGATGCCGATGCACGCACATGGTGTTGACTCACTGGTTGCGGTGGAACTTCGAAATTGGTTTTCAAGAACTCTGAAGATGGACGTGACAATGTTTGACATCTTGGGAGGTACTATTGAGCTGCTATCAGAAACTGTTACGAAAAATTTGTATGATGCTTGAGGAGTTTGGGTTGATTAGATTTAGCAATGCCAGATGCAACAGTTTTGGCCCCCACATGACTCCACGGAGGGTACTATAAATACGCCTTCCAGTATTACAGATACGCACCCAGAGCTCCTCATCGTTGGAGCCACGCCCCAATTCTCCTGGTTTGTACCCTGTTTCCGCTAGCGTTGTTCCTGGCTCGTAATCCTCTCACAGCGCCCTTATCTCGTGTCTGCAAGAAGGTTAGTCCTGGCCTTTGACGTTAGTCCTAACAGTGTTCACACTACAGCTTCCCTTTCTCTACTAGTTGCCGACCATTTCTGAAGTTGAACAACAGTTTATTTCCGTATTCGCGTAGCTACTCGGCTAGGGGTGGTCTCACTGTCATTGCATCTCGAGACGCAGGTCCTCTAAGCCACAGGTGCTATGACTGGATCCGTGACTCACTACCATATGGGACAATTATATGTATATAAAGCACAATATTTCACATGGGACGAAGAATTCACAGCAACATGAAAGCAAAAATACTGCAGCGAGTTTTGGCGGAAGCCAAACAGGTCAACGCCGACTTTTCCAACCTGCGCACCGTTATCTCTCTTGATCCTGAAGATGACGCTTCACTTTTCTATTTCATGATGCTCCCGAATGACGGAGCAATGGCCCACCTTACTCTCGTCGGCAGCCTCTACATCCCCGAGAACTACCCCGAGGCACCGCCAGTCGTGCGACTTTACACACCCACCAGAAGATACAACGTCGACGTGTACAGATCTTACTATCGATCCAAGACGCATAGCACCATGTGTTTCGATATTCTTCGATCGGAGGCCCAAGGTGGCACATGGGAACCGTTGTACACCCTCTCCTGCCTATTCGCCTCCCTGATGTCTGCCATCGTATCGTTCTACGTCTCCCAGCAGTCCGGATACGAGCTACCTGAGTACGTAACTATGGAGAAATTAGAATACGTCAAGAACGAGGCAGAAAAGACATACAAGATATACAAAAATCGACTACCTCCTGTTCCTCGCATCCCACTTATCCAAGCCACCGCAGTGCCTGCAAAACCCCTGTTTGAACCGCAGGAGCTTCTCGCTGGACATCCAGAAACACTTACTTCAGCACCCATCTTCCTTCAAACTGGGTCAGATGAAGTATACTCTTTTGCAGTGGACCTATCGCGCCTCCACAAGGACATTGTTTTCTCCGTCGTGGTGAGCAACTCCCTCACCGACCTAGTAGGCAAGCAGAAGAGTACTATTCTAGTACGTAACGGCGTCACGGCTACAGCAGCACGCAAGCGGGCAGATCAGGCCACCATGTGGTTCTACCACGGGAAGCCAATGAATGACGGGGAGATGATGTTGCACGTGACGATCGGGAGGGACCAGATGACGTTTGCGTACTACGAAGATGATAAATTATATGTCCACGGAGACTGCCCGGTATCGCGGCTGTCGGCGGAACATATCGGCGATGTGAGAGGCATACCCTTTTACGTGCACATCTATACCAGGAACAAAAAGGGGAAGCTCGGCGAACCTGTCACAATAGACCTGCTTGATATTGCAGGGGAAGGGTACATCTACGAATCCACGGGTAAAGAGGCAAGCAAGGACTATGGCATCGAACTTATCAAACCGGATGTCAAAAGTGGGGGGCGGAAGCTGTCACGAAGAAAGAGGAGAGGACTGAGTGGGATGATGGACTGATGGATGGGATGGCGGGTTTGCTATTGGATTAGTGATAATGATGTTCCTATTTTCTCTAGAAACATCTGCTTCTTTTGATAATATACACATTGTGAGGCGGGAATACTATTTGTAGCCCATACATAGGTAATGCCGTCTCTGATATGTGAAAAGTACAACCAAGGAGGAGGAAAGCGTACATACAGCCCTGTAGTTAGTCACGCCATCTCATGTGCTCGGGCAATATATGTACGCTATATTATGTGACACTTCGTAATAGATGTCATGTAGTGACGAATTCTTCCGGAAAAAGTCATTCAGATGTCAATACCCGAATCAGGAACCGAAGAAGAACATGATGGAACGATGACACCAGGGCGAGACACAACTATTTAATAATCAAAGAAGCTAAATTGACCGATTCCTATTCGCAAGTGGATACCGAAGTCTGGATCAACTGCGAAGGTGGAGTGTGTTGTTAGCGCTGGTTGATCTTGGGTGAAAATTTTAAAAGGGAAATTCGAATCGAGTATTGATAGTAGAATGATGCAGCGGGATATATTTATTATACAATTACCTCTGTTTTCATCAAATAAGCATCGGGCTTGTGGTTTAGTGGTATAATTTTCCCTTAGCATTGTTCGTCTTCTCATCCAAGACGCAAAGCGTGGGAAAGGTCCTGGGTTCGATTCCCAGCAAGTCCATCTTTTTGCTGTTTTCTCTGAATAATATAACAAAGGCACAATTGCCATTTAGGTTTCGTAATGCGTACACCGGACCGTTATTTTTCTCCAATTCTTTTTTGCTGTAGTGCCACCACACTCTCCATCCATCGCGGCAAGCGGATGTTTCTCGGTACGAGGTAGACTGGCATGGTAAAATAATTTAATTATGGTTCAGACAGCCTCCTGGTATGCCTAGATGTTCGGTGGAGGAACACATTGCCCAACTATATAACGCCAACGTACGCCTAAAGCACCAATGCGGGATACGGATCCCATGTGTAGCTCTTCCCTTCTGCCTATTCGAGAGAATTGAATGTATTACGCACTTCAATGCCTTAAATGTAGCATGAACTATCCGACCGCGTAGATAACAGTGCCCCAGCTGTATTTCTGCCATGAGAAACAATGTGCCAACTGTAGAATTTTTGGCAGCTCCTGTTTCGTTGCTTTTTTTTGCTGTGCCTGCACTGCCGATCCATTTGCCGTGGGCCACGTGCCGCCGTGCACATCTAGCCGCTAATCATGGGCAAATGCAAAGTTTTGCTCAATAAGACGGCACTAAAGGATCGCCGTCTCTCTGCTTCCTTTCTCGCTGCTCAAACGCCTGGCTCAACCGTACTGATATCCCGCTGGACCTGAAGTTATAGGGCCCATATCAACCGCCTGTGGCATTGGTTGCATAGGCATAGGCATCTGCATCTGGCTCGGGTCATTCGAAAAGTCAAAGCTTGCTGCCCAATCGTAATCGGGAAACTGGTCGAGAACGGGCGGGAACATGTACGCTTCGCCGTCCCATGCACCATCAAAATGGATAGGGCCAGCCTGGCTACCCATGGGTAGTGGCGGCAGTCCATTTGGATCCGCCTTGACAGGCTGTGGTGCAGATGTCGCTGTCATTGATTGAGATATCCCTGGTGCTGTTTGAGTCATTTCCCGCTCATAGTCTTACGCGCACATCTGCGTCAGTACAGCGCTGTGCTTGGGAAGCGTAGTGAAGGGGAACTTACCAGGGGTTGTAGGCTGTGTTTGCGCATTCGCTGGGAGGCCTTCTTCGCCATTGTAGGGATTGTACATGAGCCCGAATTCTTCACGCCAATACCAGAACATGTCGAAGGAAACGCTCATACTTAGCCGTGTACGTAAGCGCAATCCAAGGCTTTCAGTGGTGCCGTTCGGGCGCTTGAAAACTTTAGTGCTTGGCCATAGGTTGGTGAGAATTTGGCAACATCGCTCGCCCAAGTCGCCATTTTGCAGAGAAGTTGCTTTACAGAACTGTGCTGCGTTGAAATAGGCTTGTTCACCAGCAGGAAGATCGAGATGCTGGCTGATAGGTGATCGGGCAAGCTTGAGGATAACAAAGCCCGCTAAGCAAATAGTTCGGTCGATGAATGACTGAGAGATGAACGCGAAATTGGCT
This sequence comes from Pseudopithomyces maydicus, assembly GCA_026873275.1. Classification (NCBI taxonomy): domain Eukaryota; kingdom Fungi; phylum Ascomycota; class Dothideomycetes; order Pleosporales; family Didymosphaeriaceae; genus Pseudopithomyces; species Pseudopithomyces maydicus. The sequence goes on along the minus strand of JANTUC010000003.1, from coordinate 945,852 downwards.
TGTTGGGTCATTGCATGAGCCGTTTGTGAAGTAGATATACAGAGGGAGTATAAGCGGCTGAGTGCTTCGGCATCTGGTCCCGGGTTCATAGGATGCGCGAAGAAATGGCAGGCCATGACATGGATGCGGGCGCAGTTCAGCTGGAAGGTATCTATACCAGGTTAGCCAGGATATTGGTTGGGAAGCTGCTCAGTCACCGACCCAGCTCGTTTGTGGAGACAGCCGCAAGCCTTAATAGTTGCGAGTCAAATATGCTTATCAAAGACCTGATAACCTTCGCATCAACATTGGGGGATTTGATGTCTGTCCGTGCCATTGCTGCCATAGTTCTGTGCAATATGATATGAACTTTGCGACTGAACTGCAAATCTGGTGGGAATTGTGCGGCCAAGTCTTCCCGGTCCTTTTCTTGGCCGTCGTAAAATGATTCTGACAAAACCAAAGGCGGAATACCCTCGGCGCAGCTTGTTCGGATGGACACGATGAGGGCTTGCATCCATAATTTTGCTCTAAAAACTACATGCTCTCGGTCAGTTTTCAATGGCGTCCGGGCGAAATCCTGGCCCACTCCTGCTATATGCAGACCAATTGACGTAGCCAGGTGTATAGCGGCACCGCACAGAACATGTGTCATGTCTTTATACATGGAATTGGTTGGCAACCGCCAGGTGCAAAGAATTAGAAGACCTTGAATAACCGGAATTGGTGTGGACCGGAGGGCCATGGAAGAAAAAGCAAGCGGAGTTATAAGCTGGCTGACTTTGTCGAGGATACCTCGATCTTCGAGATAATGCCGTGATCCCGTGACCACGATACACCAAAAGAGGAACGGAGAAAGTTCATAATAGCCGTTCGCGCTGCTGGGACTTTGCGGTGATTCCAGAATTGGAAGGAGTGGATGATATTGGGTGAAAAACCTAGGTCTGAGTCAGCAGACACGCTTTTTTTTGCTGTTGCGAGACATTGCACATACAATGCAAAGCAATCGTCAATTTTTCGTGCGTCGACGACGAATCCGTCGAGGGCGCGCGGAAGCGTCGGACCATTTGCGTTACCCTTTATGTCGTTGGGAATGGAGCCGGGTATACCAAGGTCCATGGATGGGCTCATGCTGGCCTCTGTACAAGGGGCACTGGGATTGGAAAAGCTGCCATTGCCTGGCTCATGGGGGCTTCGGAAGGAGCTGGCATCGGCCAAACTTCCTGGTGTCGAATGCACTTCTCCGTGGCCACCCTGGCGCATGTTCCAGCGCAGCTCTTCCAGCTCGCGGCGCATCTCAGCCTTCGTCTGGCGCAGATTGCGGGTGGAGGTTGGCAGGATGCGGCACTCCAGATTCATCTTCTTACAGCGGCTACATGGCTCATGGGGAGTCTTGTGCTGCTCGACATCGCAGCGGATCTGGCATGGAGCAATCAGTGCACGTGTTTCGCAGTATCTTCGGCACAGCTCACCTTCTGCTGACGACATTCTACACATGCTTTACGTCTTGGCTGCGTCGTCATGCTGAATTGGGCGCAGGCCTACATATACCGACCCCCATGCACGTCGCCGTTCCGATGAGATGATAGAGAACAGGAGGGGCGCTCGACGGACAGCTATAGCTATAGCTCGTGGCTATGATGCGTGGGGCTAAAGAAGCCGTAAGAGCAGTTTTGTCTGCTTTACGCCATGATTCGGTCTCAGGCCGGTGGAGCTCGGATAGCGGGGAGGGGGTCCGAGGAAGGACCGAGACGAGGCGGGGCGATTCCACGTGTCTTGCCTGGTGAGTAGGAAAATCTTCATGGATGTTAGGGTGTCCGCTGTCTTTATGAGAGATTGCGAGGGCCCGCGTTGGCTATAGGGCTGCTCCTCGTCGGATAATGGTGAGGCGTGGTGCCGCTGGGGGGCAGGCGTATCCTGGGGATCTGCACCGTCATTTTGACCACACTAGACTGGGCCTGGCATAGCCTGCTTCAATTGTTTTCGACAAACACCGCCTTGATCTCGGATTACCTGCTGCCAATTCCGTTGCAGAGCCTCAGGTCCGGTGAGCTCATTAGGGCCCGAGCCGGGACCAAGCATGGGAGGCGCCATGATGGCACATGATGAAGAACGGATGGCCCATGAGCCATCCACACCGCGTCCCCATTGTCCCATCTGCATCACGTAACCAGGCCTCGGCAATTGCGCAATGCGGTATGAGCTCGTACGAGCTTGCACACTTTCGAATACATTTCTGCCAGGGAAAATGTCTGTCTCGAGTGTTGACCCAGGGAGCAAATTCTTTCACGACAGTGGTAGCGCGTGCAATGACCTCCAGAGGGCCACAATGCCTTGGCACGGCAGCGGTAGCGTACAAGCCCTACTCGTGCTGAATGTAATCATACCTTCTGGGCATTCTCTTGGCCCACTCGGTTGCAGAGACGATGCTTGGGTTCCTCCAGAGGCACCCTTGGCTGACTGGACGCACCTCTGAGGAAAAAGCCGCGGAGAAGCAGCTCGCTGGGCCAGGTGATACCATGGGCAGCTACAATTGCACCTGCACGTCGTGGATAGCGAGTCAGCTATGTTGTACATATGAACACAACAATGGTGAGCCTAGTAGGGTGCTAACCCATGTAGGCGATGATCAAACACTGAGCCTCCAACACCTATCGATAACAACTTGCGGTCTGGACAAAGCTTGGAAATATTTCTCCTTCTACCCAGCAGTCCAAGTAGAAGCTTCCATGTCTCCACCCAAATTTACAGTCACCAGAATGTGCACGTGGGCCTCAGGTTTGTTTTCTTTTGCAATGCATGAGCCGCAGCTCCAGCATTGAAACCACCATCCATTCACTAGACCCTTTCTAGGGTAACATGTTTTCTAAATGCGACCCATCCTCCCAGGCAGGCCATGATTACCTCAGACACCCTGCTCATAGATCCGATACAAATCCAAGTAGCCACGCGTCCCTTCTATGCACCCCGCAACATCCAGCAAGCCTCAACCCCAACCCAAAAGGGGGAGGAAAATAAATAAAATGATCGACAAAGAAGTGTGCGCAAATGGAAAACATACAAGACCACTGGGACCGGCCCAAGCAGCAGTAGCGAGCGAGAAGTCCAGAAGCGCCAACGCCTCAAACTCCCCCTCGTGGTCCCACTTCTACAGAAAGGGCAACACCATGCCCTTCCTGATGGGACTGGCTCTGCCGCCAGACTGCGAACCTTCGGCTGAGTAACCGGAATCGTGGTCAGCATCGTCGTTGTCGAAGTCGATGTCGAAGCCAGTGTCTTGTTCCTCACCGTCCTTCTCATCCGCATCGCCGTCCCACGCTTTCTGCTGGGCGCCGCGGTTGTTCCATCTCAAGGTACGCGAGATGGAATCGAACCACTCGGTAGGCTGTGATAGGACTGTGGGGAAGGGGTATTGTGAGGCGGCAATGGTAACATGATCGCCCTGTCGGAGCTCCACACGACCCTTGCCATCGAAGGCGCAATAGGCGGTGGCGCGCGAATTCCGCGGCACTGCTATGCGCAAAAGCATACTGTCGTTTAACAGCATGGGTCTAAAGCTTAGCGTATGCGGACAGATGGGCGTGAGCAAAATAGCGGGGATATCCGGGTGCACAAGCGATCCACCCGCTGATAGAGAGTAGGCGGTAGACCCTGTGGGAGTGGAGAAGATGCACCCGTCGGCCTGGACAACGGTCAACAGGTTGTTGTCACCGTAGAGCTCCAAGTTGGAAACGTAGGGCGATGGGCCGCGGTCAATGACAAGTTCGTTGAGAACCTCAAACTGCTCAGCTTCAATGTGCTGTGGTGCATCTGGCCCGGCGTTCTTCTGGTAGCGATACACGGTGCATGTGAAGCGCATGCGGAGATTCACACGCATGCCGGCATCGCCCATGATCTTGCTGAGGGCCTCCTTGTACTGGTCGAATTGGAAATTTGTGAGGAATCCAAGACTGCCGAGAGAAAAGGAGAGAATGGGTGGAACAATGCGCTGGAAAAGCCAGGAAGTGAAGAGGACAGTACCGTCACCTCCCAATGTCAACACAAGGTCAAACTTCTCGGGTGATTCCCAGCAGAGATCGGGCGTCCAGAACCTGAGCATATCGTTGAAACGGGAGTCTTTTGATAGCAGCGAAGGCAGATCGAATCGCTTCGACTTGCGGAGCTTGTGGTCTACGTAGACGTTCACGCCAACGTCGGAGCCGTAGCGGGGGTACACAAAAGCCACTCGGTGAGCTCTCGTGTGAGGTGGACCAGCTGGTTGTCCCGCGCTTTGGTGACGATCATGACATTGCGCACTGTCATCTTGATGGGGCGGCGCTGGAGCTGCTTGGAAACCTCGCGTACGCTGGTCGCCGTCTGCATCAGACGGGAGTGCGATATGCTCTCGTCTTCGGCCATCTCGTCGAGCACCTTGTCGAGGTTGACGGCCTTGTCGAACTTCTTGTGGAAGAAGCACGGCGATGCTAGGGCGGCCATCTTACTGGAGAGTTCGGCAGAGTGCAGATTCAGCTCGGAGAGAGCTTCGGCCAGGCTGTTCTGGTACTTCTCCGAGCTGTGCGTCTTGAGGCCGTCGTCCTTTTTGCTGGCCATCATGAGAGCATCCATGGAGGCAGGGTTCGGGTCCAGTGACGTCGGCGGGGGTCGTGACTGGAGGGCCTTGAGGATGGTCTGGCGTGGGATGGAGTCAATGGAATAGGCGTTTTTGCGGTGCTTGATCTTGCGCTGCTCGCGATGCTCACGGAAGGATTTCTGGGGAAGTGCTGTGAGGTTCTCGATGGACGAGGCGGTGCTTATGGAAGCCTGCGAATCGGACCGGGTCGGTTCGTCCGTGGCAGCAACAGCAGGGTGGATGTGAGCCGGCGCAGTGCCGCTTGAAGCCACGGGTGCTACCGAGCAAGCATCGTCGGTGGTGTGTTGGGATGGGGAGCTGTCGGTCGCTGGGGCTTGTGGCGGCAGCGGAGAATGGGGCAGCGGGACATTTATCGCTGCGTCGACGGAATTAAGGCCGGAGAAGGCTGTGCGCTGTGGGGACAGCAGCGGGTGAATCTTTGTCGGAGAAAACGGCTCCCCGAACATGGTGTGCGGCATGGTGTAAGCGGCTGATTATTATTCTTTTCTGACTCGGCGCTAGACGTGTGCAATACGAGATTCACACGGTTGCAGACGGAGATGACGGGGGTTGGCTGGTGGGCGTAAGGTGGTAATGGTGGTAATACCGTGGGATGACTGCGGGTGCCGCGAAACTATGTACAAGAACCGCACAAAACGTAGCCAGACGTCGCGCCGAAGTATTAGATGCACCGAGCGAGGCAGCTGTGCGAGACGGATTAAAAGATGGTGGTTGCAGTGGCTACTGCATGGGCAGGACGCTGTCCAGTTGGTCGGTGGAGGATGTAACGTGTGTGCCACGACAGAACGAAGAAGAGCCCGGCTCGACTACTGCAACAGCGCGAAAACAACGAAGAGGAAAGGAAATGGAATGCAATGTGTGGAAACGACCGCAGGCCGCACCAAAGAACAAGAGACGGAGAAGGTTGACGAGTGTGGCTCCGAGAACATGGCACTAGGCACGAAGCAGCTCCCTATATTCACTTCTGACAGCTCGCAACGTCAGTTCCCACCCTCCAAAGCTGCGAGAGGGTCTACGCGCCAGCCTCAAACCAGAGTAGCGAAACCCCGTGCCGGCTAGCCAGCTGCGAGCTGTTGATACCCCAAGTGTATCACCCTCGTGGGCCTCTCCCCGTTACCCACCCACCGCCAGATGCAAGCAATCCGCCCGCTGACAAGCAAGCTTCCATGTAGGTACACCGACCCAGCTGCGCACAGCGCGCGGGGCCGAGATGCTCCCATCTTCCTGTTTGCTTGCCTATGTACATGCCTACCCAGACACTGTTTCCTGTACGCCCCAGGCTTCTCACCTTGTCACCGATGCAGGACCGATGCAGGACCCTGTGGATTCGTAGCCTAGCTGACCTCCTCCTCCTCCTCCTCCTCCCCCTTCCCCCCATGCGCTCGTCTTGACGCCGTCGATGCTGCCCCATGACTTGCAAATGCAGGCGAATTGAGCCTCCTCACCAGGTGCGGCGACGCGCCATCCAGCTTGCAGGTGCGGCTCGGCTACACGCAGTACAAGGGCGAATAGGAGGGCTGTGAAGACGAAACGGGCTAGGGTGGGCCTCTTTGTTTGAGGTTGTCTCGACACCCACTCCTTTTACCCCAAACCATCCTTCTTCCGCACCTCAAGCGAGCCGATGCTACTGCCGTTCGCCCTGCAGCCATGTGTCCCGCAACGAACCCACCAGCGGCTCTGCCGTGCTGCATTTGGGGGCTGCCGTCCGATCCGCCTTGCTCCAAAATCATACTTACGCGTCAGAAAAATGTGCCACAACGCTGGATTCAAGAGCATGTGCGGCAGTGCACGTGCAACATAGACCTCCAGGGCTGCCACTGAGTCCATGCAGACGGACGAGTGCCTATTTGCGTCGTCCTTGCTCCTAACTGTTTGCATACCAATAGCTGCCAACCGCGCTAGTTCTGTCTGACACTTGTGGACGCCACACTTGGAACCTCAGGTCCGTTAATGGCGCACACGGAGAACCTCCCGGTTGTCCCATTCTTCCGGTTAGTTATCGTGCCCGCCTGCCTGTCATCGTGTTTTGAGACCATGGCTAGCTGTCATCCCCTCCGCGGCGGATACCCGCGTCTGGGAATTGGCAACCTCTCGTTGGTTGCTGGCCAATTCAGCTAAACATCGTGAGAAACTGTCCGTGGTTTTGGGCTGCCTCCTGCATGATGCGCTGTTATCTACAAAACGACGTCGTGTGGCGAACACCGTTTCGTCGTATCGGGAACGTCGGCAGGTCCACCATGGTTCAGAATAATGCGAATGTGAGAATAGGGTGCGATCGACGATACTTGGATATGCAGAATATCACCAAGTGTGATGGAAATCAGTCTTCTTCATTCATTAAATACATCTCGTGGCATGCATCTCTATGGTGGTTAGTTACAGTGACACTGCAAACAGCCGCCATAGCCTTGCGCTGGATGAACTAAAATTTTTAGACCCTCATGCCCGCCCAATGCCCTGGTATCTGTTTTGTTAAAGGTTGAAGGAAAGAGCGTCTCATGTAGAAAGCGCTTGCGCTCCCTACCGGAGGGCCTTGCGGGCGAAAGTGGGCAGGACAAACGCTGCCTCGTGAATCTCCTTGCTGTAGTACTTGCACAGCTTCTCCTCCTCCTCGGCGGACCAGCTGCGCAGAGGCTTCTTGAGATCAAGGCTGCCATCCTTGGAGCAGACCATGAAGCCGATCTGGCCAGAGGGGTAGGTAGGGATCGTGGTGTAGCCGTACTCGACGTTGGGGAAGACTTCCTTGCAGGCCTTCTTCAGGTTGACGATGAGAGGCATGTGGAGCCACTGGTTCTCAGCTACAGAAGAAAAGGGTTGGTTAGCTTCAGCTCAACATTGTATGCAATGGTATCTCAACGTTTGCTCTCCGTGTTTGGGGAGGAGGGGGCTCACAACCTTGAGTGGTGATGACACCACCTTCCCGAAGCGCGCCATTGAGCAGCTCAAAGTACGCCTTCTGGAAGAGCGCCTCAGCCGGGCCATCCGGATCGCTAGAGTCGGTGATGATGACGTCGAACTCGCCCTTCTTGTCCTCAAGGTACTTGAAGCCGTCGCCGACGATGGCCTCAACCTTGGGGTGCTCGAAGCCAACCGACATGCCAGGAAGGTACTTCTTGGAGAGACGGATGACGGCCTCGTCGATGTCGCAAAGGACGGCCTTCTCGACGCAGTCGTGCTTGACAACCTCGCGGAGAACACCACCGTCTCCACCACCGATGACCAGAACGCGTTTGGGGTTGGGGTGCGAGTTCATGGCAAGGTGGGTGATCATCTCCTGGTATCTATCCCAATCAGCCTTTCCCTGGAGCTCAATTGCAGTCCAACATACGAGAACTCGTCGCGCTCGGTGCACTGGATAACATTGTCGAGGACCAGGACGGTGCCGTAATCGGTCGACTCGAAGATGAGCACGTCTTGGTACTTGCTCTTCTCGTGGTGGAGGACCTCCTTGACCTTGAGAGTCATAGCCTGGCCGGGCCACATGTCGGAGATCTCACGGAACCAGCCATCTGAGAAGTTGTGTCAGCATGCAATTCGGACGGTAGAATGAGAATGCAGCAGGGCTAGAGAGCTGCAGATCCGTTCCTTACCCTTGATAGTGGGGTGAACGATTTCAGACATCTTGAAAGTCTGGCGGTTGTGAAGAGAACTGTGAAGGTTTCGTGGCGCAAATTGAGGACTTGTGCGGCAGGGGCTACTAGCAAGTCCTAGCTGAACAGTAAACCTGGGAAGTGCGGTGAAGACTGAAGGTTTTTTGATAGCTTGGGCTGCCATACCAATTTTTCTCGCATGGGGGGCACGTCACGCACCCCGCCATTGGGAGCAAACACGGCTAGCCATATCGGAAATCGGCCATACACGGTCGGCCCGCGCCGCATTACAACACCAAGCACGTCCTGCGATGCTCTAAACACATAGCATCATGTCTGCACTAGTGTGGCCTTCGTACACCATGCCATCTCGGGGTCGGAGTTATCGGCGCCTCGTGTATTTTATCTCAGAACAACTCTCACCTCGCGTCAATCATCACTCCAATAGCATCGCCCATTCCTCCAGGGGATCGTAGGTTAGCGCGGATGCCTAGCACCCTCATCACCAGGTCTGGGAAAGCGCAAGCATTCGTGTAGCCCTGTTGGAATCCTACAAAGCTATGACTATGTGTATGCAGTGCTGGAACATGTTTGGTATATTAACTGGGCTTCGAACCACGATTTCGTTTGACCAGAATCCCGCTCTTTGTCCTCCAAGTAGCAAACAACATTCAACTGTTTAGATCAATATGTCGAACCAATTCAAGCTTTCAGGACTTGCAGAGCTTCTCAAAGGTTCTCCATTCGAGAACACGCCATTGGAGTATGGGGTATCCCAGCATCGTAAAAAAGTCCCAGTGACTCACACCACCTTAGCAAGCTTCCTTGGTACTCACCCGAAATTGAAGAGATCACGCCTCAAGCACAAGAGTTGTTTGAGAAGTACTCCAATGTAGATCCGGAGAATGTCAAAGCACATATCAAAGAGCTTGTAAGAAACCAAGCGTTGCTGTTACGTTTCATCACTGACTGGCAGTAGAGAGACAAGGCATATGTTGTTGTATGTATAGCTAAGAGTCACCAGTCCCCGGCATGTAAGCTGATGCCATCTAGTTTCCCTACCCATGTCTCGCTCGTTGGGCTTTCCTCGAACTTAGCGTCAGCCTTTCTCGTCGCTACCCTGAGGTTGTCGAACGAGTCAAGACCGGTGACAAGTGTACGTAAATGGCCGATCTTGCTTGAATCTGCTCTACTAACGTGGTAAACAGATCTAGATCTTGGTTGCTGCGTTGGCCAGGATATTCGCAAGCTCGTTTTTGATGGAGCTCCGTCCGAGAATACATACGGCTCAGACCTCGAGGGTAATTTCATGGACATTGGGTACGAGCTGTTCCTTGACAAATCGACACTGAAGACCACCTTCATCCCTGCGGACATATTCGACACGGAATCTGGTCTCAAAACCATCGAAGGTGACATCGACATCGTTCATGCAGCATCCTTCCTGCACCTTTTCGACGAAGAGGGCCAGTACAAGGCCTGCCGGCGCATTGTCGAGATTCTGAAAAGCAAGCCGGGGTCGCTCTTCATTGGACGTCAGATTGGTAACCAGGAGTCCGGTGTGTATGTCGGCACGATTGATCCAAGCAAGAGGAGGTATAGACACAATCCAGAGTCTTTCCAAGAGATGTGGAGGAAAATTGGAGAAGAGACTGGTTCCAAGTGGGAGACTGAAGCTTACCTTGAGGACCAAGACCTTCATGCGCTAGCAGAGAAGATGGGTCTCGACGCTGCCTTTGTTCCCCCAGGATCGAAGTGGCTCAGCTTCGGCGTGCGCAGAGTGGAATAAGCACAGTCATACATTGATGGGAATGATGAGTAGGATTATTTGACGGAATTGGAGATGGGCAGATTGCATGTACCAGGGTCCTACTTGGTTTATCTGGGAATCCGATGAGGAGATCGAATCGCTCTTTAAATAGACTGAATTTACACATCCTTGGGCACTGGCGGTTTATTTCTATCCTACCTATACAATCGTGAAGGCAAACGAGGTGAGGTGTGGAGAGTTGGTGGCCTGAAGCTTGAGCTACGGTGGCCAATCACACACTAAGAGGCCTTGGCAACTTCGTGGCTTCATCACCATAACTTTAAACACCCCAATCCCCGCAATTGCACTACAGCTGCTCTTTCCCACAGAACTTGAACGCTCGCCATGGACCCTTACTCTCACGAAGGAGGTAACTTGAGCTCCTCCATCACCCAACCCCGCAATCCTCTGACGCACGCCAGAACTCTTGAACATCCACACCGCGTTCCACGCCGGAGCGCACCAGCAAGTCGTGGACTTTGACACTTCAGGCTTCTCTTCCGAAAATGCGCTTCCCGTTCGCGTCCTAAAGCTTCGCTCGCAGATCGCCCTGGGTCAGGCCCAAGAAGTCGCTTCCTCTCTTGCCAAAGAATCCACACCCGACCTGATTGCCGTGCGGTTACTCGCCGAGTCTGAGACTGGAAAGGATGTGGTTGGTGACGTGAAGAAGTTGGTGGAGAAGGCTGGCCAGGAGAACTTGACAGTGCAGTTGGTTGCAGGCATAATATTGGAGAAAGCTGGGGAGACAGAGGAGGCATTGAACGTTCTGAGCAAGCACCAGGGCAGTCTCGATGCGTACGTCTTACCGAGAAACGCTTCCTACTATGGACAGATCGCTGATAATATCTCTGTGTAGCGTCGCATTGATTGTCCAGATTCACCTGCAGCAGAACCGGACCGATCTCGCCCTGAAGGAAGCTCAACGCGCGCGGAAATGGGCACAAGATAGCCTCTTGGTTAACCTTGCCGAGTCTTGGGTCGGCATGCGCGAGGTACCATTCCCTTGAGGCCCTCTATTCACTGCGACTAGCTAACACATGCCACCAGGGTGGTGAAAAATACCAGTCCGCTTTCTACGTCTTCGAGGAACTGGCGCAGACCTCCCAGTCGCAGTCCCCACACTCGCTCGTCGCGCAGGCTGTTTCAGAACTTCATCTCGGTCGTTTACCAGAAGCTGAAGCCGCGCTCCAGCAAGCTGTGCAGCTCGATGCGAACAACGCAGACACACTTGCAAACCTCGTCGTACTCAATACGTTGCTGGGCAAGAAGGAAGAGGCCGCACAACTCAAGGACCAGCTGAAAGGTGTGAACAGTGAGCACAGGGTGTTGACAGATTGGGCGGAGAAGAAACAAGAGTTTGAGAGGGCGAGGGCAAAGTATACTCCCAAGTTCGAGGCAGCAGCTTAGTGCGTTAATGTGTGTATGGCATGTCAGCGTAATGATTGCATGAGACAGTGCTAGACTGATAGCACGGCGTTTGAAAGAAGAAAGGATATCAAAGTCAATCCACGAGAATATCACCTGTTTATGTTCCTAGCAGTTTTGGTAGAGCAAGCGAACTACAACCGTTATGTCTATATTGATGAACATATGGCGAAGCTTAGTGATCAGCTCGGGCGGTCTTGGTTGGTATCCCGGTATGGAAATTGCCACACAGTAGCTATGAAGCAAGTGGAAGCTTCTCTAATAGATACACACCGCATAGTTCCCAATACTCTCCCGCTCGGCATCTACTCTTGCCGATGCGGTAATCATCACCAGCTCTGTAGATCCTGATCCCTCGACCTCAACTCTCTTTCGACACAACTCAGCTGTGCGACTCAGGCCCACCGCACCGTCCAATCTCCCATTGTCAGCCACGCGACCAGCAGTGGGTCCAGGGCCTCGCTAACCGCGGATCTCCCGCGTACGCGACTCAGCTAACATTCCTTCCACCCCTCGGGCACAACCTATGTATGTACAATACTCTATATATATGATTTCATGCTGTCCGTTATCGGTGAATTCACATCGAAACTGTCGTGCCTCGATGCTCTCTTGTCTCCATCCAATCTATCGTACCAGTGAGATGAACATCTCGAACCGGCATGCATGAAGGAGCGCACTTTGCGACAGCTGCTGCATGGCGTCGGATATGACACGTTCCGAGCCCCAACCAAGCACTCTTGGAACGAGCTTGTCTGTAGCATTTGCGGGCACGCTGGCCAATGCGCTGGCCCGCAGAGCCCATTGTGGAAGCGCGCGTGGCACTACGCCTGGACGGGTGCGGGCGGTGGATGTTTTGGGCGCGGGCAAAGGTACCAAGGTGTGTTAGGATGGGTCCGGTGGAGAGGGGGCACACGACACACGGTATCTATCTGCGTGTAAGAGCGAGTCCGGTGGCGCTAGATGATGGCCTGAGGGATAGCCCGCGGTAGGAAATGCGTTTGGATGCTGGCGGCGGGCTGTGGACCTGGGCGACGGGTTGGGTTCTTAGCCGTGGTGGTGGGTGGGGGATCCACTTGGAATTCACGCTCGTTTTTCTTCGTTTCCCGTTGCGGTGCAGGTGACCTCAGGTCGTCCGTCCGGTAAAAGTTACATATACTTGCCGCGCGGCATGTGCATGAGGGGTTGCTTTATTCTAACCCTACGGTTCTGAGATGTTAATGTAGAGCTGTATATTGCGAACGAGACGCCACTTCAGCCCTGCACGTCAACGTGCTCCACATAATACTCTCGAAAGCGTTATATAACTAGTGTGTGTCGTCATCGAGCCATGAGGGAACGAACACCGGAACGTGTTGGCGATTATCGTCTTAACGGCGAGGTGGAAGAGGCACAGACGCCGCTGCTGGAAAACATGGTTATTGGCGTTCCACCAGTTTTTGAAGGCTTGACGAGGGAGATTGAGCAGTTGGTAGAGCAGCCGCTGCTGGGACCGAAGTCGGCGTTTCCTTCACGTGAGTAATGTCTACCCGTGGACAGTTTAATGATAATGGTAAGAAAATAGTATTGACAGGTGGGTAGCATCATTTGCATTCGCACGGAAAGATGTCTCTGGACAGCGGAAACCACAGGCCATTGCTCACCGAGGGTACAAGGCACAGTTCCCGGAGAATACCATGGGGGCGTTTCGGGGAGCAGTAGAGGTTGGAGCGGAAGCATTGGAGACAGATTTACACTTGTCAAAGGACGGGGTGGTCATGTTATCACACGTGCGTTTTCATATATGATCTGACGAAAGGACAGACAAGGGCTAATGGAGAGCAGGACAAGGACCTAAAGAGATGTTTTGGACGCAAGGAGAAGCTGATCGATTGCGACTACGAGTTCCTGAGCAAGCTCAAGACGCTGAAAGAGCCGCACGAGTCGATGCCCCGTTTGATAGATTTGCTCGAGTATTTAGCGCAGCCCGGATTGGAAGATATCTGGGTGCTGCTCGACATCAAAGTGAGTCGTCCGTAGCCATTACATACCGAAACCAGCCTGACACCAATACAGCTCGATAACGACCAAGAAGACGTGATGCATGCGATCGCGTCGGCCATCTCTGCCGTCGCACCGTCGCCCACACGCCCCTGGTCTTCGCGCATCGTGCTCGGCATCTGGGCGGCAAAATACCTGCCCCTTTGCTCGCGATATCTGCCCTCCTTTCCCATCTCGCACATCGGGTTCTCCATCACGTATGCGTCCCACTTCTTCACTGTCCCCAATGTCTCCTTCAACATGTATCAAGCGGCGCTCATGCTACCGTGGGGCCGAGCATTCGTCCGCAAAGCGCAGCGTGATGGCCGGCCTGTGTATGCGTGGACTGTCAACGAGGAGCGGCGGATGCGGTGGGATATCCGGCATGGGCTAGACGGTGTGGTAACGGACGATCCCAAGCTGTTCTTGGAAGTGCGAAGGGGGTGGCACGAGGGAATGAAGGAGGACCTGGGACTGTGGATGTGGCTAGACGTGCTGCGGGCGAACTTGTTCGTCATGATCTTTTCATTCTTTTTGCGCGTGAGGCACGGAAGCCCGGACAAGCCACTGGTCAGGGCGAAAGTGGAGGGCGATGGTGGGCAGTAGAATAGGAATGCATGGCTGCTTGGAATCTCAGGCCCAGTCCAGCGAATTGCTTTGCGAACCCAATCGTCACTCCACTTGTTGTGATGGGCAGGCGGGCGTTGGTGGTTGTAAACAGCGGGCGTTGAACGAGGACAGAGCAGAGCTTCCGGGTGCGGCCCAAGCACAGGCACGTCCGTCCGACGCGTTGAAGCTCCCCGCACGCGTCTGACTCGACCCGCCTCACACATAGCCATGCCGCGGTAAGCTGCGCCCAGTATTTACGAGGGACATATGGAACTGACATGTTGGAAGCGAAATAATAACACTCCAAGCCGGCCAGTGTGGCAACAGCGGTACGTCTCTGTGCACTTCCCCATGCCCCGCATCCGCGCGGTAAACATTGGCCATGTCAGACAGCGACAAGCGCAGCTATCGAGGCCTTGCTGACGTATGAGCCCATAGTCGGCCAGCAGTTCTGGGAGCAGCTATGTCGAGAACACGGCATCAACCGAGACGGCAACCTGGAAGACTTTGCGACAGAAGGCGGTGACCGCAAAGACGTCTTCTTCTACCAGTCCGACGACACGCGCTACATCCCGCGAGCCATTCTTCTCGACCTCGAACCAAGGGTAAGTTCATTGCGCACATCGGTTGCACCATCGTTTTGCTAACCCTACCAGGTTCTCAATTCCATCCAAACGAGCTCCTACAAAAACATATACAACCCGGAAAACTTCTACATACACAAGGATGGCACGGGTGCAGGCAACAACTGGGGCATGGGCTACAGCATGGGCGAGCAGGTGCAGGAGGAGATTCTTGACATGATCGACCGCGAGGCAGATGGCTCCGACTCGTTGGAGGGCTTCATGATGCTGCACTCGATTGCGGGCGGCACTGGCTCTGGTCTGGGCTCGTTCATGCTCGAGCGGTTGAACGACAGGTTCCCGAAGAAGCTCATTCAGACATACAGTGTATTCGGAGAAGGCGACGTTGTGGTGCAGCCTTACAACAGTATGCTCAGCATGCGGCGCCTAACGCAGAATGCCGACTCGGTGGTGAGTGCCCAACCGAAGCTTGTCATGGACCTCGACTGACAACACAGGTCGTGCTCGACAACGGAGCTCTGTCCAAGATTGCCGCAGACCGATTACATGTCCAGGCCCCGTCCTTCCAACAGACAAATCAGCTCGTTTCGACCGTCATGTCAGCCAGTACCACGACGCTCCGATACCCAGGGTACATGCACAATGATCTCGTTGGCATTGTAGCATCGCTGATTCCTACACCTCGATGCCATTTCCTGATGACTTCCTACACACCCTTCTCCGACGAGACTGTGGAGCAAGCTAGGCAAGTGCGGAAGACAACCGTTCTGGATGTCATGAGGCGGCTGCTCCAGCCAAAGAGCAGAATGGTTTCTACCAACCCAACCAAGAAAAGTTGCTACATGTCCATTCTGAATATCATTCAGGGTGAAGCGGATCCAACAGATGTAGGTCCTATTCGTCTTGTTGTATTTATTCAGTCACTAATACGTGCAGGTTCACAAATCGCTGCTTCGTATCCGAGAACGACGTCTGGCAACCTTCATACCCTGGGGCCCTGCTTCCATTCAAGTTGCTCTCACCCGTAAATCCCCCTACATTCAATCACCACATCGTGTCTCGGGCCTGATGCTCGCAAATCACACGGGCATTGCGACCCTCTTTAAGCGAATGATCACCCAATACAATACTCTCCGAAAACGCAATGCTTTCTTGGAGCCCTACAAGCGCGAGGCACCTTTCCGCGATGGTCTAGGCGAATTTGACGAAGCGAAAGAGGTGGTGCAGAGCCTGATCGACGAGTACGAAGAGGCCGAGGATCCAAACTATTTGAGCAAGGAAGATCCACCAGTAGAGGAGGGCGAGGACAAGCGTGTTGCTTAGGACGAATGCTCTTGTGAGATTACCATACCACACCCGCGACGGCCGGCTTGTTTTCTTTGGCGCTGATGGGTGGCGCAAGATGGATTAGAAAAGGGTACATGCTCTACGTCTTATGATACCATTCTCAATGTGATTTTATCTTGACTACAACATGCTCTCTCTCTCTCTTTCTCATCACAGAAATGGTACGAAATAGGCTAGCGCCTTCGCTTAGACTGCGTCGACCCGCTGAAAATCATGGCCTCGTGCATATAACTTTCATGGCGTCGATATCACCCAGTCGAATACCGAATTGATATTAGAACAATTTGCCGTCAACCTACCCACACCTCACTTTCCCCATAACACGTCCCAAGCAAAGAAAGTCCAACCCGGCAGTCACCATGGCCGACACAAACCCAGCAACAACCGAACCATCAGCATCATCCAGCGCATCGGCTCCCGCCCAACCGCCCTCGGAATCATGTGCGCAGTGCGCCGCGACCCCCGACTCGCTGAAGCAGTGTATCAAGTGCCACAGCGTGAGCTACTGTAACCGCGACTGCCAAAAGGCACACTTCAAGACGCACAAGAAGGAGTGCGCTGCTCTGGCCCAGGCCTATGTGCAGGAGCATGCACCGAAGATGGCGAGTCGGGCGCCACCGAGGGAGAGTGGGAAAGGGAAGGGGATTGGGAAGTGGGAGGTGAGTTTTTTCTGTCTTCCACCTTGAGTATTCTTTTCGTCCCTTCTTACCTTTTCAACTTTTTCGGAAAAGAAAAATGGACGTTGCAAGTGGGGTTTGTGTGAGAAGAATGTGCTGACAGATATGTAGTACGATACTTGAACAAAGGATGGGCTTAGTTATGTGAATTTGAGATTCGAGTGTGGGGATGATGAGACAGAAGCGATGATGATCTAGGAAGGTTCGTTGAGATGGGGAGGTTGGCTGCGTGAAGTGATGGGAGGGAGGGTCATGGGTGCAGACGGTGCGGGCAGAACTCAAGAACTGGACCATGGATGAAACGACCGGTATCACAAAAGCTGGAGCCCGGTTCATACTCGTAGGGGGGACAGAAGTGTGTTTTGCCTAGGTTGGATTGCATGCACGCTTATAACGTGGTACGTGTAGTTCAGGGATGGGTATCTTTTATTGAAGCTGCCCAAGTGTTAGATGTGGTATAAAATCATCTCAAGAATTCGGCACGCTTGTGTTCACGCCCGGTCTCACTGATTTATCTAGCTTGGAGCTTAACCTCGATGACCGCTCAAAGTATGATAGCTACAAGAGATTTGCAGGGGAACATTGTGCCGATAGTAGAAGATTAGGAGCGAGGGACTTGAAGTTCTGATACAAGGTTTGTGTTACTGATCATGTATAAATGGTAATAAATGCACACGATTATCACTACAACAAGCGAGCAGTGGTGGTTGGAAACCGATATAGATGGGCGAACGGCAAAGTTCGAGAGCACTTGTCCACTTGTCGTAATGAGGTAAAATACTTCGGCCACGAATTGTTTGATTGAGGACATAAGGATATACATCATACTGTACGGGGGTGCAAGACTCGGCTCTGTTGGTAAAGTTCGGGTATAATTCCACAATTGAGAAGCCAGGATCTTTGAGATATTTCCTGTACTATACAGTCGGCGTATCAGATTGTTCGGGAGCTGTCTTATATCTAACACGCTGCTATTACTGTTGCACCCGGGTTTTGGTTCTGAATACGGTCTTGTGGCTGCCATCCAATCACCGTTGAATCGCCCAAGAGCGTTAGTACAATTCTGGCCGTCCTTCAAAATCTTCGCCTCACTGTTTTCCCCCCGCCTGCTGTGAGGAACAGATGATACAGTACGGCCCTTCGTGAACGCGCACAGCTGGTGGTATCATCTAGAAGTACTACGTTGGCTGAGGACCAGTCCTTTGTCATCCATTTGAGCTATACGCAATATTGAATCCTACGAGGTACGTTCCGCGGGCTTTAGCGCATTATCACCGCCTGCCCTCTTATTGGGTCGTCTGTTCTATTTCCTGGTCAGACGGCCGCTCAATGTACCAACCTCTACTATCCGATCAATCTATCGGTTTGTAGCGATGAGGCTTTATCGATCCACTCAGACCCTGACCTTTGGCCTCGTGCCGTAAAGCGCGCGTAGCGCACCAAGGATGATCCGGCTTGCCTCGGGTCTTGGGTATTTATCTACATTCCAACAATACTGTTCACGCCCTTCGCTACAACTTCTTTCAGTGCTTTATTGTATTATCTATCGCCTTGGCCAAGCATTCGACCCTTCCTAGATTAGCTTACATACACGTATTTCGTCACCATGGCTGATTTCCGGACTTTCATCCCGAATAATAGACCTAACAGCGATCCAGATAGCATGACCCGTATGCAGAAAGATCTTTCGATATCGTCACATTCTGAGGGTTCTTTAGACGCCAACGAGCATCACCAGATGGCGGGCGTCCGGAGAGTTGCGGGGAAAGTCCCTCATGTCTGTGTGGTAGGCGCTGGTGTTGCAGGATTGCGATGCGCAGATGTATTGCTACAGTACGGCATCAAGGTCACGATACTCGAAGGGAGAGATCGTGTTGGTGGCAGAGTAAGGCTGACACAGATCCAAGAATCCGAAAGCGAACACGTGACTAACCTGGTGTAGCTCTGCCAAAGCGATGCCCTGGGTTACAAAGTCGATCTGTAGGTGTGCCTTGCCTGCTCTTCTATCGCTTTAGATATATCACTTGACGAACTACAACTTACAATAAAAAAAGTGGCCCGAATTGGATACACGGTACAGACAATAACCCGATGATGGATCTGGCGAAAGAAACAAATACTCTCACCATGAACTGGGATGGCCGGCAATCAGTTTTCGATAAATTGGGTAACCAAATGGATGTCAAAGAGGCAGGCGAAAATTCCGAGATTATATGGGGAATTATCGAACAAGCAATGAAACATTCCGAAGATGAGTCCGCGTCAATAGCAGCCAACGAAAGTCTTTTCAATTTTTTTGAAAAGAAGGTGCCTGAAATGGTAAAAAAAGAGATGGAAGGTGACACGAAGGTTGACGAAAGAAGAGAAACAATCCTGGATATGTCTGAGATGTGGGGCGCGTTTGTTGGAAGCCCAATCGAAAGACAAAGTCTGAAATTTTTCTGGTTGGAAGAGTGTATTGATGGAGAGAATTTGTTCGTCGCGGGAACATATACCAAGGTCCTGGACCGCATCGCTGAGCCTGCGTCGAAGAGCGCAGACATCAAGTTTGGACATGTCGTGCAGAAAATTACATCAAAAGGAACGGAGGAAGAGCCGAAGGTTGAAGTTGTTGTTGATGGGCAGCAGAGTATGACATTTGATGAGGTTGTCCTGACGACTCCATTGGGTTGGCTGAAAAGAAACGAGGGGGCTTTTGAGCCGGAGCTTCCGGATGGCATGAAGCAAGCAATCGCCTCTATCGGTTATGGACATTTGGATAAAGTAAATCTCTCCATTTCCACCCCTTTTGAATTTGCTACTAATTTTTCTCAGGTATACATCACCTTTCCGACCGCATTCTGGAACGAATCCACCTCGAACGATATCCCAGCTACCACTTCCCACGACCCCGCCGTACCAAATGTAACAGCCACAACCGTCCCGATTCACCAATTCTCCAGAACTGGAAAATCAGACGTCGACCCAAACCATTATCCCGGCTTTATACACTGGAGAAAACCCGCCTACGCTGCCTCAACTAACCCTTCTCAATGGGCCCAAGAAGCCGTCAACCTCGCTGCCCTACCACCTCCAACCGCGCACCCAACCCTCCTCTTCTACACATACGGTCCCACCTCCCTACATCTCGCTTCACTCCTAAAGGAATACACCCCACCTATCGCGAACCCAGATTCCGCCGCGCGCAAAATCTTAATCGACTTCTTCCACCCCTACTTTTCGCGGCTCCCCAATTACTCGCCAACTAATCCGTCGCACCAGCCTGAAAGCATCCTTGCGACGATCTGGGCGAATGACGAGCTCGCTGGGTACGGCAGCTACTGTAATTTCCAGGTCGGGTTAGAAAATGGAGACCGGGATATTGAGACGATGCGAAGAGGAGTACCGGGGAGAGGGCTGTGGTTTGCGGGAGAGCACACAGCGCCGTTTGTGGCGTTGGGTACGGTCACGGGTGCATATTGGGCAGGAGAGGGTGTGGCGAGAAGGATAGTGAAGGCGTGGGGAAGCGCTGGGAAGAAAGAAGAGCTGAATGGAAATGGGCATGTTGATGAGACCGCATGATGTGTTTAGTAAAGGGGAACATGTCGCTTTTGAGTTGCTTATGGGAACATGGGTGTGTTGAATAGGGCAAAGTTGTCGTACTTGTTCTTTTCATGACGGTACTTGGCTTATTATATCCACCACCATGACGCTATCATCCTTTTACAAGCCCATCAATCAAAAGCTGTAGCGCTATGTGATCACCACACATGCCCGCAGTCACTTCAATGTTGATTCCCATTCCACTCTGCTCCACGACAAAGATATCGTGTCTCACATCACTTTTCAAAAATGGATCGTTAACTTCTAAAGGAATCACCTTCTTGATCGCTGCACGCCACCGCGCCGCGTCACCATCCATATCCGGCCAGGTCCGTTGCACTGCCTTGCACCAATAATGTCTACTCCTTCGATTGAACCCCACCACAACTTGAAAATCAGTCGATGAACCATACGGCGACGATTGCGCCCGCAGGAATAGCACGCCTAAAAACTCGAGAGTCGTTGGTATTATAGCTAGCTCCTGCGTTTGCGGGTTCCACTGAGCAGGGGGAACACGGATGTTACACGGATGGGAGGTGGAAGCGCCTGGTTCGATACACGACGGCGGACGTGGAAACAGCGCATCTCAAGGGTAAAGAATTCGGGTGGTATAATGAGCTTCTGGCGGATATAGATCGAGCGGAGCTGTCCGGTTGGCCAGTTATCGATGGGGATGAGGGAACCGGCTTCTGCGCGGGCGTACTGAGTGCCGCCGTCGAGGCATTTGAGGTATATGGCGAGACGCTGGTTCATGGAGTTGTTACAGCGGACAAGGGCGAGAAATCGCGTTTTATCTCTAGGGTCAGTGAGAAATTCTAGCTCGATGTGGAGGCCAATGGCGGTGGCACTGGGTGGTGTGATGCAAGGGGTAGGTTCTCGTTCTACGGAGCGACAGTCGCGGAACTCGATAGGCGAGCGGGCAAGAAGGCCTCTGTATGTGGATTTTAGTGGCGGTAGTGAGTTTGTATCTACAGCCTTCCATGCGAACAGCGAATAGTCGTCGCTTGTCTTCAATATCTCTTCTTGCAATCGTATGAAGGCTTTTTCGCCTTCCCCGTATAGTAGTGGCATTTGAATGTCGAAAATGCCTAAGAGACAATATGCTCTATCTTCCACCCGGGTAGTTTGTCTGTAGCTTGCCCATGACATCCTCTGGGCGACGGAAAGCTGGCTCAAGTCGCCGTTGTCCAGGACAAAAATGGGTATGCCAGTTGCGTCAGAAAGCTCCTCGCTGAACTCATTCTTGTCTCCCATAACCGTCCAATCATGGTAGTAAAATCTCAAAGACGTTGGGGCGACAAGCTCTTGCAAAGTCCAGCCCCTAGTGATCCAACGGCAATCGGCAAACGCATTGCTTGCGTTTTCATAAGTGGCCTGTGTGTCCCCAGTTGTTCCAGTACCAGGACCCACGTCCTCTAGATAAACCAGACAGATCTGTGACTCTTTGTACCACTTGTACATGGAGTTGATTGACTCCTGAAGTTCGGCACTCGAGGTCTTATCGATGCAGCAGGTCTGTGTAAAAATTCCACCGTTAGTCAAATCGCAAGACCTGTGCAACCGACAGAGGGGAACGAACATCGATCCATATCCACTGTAAACCCAATTTCTTTGCTTCTCTAGCTGAGCAGACAATCTTGCGATACCCTCCTCTTTGATTCAGTACTTCTTCGTCCGTGTTGGGGATGTCCACGATAGCCCCCAAATTTCCACGCATCAGCATTTCCACTGCCGCTACTATAGCACTGGAGTGATTACCGCCTTCTCTATCTTTGATTTGAGATTCATTGACCCAGCTGTTATCTGGATGGGAGAACAGGCGCAACCGTGTGATCAAGCACATTTCTTGGAACGTGACCTCATCACGGCCCCAGGAATGCGACAAGATGGCGTAACGTGGGACATCTTGTTCATTGAATGTCTTAATCTCCAACGTGTCAACGTCAATGAGTCGCATGCTACTATTGGCGGCCGGTGTCGTATGCTATGTTGGGGGAGATTTAATGGCGGCGCGGCGGTGGTGCGACTCGACGATGTGGGATGATCTACCTACAGCCTTCCTTGATTTGACTGTTGCTAGCAATTAGCGTGTGCAGGGCAACCTATCACACAATACTTAGTATTCGCCAACTCAGCTCTACTTCTCCTCCGCTCTCTCTACCCCCGAAACAATACAACTAAAGCAATGGCCTGTTTGATTGATCTACCCGATGAGCTGCTGAGTGCGATTTCCGGATGCTTCGTGCCGCTCCGCCAATTCGTGCTAGAGGAGAGCACAGCGTTCCAGGTGCGTATGGCGACCAATAGATTGAGGAGATCGACGCTCGTATCGCTTTGTCGGACATCAAAGCGATGTAAACGTGTTGCCCAGCTGCACCTATACAGTGGCATTATCGTCAACGACCCAACTACCCAGGCGTGCGAGAGATTGGATCATCTTCTATGGACCGTAATTGACAACCCCGAACTTGCAGCTCTTGTCCGATATCTGGAATACAGACCACAAATGATCGAAAAAAGTGTTGAATCTAACAGGCCTTACGAACAAGCGATCCACCGGGTCGCAAGCACCATCTTCACTACGTTCGACGCCTCTGTCTTTAGGAACGCGTCGTATGGAGACAAGTTCGCAGTGGCTCAACTTGCACTGCTGCTATACCTCGTCCCTAAAATCACACATCTATCCTGCACCATTAACGCCGAATACGTCTGGATGGAAACCCCTTTGCTACTTCAAGCACTGGGACTGGAATCGCTCGCATTACCAGCACACAGCGAACTCCCACCTCTACCCAACCTACAACATGTAGGCCTTCTCTCGACCCATCCAGATGAGCCAACATCCTCGAACGCTTCGAGTTCCACGCTCATACCTTGGGGATATGTTCTGGGTGCAACAACAAAAATGCCCAATTTACGACATTACATCCAGAGTGGCGTGCGATACGGACTCAAAACGAGTAATTTTTCCATGCTGCACACACTGTGCTTCCATGAAACACTCGTCCCAATCGAGAACGTTTGCATTGCGATCGAAAATTGTGTGAATCTACACACCTTCATATACAGCATGGCATCGGGGTACGAGGAGTCGAGGTCCAAGCCGTCCTTCGATGCTAGCGGAATACCAGCCGCACTGATTTCCAGTAAAAATACTCTGCAATATCTAGTATTGGTACACAGTCACGAACAGCAGCTCCAGTGGATCCAACCTCTTACCTCTTTGAGGGACCTAGTTGCTTTGAGAGTTCTTACTGTGTCGGTGCGCCTTATTGAGCCTCTGCGGGACCATTCTTGCGACATTAGTAGCTATTTACCTCCTTCTATGGAGAAGATCAATATATGTCTCCAGGCGAATAATTCCGTGGATAGTTTTCTGTCGTATTTGAATGTTATAACAGAAAAGAAGATTGAGTGCAGGGTAGAGACGGAGCTCGATTTATCACTAATAGGGTGAGGTATTTCTACTGTGACATATTCTATCTCATAGGTAATGATTAGTGTTGGTGTGAGGTGCGTTATTCATGAAGTAGCTGTCAAGCTTTTTAGTCGTCAATGATTGTCATGGGCTTGAGGAGATGAGAGAAGTCTCTTAGTATAAGTCTAGTTTCACTAGATACCTGAACCAGTCCTGTTTGACCAGGAGGTCCATTTTGGTCACGCAGGACCGTCTTGAATGCTGTTTACACTTCGTAGTTGAGTATGTATTTCCCAACATGTCTCACATAAACTGCACAGTGACACCAACTTATTGCTCCACGTCAACCCGAGCATGCTGTGGACAACGAAAGCTAAGGAATGAGGCCAAACTAAGGAGGGATGAGTTAAAGCAGAGCTTTGTTGCGTAGGAAGTTTACTAGTGTGTTAGGCGCCGCCTAACATCCAGTATATGATACCAGACACGGCTAATAACCAGTATATTGTAAAGGCACGGCCAAGAAAACCGGATCCTCTGGGATGAAGCTATGCGAAATACTGTAGAGATTGACTAATGCCACCAATGAAACTGAAAGGTGATTAAGTTGGTGAATATAGAATCACAAAATCAACTTTTTTGGATGAGTGCTGAAAGGAAGATACAATCGAAAGAGCACTAACACCGTTATACCAACCTCAAAACCTTTAATTTTCACGGCAAACAGTTTTCAATAAGCTCGCTGGCATCATCTACGGGGATTCGGGTTGAAGCTCCCCGGAGCCTTAAGTAACTCCAGCCACCGTGTTTTTTTACTCGACTCATGACTAAACGATTCCGAAAGACATAATGGACGAAGTCGATGTAATCAGTTCCTTGGAAATTTTACAGACGATGATTAATTCCCACGACACTATGACAGAGCTTGTGCCACAGCTAGACGTATTGGTCAGATTCAGAGGTCGACATAGAGAGAGTACGCGAAAGCATACACGATGGCGGTAATCACTGCAATGAAATAATATAATATGGATCTGAAGGTCCCAAACCTGAGTGCTGTGTGCTGTGCTTTTATGCGTCTAACTTCGTTATGTACACCCCCACTGGAGGAACTGCCTCGCTCTAAAATATACGCTGAAGCACTCTCTACCGCCTCTTTCCCAGCATCTCCTTCCCAAGCCCATCCCTCCCTTCTTCTTTCGTAATCTGCTCCGCCGCCTTGACGAGGTCGTACGTAATCTCATCGCCAACGACGCTATCTTTCTGATACTTCGGGTGCGTCTGCACAAAGTGCCGGATCCACTTGGCTGCCGTCCAGTAGGTGCCATCCGCACGCTTGCGGATCAGATCCAAGTATCGCGCGAGATCGCATCTCGTCTCAACATCGACGTTCATGCTATCGAGGTAGCTTTCTACAAGCGGGATCAGCCCTGGGAAGCACTCCTTCCCGTCGACAGCCTGCTGCCCGTTGATGACTTCGTTGATGGTCATCTGCTCGTACTCGTCTTCGACGGGGCCGACAGGCGTGGGCGGCCTGCTACCCTCTGCGGGTGTCGAGGTGCCCGTCGAGTGTGCGTGCGAGCCGAATGGGTTCTTGCGGAACCAGAATTTCTCCGTGGATAAGGCGTCACGCTTGTGCGCCGTCTCCATGTTTTCGGTGACGCGTTGAATGGGCAGGTAGAAATTGAGGTTGAAGCTTAGGATGGCACGCGTAATCAGCACGATAAAGATGCTGAATGCGGCGTTCTCAAAGTCAGTAATTTGAATCTCCATGGGGCGGAACTCGACGCGCCAACCCATGTCGGAGTTTGGTGGTGGCGGCTTGAAACGCATATGCTGCCAGTTGGTAGACTGAAGGTTCTCGAAATGGTCAGCTTTCGAGAGGTCCAGTGTCTCTAAATCTTCCGCGAAAACGACGATAGGGTCGCGGATGAAGAGATGGGCGAAGTGGGTAGCGAGAAGATCGTCCATTCCGCCATCAATTAAGCGCTGCTTGATTTCTTGGTCAACAACAAGGTCAGGATCCAGATATTCGCGCCGCAGACGAGGGTCTTGCGATATGTAGGTCGAGTTGGAGGCGTAACGAGACTTCGGTAATCGCCATCTGTCATTCTGGAGAGGCTAGATCTCTGTCAGTAATTGTTGACGGTAGAACTAATCGACGTAATTACCTTCTCTCCCAGTTCCTCTGCAGTCCTATCGTCTACTGCTCTACCGATTTGGTTCCATCGGACGTCAGTGTCAGCAAGGAAACCTTTGTAAATTGGCGTAGCCGCTGTCAACGCAAGCAGGATCGGACCCAGGGGCTCAGTTGATCGTACATTGTACGGCCTTCTTGAATGTTCTTGGCTTGGAATGTTATCTGAAGACAGCAGCTTCCCATGCCAAAGGCCATAGCATCCATATAGATGTGGTTCTCCTTGGCCGCGCCATTGCGAACATCATCGTCCTCAGGCCACTGGTGAAGGTCGTAGTTTACAGTGGGGTCTTTGAACGGCCATTGAGTCTTCTCGTCTCTGAAAACCGGCACGTTGATTTCTACCTTCCTACCCCGCCTCCAGCGGATGTTCGCTGCCAAGGTCGGAAATCGGATATGCGGGTTAGCAATCTCATCGGGCACATACTGAGATCGTAGCTTCGGGCCGGAAGCTGGATACGATGGCACGATGCAATCGGGGAGCCGAGCCTCGGGAAAGTGGTCAGAGTGATTGGATACTCGGTCCTTTCCATGTGATCCCTGGCTATTGTACGCCTACAGCGGAGTCAGGGCTGGTTTGGAAGATGGTAGGCGGAGCAAATCAATAATCACCTCCACTTCATGTTGGGCTCAACATCGAGAAGATCCTTGAAGCCAATTCCCCATGGCTTTCCCGGGGTGGCTTCCAGCATGAAGCGTCCGAACTCGGGGTGGAAGACGGGGGCGGTGGTCTCGGCCTCCCTTGCGATGTCAATATTGCGATGGACACTAGGGGGCGATGCTCACTTGACAGGGCCTCTTTGCACATCGGGAACGCCACCGCCCTCCTGGAGCAGCTTCTCGTCGCTGGCGAGGGCAGCCAGAATATCTGCTTGCCGCAGCGATAGGCGAACCTTGCGACTCTGGTCATCGTAGCACACGACGAGATATTCGATCTCGTCCCCCCAGAGCAGGGCAGCCCTCTCCTTGGCCTTGGCACTTCCCCATATAGCAAGGAGTTGCTGCAGGACACGTCAATGTATTGCTCCACCGGGTTGGGGTCCAGTGAACATACTTCAATGCCCCAGGAGCGAACTTTACCGGCGACCTTTTTGGCCTCTGGCCACTCCAGCGGAGTTCCCAAAGCGCTTTCCTGCGGTTAGCTGGTATATCAGATGCGGTGGTGCACGGTCTCACAGCAGGCCCATACCCAACCAAGACGTGTGAATGCGACGATCTCGTCCAATCCAAGCGAGGCGTTACGAAGGGACGCTGAGTGGCGGGCTGGTCTCCAAGGTTTTGAGGTAGGGTAGGGTAGGGTAGGGTAGTGGGGGAAAAGTCGGGAGGTACCGCAGAATCTAACTTTAGCGGGGTACGTTGGATGCGCAGGACGGGCACGGCGAGGGCCAGCGGCACTGCGAAGGAGCGAGGGCTGGTGTCGATCGGTGTGATGGCAGATTATAGGGACGCAGTTACGATGGCAGCCGCCGACACGACCATTGACCGTGGAGAGCGAGGATTAGTAATGGGTGAAGGGTTTGGATCTCCATGGATCATGCATCCCTGGCGGCTACGCGATGGCGCCGCGCGCTGGCCTTCCGCTCTCGCTGCATGTAAGTAAACGAGCGTTGCCCGCCGTGTCGGAAGCCCGACAGACGACACCAGGCCCGGCCACAGCACGCCTCGTTGTGCAGCGCTGGTGGCTGCGGGCGGTGGCGGTAGTGGTGGTGGTGACGGTGGCCATGGAGCGCGTCGGGCGACACGGCAGCGACGAGCATTTCGCCCTCTCCCCACGTGCGCCCCCCCTTCAGAGTGACAGTCCTGGAGTGCCTCTGCGACGACGACGGCGACAGAGGACGCGCAGGGCGAGAACAGCGCCCGCCCCGGTGGATGGAGCTGCATGCTCGTCATCTGCCACCGAGCTGGTTGGTCTTTCGGCTGGTACGCGCTTCCGCAAGCGATGACAGCTGCAGGGCCAGCCGTGTGGAAAGAAAAAGAGATATACCTACCTGCCGTCATGTGCTGATCTCTGGCCTGCCGTCGACATGCCGCTTCGTCGCACAGCATCGCCGTAGAGCGACAATTGAACTCGCTGGGGGTGTGGTACGCGGCCGTCACACCGCAGCCAGTATGTGGACATGCGACTGAATCACTTGGGTGCCCAACTTCGCCAACATTCCTGGATGAGAAAGAAAAAGCCCTCCGTCAATCTCCGCCAGTTTTGCTCAGTCTCCCTACCCCTACCTACAACATGGGTCGAGTCCCTGTGCCAATCACTCGGTCCTGGGAACGAGGCCGCCGATCTGCTATAGTGTACAATTTGACCGCAGCATTTCGAAACTAAAAGTTGGCCCAACACAATAATGACCATGTTGTGAGCCTATCATCACTCGTGTACATCCATCTCATTCGCTTGCGTCCGCCCTCCATCGTAAATCTCAAACTAGCAGTATCGAGATTTCAAGAGCTTCTTCTCACAGTGCAGCGCAGTGCAACCATGGCCGTATACACAGGTATCAGGCCTCCAACGCATGACAGCAAATCCCGAGCGACACCATCTTGAATCCACGCAATCAGACAAATCCTACTACCGTCCACAGCCTAATATGGGAAATTGGTTTCCTACAATTAATCCTGTCCGACACCATCTCGCCCTAACCCAGCTTCTTGGCAAAAGCACATCTTGTTGCCTACGCACCTGAAGCATGTACATACAATTTGCGACTACCACCCAGTACAACAAGACACACCAATCAAACTCTTCAGTACCCAGCGACCATAGTCCCACGTGCATCACACACTTCCTGCGCTCCCTACCTGTCACCATCTCATCTCGTCTTTTACCCCCGACCACCGCAGCAGTCGAGACCCGCGCTATTCCTCACACTGGTTGACCACGATGCCACGAAGCGTCCACATCGTCGATGCTCGTCACCCTGCTTACACGAAGCATATCCGTGCCAGATCGTGGGGACACCCGCCCAGATAGCTTGTGTAGCTTGGCTTGAATCTATGTTTTCCGGTTTACCCAACAAACAGAGATGCCTTGCAATTTTTCCTAGTCAGCGTTTCGATATTCCAGATATGCATGAGTACATGCACGAAGTATGCATTCCAGTGAACCCAGAGGACGGGCATGCAGCTGTCATTGCAACGGGTTCTTTTTTCTTGTTTGACTGATGTCGTCAGAGCACGTATACGGATCTACGAGTACACCTATATAAACAAATACATACAGTACTGTACACACGTACACACGTACACACGTACACTCCTTCCGTTCCACTTTCCCCCAACCCATCACCCTGTACCCCGTACCCCGTACCCCGTACCCCGTCTCACGTCCCACAGCTTCTCGCCTCTCCTCAACCAGCCAGCCCCGCAGCATCACCGTGCAAGACTGTTGAACACGACACAAGACCGTACCGCGCAGCACGGGGTCACCGCACCCCCGAAGCGAGACGCCGTACAACATCGATCCAGCGCCACGCCTGCGTCTCGCCCGATATCCTCTCTTGCGGTGCGCACGCGGGCAGGCGCGCGCGCGCGAGGACCGTTGTGGGTAATTTTTGCGATGGCCTGTGCGACGGGGGGACTGGGGACGGTGGGTGGGTAAAGCTATCTGGTGTGAGCGGGGTGGGGTGAGACATCCGTGGATTGTCGTTATCTGATGGTCGGGTAGCAAGGAGGTGGTACGAGGGGGAAGGAAGGACGATAGCTGGAGGGAAAGGTTGACGTTTCGCAGGTCTAGTGGTTGGTAGGTATGGAGGGCCAAGATATGGGTTCAAGGGTTCCAAGGTTGGGCTTGCGCAAGCGGAGGAAACGGCGAGGGAGCGTTGAACGCAAGGTGGGTCGAAGGTATGGTAGCCTGGACGCCGATCCGTGCAGCCCTGTCGAGGGGAAGGGAGGGAAAAAGAAAAGAAGAAAAAGCAATGCGTCGTCAAGCCTACACGTCAGACCCAAGACAAAGTGCAAGCCAAGGTGAAAAAATTTGTCGTGAGAAAATTGTTCTGTACAGTGGTAGATTGCTTCATTTTTTTCTACCTTGCGATGTTGTAACTCTATCCACCTTACTCGCACCATCATACCAGGCCTAGCCTAGCACTGACTCGTACGTGGGTGGTCTGCTGCTACCGCGCCCCATGTGAACATCTACACTGACAACGAATAACGCCTGGGGCCGGGCGGGACCTAAAAGTCCGCGGTATCTGAGCCAAAATGCTGTGTTGGTATAGTGACATAATCCCTGAAGAACCAAACCGAAGTTTCTTCAAATTCAATCCGCCCATTGCGCCGATAATGATGATTAAACGTACATGCGAAGGATCATGCGTCTCTAATAAGACGGGCTTCGATGTGAAATAATAACAGGACGATGAGTGTCCGGATCCATAAATGCAGGAATGTAATCCGAGGGTGGACGCAAAAGCTTTTTCCACGGCAATGGTGAATAACCGATCAAAGACGATGCGTGAAGTGGAACGCGTATGACGCAACATGTCCGCAGATATACGTAGCCTAGCTAGCACTAGGGTGCGGGTACAGAAATGACTTTTGTTTTGCTGGGCGGCGACTCCAGCCAGGGGCCCGCTGAGAAGGGTAACGATAGGTTAAATTGATCCGGTTGTTGTTGACTCGAGGACACGTAAAAGATGCCGGTAGAGACTATCCCGTAGGCGAGCCTTGGTCTAAGGATTTTGGTCGCAAATTTGAACTGGCCATGGCTTGCTTGCCGCCCATCTTCCTGGTCAGCTTGGCGTAGTCTGCGCTGCATTAGCTTCAAGGCACTGGCGATAATATTCAACTTTTGATGCTTACGCAAACCGCATGCATTGCACAGCGTTCTTGCTCCGTCGGGTCCGCGTCGCCATTCTGGAGTCTCAGCACGATTGCAGCTGTGACACCTCCCCGGTGGTGCCGCTCGCTGTGTGGACTTGTTAGGTATGAGTTCATGTGTGCGTCTCGAATGGGGAGAAAACTTACCCCGCGTCGCTTCTTGGGATCAGGGCCTGCGAAACCGCCTGCGCCCTTCGCATCATCGCTATAATTACTTTGGACATCATGTTCGTACCCATTCATGCGAGCATATCGCGAGTCCTGTTGCGTCTCGGCCATACTTTTATGGTGCCTTTCTACGACTTCCTTCATCCGCAGAAGGGAGATTCTTATCCTTTCACCATGTTGAAGCATGTCATCCACCTCTTCCATTCGAGGAATAGAATGCGGTGTCATGCCGACCCGCTGGGACTCATGGGCTCGCTGTCTGTAGATTCTGCTGAAATCCGTTAAACGACCAGCGCCTTCGGCCATCTAAATGGGTCAGTGTAAACATATTGAGGATCGTTGGATAGAACTTACCTCGTTGAGAGAAGCTTCCAAATCGAAATTCTCTAATGATCGCTTCACGGATTCACCGTACGGTGCGAGAGTAAGGTTGTTGTTGATCTTTTTCTCTTCCGAGCGGCCCTCCCACTGATCAGCGTACGGCCGGGGAGGTGCAGGATATGTCGCTGCTGGCGGCGGATAGGTATTAAGTGCTCCCGGCGTTGGAGCTGACAGTGGATATGTCGACGGATACTGTTGCTGGTAGCCATAGTTTGGTTTCATTGGTCCAGCCGAGTGAGGCGCTGTGGATTCGTATGGAGCGGAGGATTGGGGCGGATAGCTCGTATATGGATAATTCGATCGGGGAGAAGGTGATGGAGGAGATGGATTCGTGCGCAGAGGATGTAGGGCCGGGAGTTTGGAGGTTTGCTGGGGCGCAGAGAAGGAAGGTCGAGCCTCGGAGAAGGAAGGGCGAGATTCGGAGAAGGAGGAACGCGGTGGCGGGTCCAAAGGCGCTGGCGGCGGGGGCGGCGGAGGGGCAGCTGTGGTCGATGTTGTCATAAAAGGACTTCGTGTTTGGGCGAAGGGATTCGAGGGGCCCTGGCTGCCGTGAAAGTCGGTGGAAAATGCTCTATTCCTCTGGTCGGTCGGCGATGTGGTCGCTGAGGGGAAATATGACTGGGGCGCAGAGGTAGGACCGAGAGGAGGAATGGGAGCGGGTGCTGAAAAGGCGTGGGGCTGGTCGGAGGTGCCGAGGGCTTCCTGGATGGAAGGTAGCGATTGACGTGCGGGTGGCCGTTGGGCGTCGTCCTCTCCCGACGTCCGCCGCGAATCTGGCGGCGAAATCAGACCTCCCAATGGACCTGGCAATGCGTTGGCGGCCGGGGATTGGTGAGGGTGGTGGGAAAGCGGATGCAACGGGTTCAAGGGCGCGGTGGAAGCCGAGTGCCTTCGCTGGTAATCCATCTCTTCCCGCTTGACTTTGTCCAAATTAGAGATGGACGGGAGGCCAATGCTGGTCTCCCTGTTAGCGACGGCAGGCAAAGCGGGCGAGGCAAACACGGACCTCTGGCGCGAATCGAGCGTCTCCATTGCGGGCCTGGTGGAGGGAGGTGTCGGGCGGCAGGTTACTCTGGCTGGTGGCAGAGCAGCACGACGAACGGCTGCGGGGCGGGCTGTATGTATCCGGGCGCAAGACGACTGCAGGCCAGCGAGCAGCCGCCGCGAACGAGTGCGTCGGTGTGCTGCAACGAGGCAGGCGTGCAGTGGGCAGCCGCCCCGAGGTCAGTGGGTGGTGTCGACGGGTGCTGCTGGACGGGGGCGGGGGGACACGACGGCGGTGTGGCAAAGGCGGAGGTACAGTGTTGTCAGTGGGAGGTCGTCTGGGGTGCAGAGAGTACGGGCGAGCGATCGTCTGGGTGCACGGGGGGTAGAGGTGAGCGGTGCGGGCGGTCCCGTGATGCGGAGGTCAGTATGGGTAGGTGTTATGGGTATGTACGGGTAGTATGGATGGTAAGGTGGAGAGATGGATTGGTGCATGCAGAGGACATGTAGGGCGGGAAGGACCAAGATCAGAGGCTTCGCGGCGCTCGGATATGGGCCGATGTACAGTAGCTCGCATGGGCATGGATGGGGTGGAGGCCATCGGTGTCTGGATGATGGCATGCTCCTCTTTTGCTGCTGAGCGTGCAAGCGAACGACAAGCCGTCGGCAGGGAGGGCCCGCGCAGCAAGCACAGGCGAGGACAGGCAAGATCAGCGGCCGTGGGCATGCTGGCCGCTGGACCCATGCCGCTGCTGTGCCGGGGGCACGACTCTATCGATTCTGTCGGCGTGGGCGGCGGACGCAGAGGCGCACACAGAGTGCAGAATGGCACCACCCCGGGCGAGGAGCGTGCAGCCAGTCGATCGATGGGCGCCCCCGGCCTCATGCACCAGGATGCACGGCGCTGCAGGCCGCCCACAAGCCCCCCCTCCCCCCAGCCCGCTCCCACTCGCAGGCAGGATAGGGTAGGGTAGGGTAGTCAGGTAGGTAGGGGAGGGTACGGTACAGCACAGAAGGAGGTCGACGTGCGGTGCGGTGCGGTGCGGTGCGGTGCGTACGAGTCGCCCGCCCGCGCCCACCGCTGCCCTCGCCCCCCTCTGCGCCCCTGGCCGCCCGCCGCTCGCTCGCGATGCCCAACGGCGGTGGCTGCACGTCGTCGTCGTCGTCGCGCGCTGCTCATGGCCATGCCCATCGGCGCTACCAGACGGATCGCGGGCTGGCTACCCGTCCAATCTCGCGCCCGTCCTCCACGCCTCCACTCCACCGACCGACCGGCTGCCCACCAGCGTAGCCGAAATCGCCCTCGCCCTCGGCAGCGATCAGATCGCAGACGCCCCTGGCCGCGAGTCGACGCAAAGTGGCCTGACGCATTGCCATGGGGGCCCTCTGCTGCTGACGTCCCGGCTGCATGGCACAGAATACAGCCCGCCGCCCTCGGCCCACCCGCCGCCGCGCCCAAACCTCCCTATCCAGATCGTGTGCAGAGCGCTGCGCTGCTGGTGGTACGCCTGCTGGTACGGCCGTTGGCCCTGCTGCTGCTGCTGCCCACGCGTGCTGGTGCAACCCCCCGCGCCCACCCCGACAGCTCCCCAGCCAGCTCCCCAGCCAGCGCCCAGCGTCTGTCCGCCCGCCTGTCCGCCCGCCCGCCTGTCTGTCCCCCTTCCACTCGCCGCTCGCCGCTGGCCGCAATGCCCCGCGCCGCTGTCAAAACCACCCGTGAACCGCGGGCCTGTCCCAGGATCTCACCCACGCCGCCACGCTATCGCCCATCGGCGCTTGAATCGAGATCCAACCCATCTGACGCCGTCGCGCCTCTTGGCGAACAGGCCCAGTTGTTTCTCTCCGACAAACCAACGAGCACCACTCGTCATGCCCGTCGCCAGGTCGGGTACAAGACACTCACACCCACGCGTGCGCACGCACGCACACACACGCACACCACCCATCCACCCGCCCCTCCCAAGCGTGTACACCGCGCCACGAGCCTCTGCCACCGCCATCGTGTCGCCGCGGCCGCGGCATGACGTTACCTCGACTGCTCGACCACCCAAGCAGCCGCCGTCACGAGACCAAGCAGGCATCATCCCGTGAGTCACTGCAGTCCAGAGTGCCGTGCCGACCTAGCTTCATCGTCGGTACCGCGTGCCACAATCTTGCAGCGTGCGCTCGTCCACCCATCTCCCACCCGGAGCTGTGGCTTGCAACGTCGAACAAGCGGAGAAGGCGTTAGGCTAGCATCATGGAAAAAGTGGGTATCTGTAGAGCCACCACTCCTCTAGCTTCCACGGCCTTGTGCTGCCCACACGTCAAGTACAACCGTAACATACGGACGGTTCGCACCACGCACCACGCACCATGTCAAATGTCATCCAGCCCGCACACCGATCATCCTCGACGATTCATCATGTGCGAAGCCAGGCCTAGGGAGCACCTTGCTCCGCATCTAACCATCTCACCTCCGGTTGCCGTGATCCTGCGCGGGTAGATTTGTGGTACGACCGTTAACTGCATACAGCTTTTCCTCCGGATTGGATTACGGGCACGCGGCAATATCGGAGCCTTGCAGCTACGGCTTATCGTCTTGACAGGAACCAGTACCGTAGGTAGACATGCATGGCAACGTCGACCACTCTTTAGCGCGCTATTTCTGCCAGCTTCTCAGGCGCATCTGCTGCTTCCCAGCTCCATGCCAACAGGGTCCGCCGCCGTCATCAAGGCCCCCCGGACCGTTATCTCGGTGTTGCGCGAGTCGGCCATATCATTATCGACGCCAATTAGATACACGAGGTGGGGTATAATTGGCCATGGTTATTACCCGGGCACGTCATGTATGCTCTGCATGTCTGAGTGAGATCCTGCGCATCGAGCTGTCAAAATCTAAATAAGACCCGACAAGGTTTGCTGGGCCTTCGCTGTTAGGTCGACAATTTCCAGCGCCAAAAGTCCGAAGCCACAAGTCGAGACCATCCTCCGCGCACGTCGACAGATCCAGCTGCTCGACGATACGCGAAGCGAAGGCCCCACAAACCGTTACATTGCCCTTTTGCCATGTTTCACCCGGCTCCTGTTTCAAGAGTCAGGACTGACGCTCAAACGACGTCTGATGGCCAACTTGAGAAAATCCTGCTACCCGAGCCTGCTGGTTCCCGCTCCTGTCCCCCATCTTCTCTTGCGTGTCGCGCCACTCTACGCTGACTTGGAACGGGCCATGATACTGCGCCTTCCTCCTTTGTATCTGTTCACGTGTCAGACATCGGTTCATTCTTGCGTTGCTACGCGACTCGGCAAGCTATTCATTGATTTTGCAGTCTCGAAACTCACCGACCCTGGTTGGGCCCATGCCAGCTTCTACGAACTACGCAGTATCTGCACTCGCATTATTTATCCTCGGACGGGTCGTCGAAGACAAAGATCCACTCAAAACACCTCCGTAAAACCTGCGAGGAATCGCAACCCACCTGACCTGTCAAGCCTGGGACACGGGTTCGCGAATCTCCTTCTGCTCTTCGCTTCGAACATGTCTCGTATTCGTGCAATGGCTGTGAAAGCCGTGGCCAATTCTGCCGGCATCTATTTCGAGATTTGACCAACCACAACTAGCCTGGAACATGTGATACTGCAGCTGCGAGCGTGCACTCAACACCACGCCTGCCTGCCCCACACTTTGCGGAGATGGACAGGCACACGCCCCACAACCGTCCCTATGCCCAAGGATTCCATGGCCCAGTCCCTGAATTTGTATTGGAAGGTAAATTGATTACAGTTGGGCGTCTCGGGGCGTTGCAGTCTGCGCTACCGGTACCGCCTCTGCGCCAGATCAGTCGTCCGAGTCGATGCATTCCACCATTGCTAATCAAAGTCAATAACGCTGCGGAACGGGTAATGCGCACGTCAACCGTCTGCCGCGAAACGCTGCCCTATCGCATCGATTTGTCAATCCGTGTCGGGTCGGTTCCAGGCGACTTGCTCTAAACGCCTCGGACTTGCTGCTGGCTCATCACCCCATTTGCAGTGTTGCGGCCATGGCAATGCTGCTGTGTTACATGTGCATCTGCGGAGATTCTTCAACGACCCGAAGGCCGAGTGATTGCACACCCACGTATCCATCAACTTCACGTGTTGCTGCGCCGCTAGAAACCTGTTTGTGACAACTCGCATCTTCTATCGCCGTAGGTACCACCATTCAATCGGCTGTTCAAGCCATAGCGTCTCCACACCCTGCATGTTATAGGTTAAAGCGCAGAAATCTCGATCCGACCCTGGCCATGCATGCACCTCGCCAGTTATTGCCATGGCTCCCACTTTGTCGGTGAATGTATCACAGGACCTTACTGCTTTTATTCCTGCAGGCTGAACTAGACACTAGGCTCGCAACACCATGACTCTGAACACTTCACCTAGAATTTTTGTTTTTCTGCAAATCGTACGACATGCTTTCTAGGGCCGTTAAGCCTCCCTCGAGCGCCTCGCAAAAGCAAAAGGAGGTATCGTCGCTGTGGCGTCTGACTCTTATGCGTTTCACACCTGCCGTATGCCGACGGCATATCGTTATATAGACGCCAAGACGTGGACGTGCCCCTGGCTTGGTTCGCCTATAGGAGCGAGGATCGCTGATGTTGATGCGGCAACCCCACTCATTTTGAAATTTTACGGCTACCGTTGCTACATTCGTCCAACGGTGTTCGAGAAGACGAGGGTGGAGATCACAGGGAGACCAAAGCGCGGATCCCCAATGCAGGGAGATGTGCAGATGCGGCCATGTCACGATCTGCTTTTGGAAGCCTGCAGCATAAGACAAGGAAGCATAGGCGATCAGTAGTTGATCATCGACATGCTGACCCCGGGCACCAGCTGTCGCCGACCTTGCGACTGTGATCGCCCCACAACAATTGGATGTTGCAATCTCTATGCAGGCTTGGACCTGGAGCCTCGAGAGATGATAATTGTGAACAATTCCCAAGTATTCGGGATGCCACTACACAGCGAATGACAACAACGCACATGCCATGTGATGCTTTGCCAACAGCCAATGGCACAATCGAGTTGAATGAGGCTCCCTAACCAAAGTATGCTCATCCAACTTGGGAAGGAGTGGGAGGTGACAGCCCATTTCGGGCCGTGCTCACGTCGTCGTTTACCTAACTGGTAATCCCCCAGGCCCTGGTGATAGTGAGCACGAGGCACGACGATATGCCCCCGTTGGGCACGTCAGCAAAACCAGGCATAGCCCTTGACTCGGGAAAAACAGCTCAGCTAATGTTTCAACAGTCCAACCGACCGCCGATCAAGGAGGGCGCTGCCGTAGTTGCCGCGCAAAAATTCCACTGCAGCAGGCTAAAAGAAAATCGCAAACTTTCAGGGTCACTTTGTCAAAATCCGCACGTGAGGCTTTTTCGAATAGGTAAACTGTATACCCTAGGAATGCCATTCCTTCCCCTTGTCTCTCCCGAGTAAGCACGTCGAATCCTCAACTATGCGTGAACCCCCGGACTGGATTCGATTTTACCATACATATGTATGTACACCGGCGCATTGACCGTCCGTTCGGTTCGTCCGAGACTTGTGTGGAAAGATAAGCATGGCAGGCATGCTACAATCTCACCACCTTACCAGGTCATCGTCCTGGGCACTAATGCATCCATCCGCCGTGATCCTCCCCGCATCTTCATCGCCACCATTGGTAGAGCTCATGTCCGTAGACCAATAGGTGCTTTTCTGACCTGACAACTCCGGCATACCCTTGGAACGGTGCACGGCGGGGCGGGTACATATGTATCCGTTTGTGTGGTCGCAGGGCGTTTTGCGAGATGATGGGGATTACGAAGACGCTCTGCAGGCCGAAGGGGCGGTGTAGAGGCGATGTGGCTTGGAGGATGGGGTGGTCGCGCAGGGAAGGGGCTTGGACGGAAGACTCTGGAAAGAATCGACATCGTGATGGAAGGAAAGGATGCGGGATTTCGGCCTAGGGAAATAGGGAAATATGACGAAAACTGTGTATTGGGCTGTTCCGGGTTTTGGGGAGTACCGTAGTCTGACCGTATAATCAGATGAAAGTTAGGAAGCAAACACCTCGGTTCGGGTAGCGAATACGGTGAGGGTGCTCTGCGCGGCGCGGTGTGCCTGGTCCATTGGGTGGGTGAATAGGATTGATCGGAGATGTAAAGTCAGATCCTCTTAGAGGCCACGAAAGCAGTTTGATCCTGGCAGACGAGACAGGTACGCATTACACGGTCTGGTGTGTGTTTTAAGTCCTGATCTGTCATTCCTTCGTCGTTGCCTCGGCATTGTGATGATGCGGTCATGGAATAGTGCTCATCACATGGAATAGGGGATATGTGATTGGCGTATAAGTTATGTGCTGTCCAAGCTGATCGATACTCGTTAAGGGAGAGCATGCAAGGTTTCCCAAGTGCTCACTTTGGTCGCGAACGCGAAGTCATACTACAGTATTGTAGCAGATGGAGTAGTTGGTAAGAAAACGACCTGGAAATTTAATGAATGGCCAATACTTTGGTCAGCATCCGAAACTGTAGTCCTTTTTAACACACATACATGGTGCTCTTCTCGTATCAGTACATGATCAGTACAGTTGTATAGTACACGAAATCACCAACCCAAATTTCCAGACAAGGGACAGGAATGATTACCAAATATACTTCGTTTTTCTAGAAATTACCTAATTCTCATCTTAAGTTACTAAGACGTTCCCTGAGAGTATAAGCACATGTCTATATCTTATGGGTTCCCTACGCCGTGTAATATCATCACCAGTTTGCCAACCCAATAGGCTGTATACCCACCCGAGACTTAAGTTTGCTGAATATTTGAGACTGTGCTTCGAGATTTCATCACTTTGGTTTAGCATAGCCGCGGGTTTCATTGTAATTCCACCGATAGATGTGATAGAGAACTATAGCTGCGATAGTGAGGAAGTAGAACACTCATGTTTACAAATACATTCATTATTAAACGCTAGCAGATTGTTGTCAGATTCTTCCGAAAGGCGCACGAGGGGGAGGATCAAGAAAAGTGCACACTTTGCAAATAAAACCAATGTTCGCTGGTGGCTGACTATGCCTCCTTGGTATTTTTTGTGAGGACATTTGTCTTCCTAGCCAATGTTCCGACATTGACAAAGCGCATTTCCATTCCTTCTTTTGGTTTGCATGAAAATGTCAATTTGGTCGAAACGGCCCCATTGGAGGTTCTTCGGATGGTGAAATACCTCCGCCGCGGAGTGAAGACGAGCGATTGGCATTTTAGGTCATCGCTCTGGCGTTAGAAATAGTTGCAGCATCTTTGCACATATTTGCTCATGATCATAGTAACAAATAATATAGAACAATGAGAATTTAGTATTGCAGAGTTGCTAGAAGTGTTATTTAGAGCGACTACGATAATGACCTTGTTCTGCCGTATCTTGATGGACGTTTTCTGTCTAAACCACCGGGGTTGAGGTAAACGAACATACAAAGAAGGATCGAGAAGAGAAAGAGAATGGGTAATTTTAAGCTAGAACTCTTTTGGCACATTCATAAGACCGAAGTGGTTTCAAAGTGCTATGTCAACCCACGAGGGGTATAATGGAGAAAAGAAAAGTGGTGCAGATGGTATATAAAAGCTCCCTTATCGGTTGTGTGAGTAGCATAGAGTTGACAAACCCGACTGAAATGTTTTTCAGGCCAGAAATATTTGGTATTTTCAAGCCAATGGGGGAGATCAAGCAACTGTTCACCATATGGCTCGCGATTGTGGGTTCTTTGAACAATCGGCTGAACGGCTATGTACACTGTGTCTGACTTCAACCGTTCTGAAGCCATATCCGGTATACCTTCCTCTTCGCCTAACTTTGCGATTCTCTACATATGCTCGTAACCGTAAGATTCCGTCATCATTGAAAGTATCCAGATATTGGTAGCCGCGCCTAGGCTTATATATGAAGTCGGCATCGCACGTGGAATAGATTAACCGCCTCGAGCTGACGCTACGCGAGCCATGGAGAGATGTAAAACGTGCTTATCCCACCATATTCGATTAAATGAGCCATAATTGACGAATGCCGACCCGGTAGTCGTGGCTCCGCGAACCTTTCCCTCGGCGGTGTATAAATTCGTCTCGGGGTGCGGATCAACGCTCACGCATTCAACTCGTCCAACCGATAAGAATCAAAAGGACTTGATTGGACTCGAGCACTAGCTATGCGGCTCTCCGTCATCTTTTTACTGCTTCTCGATGCAGTGCCATACACGGCGGTTGCGCATCCAGCTCTACCTCGGACCACTGACGCGATTGCTGCACCTGCAGCAAAGGCCCATAACATTTATCTTGCGACTTGTGTTCCTCGGTCGAGAAACAATGATGATAACCCGTCTCCAAGAGACAACTTTACCCTCATTGCTTACTTTAAGCAACCACTCAACCTTACGGACGTCGATCCCGATACGAAGGCCCCGAAACCAGACAGGGCTGCACTCGTTGCACAGCCGCCAGAGCCATGGGAAGGAGTAAAATGGAGGATCAAGGTGTGGAGGGATAAGCTGTTTTCTGCGAGCATTGCGGCAGACGCGGCGCAGGGGACAAAGGGAGCTCTAGCTGGGGATGCAAAGCTTGATGATGAGGATTACATATGCTTCAAGGATGGAGAGACAGCAATTCGAGTGAGGGAAGACGGTGCGAGAGGTAATTGTGTCGCGGATTATTGGTGTGCCGGTTTGGACACAGGGAAGGGAGATAATCTTTAGAGACTGGTCGATGCAAGCAGCGAATGTGTCTAGCTCTCTGCCCACATGCAATAATGGTGCTTTCACCAGCGGAGTCAGTATGGAATTGACATGTTCGCTTAACCTGCCCTGTACTTGGTAGACGTCTTGCTCGTGCGAGAAATGTGTACGACTTGGAGCGCCGCGTCATTGCCTACCACCTGGGCAGGTGGACCACTCGTGAGCATTTGCGTACGCAAACACACTTCAAGATTATTTCTCAATCTTGCGAAATAGAAAGACTAACACCGAACGGGGTTCGGAACATTGATCCGGAGTTTGGTGATGACACAAAACGAGTTTGATTCGTTTACGTGCCTCATGGCCTTTGTCATCGCGCACGCTAGACGTTATTGGCATAGCTTGGTGCGGATTTGAAGGATCATAGAGTCAACGATCGCCAAGGCAGCAACGGTTCAAGGAAAAGACCTCGTGCAATTCCATCAAGCTACCTCGTGGTGCCTGGAAGCTACTACCTATCAACTCAACGCCTCCCTGGTCTTGATGTTGAATGCCCTTCATTTGCCACCGCTGATACCGTGGGCCTGGAAATACCCCACATT
The DNA here is from genome assembly GCA_026873275.1 of Pseudopithomyces maydicus. Lineage (NCBI taxonomy): Eukaryota > Fungi > Ascomycota > Dothideomycetes > Pleosporales > Didymosphaeriaceae > Pseudopithomyces > Pseudopithomyces maydicus. Next base: position 904,318 of record JANTUC010000003.1, on the reverse strand, counting down.
CCACGTTGCTTCTAGACGCCAGATCGCTTATCAAGAGCCTCATTTTCGTAATCAGAAACAGCAATCTACATCTAGTCCAAGACCAAGGTATCCCTCACGCGAAAAAGGGCTAAAAATTTACCCTTCCAGTGCCGGCCAGCTTGTCGCATTGATGTAGGCGAGTAGCTGGTCGCACAACTTGGTTATCTTACCTTTTCCGACCAAGAGGACAAGTTGATCAAAAGAACGCTGCTCATACGGATTAAAACATGCTGCCGAGTCCAGTGGAACACGGCCCGAAGAAAAGTGGCGAAGTTCAACTAAATAGGGCATGCGAAGCTTGCCGGGTGTCAAAAGTCCGTTGTTTGGTTAACCCGAACTCATCATCTTCCCAATGTCAAAGGTGCGCAAAAGCCGGAAGAACATGTGTATTTGCTGCTCCTGCGAAAAGGAGGCAACGGAAGAGGACGGATGTACGCGTGGCTGAGTTGGAAAGAGAGCTGAAACAGCGTGAGTAACTTCGAATCGGAACGTACAATGACTGTATGCTTATGTGATCCTGATTTAGTCACTTCGTTGTTGAAGCCTGCTTCATCAATATCGCCTGTCGAGGATAGCGACCATGAACATGAGTCAATGGATGAAGATGAAGCTGCTGAAAGCCCCGAAAGAAAATTGTCAGGGTATGCGCAGAGCCATGACGGCACTGCTAGCAAAGAGACGATCAAACCTAACGATCAATGGCCGCCACGCCAGATTGTTGCAAGAAGTGAGACACGTAATGACCTACTCATGACTGACAGCGATATCATTGACCGCGGTGTGATTTCTTCAGAGCTGGCAACAACTCTACTGAATCTTTACCGCGAAGAGCTCTTCGCAGAATATCCAGGCATTACCATTGGGAAAAACGTCACAGTAGATGAGCTGAGGTCTAAAAAACCGGCTCTCTTCATGGCAGTAATGGCTGCAGCCAGCCAGAGTATGGGGTCTACCCTGTCAAATAAGCTCCATGAGGAGCTCATCTACTTTTATGCACGTTCACTGTTTGTCAATGGTGAAAAGTCACTGCAGCATGTACAGGCGTTATTTGTGTCAGTTGCATATTATACGCCCCCAAGCAACCCTGGCCAGATGCAAATCTATCAATACACCAATCTAGCCGCCAGCATGGCACTGGAACTCGGACTAGCTTCCAAGCCCAGAACGCACGAACAGCTCCCAAAACGAGCCATTAGATCCCTTCAGCGTATATCCTCCGCCGAAGAGCTGCTCGAGCACTGCAGGACCATTCTTTCTCTGTATACCCTTATCGCTGGGTAGGTACAGCCTCGTGCATCTCTCGCACAGATAAAAGCTAACGCATCCATAGCCTTTCGATGCGGTTTCGAAGACCAAATATCTTATTATTTAATGCATGGATGGGAGAATGTGAGACGCTACTTCTCAAAAGCCCCAAAACCGAGGACAAGCGACTGATTGCATGGTTGCGACTTCAACGCATTGCCGATGAAGCTTATACAGCCTTTGGCTTCGATGATGCCTCAACGAGCTTCGAGTTGTCAGCGTTACGCCTACAGGCTATCTTGAAGATATTTGAGCGCCGCATGCAAGAATGGAGGAAAGCGGTTCCCGACGAAGTTATGACGAGTAAGCTAATCTTCATCTCTAGAGATCAACTGATCTAACCACCATTAGTGACTCTCTTGATGGAATATCATCAAAATATGATGTCGATGTGGGAATTCGCCATGGATGGTGGCAGTAAGTACCGCTTTTGCCTGTAGACAGAGTAAATGTTCAACAACTAAATGCACGCAGAATACGATGCACCCGAATTTAGAAATCGGCACATGACACTCCCCGCCTTGGATGACGACGCTTGTGTCCAGCCTGAGACCCTTCTCTCCCGCTCGTCCCTCCAGATCAACGCAACAATCATGTGCATCAGCTCCGCGCACTCCATCCTAGACTGTTTCCTCCAAATCCCAGTGTCAAAGCTGCAAAAGTCTGCAGGAGTATTGTTTGTTCGCGCGTGTTTTGCTCTCGTTGCCCTTCTGAAGGTTGACTACGCCGTTGGGGCCGATGCGGAGGGCATGGGCGAAGTTATCGACTCCAGAAGCCTCAAATCAGATTACTATGTCGACGCTGTAATCAAGCTAACTAACGAGGCCGAGGGTGTACAGAAATGTAGGATTCCAGGCCACTGGGGCTTCATATTCCGAGAAAAGCTGCTGAAATGGCACGTCGATCACCAGGAATGGAGACGGAACGGCGGCCACTTAAAGCGCAACAAGAAAATTCAAGCCATGACTGGGTCGAACGTAGCCAACACACCGGCCGAACTCCTTCCTACGCCCGCATATACAGCTCAGACGCAGCTTCCGAGTCCAAGTTCTTCGGGCTTGACGGATCAGAATCAAACGACGCAAGCGCAGCAACAGTTGGGATACGTGGTCAGCGGCATGAATGTTCTCTCATGGAATCCGACCCCACTAAGCTTCGCCGAACAGGCAACTGCACTTAACGACCAGGTTATGGCCGGTCCAGATATGGCTGATTTCTCAGCGGCTTTTCAGAATGGCGACTTGTACTTGTGGGATGATGTCAATGATAACTACGGAGGGTGGGCTCCGCAGGGCGGAGCAATGTATAATGATGTACCGTTCAACGGAATGAATATGGGGTTGTAGATGAGATATTCAATGAGCGAGGGAAGCACAGGTGTACAGTATATAATTTGTAACACATCACTCACTACAAATTCATCTTCATAATACGATGAACAATTTTTCCAACTTTTCGAGAATTGGAACGTGTTTCAATACGATTTCATACATTGTTGCTAGCCTTCGTCGATAACCGCTGAATTTGCTCAACATGACCCGGCCCACATGTGTATATCATCAGAAACAATTTAGGAATCAGATACGGTAGCTGCTGGGACTTTAGGGTCTTGAGTTGTCGCTGAATCTCCCACGGGAACGGCAGAAGGTGGGGTCGCCTTCTCATCTATCTCATGATCCTTCAGCCTGAGACTCAACTGCTCGAGCCTTTCTTGCAGTGCCTTCTCCGTTTCCTGATACCTCCTCTCGAATTCCTCGTCATCCTCTACAGCTTCATCCTGTTCGTCTGGCGTCTGTGCAGTAGGCGTTTTGTCGGTCTCTTTCTCTTCTTCAGTTTCGTGCCGAATCACAGCTGCTTGCCTTGCTTGCTGTCTATCTCGGGCTCTCTGAAGTGCAGCCTCTAGTCTCTTTAAACTGCTTTTCGGCCAGTGTTTCCTGAAGTCGAACGGGCCTCTGCATGTCTTCGTCCCCTCCGGTAGAACGACCCAGGGAATCTTGCTCTCAATGTACGAGTGTAAGTCCGGTTCCATCAAAGTTGGAAGGTCGAGGCTGCCAGTGGTGACATCTGCAGTTACCGGCGTCGTATCTCCACTAGCCCAAAGGCGTGTTCCACATTTCCCACAAGAGGCGGTGTGCCTGATGACCCCGGTAGGACGAACCATGGTGGTAATCTTCGGGGGTAAAGCGCCAATAGAAGTGATAAAGTCGACCTCGATTGATGTGAAGCAGGCGTAAACGCTGCCCGTGTGTTTATTACAGTCTGTGCAGTGGCACGCAAAGCAGAACAAAGGTGCAGTTTCAAGGCGGTATCTGGTAGAGCCGCAGAAACAGCCACCGTGAATCGCAGGAAATGATTTTGGTTTCGACATATTGTAGTCTTTCAAGGTTCAACGCTCAATAAGAAGTTGTTGCCACGATGTGAAGTCCACGTTTTTAGGCATTCACAGGTGGGTCGCTTAACCAAGGCGCTTGGCCGTTAGCGTTGATTACGTCATAATACTTTACGTCGCTGGCCTACGAACGGAGCAACGACCCAAGTTCATTCATCTGGTTCAAGATGCTTCGTTGACATAACTGATCAAAGCGTTTTCCAGGAAGACGTATAGACCGTCTAGTTTAATTGGTTTCGCGTGCTTCTCGAAGCTACAATATACAAATAGGACGATCCATCTTGCTTGTTCTGAGAAGAGCCGGATAGAAATTCAAATACACAAAGAGCACTTGTGCATCTATTCACTAATCAATTGGACACCTCGTGAAATATATAGAATTAAGTGTATTGTATGTTTCTCCAAAACCACTCTGCCTTCTAACTACGTTCTGAACATGTCGGAAAATCCTTATTCAGATATGGTCAAATTTAAAATTCATGGACATCATCGAGCTTGCATGAATAACCTTTAAACAGCCAGGTTAGGACCGTATTACGTACGGGGGCAGTTAACAAATCATCAGCTTTTCGTTTCTCGGACCATTAGAAATAGTATAGTGTATTCCCTATGAACTAAACCCGATTAAGCTTTCTGATAGTCCGATAAACGAAAACCCAATAGTTTGTTAACTGCCCCTATTGTGTACGAGAGTTTACGGCGCAGTTTTTTCCACTTTTATGGACAGCTAGATCAAGCAGGAAACTAGCGCCATACGGTACCTGGTCGCTGTTTGGAGGATTCACCGTGCAGACTTGGCACCGACAACTATATGTACGCCGCAGTCTGATGCTGACAGCCATTTCAGACTCTAGAAATTTCACATAGCACTTCGCAAACAATGGATCCGACAGCTCCTACCTTGAAGCGCTCGAAGAGAAATCAAGCCGCGGCTGAAGCTATTGCGCAGGCATCGACATCACTATCAAACCCTACAGAAGAGGATGCACCAGTCCCCAGGAAACGACAACGAAGAACTCCTGCGTCAACTACGCAGCCCGCTACCAGAGGGACTGCGATCTTGAAGAAGCGCGGTGGCGACAATGTCAAAGCCCAGGACCCCTCCGAGCAACCATCAGCAGCTCAACTCCAACAGATTGACCAGCCTTTGTCCCCATTCCTAGCCCTCCCCGCGAACTCCGTGATGAGATCTATAGACACGTTCTGGGCCAAGAGGAAGATGCTACAAAGTCCATATACAGATCCCGCAACATAGTCACACGCTGCGGCCTCGTCGGTGTCAACAGCCAAATTTTCGAGGAATTCATCGACGCAGTCCTCTTCTACGCCCCCGAAATCGTCATGACGGTCAAAAACCACAATTTCGCCCACGTCGTCACCTTCTTGAATCGCCTTTCGGAAGCGCAGCTCAATCAACTGAGGAAATTGGGTCCCGAGGCTTCAGAAAAAGATGGAAAGGCGAGGGCAAAATGCCAGATTGTGATCTTGCTGCATTACACAGCGCGTGCCAAAGAAAGTACCAAGCATCTTCACCGCTGGTTGGATCGATTCGACGTGCCTGAAAAATGGGGTAAAGAGATTGAGTTCAAGTACATGGGCGACAGAACGTATAGATGTGGAGGGTATCAACAGATGCCAAAGAGAATGGCCATGGCCACGGCAAGTCAGAGGTGGAAGGAGGAGGGTAAAAGAATTAGGAAGGGAGCAGAAAGAGCGATACGCACGCACTGGAATGGTATCTATCGTTGACTCGTTTGCGGATTGTATTAACATGAGTATTTTTTCCGCAACTTGTCAATTGTGTGAGAGTTTCTCATTCATTTCTGTGAGTGTGAAGAATATAGAATTTCCAACTCAGAGAAAACTCGGAGATGGGACATAATAGCAAAGACGCCACATTTCCAGAACGAGTATTTATCGGATTCGAGTTCGAACCTTGTCTTTCCTATTTTGAACTTGGGGAAGACTTTTGGTTTCGTGCCTTACTAATGAAACATGCCGATATTGAAATGCAGCGATCGATCGTAGGGGCTGCTATCCCGTACCAATTCGTTTAATTTAGAAGTCACAGGTAGTTTTATAGGCCTAATGCACTGTATATGTGATTTGTAGGATTTGGAAGACAGAATAACCCATGGGAACGAGCCTGATTAATGCTTATAGTCGATGACTGAAGGGTACACAATAAAATCAAATTAATTGCGCGCGTCATGCCAACACAGCTGTCCCAAACAGACGTGGCTGCATTCACCAAGAATCTTTCGGTACGTGTTGGTTAAGATATCCTGTGTCTTTAAAATACAGCAGCCCGAGAGATAACACATCGAAATTATAGTAGTTGTTAGGCCACGACGGAAGAGACCGCCAACCAGTTTGTTTCGTCTCGTACGACTTGTGCCACTGTACAAAACAAGCTGGTTTTTTAAAACCCGATTGTGTTCTTCTCTTAAAAACGTGTTGATCGTGTTTCTGGGTGCTGGAGATCCGTTGGTTGTGGCAGGTAGATGGTTCGTCATGGACGCTTGCCAGAACAATCGAGCGCTCTCCGTTGGACTGAAACACATCTCCTGCATTTTGGAAGGATGACTGTTTTTGATTCTCACTTTCCCTACCTGTCATTTGCACCTCGGCCAGAGCTCTACGATCCAGCTCAAGAGTCTGTACAGAAGCCTGTATGGTCAAACAAACGGCCTGAACCGAGTCGGATGTTGAATCAATCGACTTCACAGCTGCTGTGACACTCTGGATACTCTTCTTAATATCATTCATCTGGTTTCGAAGAACAATAGCGTCGTGCCTACCGTGTCCACACTAATTAGCCACGAAAGCGTTAGAAATCCATAGCATACATACTACTCACCCTGCATGAACAAGCAAAAGCCCTTTCAAAGCCATCTGGTAGTGCACCACCATCTGCACAGAATGCCGAATCTGTGCCTCACTAAGTGCGAAGCCCACACCACCCTTCAGCCGCTCTACCCAACCATTCCTCTTCCCATGAAACACGCCTCTCAGCTGTTGACTGAGCTCACATAATCTCCCTTCACATGACACAAGTGCGTTTTTGATACCATCTGATACCGACTGTCCATCTTCTTGCGCGAATCGCGACCGTCCATATTCGACGGTCCACACACGAACCTCGACAACGACGGCAGCGAGACTCTGCACGACAGCTACAAGTTCGACTGCTGAGGCTGGGGCAGACGAGGCTTGCTTGATGAGCAGACATATTTGGGTTGTGGCGCGGAAGACCACGTCAGCGAGGCCCACGAGGCCCGAGATGTTGGCGGCGGTGGAGAGAGCAGACATGGGAAGGGTCAGTGCGAGAGAATAAAAAGTGTCTGCCAACTCTACGTTCTATTTCAGGTTTTGAATTGGGGGTTCTTTACAGGGCGGGGTTTCTCTGCAGTATGCCTGCTGGGCAGCCTTGCTGCGCCATTTCCTGTCTATCCTGTGACGCCTCAGGCGTTGATTGGTGTTTCTTCGCGCACCTCGCTATGCGAATTTTAAGAAAACATACACAGCGACGCTCAGTGGTTTTCGTGATTGAGCTATGCAAGCTGCATGTATTATTTGAAATGTAAGTGTATTGATTTCTCATATAATCTTCAACACTTGACCTTCCCTCTCGTTTGTTCACTTTCAATAGACACTGCCTTATTCCGCAACTCCAACGGTCTCTACCACCATCTTTATACTTCAATCCCTTTCTTTCTCACAACTTACTCCCATCCCCTATCAACGACATTCCAACTTCTCTCTCCAACGCCCTAACCGCTTCCTTCGTCTCCCCCAGATTCACTTTGATAGTCCTCAACCCCACGGCCTTCGCCCCCTTCAAATTCACCCCAATATCATCCAAAAACAGCACCTCCCCAGCTTCCACCTTCCCGAGCCCCTCTCCTCGCTCACCTTCGACAGCTCCCTAACCGCCAACTCGTACGCCTCCCCATCCGGCTTCCTCACTCCCAAATGCGCACTGCTCAAAAACACGTCAAACCACCGACTTATTTCCGTGGGATCCCCTTCGTGGGGACCTCCCTTGTCGAACAAAACCCCCTTCTCAAACACAACTCCTTCGTCATCTACAATCCCAGTGGGGAAATCGACAGTATTGCTCAACGCCCCAACAACCCACTTTCCCTGCGCTCCCAGCTCCCGCAACCGCTTCAGCGCAGGATACATCCACGGGTCTGGCCGCCGCGAGTACCGCATCATGCGCCAAAAGAGCGTCTCCGCCTCGATGCGCGGCACAGGCGGTACCTGCTCTGGGTCCAGCGGCGCCGTAGAATCAGCGTGGCCGCCGCCGCGCGCGCTCCACGAGAGCCAGTATTTGCGCCATATTTCTGGGCGCGAGAGCTGTGCGTGAAAGGCGGAGAACCACGAGGCGTCGAGGGGAACGGCGCCGCGCTCGAGAAGTTGCCAGGCGCCTGTGGTGCGGGGGCCGGCTTGGATGGCGGTGTTGATGTAGCCAGTTGGGATGCGGTTTTCGATTTCGTAGTCGAGGATGGCTTGGAAGGGGGAAAGAACCTGGTGGTGGGATGTTAATTGGGGGTGTTGCGGTGAAGGGGAGAGGGACGGGTGGATGGGAACGGGATGGGATGAAGAGGAGACGCACCACCACGCCGCCCACGTCGAAGAGGATGGCTTTTGGAGGAGCCATTGTAGATGGTTTTATATTTTGGGAAGTTTAATCGCTCCCTTTGTGTCACCGATACATGTTCACGTTGAGATGCGATGTACAGCGCGTCGCAAAGGGTGGGGAAGTGGTTTCCCGAGTCGAGCCGAGGCACGGAGGTTTCTTATCGATAGAGGCCGTTGCCGACATTGATCTGCCATTGCATGACCGTTGAGTTAGTTCACAGTAGCGCCGATCAGTCAACGTTTTCCCCATGATCCCAATGATGAAACGGAACTATTCCAGAAGAAGTCATATTGATATCAGGTATGGTACTCCAGCATCTACGCAGAAGACTGTTGCGGGGGAAATCTTGACACTGCACATTGAAAGGACCGTCTCCATTGGAACTGTATCCGTCTTGTTCAACTAGTTGCCAACGCTCAATTCTAGTAGACTATCTGAAGATCATGATATCCCTTTCTGCCGTATCCATACATTGCCGCTAAACCATATCCTAATGCGTTCCCAGACGCAAGTATATACTCGAAACAGATAACAGAAATTTTGTATCAAACATGATCCATATCAAATGCCAGCCCAACTTACTGGAGTGCATATTCATCCACGAAGATTCCCGGAACGCCGTGTACGATCAAAACCAATGCTCGGGGATATCGCATGCCCAACCCGTAAAATGATGTTAATAGTGACATAGAAAAAAAATGAGTGGATGATCAAGAGGAAATGTCCTCATCTTTGACGCTGGAGCTGAAGTATCCAGCATCGAAATCTTCCCTTTCGGACAGACCCACAAGCCTCTTGCTTGCTTCGAGACACCGACTGACGATGCGACTGCGGACTTTGTGCTCAATACCAGTGCGGCGACCCGCATCATGGCCCATCCACATACGGAGGGCACCGGCGAGACGCTCGAGGCCGACGCTGCTCTCAGCTTGCAGCGAAGAGTCCTGGACAAATCGCTCCAAAACCTTATAACCTGCAACGAAGCTGAGTAGCGTGGTTGTCGGTTCTGTGAGGTATGTGTTGTTCACCGCAACAACCGCGTAGCGGTGGGCTTCGGGATTGGAGGAATCGATCAACGTAAGGCACTTCGCCAAAGCTAGTGCTTTTCTAATATCCATTGCCGCCGGTGAACCAGAGACGAAATTCATCAGTTTGGTTCCAGTTGAAGAAGTAGATGAAGGAGGGGTCGGCAGCGCAGCAAAGGCAATTGCGATATGTTCGGCGCGGTCGTTCTCGAGTAACACGGCTTCTGCTGTAAGTGCCCGCAATTGCGCTTGTGAAGTGGGAGGAGCAGTTCGGATGGCTAGGCTGAGGTCGTCTTTGATGGCATCGGTGGTCTTTCCTTCCTTGAGAGAGTCGGCCAAGCTCCTGCTGAGTAGGTGGCTTGAGTACCAAGCTGCCAGTGCGTCCAGGGGAGATGATATCGCGAAGTCTCCCACGACTCCGTCCATGCAGAGATCCGCGACTGTTTGTTCGGCAATGGGTCGGTTCCAGGCTAGATTGTAGGCGCGTTGGATGATGGGGAAACTGAAGACTTGGTCGCATTCCTTTTCAAGCAGCGCAGCCAAGTGATCAGGAAGCGACTCCTCGTCGCTCTCTGGTTTCGAAGTGAGGTTCGTCGCAATGCGATGCTCGGTCCGAGCCATGTTCCAATATCTTCGTGCCAATTTGGCGCTCAAGTGACCCAAAATCCAGGAAAGACCGTGTCCGGCATTCGCGAGCTCCCACAGGAGAACTCGAATATGCAAGGCCTTGAGCATCAATCTACCAGGCGTATCCGGGAGTGTTCCAGACGCCATTAGTGTCAAGACCAGTCTGCTCTTACTGATTTCAGCATCGCCGCCGGTCAATTGCGCATCCAGCGCGATGCTCCATGCTTTGACCCTTGCTGCTTCTTGCTCTTTCGTGGTACCAGAGAGGAAGGCGTACCCAGGCCAGCCTATGATCTTGCGGGTGCTGAGCTTCAAGATTTTGAGACTTAAAGCGGCTACTTCGAGCAGGAAGTTATGTCGAGGGACCCAAACAGTTTGTATCGCGGTGAGCCATGCTCTGTGTCGTACCTCAACCGGCGAGGCGAGCGAGGGAGCGCGGGCGAGGAGAACCGGACCCGGCGTCTTCTTCTTGGACTTTGAGCTGAAGTCGAACAAAGGCGCGATGATCCAAAAGATGGCGCCGAATAGTAGAAGGACCTTGGCAAGGGGAAGCTGCGCGCTGGTAGCGCCCAGAGAGACCCGGGGAGCAAGAATGGCAGCGAAGTTGAAGGGCAAAACAGACAGACCACGGCCAACTGAATCTTCCTGCGATTGTTCCCGCTCCGCCAGACCTTCCAAAATCATAAGACCTGCAAGTGACCCGACCATGAGTTTGCCGACCATGCTGTTCTGTCGTCGACCGTTGATCATGGGGGGACCAGCACGGGATCCACCGGCATAGGGCGGATAGGCAGGAGCGTAGTGGGCTTGGGGTGGTAAGCCTTGGCGCATTTGGGCGATGTGTTCCGGGATGGGTATCAAGCCTTGAGGTGGTCCAGGCATTTGCTGCATGCTGTGAGGTGGGGTGAAAGGGTCTTCTTGTTGATATCTACCACCGTCGGGCGTACCCATCGGCCCATGCAAGGTCATTGGTCCTGATATGGCCATCTTCTCGTAGCTTTCAATACGGCCTTGTAGCGTCGCAATCTCGTCTTGCAGACGCTTGTTCCGTTTCTCAAGATGACGTATGTACTCGGTCGCCTGGGGACGCGTTAGTCGAGTCTTGGGCATTTGCATGGCTACAAGCGAGAGCGCAGACAAAAATATAAGTGCATACCTTTGAGAGCACGGTGGCCTTGTTCAGCTTGTGGGCTGGGGTAAGGCCTTCGAGGTCTTCGGGATCATCGTCCTCTTCGTTGGCACCGTTGCCGCGTGACATGACCCTCAGGCTGGGTACGCTGTCACGCAGGGCTGCAATCTTGTCGTTGAGGTTCGTCCTGTACCTCTTTTCGATCATGTTGTGGGCGGTCTTTTTCGGTGGCTGCTGCCTCTCCTTCTTGCCGGCGGGGGTCGGGTCGTCATCGGTCGACGACTTTCGCTTTTTGGGATTGTCGGCGCCAGGTTCCGGTGTCGAGTGGCCGGAAGAAGAGCTCGTCCTTGGATTGTGAACGGAGCTGGGGCTTTGGCTGTGATGCAGACTTGGCGGGTTGGACAGAGGTGGGACGGAGGCGGATGGGAGCGCGGTGGGCTCGAATCTTGGGGGAGAAAACAAGGTGTTGTCGCCCATGTGCGGGGGCCACATTGGAGCCGAGTAGAAGTTGTCTTGCGGGCCATTATTGGAGGGTGAACTGAGGGCATGGGGGTCAAAGTCAAAGGCAGAGGGAGGTTGAACGTTTCCCCCAAAGGAGAACTGCGGGTTGTGGGTGGATGGCATGGCGGCGGTTGAGGGAGGGTTGGTGGCCTGCTCGGCCAGAGAGGTGTGCTTGGGGTTGAAGACGGGAGGGTGGTGGAGTTCAGGCTTCAGCGGGCAGGCGGGGCCACTAAGCTTCACGTCAGGCCCCTGAGAGGCGTTAGGGTCCCATGTCATAAAGTGGTTGAAGCTCGGCGCCGCGAGCTGTTCGCTCGGCGCGTTGGGCGGCATGGTGTCGGATGCCGACGAGAACCACGAGGGACGCAGACCAGCCTGGGTGAACTGGAAATCGAGAGCCATCAGCGGGTCCTCCATGGTGTGTCTGTTGGGTGTGTGCGGCGCAGGCGTTGCTGGCCGGAACGAATCAAAGACGCAGTAGGGGCCGACCTAGGATTGGGGAGCGGTTAGCATGACCTGGGCCATCTTGACGCACACGTCGCACATACGGCGATCCTCTCGAGCTCCAAGCCGTCGTCGAAGGGGCTGCCATCGGGAACAGCTGCGGCCATTGGTGCGGCGGGGCAGGAGGGCAGGAGAGGGCAGGGCAAGACAGGATGGGATAGGACGTGACGGGACGGGACAGGACGGCGCAGGTAGGGCAGGGCAGGGCAGGGCCAAGGGAAGAGACACGGACGGGCAAAGAGCGGGCAGCAGCACAGAGGGGGAACGGGAGGTGGGTTGGCAAGGTGGAATGGGCGGCGCTCACCAGCAATTACTATACAGCACAGCACAGCGCAGCACAGCACGACTCCGGACTCCCTACAGAGGGCGTGCTGGCGGATCAGGTCACCCTGCACCCGAAGGAGGGCTCGGGCTCTCTCTCTCTCTCTCTCTCTCTCTCTCTGGTGCTCGTCCCCCCAGCAGCAGCGATGGTCGGCAGCAGGCAGGAGGAGGCTGAGGGCGGATGAGGACGGCGGATGATGACCGACGGCGGCGGCGGCGGCGACAGCGGGTGCTCGCACCGATGGATGGGCTCCAGGGCAGCGGCAGCAGTTGCCAGTTGCAGATGCGCTCTTTCCAAGGTCTGCGGTCGAGGTCACACCACAATGGAGAATCGTACGATGTTCGCAGGGTTAGGAAAGGCGCGACCGGGGTCCGTTTGAGAGCTGCAGAGCGGGCAGGCAGGCACGGTGCGGGGCGGGAGAAGGCGCGATGATGCAGGACGAGGACGAGGACGAGGACGTCGCTCGAGGGCAGGCGGCGATGCTGGCGCTGGAGGGAGGGAGGTCGGTCGGCCGGTCGAAGGGGTGCTGGCTGTCTCACGTCCGCGCGCAAGCAGGCCTGTCTTGTTTATGGGCTCCGCGACACTTGGAGCGACGTGCCGACCAAAACCGCCCAAGCACGCCGCGGCACGTCGAGACCAAAGCCGCGCCCAGTGCCCCTGTCACCGAGACGCACGACCCTGCCGATCTCGCCTCGCCTCGCAAGGCGAGCCACGACGGGGCTGCCATGCATGGGACGGTGGGAATAACTCGGAACAAGCCGAACCGACCACCAGACCACCAGACCATCGTTTGCCCATGGTCAACCACATCTACATACATAGATATCCCATCTCTGCGCCTGCTCTGCTGCCACCTGCTCGTCCACGGTTCGCTGTGCTTGGCCCGTCTCCCGCCCAATCGAGACCACCGCGTTGCTTTTTTCCCTGTGACGCCGCGTGGCCGCCAGCTCCGAAACCCACGCGCCACGACCCAATCCATACTTCCCAGCCGCACTCCCCTCCGTAGCCTCCAGCAAACCTCCTCGACGCCGACCGTCGTCAGGCCGATGCAGCTAGACCGTCATCTCTGCCTTCTTGGCCTCCACCACGCACCAAGGATGTGCCTGCCTGCGAAGACCTCTGCCCTCGCTTCCCTGCCACCGGAAAAATTCCTCGCCGTCCTCCGACCCATTTGTCCAATCCCTGTCCATATTGTCTCGTCTGTCCACGGCGATAGCATACCGAGAAGCCACAACCCCCATGCGCCCTGAGCATAGTCTTTCAACGTTGAAGACCCGCCATTGCATTCCAACTTGTCGTGCCGGCACCCATTTCCCCACTGGGAAAACGCCATCGAGATTTCATTATGCCGCGAAGGATCCAATGTCTCAATGAATCCCACCATCCACCGTTCATGCTACGCTTAGCCATTACCGGTCAGGCTAACGGTTCTTGCCAACTCTACTGTCTATTGTATAGTCGCACGATAAACGCTTCGGTAATGTCAATCTTTCTTTCTTTTGAGATATCGCTACTTCTAAGCGACATAATCCTGGGCCCACGACCCCCTTGCTCTCCCCATCCATCACACTCGTGAACAGCACCGCAGGTTCAATCTTTACCAATTCCAGCCTTGTGACATGCCCTTCTTTTTCTACTCAACCAAGGCCACAACTAAGACAAAATACAATACATACTGAAATATATTGATTCGAAGAACGATGAAGACGAGCTCCGGGAATTTCAACCTTGTTCGACAAGCATCAACCATCCCAGCAGTGGCTGATCAGACTGACGCTATGTTTGCTACCGTGTTTCGTTTTCATCTTCAGGCTCCCGATATTGATTTACATTCCTTGCACGTATTTTTTCTGCAATTCGACTAAAAAGATATGCTCCACAGGCGTCCTCGGGTATTGATGGCCTTCTGATATAGGGTATGATCCGTGTTCTTGCCGAAATTCAGCGATGCACGAGATTAAAAACGTGCAAATATTGCTTACCGGACTCGAGCTTGTCACAGCCCTTGAGTCCCACACCGTCGTCCTGCGTCCCCTGAAAAGGTTTACTTCCAGAAAAGTCTCCTCTCCGACCCGATCCCATAGTACCTCTGCCAAACTGTCCTGTGTGTCTTTCCCCATACGGTGGACGACTTGATCCGGCAGCATACTGCGGCTGCTGGAATGGATGTGACCCAGAAGTCCACTTCGAGTCATGTTCATGGGTTGAGTTCGAACGGGCCGGACTACAATATCTTTGGCCTGCTTGGCTTGGGGCTTGATAAGCTGGGGGTGTAAAGGTTGGAATGTGACTGCCATAGACTCCATCAGAAAGGCCTTGAGAAACACTGCTGGTTTGGGGCTGGCTTGTGCTTGTGGTAGGCGCATTATTCTCTCGAGCCCATTTGTATCTGGACACAGAACCTTACACATGATCAACGACTGACGGCGAGTGGGAGACTTCTCATACCATCTGCGTTCCGTATTACCGTATAGTAATCTCCGTGTGCCGGACTCCAGATCCAACGGATGTCATTATTGTTTTGTGACATTTAGACTGCCTTTAAGCGTGGAGTGTGCTTTTCCTGTTGGAATCCCGATCTGAATGATCGGAGGAGGAAACTAAAATCTTGAATCACGAAGCCAGATATGGCGCTTTCGCTAGTTCGAAGAGGATATCGAATAAGAGAACTACTCAAACGTCTCTCTAAATAGAAATAAGAAGTCAGTGATGGTGGACTATGGTTTTACTACCTGACTGGCGGCTACGATGATAGTCTCCAGCCCATCCTATCTTTTGGATACTTTAGGTGCGCAGGCGAATGCTTGCCTGTACCTTGGTACATACGTAGTAGCTCTCTCGATATTGCCTTGGGTGATTCTTCTGATAATTCTTGCAATTTGGAGAAAAAAGAAGATGGGATATTCGTTATAAGGTTGGGGCCCGATAGGCTGAATGTGCAATCAATCGCGGGGCAGTCATTCTTCCTCGTATCTGGGGCTCCGCCACACACGTGTTCACGCTTTCGACATTCCACATCATACAATCATAAGGTTCGCGTGTACTTCGCCCTGCTCCCCCATTTCAATAAACGGATTTGGTTTAAGCCCGCACAGCATACGTATCTCGAGCATTTACGATTGAGATTCCACCTGCCCATGCTGGTAGTAAGATCAAATCACATTAGGTAGGCTTGATTGTACTCAGCCTTGGACACCAACGCCAAGGACTGAGCCAGAGCTCTCTAAACACCAGTTCCATCATGGCAGATCCTCTTTCTATTGTTGCCAGTGTTCTGGCATTGATTACAGCGGCTGGAAAGACCGCACAGGGTTTACAGAAAGCGTGGGAACTCCGACACATGAATGAAGACTTTACTGGACTTCTCAACGAGGTGAATAATCAGGTTTTCAATCGAATCGAAGATATGCTAATACGAATTCATTGGGGCAGATTACTGGTTTGAGAACACAACTTCACGTTGTTCGCATTTCACTGGAACAGTTTTCGCACAAAGATCACATCAAATCGATCATCGAATGCTGTTCCAACATTCACGGTTTGTGTATACAAGCCAATTCTATCCTACTTGAGATCGATAAACTCGTGGACAAAATTACGCGCAGAAGTGCTCGCGAGCAACATGTCACTACTTTAACGCTGTCTAAAAGGAGTTGGCTTCGGAGAAGGTCGAGCTTGTTGCGATTGACCTCAAGGTTGTCACCGATAGTCACAGCATTGACTGTAACGGCAAATTTTCTTCGAGACATGGCTTCGCACAGTAGATTAGACACGATCGTCTCGAAGATGAGCATCGAAAAGGTGGAGATGCTTGGTGCGTCCCCTTCAGTCGAGAACGAGACATCACTACCCAGCGCACAACTTGATCATGTGCTTCGCTACGCGGTGGAACTCGAGGATACATCTTCCAAAGCTCTAAAAACAGCAAATCAGCGCACTTCTACCGTATCTAGAAAGACTTCCACAGACTCATTTCATTCTGCTCTTTCCAGCAGTTCCGACTCCGAACTGAGCTACATATCCATCACGGGATCAGTATCAACTAGGAACTGTGAGCCGTTTTGTCCATGCCAGTGTCACGTTAGTAAAAATGTTCGAACACCTTTGTGGATGCAACACATAGTCGGTGCCATGACGATACACGGAAACGGCTCAATCTTTTTGGGCAGACGGCCATGCAACAAGGCCTGCAGGCGAAGCGGTCCAACTTCCCTTCGAGTATCGTATCTTGCTCCTTCTTGGCTTCTTCTAAAGAATCTCAATATCTATTTCATGGCACAGAGCATGTATGATAATGATTTTGCAATGAAGATGCCGCATGTCATTCCTAATACTGCACCTGTGTGGAGTATGATAGAGCTGGGTAAACTATCGAAGCTGCAGGAGATGTTAGATCAACGACTAGTATACTTGTATGATGTTACCTCTTCTGGTAGATCATTGCTTAACGTAAGAACTTTCTGTCTAGGTTTATATCCATTTAATGTTTATGAAAAGCTAATATATACCAATAGTATGCTGCTGTCAAAGGCCAGATCAGAATCTATGAATTCCTCGTGAAGTTGGGTGCTGATCCATATTTCAGAGACTGCACAGGAATGTGAGTAATACGTTGTATTTAAATTAAATTAGCAAAAAAGCTGACCAATACGTGAAAGAACGAGTAACCAGCCAGGAGTTGACCGTGCACTCACAGGAACAAGTCTTGACCGTGTTGTAAGCAAATCGGCTCGGTCCTCGTCCTACGACCTCTTCACCACTCAGGAAACCCTAGATCAACAAGAGTTTGACTTTTTACACCTTGTAGTATTAGGCCTCCGAAATCTGAATCTCGGTCTTGTATTGAAACAGTACATAGGTCCCCGAAACGATATCGACGTGCGGGACGTCAACGGTCGAACGCCTCTCATCTGGGCGGCCTGGCGCGGCGATTTGGAAACTCTAGATTTGTTAATCTCATCGCATGCGAATCCAAATCAAATTGATAACGAAGGATACACAGCTATCTCTAGAGCAGCGAAAGCCGGACACCTAGATTGTGTAAGGTCGTTGCTCAAAGGAGGGGCTGAACTAAAGATAGCCAACAACGACGGTTACCAACCGCTTCATCACGCGAGCGGAAACAAACTACACGGTCTTCTGATTGTTGATGAACTGTTAGCACATGGAGCGGATGTACATGCAGTATGTTGCCGCGGCACTTCTCTGCATCTTGCAGCGAACAGGGGCTCCCCTGATATCATTAAGCGCCTTCTCCAAGCTGGGAGCGATATCAATGCTCAGGATCCCGACGGAGATACCCCAGCAATGATGGCACTCTTTTGTTGGAATGAACCGGCGTTCACGTGCTTGATGAATGCAGGAGCTACACTGAATGTAGCCAGGAGAAATGGAGAGAATATTTTGCATTTGCTGACATGGGTTGGCTCTGTGTCACTTTGGGATACTGTCGCCGGCCGTGCGCGGGATAAAGAAATAGCTGGACTGGATACTAAATCGCTGCACGATGGGCATGAGCTGCAGCACTGCTTTGAAAACTGCCGAGAAATGTGGTATGTTGGAACAAGAGAGGCGAAGGAGGTAGAGGAAGCAAAGTTCCACCGTATGCTAGATGCGTTCATCATGTAATTGGTAATCTGAGTCACAGTATTACGAGCAAAGTTTGTTCTCTTATCATAACATATATTCCGTAATTTACTACATCTCATTAGCCCCGTAATACATCTATTGACTCCTATTACTCTCAAAGTAACCAGGGTCTCAAAGAGACTCAGTAAAGCTCATACAAATGAATATATGTGATATCGGATTTAGCATACTAAATTTTCCCCGGAATGACCCATTTGAGCACCGGCCAAACGGCCTGAAGAACCCGCAAAGGCAAAGGCGGTCCGCTCCCCGGTGGCCCCATCATCATCATGGGATTTCCCTCTCCAACTGGCGATGGCGTATGCCTTTGAGTAAGATGGGGTATACTCGGCGAATAGTACACAGTGAGGTATAACCCACTCCTCTCCTTTGCCGAAAAAGAAAGGTACTGGTGCGTTCCTGCCGAATTCACCATGTCAGGCTCCATACTAGTTAGGTATTTTCGTCAGCCAGTGTACCGATATGCAACTTCACATAGAATTAAAACATCTACTCACAAGATTTCTTCAATATCTCCTGCGTAAGATTTAGAAATCTCATTCCATCCTTGCTTCGCATAGAAGGCCGAAAGTGCGTCTGTTATCTGCCGATCGTTTTTCGCATAGTGCCACATGGGAAAATAGATCTTAGTCGTGGGCCACACATCACCTGTCTTGAACTCGAAGCCGAAAACGAAGCAGCTGCGATGATGCATGACGTTGGGTAGCTCAATGTCTTCCCATCTTTCGTCTGGCATGTCATACATGAGCCGCCAGAGCTCCGCGAGCGGCGTTAAACTGTCCAGAATAGCAGGATCTTGAAGCCGCCCACCCATAGTATATATGTCCTTGATCTTGTTGAATGTGTTGTTGTAAGAATTGACGTAAATCTTTGCACGTGCCTTGAGGGGGTCAATGCAGTCAATGGCCAGCATTTCAACATTGCGATGGGTTACGGGGCCGCCGCTAGTGAGATACGTTTCGAGATTGTCCAGACCAGCGTTCATGTTGATCGTGGGCCCATTGAGACCTCTGACTGTGTTTATGACTAGAGCGCCTTGCGTGATGCCCATGTTCCATGCGCGGATGTGGGGGAAGAAGTAGGCTTTTGGTTCGATCTTGCCATCGTCGAGATCGAAGGCGAGGAAACAGGTTGGAGGTTTGGGTCCCTTAGGGGGTCCTTTTACAGCAAGCATGATATTTACGAGATCTTTGGGCACATATAATCTGTAGGTAGCGAGGTTAGTTCGGCTGAAGTCAATACAATTTGTGTTCGAATTGTTCATTACGACAGCAATCTTCTCGTGCTGAGGAAAAACATACTCTCTAGCGCAGTGGTAGAACCAAGAGTCCTTAATGTCAGGAAATTCTCTCTTCAGCGTTTTTACGAGCTCGAATGCCGCCAATTGATTGAATGGATCCGTTCGAGTTCCCGCCAAGCTTCCAATTGGCTCAATCGTGAATCGAATCGTGCTCTTATCGTTCTGAAAGTTCCAGCTTGGTTGGAATGGCGACGCATTTGGCGTACATTGAGCTCTCCACGTACGCTCCTTCCCCTCCTCAGGACAAGGCCCATACGCAGACAAGATGTATCGATGATACCAGCTCAAATAGAAGTATTGTTGATCAACAGTGTAATTGGCCTTCTTTAGAAATTTACCAAGAACCGGTGCTGTAGTTTTCCACCAGAATTTTTGATCGTCGTCAGGAAATCCAAGGACTGACCCTAGAGACTCCCAAGGTGTTGGGGATGGGGTTATAGGACGGTCAGCCATTACTGAGAAAGAAATGATATCTCAGATAAGTGATGCAGAACACTTTCAAGGGTAGAAATTGAATTTAATTACATTGCGAATGCTACCTTATATATTCTAAGACACCTACCTAGCATCGTTTCATCACAACAGCGAATCTGATGCCGCGGGGGCATACCCGGGTAGCATTCTAAGTCACGAGTGGTGTCCATTAGCCGTGGTGGCAATGGCCATCTTCCGCTACCGTCCCAACATACTCCTCTCCACTCTTATTTTTTCTATCATCTTATCCATATTTTGTGCATTGTTTGTTCCACTCGTTTTTACAAATGTGTGGTGTTTAATTCACCATTCGGCTGCTCTTGAGATGGTAGGCTAGGCCTTCATGACGTTAACGAAAAGATTAAAAAAATTGAGTGTACCGACATATCTTCCCTAGCAGTCTTGCAGCGCCGCGGTTGTTGCGGAATGTATTGGAAGCCCAATAAAAAAGGACGGCACACCGAAATATCTTGTCCAGGCCATTATCTATTGCCGTTCTGTTTCAACAACCGGTCGCTAAACCGTGACGTTACCGGACTGACTTGGCTTACTGAAATACGACTTTTCAGTAGTGCCTCGATTGGTGGCTTGACCCTAAGCCTTTTAGCTTCCGAAATAGTCAGTATAGGTGGCTACGTGCCAAGATCGTTCAGCTGAGTTTTTGACTTCGTCCTCATGTGTGTAAAGTCTAACCATCAACTAAAACTACCATGAGGATAGCAATGGGACGTGTATATGGTATCTAGTGTATTGCATGCAGCCGTATCGTCCGGTGAACTAGACCAGTTTTAGCCAGGTTCCGTGGTATTAACATGAATGTTAAGAGATGGCACAACCACACTAGTCAGGGACACGAGTGTATCACATGTTAGCGTATGGAATTACGCACGTGCGTATCGGCCCGATAATAATAGGATGGATTCGCGAATTACACCATACGAATTGCGAAAAGCACATGCCATTCTCCTGAACATAGCCGAAATCGTTTTGTCAGCGATATGCCTCCTTAGATAGCATGCCTATATGTATTACTGTGCTAACGAAGTGTGAATAGATCACCACCAATATTGCTAGTTTCCGAAGAGGTAAGAACCCGAGCTTGGCAGGAGAGCAACGGTGGTTACATAATGTCAACACCTTGCAGTATGAGAATTCACTAGAAAGCATATCAAGTGATATCACGGATATATCATACCTGCCAATATGGTTCCGTCAAGTGGTAGAGGATCAACCTCGGGCTAGATATATTCGTAGTACTCTGCTCCTGAAAGCAGGTGAGCAACAATCCCTGCCCTCCAGCCTTCAACAGCAGTCCGGCACTTCTTAAGTATTTGCTCATTGATTACCCAGTTCCTATTGTATCTGAATATATTAATATTCATAGAATCTCTTTCTTTCGACCCTGTCCTCCAGTGAAAATCCAACCTTCGTATCGCTGCTCAATTAAGAGAAGCACCCGATACCTCCTTGCTCTCGAACACTCTTACACACCTGCCCTACCCCAATTTCTCAAACCCACAATCCCAGCCGCAATCCCCGCATAAACCCCCAGCAACTTGCCCCAGCTGCCACCCTGCCCAACACCCAGCGCAACAAGATCATAAACTAAGCACCCTCCAAATATCCAATCGCTCATGCTGGCCGCAGCCGCAAAGCCCACACCCGTGGCAACCTGCACCAGGGAGCTCGGCGGCACACCGGGGTAGTACGCCGCCGCAGAATTGTGCAGCAAATCGAGCACACCAATACCTGCAAACGTCTTGGCAACGACGTGCGTTAGGAAATTAGGCGTGGAAATTGCGCGACGCTGCGGAAGCGATGTAGTCAAGTAAGCGAGCTGCGTGAGAGTGTTGATTATGACGAAGATGTTCGACGTTTGGAGATCATCTGCGTTCCAGAAGAACATCCATGCTGGAAGCTCTGTTAATTACGTTCCTTCGTTGCGTTTATGCATGACCTTGGTCAGTGGGAGGCGGGGGAAAGCTACATACTTCCGATGCTGAGATTGCCTATCACGTAGGGCCACACGTAGCCCTCCATTTCTTTCCGGTCTTCTTCGCTGCCTTCGCCGCGACAGAGTTTCCAGAGCCAGGCCAGCTGGAACAATTGCTGTGGGAAGAAGAAACCGGCGATGAAGTACGGCTGTGGGGAAAATGCGGCAGGATTTGCGTTATGGATGTCTAGCATGTTGGGAGACGAGAACATGCCATATTGCTGGGCAGCGAAATCATAGAGGAAGGATAAGGGCGCGAGAACGCGGAGCGTAGATGGAGAGGCGCCCATTGCTAGTGTTGTGTAGTATCTGTTATTATG
This sequence comes from Pseudopithomyces maydicus, assembly GCA_026873275.1. NCBI lineage: Eukaryota > Fungi > Ascomycota > Dothideomycetes > Pleosporales > Didymosphaeriaceae > Pseudopithomyces > Pseudopithomyces maydicus. Next base: position 882,114 of record JANTUC010000003.1, on the reverse strand, counting down.
TATTGAAGGGTCGTGCCGAATAAATAAATCATATGCTAAGTATGAAAGCGTACGACAAAGGTGTATTTCAGTTTCTGTGTACCTTTTTTCTGGATGATGGTAGCATTTATGGCTTACGTCGTGAGGGTCGCGTCGCGTGTGTCGTGCACGTCATCGTAAATTCCATCTGCAGGGTTCATGTATCGTCCCGTCCTTCCGAAAACAAAGGCACAATCGGACTTTAGAATACACACAACCGAGCTATAGACTAACTAAGTAACATCGTCGCGCCTGCCTACATATGACGGTTCGCGAGTAGTCGCAAGCTGGCTTATGAGTTCGAAATCCCGAGGGCTGGAGCACAACCACCTGATGTCCCTGAGCACGTCTCGTTGAAATGTTCGCGATATATGTATACTGTATTAACTGTGTGTCTATATGTCTATATGAATCGGAAAGCCGTTGATTTCCTTCCTTTCTCTTGTAATTTACCCTTTGAGAACCTCCTCTGCAGTCTCAACCAAGAGATCAAAACAACGTTTTATGTACTTTTCTTCCGCTCTCTCATTTGCACTGACAACGCGGATTACATATAATCCACAGACCACTGTACTCGTCACGAAGAACTCCCTGCCTGCGTTCACCTTCTCATACACCTCTTTCGTAAGTCGATTTGCTTCTTCGCGGTACTGAGCTTCGGCATCATTAGTAAAAGCGCCCGTGTAGGCATCCTGCGTGGGGTCGTTCTTTGTAGCCGATGAAGACAGAGAAGCAGGCCTAGGGTTGATTTGGAATGTGGTGAGGGCGAACGAAGCGGGCGTGATGACGGTAAAAATGTCTTTACGTGTGTCAAGTAGACCGTTGAAATACTCGCCCAGCTTGATGTGACCCCTGATGAAGTTACGGAGCCCGTTGATACCGTATGTCCGCAGAACGAACCACACTTTGAGACTCCGGAACCTTCTTCCGAGTGGGATTTGCCACTCGTGATAGTCCGTAACAAGTCCACTCTCTCTGTACTGGTTGCGTAGGTAAGAGGGAGTGAGACTGTATGTATCGATCAAGTCGTTACGATTCTTAATGAAGAATGCGCTGCAGTCGAAATTGACGAGAAGCCATTTGTGCAGGTTGCAATTGAAAGAATCGAAATGCTCGATCGCCGAGCAGAGATGTTGGTACTCGGGACAGACGAGTGCAGAGCCAGCGTAAGCAGCATCGACATGAAACCATATGTCAGGATAATCCCTTGCTACCTCCGCAATGCCTTCTAAATCGTCCACGGTACAAGTTCCTGTACTGCCGATCGTTACGGTGAAGTAGAATGGTTCAAGCCCCTTCGCCTTCACTTCTTCGATTGTCTTCCTGAGCTCCTTTCCTGTTACCTTAAATTTCTCGGAGCGCGGGGCAGACACAGAGCGGAAGCGTGTGCCTGCAATGATGGCTGCCTTTTGCGTAGAGGAGTGGGCGTGTTCTGAGCCCATGGCTACCATCTTCCCCTTAGGTCTGCAGCCCGGTCCATCCTTTCTTCTCCCTCAGGCATGTCGCCCAGTCTTCTCCTCACTAGTCTTTCTCTGGCCGCTACGACCGCTGTGACGATCACTTCACTTGCCGTGCCTTGGATTATACCGCCACCCTGACCGGCACTCTGGAAACAGTCTGGTAGCGCCCATAATTTAGCAATCCAGTCCAGGACCACTGTTTCCAGCTCTGTGACAGCAGGTGAACAGATCCAGTTGAAAGCCGCAGCATTGAAAGCACCAGAGTACATTTCACCCAGCATGCCAGGAAAAGAAGAGTTGCAAGGAAAGAAGGCCATGAACTTGGGGGATTGCCAGTGTGTAAGACCGGGAACAATGAGGCGATCGATGTCGGCTTGTATGTCACTCCATGGCTCGCCGTTTTCCGGGGGTCCAGAGGGAAGGAGGGGTCGCAGATAACCTGGAGCAACATTTGGCAAGGCTGGTCTTTCGGCAACATTGTCGTAGTATTGTATAACTAAAAAAATCGAATCAGTATTACTCAAAAGCATGGAACAGAGAGATTATTTACTCTCGTCAATGGCGCTGTGAGCCGCCTCTCGAAACTGTGAAGAGTCCATGACGTGGTCGTAGAATACTGCTTTGGCTAGACGGCAGCGACCCTAGGGAGAAAACAACGAAGCTGCACAAAGACCGACTGGTATTTCCGAAAAGACACGTAAGAATATATATGTATCTAGTCTAGCGAAAAAGTAACTCGTTCATGAGGAGAGGGCCCGAAATCGGTAGTGCGCGCTCTTATTCCGCGTTCTTGCCTTGCAAGGCTAGCGGTTCCTCGGAGCGGATTCAAAGATACACGCCGAGAACGGTAGGGCGCAAGAGGATTCTAATCACAGCCCGATATGTCACCCATCGGCATCTGTCTGATGATTTTTTCTCCATGGGCCCACGGGAGCGTACTCTTCGTCCAAGAAACAGCGGAACTAATTAACAGGGCGTCGCTCCGCGGTGGAGCTAGAGGAGCGAAGGATTTTCAGATCAAGGTTGAACACAGGACGCTGAATTTCCATGTTCAATCGTACTATGTTTGAATTACCGGTATACATTTTCTGTTGGATCAATAACGTCTTCCAACCTCGACGCCAACATTCTCGTCTGGGTTTGCAAAGCCCCTGGCTTTCGGCGTTGCCTTGCCTGCCACATCCTGAGGTGTCTCGCCTGTGTAGTCCCATCCACCGTCCTGCACGAAGAAGTCGACCTCATCGATTATATCCCAGACAACATCCTCTGCAATCTGTTCTTTGTACCTTTCACCGATTGCTCGTAATGTCCTTCCTTCTGGCACGCGCATCTCGACTGTGTCGCTACCCTGCATCTGCGTGTCATTTTCCTTCTGCTTCAGCATTTCCTCTGTTGGACACCAAAAATCAGGACCAAAATTGACCTGCGCAACAGCCTTGTTGAATACAGCGACAGCCGGAAAATACCCAGCCATGCCATCATCGAAGCCAGCCCTAGCGCCTGCCTTCAGCGCCTCTGCCGACGGAACGCTGGCTGGGGGCAAGAAAGCCAGGAGGCTTTCGTATGCGATCCCCATTTCCTTGCCGTTCTTGTACACTTTGATATGCGAATGAGGCAGGGATCGAAGGCTAACTTCCTCGTGATTTGGTGTTGGGGTGATTCTTAGCATGGGCGCTCGATCATGATACTGTTCGACTGCCTTGGTGATGTGGAAATCCAACTGCTCAAACAAGTATGTGCCTTTGTAGCCTACAGGGATGCGGTCACGAATGATATCGAGGGGCTTCTCAGTTGGGTCGTTTGCATCCTTGTTGTCAAACCCATCGCCGATGTCAACGGCAGGATTGTAGATTCCATCGACGACCTTGCGATGGAGTGACAGAGAAGGTAATTGGATCTCCAAACCAATGACGTCGCCTTCTCCGAAATGCTCATCGGTGACATACTCGACTGGCATCGGCCTGTTGTGGCCTGGTCGTTCCTTCAAGGATCTGCTTTTAGCATTCTTAGGCAACGGCTTGAACACTTTGGAAATTCTCGAGCGATGCATCACTTCGAAGCGAGCATCTGTTAGTCCATAGCTATAGCCGTCAAAGCCAACCGGTCCATCGAGAGGCGCCTCTCTCCTTGCCCACCCTACTCGAATATGGGGCCCTGGTTTGACATCGCCAGTCTTAGAGTCGATAGGATCTTGGGGACCTTCAGCAGGTATGCCTTTCAGCACCTTGACTTCGAAATACATTCTACCTTCGCGTGCCACAACATTGCCTCGACCCATGCGCCAGCCCTTCTCCTGCGTTACAATGGTGGCGCTGTCTCTGTCAAAAGAGAAGTTTTTGTCGGTATCTTCGTGGCTCATCCGGGCGCCGTAGGGTTTTGAGTCGCTTTGGCGGTAGAACTGCTTGTGCCTGAACTGCGGGTCTGCCACGGCATGTGTGTATCGGTAGCCTTTTTTGTTCCAAGCGTGGTCTGTAGGTCTCCAGAGTTGTGTACCATCTGGAGCGACAAGTGGAGGGTCCCACAAGAACTGTCCCTCCTTCGGCGGTTGATAGTCTGAGAGCTTTGGCTCTGGGATCGAGTACCGCATAGGCGAATCTGCTGATGGTTTCTCCTTCTTGGCTCGGGAGCTTGGGTTTGGCGTGCTCCCCCGTGCATTAGATGATGCCTCTCGCTTCTTGATTGTCTCGCGCTTCTCCCGTTGCTCTCGCGGTGGAGCTCGGGGTCGGGCCCGGGATGCTGCATCTGGGTTCGGGTTCAGTGGCGAGGATATGGCAGGAGCATGGTCTTCCTCCAATGTGCGTTTTATGGGCAGAGATGCGCCTGGCGTGTTGGCGCGCGAATTCGACTGTGACTCTGCCATGGCGGGCAGAGAAGTGGTGGTAATTAGCAGAAAGCCTGCGAAATGACTGACTTCAGCTGTTTAATTGCAGCTAGGTTTGTTCAATAGTAATTGTGCGATTGTCGCTTGCTGCTCTCCTCTATCTTTCCGGTAGGCGCAGCAATGAGTGCGGGTCAATTCGAGTCTTGAGTGAGGCCAGCAGTTCGCGTCGCGACGCAGACACGCGATCCAAAGCTTCGGTGACAGAACGGCGCTAGAGCGAATAGGTAATGGCTCGAACGAGATCCCTGCAATAAAAGTTGGGCGGGCCAAAATTCACCACCCCCGCAACGAGAACATTCGCAACACTCACAGCGCAACGTCTGCTCCGTGACCCTCAGAAGCGCACAGATTCCCAGTATTCGAAGGAAGCGCACCCTGCCCGCGCAATTCGAACGAACGAGCTCTCGCAGTCCATATCGCACCCAGCGCAGACGCATCGCATCCGCCCACAATGCCGAAGACACCAAAGTCACCTGCCACCCGCGAATCCCAGCGGCACAATCCTCTAGCGGAGGAGTACGCACCCTCTCTCGAGCTGAAGCAAAAGGCTCCGAAGAAGAATAAGAAGCGTTCAAGGGACGAGAATGACGGCGACGGCTACGTGGACAGCAAAAGCTCGCGAAAGATCCTCGACATCGCCCAAGAGCTCGCCGACGAAGCAGAGAGCGAGACCAGAGCGCAAAGGCCTGTCCCGTCCAAATCAAATCCAGCTTTCGATTTCGGAACACGGCTTGGGGAGGACCATGGTGAAGACGAGACGGCGCAGTATGAGGATGAGGACCAGTGGGGAGACGAGGATGAGATTGTGGAAGAGGTGGAGATTGATGCCGACGATCTAGAAACGTTCAACAAATTTCTCCCCTCGGACGACCTAAGCTCTCTGAAGTGGCCAGGGCAAGAGGCGCAAACTTCCGGTGGAGGCGGCACCGATCTTGCAGCGCTGATTCTCGACAAGATCGCGCAACACGAAGCTGCGACTCCACAACGAGAAATACGGGGCGGCGGCGACCCCGAAGATGCCGTAGAACTGCCTGAGAAGGTTGTTGAGGTCTACAGCAAGGTTGGCATGATTTTGTCAAGGTATAAGAGTGGGAAGCTTCCCAAGCCATTCAAGATTCTGCCGACTATTCCGGCCTGGGAAACATTGGTTGCCATAACCCAACCCGATCAATGGACACGTACGTACTCTCCGAGGAGAATGTCGTATCACAACGACGTCTTCGAAACCGCCGATACCCAATGTTAGAAGAGTCTGCTGACATTTTTATTATTCCAGCCAATTCGGTCTATGCTGCCACCCGTCTTTTCATATCATCCAAGCCGCATATCGCGCAACAGTTTTTGAACTCGTACGTATATTGTTCTTAGGAGCTGAACACATGACTGACGAGACTAGCGTGCTTCTCCCAGCGGTGCAGGATAACATAAGAGAAACTCAAAAGTAGGCCATATCCCAAGGATGGGAGGGCGTCATGGCTGTCTGGAGAAGTTCTTTGGACTATAAAGTCTAAATCTTCTGGAACCGCACAGCTAAGACCTCCGCCCGATCCTCAATCCTTCGATAGTGATCATGTACTGACTTCACCCATTTTAGGCTCAACGTGCACTTGTACAACGCACTGAAAAAGGCTTTGTATAAACCTTCAGCTTTCTTCAAGGGAATTGTGTTCCCCATGCTCATTGATGGATGCACCCAGCGCGAAGCCACCATCGTCGCCAGCGTGGTCTCGAAAATCTCTGTTCCTGTTCTTCACTCTGCTGCAGCCATCCACCGCCTGTGCGAGGTTGCTGCAGAGCAAATGTCGTCCGACCCCGAAGCTGCGGGCCCTGTCAACAGTTCGTGCATGCCCTTTCCAAAGCATATATCGCTAGATTAACCGCTCTTAGTTTTCATCCGAACCCTTCTCGAGAAGAAATACGCCCTCCCTTATAAGGTCATCGATGCCCTTGTCTTCCACTTCCTCCGCTTCCGAGCCACGGGTGCCAGCACGGCCGACGCCATGGACACGGATGGTGGAGACCTTGGCGGCACAGGGAAGCTGCCCGTTATTTGGCATCAATGCTTGCTCGCCTTTGCCCAGCGCTACAGGAACGACATCACGGAGGACCAGCGAGAAGCACTACTCGACCTTCTGCTCACTCGTGGTCACGCAACCATCAGTCCGGAAGTCCGCCGCGAACTGCTGCAGGGACGAGGACGTGGTGTTGTGGCTGAACCGGCGCCGGTAGGCATGGACGGGGACGACACGATGGTCATGGCCGTGGACGGATAAGAGCATATACAAACATAAAACAAAAGAGATTCACGCATGGATGCATTTGGGTCGGCGTATCGGTATATAAACATACCACTGGTGTATAGAGACGTAAATTATCGCGTTCACACTTTTTTTCAGGCAAATACATATACCCGAGTTCTATACTCTCCTCCTGCTTCATTCGCTGCACATGCCTTCTTTTCGTCCGCCCGTTCAATTATTCACTCTTCACCTCTGCCTTTCCCTTATAAAAAGCGACATACCCCTTGATCTTAGTGTACTGGGGCAGCGGATCAGGGTAATACCACGCCGCGTCCTTGGTCTCAGTCTTGTTTGTGGTGACAGTGTAGTACGAGGCGTCGCCCTTGTAAGGGCAGTGCGATTTGGTGGCCGTGGGCGTGAAGGCAGCTTTTGTGATGGAGTCAGGTGGGAAGTAGATGTTGCCGTCGACAACCTCGTAGGTGGAGGTTTCGGCGACGGTGATGCCGTTGATGGAGGCGGTTGCGTGAGGCATGGTCAGGGCAAGGAGGCAGGAGATGAGCGTGTGCACGAGATATGGCGAGGAAGGAGTGAGGGGTGAGGCTGGATAAGTGCGGGGTGGGCGAGTCTATGGCATCATCTTACGTATCGTGCAGCGCGAGCGGGCGAAGGATGAGGGCATTGCTCAGGCGGATTGGTAGGCTGCACGATTTATGTGGTGTAGGTCTGCATGGGAGTCGTGGTGTGTAATCCATATGAGAGAGTTATTACACGTGCTATGATTGCTGGGTACCTAGGTAGGTTGGATGGACAGTGGAGCATAACGCGAAACGGCTTCCTCGACGGCTTCCTCGGCGGCTTCCTCGACGGACGCATAGCGGTTTGCTTGCTGACGATGCATGGCATCTGCTGAATTTCGGAAGATGGAATCAGGTAGTATGTAGGAAGCAATGGCATGCGTGGTCCAACTCCTGCGCTCGTTCGGGAGATTCCGCAGTCTGCCGGGTCACGGGGGACCAACAGCGTCTCACTCCGCAGGAAGAAATGAGAAACAAGCACGGATGGGTCAATGCGAGGTCTGGCTCGAGAAAATATCCACCAAACCACACTTACTCCACGGGCACGAACACCCCCTTTCACCGCTTGGACTGCGGGAAGATCCACTGATCCACGCCAGACCTCGGGAGCCCCCTTCGTACAAGCCACAGCGAGAAACACAGCGGACGCTAAGGGGCACAGGTGTGGCTTGCTCACGTTGGGTGGAACTGGGAACGGGGCATAATTTTTCTGACCGAGCCTGCGCCGGCGACCGAGATATCGGGGCGTGGATGGGATGGCGTGCCCGACAACAGAGCAAAGCCAATTCAGCCACCGGCCCAGCGAGGGCTCCCAAGAAATTTGTTCAGCTGCGGTGTGGAGATGGAATTAGTGAATGCTGCAGCTCAAACATAGCGTGGAGGCCAACAAAATGACGCGTGGGATGGCGCAGAGGCGAGGTCGGATAGGAGCCGCGAGCTTATCGCTCAACGAAGCAACGCGGGCGACCAACCCCTGTCAGTTAGCCTACAGTTGGTCTCTCTGACGGCATCGCAGAAAAAAACGATAGCTTGCCCCCATCAGCTCCCGCCAGCTCTTATCCGCGGCCACCACCCGTCCTCCTTCCCATCTCCATCTCGCCGTGATCTCAGCGAGCTCAATTGTCTCAATGGCTGCCCCGATGCGGACCTCTGCTGCCCGCAGCGTGTTCGCGCAGCTCCAGCAGGCTGGACGCCGTACCTACACCACCACCCGGCCCGCCGCCATCGCCCAGAGGGCCCAGTGGACATCGCGCCCCGTCTCCCACCAGATCGCCCTGCGCCAGACCATCCGCCAGCAGTCGACCGACGCCTCCAAGCCCGCCGTGAAGCCCAAGAAGCGCTTCCGGGCCCTGCGCTGGACATGGCGCATCACCTATCTCTCCGCCATCGCCGGCGCTGCCTACGTCGGCTACGGCATCTGGGAGATGCGCAACCCCGACGACCAGCCCGCCCCCGACCCAAAGAAGAAGACCCTCGTCGTGCTGGGTGCGTGTCCACGCCTTTCCGCTCCATCCGCCATGATTGACCGACTGACGCGCCGCAGGAACCGGCTGGGGCTCCGTCTCCCTGCTGAAGAAGCTCGACACGGAGAACTACAACGTTGTCGTTGTGTCGCCGCGTAACTACTTCCTCTTCACCCCGCTGCTGCCCTCATGCACCGTCGGCACCATCGAGCACCGCTCCATCATGGAGCCCATCCGCAACTTCCTGCGTCACAAGAAGGCCGCCGTCAAGTACTACGAGGCCGAGGCCACCAAGATCGACTACGAGAAGCGCATCGTCTACATCAACGACGACTCGGAAATCAAGGGCGACGTGTCCGCGACCGAGGTGCCCTTCGATATGCTGGTCATTGGTGTCGGTGCCGAGAACGCGACCTTTGGTGAGTCATCCAGAGTTTCCATCAAAGCCAATACTAATAGGGCCAAGGTATCCCCGGTGTGCGCGAACACGGTCTCTTCTTGAAGGAGGTAGGCGATGCCCAGCGTATCCGTAACCGTATCATGGACTGCTGCGAGACGGCCACCTTCAAGGACCAGAGCCCCGAGGAGATCAAGCGTCTGTTGCACATGGTTGTCGTCGGTGGTGGACCTACCGGTGTTGAGTTCGCCGGTGAGCTCCAGGACTTCTTCAACTCCGATCTGAAGAAGTGGCTCCCCGAGATCAAGGACACCTTCAAGGTTACCCTTGTCGAGGCGCTCCCCAACGTCCTTCCTATGTTCTCCAAGCAGCTGATTGAGTACACTGAGAAGACCTTCAAGGAGGAGACCATCACCATCCGCACCAAGACCATGGTCAAGAAGGTGACCGACAAGTACATCGAAGCTGAATCCACCGGCCCCGACGGAAAGAAGATTGTCGAGCAGATCCCCTTCGGCCTGCTCGTCTGGGCCACCGGTAACGCCCTCCGCCCTCTCGTCAAGGACTTCATCAGCCAGATCCCCGCTCAGAAGGATTCCCGCCGTGGTCTCGCCGTGAACGAGTACCTTGTTGTCAAGGGCTGCGAGAATGTGTGGGCCGTCGGTGACTGCGCCGTCGCCAACTACGCCCCCACCGCCCAGGTCGCCTCCCAGGAGGGTGCTTGGCTCGCTCGCATGTTCAACCAGATGGCGAAGACCCAGGAGATCGAGGCCGAGCTCGCCGAGCTCTCTGTCAAGCAGGAGACTGCTCCCAGCAAGGACGCCCGTGACGTTGTCTTCTCTGACATCAAGGATCTTCAGAAGCGCCTCCGACGCGTTAAGCAGATCGGTCCGTTCGAGTACACTCACCAGGGATCCCTCGCCTACATCGGCTCCGAGAAGGCTGTTGCCGATATCGCGTGGTTGTCGGGCAACATTGCCAGCGGTGGTACCCTGACGTACCTTTTCTGGCGAAGCGCCTACATCAGCATGTGCTTCAGCACCCGCAACCGCATCCTCGTGTGCGTCGACTGGTTCAAGTCCAAGATCTTTGGTCGCGACGTCTCGCGTGTGTAAACAGGGGGATGTTCTCTTTGTCAGCACACCCACTCTGTGCTAGCCCTGCATAGAGTCGGGCGTTGTTTGTTCCCTTTGTCCGGGTTGTCTTGTCTGTCTATATTGCCTGCCTGTCTACCTGCGGTGGCGGGTGGGCGAGCAGGCCAAACCACAAAAGTCTCCTACCTGCCTGTCCACATATACCACCACGTGTAACAGTGTAATACCTGATCGTCCATTTGGCGGGGTTGTCTTGGATATCTTTGTTTCGAGCTGGGAGTTATACCGGTTTGCGAATTGTATGGGTGCTATAGAGATTTTTTGTGTTGGGAGGGCATAGAGCCACCGATGTAGTGTATTCTGTCTGATTCCGTATTGAATGATATCGCTGAGTCGAGTATTTTATCCCCTCTCTGTCTAGGTGGATTCATGGACATGTACAGTATCTACTTTACTACTAACGCCATCTCCTTGACATTATCTACCTCTCCCTATCCATCCCCTCCTTCCTCACGCCCATCCTCTCCCCCTCCCCCTTCCTCCGCCCCTCCCTCAATATCCGTGCCCCAACACCCCTCTCCACAACCTCCAACAACAGTTGCAACGCTTCCTTTCTACTAGCCCCTACCTCAGGACCTATCTCCAGCGTATGCGCACCCCCTTCGCCAAGCTGTACACGGCGCACACGTACGCAGTTGCGGGCGATCCAGGCTTAGGATGGCGTCCGAGAAGAATAGTAGGCTGCTTGGTAGGGGTGGGAAGGAGGTGCCATGATGATGCTAGGGGGTTAGCTGGGGTGCTGAACGGTATTTGTCAGTCTTACTTTCGATGAGGTGCGTGAGGTATGAGAGCTCGGATTCGTCTTCGCCGCGGACGGTGGGGACGGATCTAGGCGATGTGGTGGGAGTTGTATCGTGGTTAGACATTATGAGAGGGGCAAGGGGGACCTAGTGGGAAGGTCATTATCAGGGAGGATTTATATGGGGATAGGGGTGGTAGATATGGTAGGTGGTTTGTGGACTTTGTGCGGCGCAAACGCGGTGGCGGGAGGGGTGAGCAAACTCGATGATCGAGTTGTACGTGTGTTCAGGATGAGAGACCGTTCGTCGAGTAATTAGCTAGTAAATACCTGCAATTGACATTTAAGAGATACTCACCTGTTTCTGTTATTTGTAGTAAGCATTTGGCAGAAAGGTAGCATCATGGTCCCACTTGCATATATATACAGCTAAGAAACGTTGCGCAGGTATGGTATTCACGGATCACATGTTTGTTTTTCCATCATATGTTTTCAACCTCTAAAATGTACTTCCCTTGGTAAGTCTTCTCCTCCAACCCCTCTCTCTTCCATCTCCATCCTCACCTGGCACCCTCGCAACCCTTAGCTCGCCCCTAGGCACCACCAGGGCACCTCCACTATTGTTCAACAGGCGCTTCAATTCCTCCTCCTCTGCACGTTCATTCTCCCCAACCTCGTCCCTAATCGCCTCTGCAATATCCAGAATGCTGCGAAGTAAGCCCGGTCGCCGCCCCGAGCGGTACATCCGAGAGCGAATCCGCGTGTCCATCCACATGCCTGCCATGATACAGCTCCAGACAAAATTAAAGATGGATACCATGAAAAGGAAAATGTATGAAAAACCCCTGCGAATCGTTAGCTATCTTGTCGTGGGTAGGCCTTTCTGCAAATGTAGTAGGTCTGGCAGTACGACTGGGTAGTACTTGCCATTGATACGTCTCGCTTGGCTTACAGGAGCCATAGGCGTGCACGTATGACGCGTTCACGACGGAACCTTCGCGGGAAGCGTCGAGGGAGTACCAAGGGTAGGTCAGACCTGGAGAGGGCCGTTCAGCTTCGGGTGCCGATAGTGCGAATGTGATATTTAATGTAGGTGGTGATAGATGCTTCGTTGTGCCGTTGAAGACGAAAACACTACTCGTGTTGCGCTGAAATGCGGCGGTGACCCAATTGGAGACGTTGAGAGACTGTGTGATCGGATTGTATTCGATGCCCAAGTAATGGCTTGAGTCTGGTCACAAGCGTTAGTATATAGTTACTCACTACTACATTAAATTTACGCCTGAGACCTTTCATTTTGGAAAGACCAAGTTGACGAACGGGAACTTTAGTAACAAACTCACAGTTTAAAATGGCATTCGCGAGCTCTTTGTCGCCTTTTACCGCAACTAACGGCTGAACGTACCCATCTCCCAGACGCGCACTATCTTCGACCATATACTCAACCTCCCTGATCTCTGTCCACAATACCAGATTCCCATCCCTGTCCTCAACATACGGCTCGAAAGTCGTGATATAACCCGTCATAGCCGCCATCAATGTCGGAAACGCAATCACGTACACCGTCGCAATCAACATACCCAACACAGCAACCCACCTCCACCACCTATCCCACCCTCTCCCCCTCCCACTCAGCCACTCCTTCGCCAATACCACCAGCATGCCTAGATTCGCCGTCGAAAACGCCACGGAAGTATACATTCGATAGCTCGTCCGCCATCGCTCCATATGGTACACCACCCACTCGTTAAACACGCGATACTGCACCCACGCGAGTGCAAGCTGACCGCCCCGTCCAACGCATAGATCCCACGCAATATCCAGTACCTTGGCCTGCGTAAACTTCATGGCGCCGAACGCCAGGTTTGGTGTAAAAAGTACGACGAGTCCATGATGCGCCAGGTCGCGCCCGACGCTTCTTTCCAGAGACCATTGGGATAGCAGGCGCGGCCTGCGAGGTAGGATTGCGAGGCTTGCTCGGCGGCGGCGGAGAGGGCGACGATGGGGGTGAGGGCGAGGGGGAGGCTGGCGATTACCAGGAATATGCGCCAGGGGAAGGGGTTTCGTTTCTGGCGAGGGGGTTGTTGGGTTTGTGGGAGGGAGGAGGAGCGGGAGGGTTGGGGTTCAAGAGGGAGCATTTCGACGCTGGTGTGGGAGGAGGCGGTAGGGTAGGATTTCATAGCGGGGTGGGAGGGGATTCGAGAGCCATGGGGGCATTGGAAAATGCAATTGGGGTGTCGAAAGGTGCAAATGAACTCAAATGATGAGTGGTATGTCTGGGCCTGGATTCAAGTGCACAAGCGCGGCGAGTGAACTCGATGAGTCGCAAACCTGTGTTGCAATGCACAGTTGAAATGATAAAAAGTATGAAAATAGCAGGGGATTGATGTCATAATCTTAGGTTTCACCATGTGATGGACGGACGTGAAGGAGCGGAGCCAAGCGAGGCGCAGCGCCGAGTCAGATGCGATCTCGTATTTAATTGATGGAAAAGGGTTAGATTGCACGGTGCACCTGTATGTTCCCAACTCAGCGTAAATGAAGTCTTTAGTGAACAATCACTCAAGTTATTTTGGCTCGAGATTTCAAGACTTCTAGTTACATGTTTGCAGTAGGTATTGAAATCGTCCAATATGCACCTACGCATGGGCATCCACTAGCTGGAATAATTGGTCGAATCATTTAATTAGATTGAGAACCCGCAGCTTGAGCTATCAACTATATACAAGACACGAGCAAGACAAGTGACGCTAGAGCATGCCTTTGTACAAAGAGATTGGCCTATCTTCATGTGTCCGTCGGACAATTAAGTATAAAGCTCCTCGGTGAAAGCATTTAGCCCAACACCCTCCTTCGCGATGTCTTCCTCCTTGAGGAACATCAGCGGCATTTCGACCAAGGTGCCGCGGACTGTAGACAACACTTCCTTGACCTCGCGTACTCCCTGCTCGCCACCGCTGAAATTCTCGGCAACCACGTGTCCGATCTTGTACAAACTCGGTTTCTTGTTCTCCTTGTCGCCCTGCTCCTGGCCGAAGAATCGAGAGTAGTACTCGTCATACTGCCTCCAGTTTTGCACCTCGTCGGACGGCACGGGATGGAAGACCTTACCAAAAGCATCAGTGTTCTTCTTTGCGCGCCAGTTCCAGAGATTCTGGAATTCCTCCGAGAGTGGATCGACAACTTGGCGGTCTTCCTCAGAGCCCCAGTCATAGATGTTTGGTACACCGATAGGCTCGAAATTCTGATCTGGGCGCTCCATGTTTTGTGGCCGCAGCAATCCGAGATGCTTGCGGAAGATCTGCCTGCGAAGTGAAGCAGCAAACTTGGAAGCGCGCCATTGACGGCCGTCCATGTATGACTCAACAGTGTCGTTGTCCCGAACGATGATGGCGATCTCCGAATCGTGGTCTCCGAGTTGCGAACGATCGTTCAAGTTGGCCGAGCCGCAGATGACGACTTGGTCATCTGCAATTAGGAGCTACTAGTTGTTAGATCATAACGACCACATGTCGGAAGAGCGCAGCACTGACCTTGCTATGCACGTATAGCTCCTCGGACACGAAGGCATCGATCTCGTCCATTGCACCGCCTTCCCAAGGCACATTACGAATATCCTCGCCACCCAACATGTAACACTGGATAAATGTCAATTGATATAAAGAACGACCCAACCAAAAGCAAACTCACCTCACTGACGGAGTCCCAGCGACCGTCTCCAAGCCCTTGACGGCCTCCGATTTGGGATGCAGCCTGTTGATATTTGTTGTAATCATCTCGCTTGTACTCGTCTGGTCGTTCCTGGTTCTGGGGGCGACCATAATCATTGTTTTGACCATGGTTTTGGTGTTGAGAGCCATAGCCTGAGTCCTGGCCGTAGCCCTGGTTCTGTCCATATCCACTATGAGTACTGGAGGAACCGTCCATCTCATATACCCCATACTCTGCTGTCGGTGGAGGGCGATAGGGTTTGTAATCGCGATCACTCTCAAAGCCGCGTGTGCCTTCAGATTCACCACGGTTGGCCTCATTCGTTGCATCATATCCCTCGCGTGCCTGCTCATAAGATACCCCACTACGTTTTTCCGCATCGCGCATCACACCGCTAGCATTGATGCGGTCGTAATTTCGCAAATTATAGAAGCGGATGTAATCCATGGGGTTGAAGCCCGCTTTTGAAATCTCTTCGTAGATAGAGTGGCCGCCACGGTTGATAGAATTGTATTGGAACTCCATGATAGCACGTGTACCGAGAGCATCATCCGACTTCAAATCACCAGCAAATGCCGGCACAGAAGGCATGATGACGAACATCTTATACCTGTAACGTGTTAGAATTTCTGCGAAATCTCTCAAGTATGGTCTTGATGTGGTCTGACTTACCTCTCACCATTGCGGGCAGCGCGCACAATGCGCTCGACAATAGCTGCTCCAACCTGGTTTTTGACAGGCTTCTGATCGTTACCAGTCGCAGTGATAAAAAACTGATTCTCGATATACACGAAGTGCTTGCTGTTCTTAATAATTTCACAGTAAGCATTTTGGATGGAGTGCTCGGTCGAGATGTTATGGCTCCACTTGGCAGAGCTGCGTGTGATTTGGCAATCTGCACTTCCCCTTTGGGAGCCGTGTTGGGCATGCGATTGGGATTGATGCTGCTGTTGTTGTTGGCCTTCCTCGTGCTGTCCGTAACGACCAAACCCTTGTTGGGCTCGGTTGTAAAGCTTCTGGCGGAAGCCTCCCTCGCGACCAAATCCACGTTCCCCCTCTTCACCGTGGTCTTCGCCACCAAATCCACGCTCTCCCTCACCCTCGTCGCCGTCGAAGCCTCGTTGGGAGTGTGGAGGATATGACCCGCCTTGCTGAGCACCGCTTCCAGAATCCGGCAGCCTTGCATACCGCGTGTCTTTCTTGCTATATTTTTCGTCATAGATGAAATTCCATCGCTGACTGAAATGCGTTCTCAAATCTTGCACTGCAGGTCCTGCGAGTGAGAGAGACACATCGGACCAGCCCATGCGCGAGCTCTGCGTTCGATCAAGCTTATTATTTTCCCAGTTGGGAACATCTTGGAAGTCTAAGAGAATCTTCGTCAGACATTGAAATGTTTTGATGGTGGAAGGTACCTACCCAGGATACGAGCATTGTTGAAGTCCTGCCCAGGAAACACAATGCGTTCCAGGTCTCCGGGATGAGCATCAGAAATAGGGTGCTGGTTAGTATCCCAGCGGCCATAACACAGGTCGAGCCCACCCATGAACGCAGTCTGACCATCAATCAAGCAGAGTTTCTCGTGATGTGCCCAGTAAAGCACGGTGTCATCGTGCGCTCCATAGATGGCCTTCAAGCTGTCACCGGGAAGCTGTGCAAGCTTGGCTGGGCTGAAGGACATGCTCTGTAGAGATTGTATGAAAGAGCCTCCAAGAACAGCTGCGTCGGGTAGGTGATCAGGGTGTCTAAAGACGCCGATATTTGGGTGAAGCGCCTCCAAAGCATGCTTTGTATGAGCGGAAGAAACTGTGATGGGTGGTTCTATCAGCGGGTCCGTTTTTTCCACTTCTTCCAGTGATTTGAAAATGACATCAAGGCCAAATCTGGTGAGGCCTCTTGTAAAAGGGTCCACGGATTGGGGCAGTAGAGAATGTAGATAATTGGGCAAGGATGGATTCAAGTACTTACGCGTAAGAGCCTGGGTCACTTCCTTGTAGACAATGATGTTGACCTTGACTCCGCGCTGAGCGGCGGCCAGCAGCATTCGATCAATCCTGTATTGCTGGTTTTTCGCTGGAGGGCGTCGGAGGTACAGCTCGGGAGAGAGCCACCAGTCCAGAATCCAGATGGACTCGCGGGCGCGTTCGATGGCCAGAGAAACGGCGTACATGTAGCCTAAATATGATCAGGGGCGTCGTGGGTGCTGTGAGTGAGATACATACCACATCCATCGACGTACCTGGTGACATGTTAGCGTGCCTCATGCTCGCGGGTGTTAGCACCAACTTACCACTTGATGTCGTTGCCCTGTCGTTCGGGCGCAAAGCTCAAAAAGCGATGCTGGGAGTGCATTTCCTGGCCTGGCTGAGCCTGGTAGCTCTGCTGGCCATAACTGCCTTGTGGGTTTCCTCCTTGCTGTTGTCCTGATGGACGGTCATCCTTCCCAGACAGGTTTTCCTTGATGTCCGACGCGACTTCGTGGAGGGCGTTGTGGAGCTTGTCGAAGAGACCGAAGCCGCCGCCGCCGCCGCCGCCGGAGGATGAGCCCTGCTGCGAATTCTAGATTGTCCTAGTCAGCGACAGTCTAGGCATGCTGGAAGCTGCTGGTAGCTGCTGGTATCGTGATGGCATCCGCCGACGAAGACAAGGACCATGCCCGGGGATGCACCCAACACGCGACGGCGGAGTACTGCAAAGTCAAATGTGCTCACCTCCTTGTGGCCACCAAAGACACGCCGGCCCATGTCGCCAATGAAGCCTCGCTCTCCTTCTTGACCCTCCTGCTGCTGCTGTTGGTGGTAGTCGCCATAGGCCATGTCGTCGTCCCTCCGGTTGTAAGCCATGTTTGCAGAAGCTCAGCTTCCGGCAATGGTTCTGGGAAAGGGTGCGAGGTCGATGTCTCCGCTGAAGCTGGAGCTGAAGCTAGCTGGAGGACGCTTGGGGTGCAGTCGGTGAAGATCCACCCGCGACCCCACTTCGTCATCGTGCCTCAGGTTGACAGGGGGCTGATTCATGCAAACAGGGAAAATTCATGTCGCAGACGGCGTGATAGCTGTGACAGGTGCAGCCTATAGCTGTGGTTTGAATCAGCCATCGGGACTTCACTGCAACGCGAGCATCCTGTCGCCTTCGGCGCGTAGGCTTGGGGGAAAGCTGCTTCCAGCCCCTCAGTTGCCTGCCCCGCTTCCTCCTGCGGCCCGCAACGACCACGCCGCACCGCGGAGACCAACGATAACGGGTTCAGATCTAGATCAGATACCGGTAGACTACGTACTTGCCGTCGGCACAGGGTGCCATTAATCGGTGACGTGTGCGAAATCAGCATGCACAGCATGACAGATTCATTACTAGAGGCATTTTGTTGGCGGATATCATTCGGTCCATCCCCGCCTCTCCACACCCCAGCCGCTGCGTGTACCATTCTGATAGCTATATAACCGCCTGTAAAATCCTTTGACAACAATGCCTTCTCTTCACCGTCTTGCTCTGTCAACTCGATTTGCACCTCGTGCCATTGTTCCTGTTGCTTCAGCTTTTGTGCGCCCGTCCGTAACTTACCCAACCTCTCGACACTTCCATCCTACCAAGATGGCCGCCAATCCAATCGCAACACTCGATGTTCGTTAACATTACCCGGCCAAGTAGCAAAGCTCATCATCTTAGGCCTCCCTAGTCCCCCGTCTTCCTCCATCTTCACCCACCCTATTTGAAGCAAAAAAGAAGAAGAACCTGACCTTCGAAGCTATTGCGAAGGAGATCGGTCGTGAGGAAGTGGCGATTGCTGCCATGTTCTATGGACAGGCACAGGCTTCCCCGAAGACATCAAGAAGCTTTCCCAAGTATTAGATATTCCTGCGGAGACGCTTGAATCACAACTATCTGGCTTCCCGGATCGAGGCCGGACAATCGACATGCCGCCCAAGGAGCCATTGATCTATCGTCTTTATGAGATTGTGCAGAACTATGGATATGCCTACAAGGCGGTTTTGAACGAGAAGTTTGGAGACGGCATTATGTCGGCTATCAGCTTCTCCACAAAGGTTGAGAAGGAGACGGACGAGAAAGGAGAGTGGGCTGTCATAACTTTGCGAGGTAAATGGTAAGTTATTTTCATTCTAGAGCGCCATGAAATGGCACTCGCATTCGTCCAAGCACCAAGGCACTGACAATGTGGCAGGCTGCCGTACTCGCGGTTCTAGTTATACCATGAGCAAAATGCCATGCGCCGATTTAATGAGTAGCTTGCACATACATGCCCCAATGGTCACTATACGAGAAAAACGTGGGGACAAGTATAGCACTTAATAAACAATTTATGAAGTGTCTATTATTATGTTTCAGCATTGTCCCACCCAAGTCTCTGCACAATACCCGGGCGGCCGCTGTTTGACGTGATGAAGGAAGTGTTGTGCTTTCCTCCGTTTGCTCTTTCCACGCAGGGTGACGCGCGCCTTCCGCCCTCCACTACCAGTTCTCTTACCTTTCCGCAAACGCCCACTGCCTCTCTACTATCTGCCTAGTCGCGAGCCTGACCCGGCCTCTCTCCTTCACCCAATTCCGCCTCGTCGGGTTTCAGAAGCCCGTTATAAATACCAGGGTTTCGTGCCAATCTCTTGCCAACTCTCTTCTCATCAACACCTTCCCAGAGACAAGGACCCTCGACGGTGCGAGCAACATGCCTGCAATTCTCACACCCGTTAGGGCGGTGAAATGCACCTACCCCACGTGTCCAGCCTCCTTTGACACGGAGAAGGCGATGAAGAAGCACAAAAAGAACGCAGAAGAGCATGACTATTGCCGCCGATGCGATAAGGATTTCGAGAGCTTTGAAGACTATACCCGTCACAAGATATATGTGCCGGATCTACACGGCAGGGCGTGTGGCGCTTGCGGTGAGGAGTTCAAGAGCAAGTCGGGGCTTCAGCGCCACTTTGAGCTCGTACGTTCTGCTCTGAGATGATGTTATATTCATGATGCTTAGCAATGATGTACAGTCCCATAAGATCAAGCAGGAGATAGAGTGCATCGGCTGCCGCGAAAAGTTCAGTATGCCCGCACTACTGACCGAACATCTAGAATTTGTAGGTAATTCAAAATCGTCGATACTAGCTGCTAATGCTTTGCGTAGGATCATTGCCCCGTCATCAACAACCAGCAATTCATTGGACACGTCATTCACAAAGTACTTATCGGCGAGCTGTTGATGGGTGGGAAGGAGCATGATCGATTCAGGCAGAAGATCTCTCATTATAATGCAGGCTTGGACCAAGAGGAAGAAGGCGGCGTTTCTGTTGAGAATCCCATGGACGATGACAGCGACGAAGCTCCCAAGGTGCAATTCCAGGCTCTCAAACCAGAGGTGGCTCAAAATGAGAATGCCACTACAGTACCATCCATCACGTCGGGACTGGATGAAATGTCGCTGGCAGGACCAGACTCGGACACAATTATAGGCGATGAGCCTACCAACGCTGCTCAAACTTCGAAGACGTGAGTTCGCTATGGCAATCTACTAAATCATCGTTTCCTGCTAATCACTGCGTATAGTAAACCCAAAGTTTGGGGTAGAGGTTCTGCGAAGAAGTTGTTTCCACAAGCCAATCCAAAGCCAGAGCCCCCAAAAGTGATTGGCGACCATACCATTGAGGAGCAAACAACACGCGAGTATGGCATCAACGTCATGAATACACGGTTTTGGGATCCGTTGGGCCCCGATTGGAACCCGGAGCCATTCTTCAACGTCCTCATTCAGAAATATTACTGTCCCTTCCCTTGCGAGTACGTATCGTATTCACCTACTAATTTCTCCAGATTGTATAGTATTTTTTCGTCTTAACTGACTGTGTTGTTTTACAGGCAAAGCTTTCAGAGTACCCCAGAACTTCGGGATCACATTCTCGTGTCCCATCGGGTCAATCGCGCCAAGTGTCCGTATTGCCTGAAATATTTCGACACCATCACAGCTCTCATGGGTCACTGCCAGTCCCGCGGTAGCAAGTGCCAAGTTAACAAGGCTACCGATTTCAACAAATTCCTTGACAAACTCACTGGCGGTTTCATTTGTGTTGAAGAGAAGCCCCGTCCAGACTACCTGGCGGACAAGGCTACTGATATCATGGATGCTCGGACGGGCGAGCTGGTGAGGTACGAGCCGCCAGCGGCGCCGCAGGCTGTCACCTACCTCAAGTATACTGCAGGCATACCAGTTGATTGGAAGGAGCCAACAAAGGTTGCTGCACAGATTGGCGGTGGCGGAACTTCTGGGACATTCATCCACAAGAACCAACTATCTCGTTGGTAGGCGGCTACTAACCTTTGCCGTATATGAGTCGAGCACACAGCTCAGGGCGGATGGTGCAAGGTGTAATGGTGATGGGATCCAGCGTGCAAGGGAGAATCTGGTGATTTCGAACCGGATTCTGTACACAGGTGCACACACACAGATTGATTGATGAGTCTACTTGGCAAAGGGAGGGGAATATGAACTTCGGTGGGTATGTACTAGCAACATGCTACATGCTACATGCTACATTTCCTTGGTTGTGTTAGGAATAGAAAAAATGGTTGATTTCCTTGACTGTATCAAAACCGCCTTGCACAGTTAGGCCAAGTGAGGTTCCACGTTTTCCCAAAAGAGCAATACACGACGCTACCCGAGCGTGGCACATGTTCAAGGGTCTGACCTGTTCCACGCCTAATCCGAGGAAAGAAATCTCCGATGGAGCAGTTGAGAAGCCATAGCGATGGACTATGCCGCGCGCTAGTCTGCTGGACGAACGACTGTTGGGCTCAAAGAAGGTCGGGGATTGGAACCGGTGGGTTGCTTTTGCAAGCCCGATGGCCAAATCTCCGGCGTGCACAAAGATCAAGGTTTCCCAGGCTTCATGCAGGGCGGGTGGAAAGGGGTGTGCGATCAACTCCAGGCCTTGTTTTGTGAAAGCGTGAAGAGCAGAGAAAATCTTGCTGTGGATACTGCTGGGCTGAGGTCGTCAGCCATGTTGCGTATGACGATGCGATTCGCACAGCCAACGAAGCTCCGCCACTCCACTTCGGCGCCACTTGGATCCACAAGCCCAAGTTCGCCGCGCACAGCACAGGATGTACCGTACACACAGTACAATGCCGGCAGCACGTCGCACGGGTATGCATTCATGGGGGTTGTTGGGCCACGTGCAAGTAAGCTCTCCAGGGCTGTCGACAAAGTTTCCGAGAAAAATGTCCACCAGCATGAAGGATGCCGTCACCGTGGAAGACAGTGCGCCGGGATTATTTAAAGCAACAGAGCAGATCGCTCCGTTTCAGATGCGGACGGGACAGGGGTAAACAAAGGCGTGGGCGCGTGATTGGCCGTGTGAAGCAGGGCTGGCGGTGCGTTGCGTAGCGTCAGGGCCCATGATCCGATGCGTAGTGGTCTTGGTCGTCGTATGCGGGCGACTTCAGCCTCTGGTCTGCGTGTCGCTATTCAGCTTATAGGCCTGTGTGCACGGTATATAGGCGCCCGTGGTCTTGGAATCGCTTCTCGTCCTCCCCCTGCCTTTAGTCTTGTGCGAGGCTGCTGCATTGTTGTTGCGCCAGACTCACAGACAGCCACCGCACCCAGTGCCCAGCGCTACTACCAGTGACAAACACGAAGTCCGATCAGCTTCTCCCGAGCGCGCTCACCACCTGCTATACTCCTCCTTCCGAGCCTGACCTCCAAACACAAAAACACTTGTTATAGGCTCGCCAGCCAACTCCGGCCCGTATCTGCACACGGTTTTGCAATCGTGCTGCTTGGGTAAAGCTCCTTCTGCGCCGGGCCTCACCTACCACCATGGCCGCCAACGACTATTACTCGTCCTTTCCAGGCGCCAACGACGCATCCTCGCGCCCCAAGCCCCCACCGCACACTGCGTCTGCGCAGTCGCTGCCGTCCGTCTCGTCAGCACCCTCGCCATTCGACGACACGAACCGCTACGACAACCACGACTACTCCTCCACCGCCCACCTCACCCACACGCAGACGGGCACCTCTTCGGCCTACACCGACACAGCATATCACAGCGCAGACCCGTACAGTAGCCAAGCCCATCCTTACAACCAGCGCTACGACTCGCCGCCAGCCGCTGCTCAGCACGACCCCTTCGCTGACAACAACGCCATCCCGCTGCAACAGCAAGGCAAGATGGGTTCCAGCCATGCGGCGACAAGCGCATATCAGATGGACCCAGAAGGCCGACCGAGAGAAAAGCGCAAGAAGAAGAAGAAGGGTTGGTTTAGTGGGAGAGTAACCTGGGTGGTGTACATTTTGACTACGGTCCAGATTGGTGTTTTTATCGGAGAACTTATCAAGAATGGTGCGTATCCATGCATATCCCGCTGTCACTGGAACGGAACAAGTATGCTGACAAGTAACAGCCACATTGACAGGCTCGCCCATACAAATAAAGCCCCGCTTCAACTTCCTGATCGGCCCTTCGAATGGTGCCCTCATCACCATGGGTGCCCGTTACCAGCCATGCATGCACTACCTCCAGGTCGTCATCGAAAGTGGTATTAGCACCTGGCAGTGCCCCAACGCCACAGCAGATGTTTACGAGTGTTCCCTTTCCGAACATTGCGGCATGGGCGGCGTTCCCGAGCAAGATCCCAACTTGACCTGGGCTAACAGAAGTGAATTCAAAAGCACGGAACCCAACCAGTGGTGGCGTTTCATCACACCTATATTCTTGCATGGAGGCTTGATCCACATTGGGTTCAACATGCTTCTCCAACTGACGTTGGGAAGAGATATGGAGAAGGAAATCGGACCCCTGCGTTTTGCGCTCGTATACTTCGCCTCGGGCATATTCGGGTTCGTTCTAGGAGGCAACTATGCTGCGAATGGCGTTCCTTCCACTGGCGCGTCCGGTGCTCTTTTCGGCATTCTTGCACTCGTCCTCCTCGACCTGCTGTACAACTGGAAAACGCGCCGCTCTCCAGTCAAAGATCTGCTCTTCCTCCTACTGGATGTTGCCATCGCCTTTCTTCTAGGTCTTCTGCCCATTCTCGACAACTTTGCTCACATGGGCGGCTTCTGCATGGGTCTCGTGCTCGGCGTATGCATATTGCATTCCCCTCAGGTCCTCCGTGAACGTATCGGTGTCGACGAGCCACCCTACGCCACTGTGGACCAGTCTGCGGGGGCTGGGCCAGGACTGCAAAAATTTGTCAAGCAGCCTGTGGGCTTCTTCAAGGGACGCAAGCCCTTCTGGTGGGTCTGGTGGCTGGTGCGGGCGGCGCTGCTGGTGGTGGTGTTTATTGGGTTTATCATGTTGCTGAGGAACTTCTACGACTGGCGGGGTAGGTGTTCCTGGTGTGAAAAGATGTGTCTGGTGAGTATAAACCTCTAGGAATTGGTGTGAAGATTGATATACTGACCAAGACAACAGCCCATTAAAACCGGAAACACAACCTGGTGCGAATTGGGAAACCTTAAGGCCATTGAGGAACCGGCAAGCCCGGAGCCAACCTCAAAGCCCGTAAGACTCATGTTCTAGGTCGTGCGATTTGTTTCAAAGTACACGCGCTGTAGAGCGACGCTCCTGTACAGCTTCCAATATCTATAATGTCTTCAGGATGGGGATGGCGAAGGGGGACGGATCAAGAATATGGACAAGACACATATGCGTTCTGCGGAAGATACCATTTTCAATATTTGTCTACGGCCTTGGTGGCATAGTCGGGCGTTTCTTGTGATTTCTAGACGGCCATGGGTGTGACCGAGTACGGTGATGACACTAGAGTTTGAAAGACGCCTATATCTGGATTATTTGTAATTTATCGTGCCAGAGACAGTTCGTCTCTTCGCCTATTTCGTTTGAACACTATCCATGATACTTGGTTGCACATATTTGAATCCCAATCGACTGGGCCCATCTCACACCAGGCTGAACCCTGAACGCCAAGTCGTGCGGACCTCCGGGAACGTCATCCGCGCCCCAGCTCAGGCACCCTCCCCATACACTTGATCCCCCTCGATGGCTCTCACAGCCCCGCAACCACCCTGATGGAAGTCCGCCGGGACCCGCGCCAGTTTCTCTTCTTCATCATCCTACTGCTCCTCATCAACTCGCCTGAGCCGCAGAACCCAGGTTTCAACACGCGATCGCGCTACGACGAGGTCATTGACCGCGAGAGGGAACAGCTCGATCTTCTCAACCGCACACGATGGGGCGATTTTGACGCGAAAGAGAAAAAGTGGCTAAATATCACGGGTTTGCGGGAGCAGGATGCATTCACGTGGGATGTGCTGGGGAATGTGAAGAGCCGGGCGCGGCAGAGGATGAAGGGCGTACTGGGGGATAGAGCGCAGACATGGCTGGATGGCAACAACGGAGGCGGAAACAAAGAGATGGTCTACAGAAATATCTCTGGATTTGTGCAGGGCGAGTGGGTGCGCAGTCCGCTTAGTCGGGTCCGGTTTCCCATCGACATGCTGAACGGGACGGGCAATGTGCCTGAGTTTGCGCCACTCGCCGAGTTCGATAGGAATCTCACAGGGACGCATGGTATGGTCAGGCTGCATCTTACCGAGCTGGATGGGAGACAGAGGACGGACGAAAATCGTACGACCAGCGAGTTGAAGGCGAAGGTGGTTATTGGAGACGCGGACAGCTGGGGGGACAACTGGTGGGAGTTCAATCTTAATGGGGTACATTATCCCGAGTTTGGTGGTGCTGTATTGACTACGACGAGCGACAGGTAAGCATACGTTTGGGGGTTGGGATGTGGTGCTCGATGGCTAACGTCGATAGATTTGGTGGCGTGTTTGCGCTTCCACATTTACAACTCTCGCCGCATCTCTATTCGACTTCTCAGACGCTTCTCAATCGTACAATATACCAAACGATACAGAACCAAGTGGAGCGGGCATTTCCAGTGTGGAATCCTTGGACATCTGCCGTAGAGGGTGCTGCTGAGGGTGTCATGGTTGCACATCACTGCGAGTTTATTCTTTACTTGCAAGAGGCGCCTGTGCAGTTTGTTGGTCGAAACCAGCAGCCTCTCAGTCGACCAGTGGACCTGGACTGGCTCGAAGATGAGCTCCGACATCCCACCGGGGCACATATCCCAATTCACTCCCAGATAGCTATGGACATGGTTGGGTTTTCGCCTGACTGTGGATTCGTCATCGAGTCAAAAGGCCCTCCAGATTTTCCGCCTTCCGAAGCAATGCATCTACTTGGACTGAAGACTGAGGAATTCAACGACGATGCTAAACGCAACATTCTCGCTTTTGCAGTTACTCTGGCTTTCCAACTCGTGTTCATTATCAGGCAAGCCAAGGAGGCCGCAACACCTTCAACGCGGAATCGTATCAGTTTCTACACCATCGCTATGATGGCTTTAGGGGACGGATTCATGTTTCTCGCACTGATCTTCCTACATTTGTTTCTAGGTACGTCGCAGCTGCAGCTATACACCATCGCCTTTTTGGCCTTGTTCTCTGTTGTGCTCGAACTCCGCTTCTTGATGGATATCTGGACAGTTCAAGTTTCCGAACAGCAGCGTCTGGACCGCCAACAAGCATCGAACAACACGCCCACTCCACAACCTTCCCCAGCGCCACAGCCAAGTCCACAGCCTCGCGCCCCAATACCTCCTCCCCCACGGAATGATGGCCTTCCTCTCCCTGCAACTGCGGCTAGCACTCAGCCGGCTCCAAATCCAGCCCCAGCTTCACCCCCGATCATTGTCTCCTCGGACCAAGACGACATCCCTGGTGGCGAGCCGCTCTTGCCTACCACGAATGCCCCTGCTACAACAACAGCACAGCCTGCCACCTCACCTAGGGCAGAGCTTGGTGCCTTGTATAGTCGCTACTGCTTCCTTCTCATCGTCACCTTCTTCATCACCCTCCAATTCACGACGATGCGCTCAACGGCACGCGCATTTTACTTCAACACTCTCTCTTTCCTCTACCTCTCCTTCTGGCTGCCCCAAATCTACCGCAACATCATGCGCAATTGCCGCAAGGCTTTACGCTGGGATTTTGTCATTGGCCAATCCGTCGTGCGGCTTGTGCCTATTGCTTATTTTTACGCAGTCGATTCCAACATCTTGTTCAGCCGGACAGATGTAAGAGGTCTCTTGGTCCTTGCAGCCTGGGTATGGTGCCAGATCGTAGTTCTCGCCTCGCAAGAAGTCCTCGGGTCGCGCTTCTTCGTGCGCGATGGCTGGGCACCTCCCGCGTACGATTACCATCCCATACTCCGCGAGGATGAGGAGGGCGCCACGCTGCCGTCCTCGTCTTTCCCGTCTTCGTCTTCGTATTCGGGACTGGATGCTGCGGATGGAGGGGGTCGCAATCTGAGATTAGCACCAAGCCTGGAGAGGCAAGGGCCAAAGGTAAGAAGGTGTTCGATTGCAGTATTTGCGCGGCGGATATCGAGGTCCCGGTTGTGCCGGCTGAGGGGGTGCGGACCCAGGACTAGGCGGATTGACGCTAGAAAGGAGGAAGTACATGGTTACGCCGTGTAGGCATATATTTCATACGGGGTGCTTGGAGGGGTGGATGAGGTATAGGTTGCAGTGCCCGAACTGTAGGGAGGGACTGCCGCCGCTGTAGATGGCCGGTATATATGATGCCCGTTTGTTTATATATACGTATGGATTGTTTTCTTCAACTTGAGTATATGTGTGTTTTGCTTAAGTGAGGGTAGTATTTAGTGGGACTATAGGGCGTGTGGTGTGGAACGACAGGCTATGAAGCGCTCAGTAGTGGCTAGTGGCTATATTCGTTCCTTACTTTTTTCTGGAAGCAATTGGGAGCAGCACCACGAGGGATAGAGCATCACAGGACTGCTGCAGTGTGTACCCGCGTGAGGTCTGACCAGAGACGCAGCTTGGCATATATCTCAATCCCACATATGCTACCCTCTGCTGTAAAGTTGAAAATAAAACTATGTATCTATACATTCGTCTTTCTATGACGAGCATGCTAATGAATATAGACCATCAATTGGTTCCGTTTCAACATGGAAAATGAAAAATAAAATAAACAGTAAGGGTTGGACCTCACCAAGCGCTCACACCAGCAACGCAGAACCATTGTAGAAACCACTCCAAACGATCGACATTCGTACATAAAGAGCAAGAGGGGTATTGATTAAACATATGTACAGAGCGAAAAGACGTCTTTTCCAATTACATGCTTCATGTCATCCCATCTCATGTGAATTTATCCCACGCTTCCAAACGCCCTCCCGTCCAAACTGGTCCAGGAAATGAAGAACAACAAGGGGAAAGGCACGACAAGGACAAGGCCAAAATACCGCGACACAAGATAGATCTACGTCGTCTTCCTACTTGATGCATTACTTAGAGCAAAGAAAGACATGGCTCGAAGCCTACAAGGCCGCACTGATTGCAGCTGGGGGTGCTGCTTCGAGGTCGATGCGTTGGACATTCTGGCGCAGCTCGTTGGAGGTGCGGAACAAGTTGGAGAAGTACTTCTTCGCGTCAGCGGCTTCGGCCTTGAGTTTACTAGTCTCTTCTTTCTTGAGCTGCAGCTTCTCCACGTTGCGTTGAAGGCCGATCTGGACCTCCTTCGCGGAGCCCTTGAGCGCGCGGCGGATCTCGGAACTGATGCGCAATGCGTTGGAGTGCGTGTAGTCGATGGCGGCAAGCTGTTGGGAAAGCTTCGCGCTGAGGCGGTGGGGTAGGGATTTGGGGACTGAGCTAAGGATATAGGAAATTCCAATGGCGACTGTTTATGTGATGTTAGCATGTGCATCAGGTATGGGGTTAGATGATTTGGGAGTGTTCATGTGAGACTTACCACCTGCAATGATACCGGGAATGAGTAGTCTCCGGAGGTTGTTGGATCCTACGATCTTTGCAGCACCGAGAACGCCATCAACCCAGCCAACACCACCCACTAAACGGCCACCCACCACACCAGCTACTGTGACGGCCATGCCGGTTCCAGCAACCTTCTCTTGGCGTTCCCATAGGCTGGCAACGTCGAAGAAGTCCCAGAGCTCGATGTCGATATCAACTTGGCGTGCAAGTGCGTGAGCTGATTTTCTGAACATCCGCTCAGGACGGAACATCACATCGGCGTGCATGTTTCCAAGGTGGAGTATACCCAAATTCTTGATACCGTTGTAGCCCTGAGCGGCGTGCGTGCGAGCATGCTCCTCGCAGAGACGTACAGTCTCCGTGATCTCGTGCAGCATAGAGTCGCGGATATCTTCGGCATACTGGTAGGCCGAGAGAAGACCTGGGTACTCAATGCCTAGGTCCTGATCTCCTACCTTGCTTATGCAGTTATTCAGTGTGTCCCGGGTGTGTCCGTAAACTTCTGAAGTTGTGTCTTCCACAAGTCGGTCCACAGCCTCCCCAGCTTCTATTCTTGACTTCTTGGACTCTTCGAATTCTGGCTCAAGTGCGTCCATCTCTTTCTTCACTCTCTCCAACTCTTGTTCAGCCACTTCCCGATTGATCGTAGCCAAATTGTGAACATCACCAAGAACATTGAGCAAATACGTCTTTGCAGGCGCCAACTTAGATCGCGCTCGCTTCTCGAGGACAAAACGCCTCAAAGAAGTTTCAAGATCACCAAAATCTCGTTCTTTTTCTGGGTCTTTGCCTTTCCCTTTGTCGGCAGGATCATCGTCACCGTCACCATCGGGAGAGCCAGCCATTGGTATGGCATTGCTCGAGACGAAGTGTACTAGTTCACTTGATTCCTTGAATGTTGCCGGACTGAGTCCATGAACTTGCTTAAGAATCATCTCCTTGCAACGCTGCTGGTCGCGAATTACATCGAAACCATTGACTACCATGAAGATGTATGCTTTCTCGCGGGCTGCTGTAAAGATAAAGTTCTTGGCCGACTCAGTGAAATGGTTCGCTGCAGAAACAACAAACACCACTACATCGATTTCTTCTTGTCTCGCAAAGACGGCGGTTGTCTTGACTGAATCTGAGTTGAGACCAGGCGCATCAATGAGGGCAATATCAACAACGCCGTTGTTCAACAGAGATTCATCGACGGAACGTATATCGTGGATGTAGACCTTGCATTGCGAAAAGTGCTCGTTATCAATGACGATTTTCTCGAGGTCATTGAGCGAGAAGACTGTGTAGGTGCTCTCGTCGTTACGGTTGTACACACAGCCAATCGGCACAGCGTGTACTTCCTCCACACCTCCGTTCTCTCGGAAGTCGAGGACTTCGCAGAAAATACTTGTACACGGTTGTTGATCCTCAGGTAGGACCTTTCTCCGCAACAGAGCATTGCAGAATGTAGATTTTCCGGCATTGAGATCACCAGTGACCAGAACTTTGCTGGAGGTATCTTCGATCCTTTCCTTGATAGCATAGAGATGACGAACGCTCTGTTGGATCTGGCCATCCAAGAGGGAAGCAATAGATCCTTTCTCTAGCGAATGCACAAGATCGGTATGTGCCCGTCCACCCATGCGCAATTCAAGCTTCAGTACGGAGAAATCGTGAGCGAGCTGTGCTGTAATGAGACGAGGTTCCGGTTTCTGTTCCCGTTCGGCAGCAGAACTCGACTCGGGTTCAAAGTCGGAGCCCAGGGATGTGCCAGCGCGGCGGGGAGCCCGCGGGCGCTCGGGAGATCGAGGAGGTTGGATATCTCCCATCGCGGATTGGGTATGTGCCAATCCCGGTCTAGACTGGGAGCGAATGTGTGGGGTTTGCTTGGGTTCGGCGGTTACGGTCGGGTAGTGGGCAGGCCATTTGAGATTCTCTTCCTGGAAGCCCTTGAGAATATCGATGGTTCCATGGATGGCTCGGCCCAGCGCATTTTTGTTCTGGTTGTAGCGAAGCTGCAAGACATGGCTGCGCTGCCTGTCTTGCTCGGCGGATGCTGTGCTGCTGCCCGGGACGATGGGCGCGGGTGGCGCGCTCGGTCGATCCTCACCGATGTTTCCATGCCAGCGACCGGCTTCTCCTTCTGCCATGCTTCCTCCGTAGCCAGAGTCTTGGTCCAGCATTGAGATCAGACGTGCAGCAGCCTCGGGGGTCGAGCCGGACCCCACCGTCATGTATCCCGGCGGCGGGCCATTGTCGCGCGCGCTCGAGGACTCCTCCCCAGGAGCCGAGGGGTTGATTGGTTGCTTTCCAGGATTCATCAGTACGTGTTTCGGCAGCTCGGGTGAGCTCGGTGCATTTCGCGGCCAGCGATGGATATGGGTTGGGTGTAGAGAGGATTGCGTGAGGCGACAGAAAGGTCGAAGAAGAATGTCGTAACACCACGCGAGCGGGAGGCCAAAACTTTAGAGCGCCAAGCGCACGTGAACACTGGTCTGGGACCCCTGCACCCAACCCACTACTTCTCGACATCAAACAAATTGCAGTGTGTGTTCAGAGGGATGCGTCTAGCTGCAAGCCGGCCCATGTGAAACTGCATTCTGCTCGCCGTGTAGCAGCTCCTCTCACCGCCCAAGAGAAAGCGTACCAAGACTGCCGCTGGCGAAGCTTGCTTGGGGCAATACGTTCCGACTACCGACATCATCATCAGGCACCTCTGCCGATAAAGACCCGCCGCGACTCTTCAGAACGTACGCTAAACCCCACAACACTCGCCCCTCCAGACACGATGAATGTAAGTGCTGCTGCGCACTCGTGAAACCGACCGCTCATGCGACCATAGATTGTGGAATGGGCTTTCGGCAAGCGCATGACGCCCCAAGAGCGTCTGCGCAAGCACCAGCGCGCCCTCGAGAAGACCCAGCGAGAACTCGATCGTGAGCGCGTCAAGCTCGAGAACCAGGCGAGGAAGCTGGAGAATGACATCAAGAAGAGCGCCAAGGCCGGACAGATGAGCGTCGTCAAGATCCAGGCAAAGGATCTCGTGCGCACTCGGAGGTGTGTCAACAATGCATGTACAGCGGGGGTGTTACTGATCCTCCTGCACAGATATGTCGAGAAGTTCTACCAGATGCGTACACAGTTGCAGGCCATATCCTTGCGGATCCAGGTATGTTGGCATGTACGGAAAGGGAAACAGACACCAACTATTGGCAGACTGTCCGCAGCAACGAGCAGATGATGCAGTCTATGAAGGGCGCAACAAGTACGCCGCTCCCACATTTCTACCGATTGTTTCTAACTCGAAGCAGAGATACTTGGGACCATGAACAAGCAGATGAATCTCCCAGCTCTGCAGCGAATCGCCATGGAGTTTGAGAAAGAGAACGACATGATGGATCAGCGACAAGAGATGATGGATGATGCTGTGGATGAGGCTATGGGGGCTGAAGACGAAGACGAGAGCGACGAAGTTGTCAATCAGGTCATGGACGAGCTAGGCATCGATCTGGGCGCAGCTGTGAGCATGGCCACGGCACTGTTTTTTCTTCGCGATACTGACGGTGCTACAGCTCGGGGAAACTCCCACTGGGATTCAGAAGGCTGCGGTGCCCGAAGGGCGAGTGGCACAGGCGGTTGGCGGGGGAGATCCCGGAGACGACGACCTACAGGCTCGTCTGGACAGCCTGAGGCGGTAAGGGTGCGGCACACACAGATGATGATGCGATGGCGTTGCGGCGTATGAGGGATATCTATTTGCAGCCTCATAGGCATTCGGAGGGTACAGTCTCGAGGGCATGGGATGGCTCAGAGGAGTCCCCACGGAGGCTACTCGTTTACGGCTAGCAGAAGAATGCGATTGCGAACATGGACGTGATAATGGAATACAAGTGCATTTGCAGCTACAGCCCCACCATACCCATGCACTCGTCCGCAAGATGGTGTCGATCGCTCAGCACACGCATCTGCATCCGCATCCGCATCCGCATGCACATCCAAAAATAGCCTGGTCTTCGCCTCGATGTGACAATCGGCTGTGGGGGCTTGCTGCCCGAGGGAGGGCGCACACCAGCGGGCAGCGGACCATAGGCCGGTAGCTGAGCCACGTCTGAGGCGGGTGGTATCCAAGGTTGTGCTTCCAAGCGGGGGTGATGAGTAGTTTACAAGGCTGGCTGCTGTGCGCACGGGACCATGGCCCAGCTGCATCCCCGCACTTGGACGCAGGCGATGCACGAAGATGATCAGTCGTAGACGGTGCACCTCGGCCCTAACTATCTGGGTAGTCCATCTGCCTAGTGAGGAGAGTTGCGCTCCACTCGTTGTGGCCCAGCCGTGTTCGAGTGTCTGGTCCGGCTCCCAGCATTGTGCGGTCCCGCCGACATCCACCCATCTGTTCCTCGACGTCATTCGCTAGACGAGCGCCTAGGACCGTCTTTCACCACATCGCCCACGACATACTCGTCCACCTCCCCTGTCCTACCTAGCTTTAGCTATCTCTACCACGCCCACCTGCTCCCCTACCTGCACACGAACCCGCACGAAACCACCTTATCTCCGGTACGCTTGCACCCCAACCTTTGGCTGCGTCAGCACTTTCGCCGACCGCGTGGCCGCAGCAGCTGGCAGCGCCCGCCCCTCATCTCCATACCTGCCCTCCCGCCGTGACTTTGGTGCAGCCGTGCTAATATCTGCTTCTGCATAGGCCCCTGACTGCACCACACACGACGCACTGCATCCGTCGTTGCTTGTCCAGTCGCAGCCGCATCCGCACCTTACCCCGCGCAACGAGCGAGCGCCGCCGCCAAATACTCAACCTGGCTGGAAACAAGCGCCGGAGCTTCTCCAGCTCAGGAGGACTGTTGAACAGGATGTTCGGCACATCGCCTGGCAAGGAGGACGACCCGACCCTCGACATTGCCGCGCCTGCAGACGCGTCCCGGGCCCCAAATACCACCGCCGAGGCCGGCGCCGCCACCGAGAAGCGAAACAGCAACACGCCCGCCGCAGAACGCAAGAGCAGCGAGGCCAGTCCCATCTCCGAAAAGAAGCGCAGGAGTAGCACCGCGTCGCGTGCAAGAGACATGTTCTCCAACGCGAAGCAGTCCCTCCACCTGGGCTCGTCTCCGACCAGTGGTTCCGGAGGCGTAGAAAAGACGACCCAGACACCCATGCAAAAGCTGGGGAAAGCCGATCCAGCCCTCAGCGTGCCCCAGGGTACGCTGAACAATTCGGCCGGCGAGTCGCATCCAGGCCCACATTCAACCTTTCGCGTTGGCGTCACTGAGGATAAGAACAAGAAGTGTCGGAGAACCATGGAGGACACACATGCGTACTTGTACAACTTTCTGAGCACGCCTGCCCCCAACTACAACCAGGATAAGAGCCGCGGTTCGATTTCAGACGGCTCCAGCTCTATAGATCAGCCCGTTGTTGAGACCGACAATGGATATTTCGCCATCTTCGACGGCCACGCAGGCACGTTTGCAGCGGACTGGTGCGGGAAGAAGCTTCACTTGTTGCTTGAGGAGACTATTAGGAGAAATCCGAACACACCTATACCGGAGCTTCTGGACCAAACGTTTACACTCGTAGATCAGCAGCTGGAGAAACTTCCCTTGAAGAATAGCGGCTGTACTGCTGTAATAGCTGTATTGAGATGGGAGGATCGCGTCCCTAACCAGGCCTCGTCTACTGGATCTACTCTATTCGCTCCAGCTGCAGTGTCAGCCTTGAAGAGTGCGGCAGAGAGTGGCGAGACTATTGCCGCGGAAGTATCAGAAGGTGCAGAGCAATCGATAGAAGCCCGATTAAGAAGTGATGCCAGCCGTCAAAGGGTCCTGTACACGGCCAACGTGGGTGATGCTAGGATAGTTCTATGCCGCAATGGCCGAGCACTTCGGTTATCTTACGACCACAAAGGAAGCGACGAAAACGAAGGCCGGCGTGTTGCCGGTGCGGGTGGTCTGATCCTCAACAACCGTGTCAATGGAGTATTGGCTGTCACGCGAGCGCTAGGTGATGCGTACATGAAGGATCTTGTCACCGGCCATCCCTACACCACGGAGACGGTGATACAGCCTGACCAGGACGAATTTCTGATCCTTGCTTGTGACGGGGTAAGTGAAAGTTTCATTGTCTACATTTTATCTGGCTAACAAGATGCAGCTCTGGGATGTATGCTCGGACCAAGAGGCCGTCGATCTTGTACGCGGCATCCACGACCCGCAGGTGGCGTCTAAAACTCTGGTCGACCATGCCCTTGCACGGTTTTCTACCGACAACTTGTCCTGCATGGTTGTACGCTTTGATAACAAGGCACTGAAGCAACGCAAGACGGAGGCCCAACTTGGTGTAGACAGGGAATCGACAGGCACGAAGCCAGGCATCAGCGAGGCTGATGCCATCGTGGCGCAGGTTAAGAAGGAAGTGGGAGAGCCTGAGCAATCGATTGAGAGTGCTGCGAAGGAGGTGATTAGGGAGGAAGAGGGCGAGGAGGAGGAGGAGGAGAATGGCCCCGAGCTGAACGCAGAAGCCGTCAAGGCTGCCCGCAAGAAGCCCGAATAAACGAATGGGACACGGTATATGGGACAGGGGACACGAGACGCGGGACATGAAGGGTGCACATGTGCATGTAAGTTTACGACGAAGCGGCTCTTTGCGAGGGACGGATGTAGGCGGCGACATTGATTTGGGCCCGAAGTCGGCATAACCCCTGCGATTTCATTTGCAATGAATTTGGTGTACGTCGTGTGTACGTCGTGTGTTTAGGTAGCCTGGCGTTCCGGGTGCTTGAGCTTCCCCGGTGAATTGCCCCTCTACGCTATGACCAACCCCGCGGCTAGCGTCCAGCTCGTTTGATGCGCCAACGTTGTTAGTCCTCTGTGCAGTGAAGCCCTAGAGACAGACCCGCTACCGAGCTCGCCCAGCTCCTCGCAGCTTTTCCACGCCTGCCCCACGCCTCCTCCATGCGGCTCCGTCCAAAGGAGCTCCGGATTCACCATGTCTGGCGCAGACACGGCCGACTCAGCAACCCCCGCCCCGCCGATTCCGCACGCAGATGCCCATGACGGGCCGCAGCATCAACACGACCGGCCGGCCTTTGTCACGCCGCGCGACTTTCTGGAGCAAGGGAGGCCCATCCTGCCGCCGCGGGCCCTGACCGCCGTGGATAAGGAGCAACTCGACGGGCTGGTAAGAAGCCGGTGCGATGATACCGCCTTGGGCCTGGGCTAATGGCGGGACAGAGGACCATCCGCGCCTTCCTCAAGGTGCGGACCAGCTACGACGTGCTGCCGCTAAGCTTCCGCCTGATTATTCTGGACACTGCCCTGCTCGTGAAGAAGAGCTTGAACATACTCATACAGAATGGTCCGTCGCGCCGCACGCGAGCCCTGCCCAACTGCTGACGGTGCGGATAGGCATCGTCTCGGCCCCGCTGTGGGATTCCAAAACATCCACTTTTGCTGGCCTGCTCACCACCTCCGACTACATCAACGTCATCCAATACTACTGGCAGAACCCCGACGCCCTTGCGAGAGTCGACCAGTTCCGCCTGAACAGCTTGCGCGGTACGCCTGCCTCCCTGCCCTGCCTGCCCTGCCTGCACCGTGCCCTGACCACCACAGATATCGAGCGCTCCCTTGGCGTCACGCCTATAGAAACAGTTTCCATACACCCAGAACGCCCGCTCTACGAAGCATGTCGCAAAATGCTCGAAGCCCGCGCCCGCCGCATACCCATCGTGGACATTGACGACGAGACGCAACGCACCACCGTCGTCAGCGTCATCACCCAATACCGCCTCCTCAAGTTCGTTGCAGTCAATGTGAAAGAGACGCAAAAACTTCGAAAGCCTCTGAAAGAAATCCTCGTCGGTACATATGATAACCTCGCCACCGCGTACATGGATACGCCCGTCATGGATGTCATCCACATGCTGGTGAAGAAGAGCATATCGAGCGTGCCCATTATCGACAAGCAAGGTATCCACTACTCCCCTATCCCTTCCACAATAACCTCGACTTACCTTTCTAGGCGTGGTTCTCAACGTCTTCGAGTCCGTCGATGTCATCACACTGATCAAAGGCGGCGTCTATGACGACCTGAACTTGACTGTCGGCGACGCGCTACTCAAACGCAATGAGGTATGTCCCATCTCTCCCTTCACCGTTCCGTTTATTCGAAGCTAATACTAGAGATGTGATATAGGATTTCCCAGGCATATACACGTGCTCTATGCAAGACCAGCTCTCCACCATCTATGACACAATCCGCAGGAGCCGCGTGCACCGCTTCATCGTCATCGACGAGGAGAACAAGCTCAAGGGAGTGCTCACATTAAGCGACATCCTAGAGTATACGTTGCTAGAAGGCGAGGAGAACGAGTAAATGACTGCCATTGTGCTACCCATGGGGACATCAACGCATGCACATCAAGACATCTATGTGCACGTATGGGATTAGACATGTAAATGTGCGACAGCGTTGATTTCATGGAAAGGATTTTCAGGTAGATGTAAGCTTAGATCATGGGGCTGGCAGCGAGCGGTGAGGGGATAGCCACGGGAAAGCGCGGCATCATATGGCAAAGCCTCACTTTTCCATCAAAACGAATGGCGGTCTTGGTGCAAGCCCGCATTTAAATAGAATCAGCCCGGTTCATTTTAATCTGCATGATATGCAATTGAGCATGTAGCTTTTCATCTCTTCCCGTATGCTCTGTGGGTGACATTGTTGGAAGGTGTGTTTGTACGATGATTTGATTATTCGCATAGAGGGCGTTCTTACTGTGCTGAAGAAATAAGCTTTTGGCATATATATGTTATGTATTAGATGAAAACGCATACATGGCTGGTCTAGTGTTGGCCAACATGAATAACATGCACTGTCTTTGTCTTTCACTTTCTTTGTTAGGAAATCATCATTCTCGATATAATCAATGCCGCCCACAATAAGAGCTCCACTATCAAGAACAAACTTCATAACTCCATAGGGTTCTCTTTTCGTTTTAGCTCGAAAACAGAATACTTTTTAAAATTTCATAATTTGAAGTTAAGGAATAAGTTCTAGTAAAAAGAAACGGTTTGGGATAAGGATAAAAAATCATTTCCATCTAGTCAGCCCATACTCAGCTACTACTTTTTCGAACAAACAAAACAAGGATAAAAAATACATGCTAAAAAAAGTTGAGATCAAAAATTTCTAGTCCAGTGGTACTGTGAAGGAAATTAGGTTTACGAATAAGATAGGAAGAAAATAGTAAACGTTAGCTTTACTAAGAGGATGAATAGAATAATTAACAAGACGTCAAACGAATTTTCATATATACTGCTAAATGATTTGCTAAACATGTGTAAATATGTCTCTGGGCGATATCGCATAACTGAAGCTCGTTAATTTTATCCCGAGGAATTGACTTGAAATGCAGTGTGTTCGTAGAGTGCAACCAGCAATAGGGCATCTATCACACAGAACCTATGAGTATGTACTTTCGAAAGGAGCTTCAGCACAGCAGACAGAATCCACATTCACATTCACATCATCGCATCCGGACCACAT
Source organism: Pseudopithomyces maydicus (assembly GCA_026873275.1). Lineage (NCBI taxonomy): Eukaryota > Fungi > Ascomycota > Dothideomycetes > Pleosporales > Didymosphaeriaceae > Pseudopithomyces > Pseudopithomyces maydicus. The sequence continues at coordinate 844,112 of JANTUC010000003.1, read as the reverse complement.
ATAGAACATTTCAAGAATTAATATATACGCTCTCATCCAGTCATCCCGTCGTGAGCACACTAAACATATCCTCTTCGCCCCAAACCCCGAAACAATAGATGCCTAAGACAAGAGAGTTGCCCAAACGCCATACACACACCCATATACACCGAGAGTCGACGCTAAAAAAACGCCCGTGCCAAGAGAGACGAGATATATAGCAATCGATCAGACTGGCTGATCGATCATCGGCAGACACGCCGCAATGGAACGTACGACACGAGGAAGCACTTTCGTTATCGTGATTTGAAAATTTGAACACCAGGACGCCGTTCGTGTGATGTGATGCCATGCCAGAACACCAAAGATGCATACGATCATGTGCTTCAAAACCAATCCGTTTGCAGAAGAAGACGACTAGGTGGGTTTTGCGCCCAGAGCGCGCGTCGTTGAGCTGCCAATGCTGCCCACCCGACCGCTTGTTTTTCTGACACCGCTCTTGGTTTCGGTACTGCGTCGTGAAGGGCTCCCGCGTATCTTGCCGACACTGATACCGCTATGGCCGTTTCCACTCTTTTCTCTTGATGGCGTCTTGGGGTTCAAAGCTCCTGGTGCCGTGTTCTCTGCATCACTCTCGCCGTAAGTTGTCCAGGTCGAAGTCATAGTCGTCTTGGTGGTTGTCATGCTAACTGCTCGGCGGTCGCGATCCTTCGACACAGGCGATCGTGATGTAGTTCTACGAGCAATCTGGCGGAGGTGGAACTCCTCATCAGTCTCGCCGTCGTACCGAGTAATCTCGGTCACGCGTTCGGACCTTGTAAAAGGCTCGTTCTCGTGGTTTCGCAAGGGTGATCTTCCTGTTCCGCCGCCGTAAAGCTTACTAGTCTTTCGAGGTTGCCCGGGCGTAGGCGCGGGGAGATTGTCTTCTTGTACACCAATCGAGCCGCCGACGTTGCTGCGCTCGTTTGACTCAATCTCTCCGAGGGCATGTCGCTTCTGCGATCCGTTGGGTGGGGTGAACGTCTGTCCGTTACTTGCAAGACGCTGCTTGCTCGGTGATTTCGTCGGGGTTGCAGGAATCTTCTCCGCATACTTGGCTTTCATAGTGTCCTCGTACCACCATTCCCGGAATGTGGACTGGTTGAGATGAAGCCAATGCTGTTGCGGGCCAACGACCATTCCCGGTCGCATGAAACGCATGTATGCGATGATCTCATTCGCGGTAAATGCGTGCCTGTAGATCAAGTATGCGCCGATCAGGCAACCTGTGCGACCCAGACCAGCTTTACAGTGTACAGCAATGCCCTTCTTCTTGACAGTAATCATCTCATGTGCCAGATCAATGAATTGTCTGACTAATGAAAGAGGAGGACATGTTCCATCGTCGAAAATCATATTTAGATGCTGGATTCCCAATTTCGTGAAATATGTCGATGAATACAGTTCCGAGTTGAGCCGAACGACAAGGCCAATGTTTCTAGCACTGAAGTGCGAAAGAACATTCTTGAAAGGCGTGGGTAGGCCGGAACGCTGGACCTCGGCGATAGTGGAAGGCAAAGTTGAATACATGGGCGAAGTGGTTGGGATCTCGTGAGTTGGCTGCACGTTTGGTGAGGCAAAGGCCAGGAAGTCGGGTGTCACCCAGTTGAAGTCGCCCATGTCCACTCGCTCGTACTTTTCATATCTAGTCATGTCAGCGATGCTTGCAATATATAAGCTTTCACAACTCACTCTTCAAGGCTGAAATCCTTGAGCCCGCAAAGGCCCTCCTCCTTGGCTTTCCAGACGCCGTAGATGACGTCCTGAATGTTAAGCACGTAGTCAGCCTGGCTGTAGCCAGCGTCGCGGAAAGGCATGCATGGTGGGTCCATCTGCGCAATGGGTGCCAAAGCAAGATGTGGCGGCCATGACTGGATCAGAACCATGTAGCACGCCAAGATACAGGCAGCGTTTGCTCGACCTATGTCGTCGTCAGTTATTGTACAAGCGCAAGAGTTGTTCGACGTACTCCTCGAATCGGCACTGCTCCAAAAGACTACGGCACGGTCCTCATTGGCGCGATCTCCCAACACTTCGTGCAGCTGGACGGCAAAGCGGTACAAGTGACCAATGTGCAATGGCCCAAAATCAGCGTGGAATGCATTGTACAACAGACTTTTATCAATAGTGAAGTAGACGGGCGGGTTGACGTGCTTGGTCGCAGCGGTAGGACCGGACTGCGCCTTGGCCGAGCGCTTCGAGGGCGACTGGGAGGACCGCTCCAGGTACTTGAATGGCGTGTCGGCGTTCGGGGGTTGGTAAAGGAGGCCAAATACAGGCGATCTGGATAGGAGGTGAGTATGAAAGGTTGGGCGCGGGGTAGTGCTGTTACTGTTGAGACGCACCTTGGATGTACTCAATGACCTGTCCGTAGGCTGTTCCAGCGCCAGAGCGAGACATCTTGGCTACCCGCTGCTGCGCAGACATTGCGCGGAGAAGGGTGGGCGCTCAGGGAAAGAGGCTCGTGGTGAGGGCGCAACTGCGCGCTGTCGACTGGGTGTCGTGTGAGAAGCCGACTGGCCAGCAACACGACGGTGGGCGGCGACTGGGCGGCGTCGAGACGGAAAGCCGTTGCGCAAGGCGGTTGGCAGGCGCTGATGTCCTCGGCTCGACGGGCGGCGGCGGGCAAGTAAGGGATAATCTAAAGATGCGGAGTGTTGTTGCTTAGAGAAAGGGAAGAGGAGCCGTGTAGATGTACTTGGATGATGTTTTGGTTCGGGATGGAACACAACAAAGCTAGTGCCCCAACCGGGCTAGCGTCCGTTTCACAGACGTAGGCCGCTTAGCGACCACCACGGGCACAACAACAAGCCCCCTTCGTAATTATCTGGGCCGTCTCCAGGTGAGGCACCCCTGTCCACTGTGTTGTTTGTTTGCGCGCGCCGCCATGGCGACCATTCACTCGCGCATGGCCCTGCTGGCTGGTCGCTCACCTGTGGCAGGTAGTCCTGTTCGTGACGGCATCGCACCACCAACCTCCCGGTCTCCTGCATAAGAGTGCAGCGCTAGGGTATTTTGAAGGATAGAACCCTCCATTGCTACGCTGCCTATCCGTCGGGCCTGGCGTCATTGATAAGTCCCAGAAGACTGGAGTAAACTCGTTTAGCCCTCCACAATCTTTCTAGCATCGGCTGCAGGTAGCCGCTTGGAACCTCTTTCCTCTCCCACACGACAAAACTAGCGTACTGCATACTACCCTGCGCCTGGCCTTGCAGAAGTCTGTCTACCTGTTGGTCTGCCAATATGATCAGGAGAGGCAGAGAAGAAGGATGGCTGAGAGAACCTATCCAAGGCCTTCCCACCTGGGCTTCCTTCCACGGCGTCAAGTTCAACGGCATCAAGATTGGTCCCTTGCCTGGTTATGAAGACCGCGGCTCTACCGTCATAGCCGACCGTGACCTGGATGGCGACACGGAGCTGCCCTTGATGACCATCCCCAAAGAGTTGGTCCTCTCCAAAGAAAATATCGAGCTCCTCGCAAAATCAGACCATCATCTCCGGGAGGTACTGCAAGCTCTCGATGATTTTGGTAGGACGACCCGCGGCGCCGTTCTGACATTCCTGTTGATGCAGGCATCCATCTGCTGTCCAGATATCAAGGATATTGGGGTCCACACGCCGCTTACTGACTACATCAAGTATCTTCCAGACGAACTACTCCCAACCTTTTGGACTGAAGCAGAGCTCGAACTTCTTGAAGGCACCACACTTCGCTCGGCCACCCGGGCCAAGACCAATGCCCTGCTGCGGGAGTTTGAGAAGTTTCGTGTCGCGACTGAACCGATCAGCTGGTGTGCTAAGTATTGGTGGGATGAGGAGGATGGCTTGGTATGTAGCTTGCTGTTCAACTACGCACGATCAGTCTCTCGAAGCAATATCGCGGCCCGTGATGGTCTCTGTGCAAGTTCATACAACATCGTTAACTAACAGTGTGTAGCTCGCTTTTGACGATTGGTTACGTGTGGATGCCATGTACCGTTCCAGAGCGCTCGAAGTCCCCGGCGTGGGTGATGCCATGGTAACATGCATCGATATGGCTAACCATGCATCCGGCAATGCCACTGCTGCTGTCTACGAGACGGATGAGGATGGCAACGCTCTTCTAGAATTACGGCACGGCAAAACAATACCGCCCGGTGGAGAGATAACGATAACGTAAGTGCAATCTGTTGTTAGTTGCGAGGTCCACGTCTTTGCATGCTCATCGATGTTTTGGTCTCGCTTGCACACAGGACAACGGATGAGGACTTGGCTGACCACTTCAGATACGGCGATGATAAGGGCGCTTGTGAAAACATCTTTTCCTACGGCTTTCTTGAGGATACGATGCCTTCGGCAAATGCCATGTTCCTCAACTTGGACATACCAGATGACGATCCGCTTCGCCCTGCTAAAATTCATGTGTGCAATACAGCACCTGGCTTTCTTCTTATGGACAAGGCAGATGATGTACAATGGGAAGGTGATTTTGTTTGGCTAGTGGTCGTTAATGAAGAAGATGGTACGTTTCCAAGCATACTGCGATGTTGGACAACGCATATGCACCTTGTTTGAAATCTGTAATTGCTCTAACAATTCTTAGGCATCGATTTCAAGGTACAACAGACTGTGGATGGAAACCGAGAGATCCAGGCATTTTGGAAAGAAGATGAACTCAATGATACTTCGAAGATCCGTCCACTTCTTGAAAAGGATTCTCTTTGGGAAGTATTTCAACTGCGGGCAGTCGTCTTGATGCAAGGCCGAGTGCATGCACAAATTGAATATTTACGCTCTATTGGCAACCCGAGACGGGATGAAAGCGTAAGAGAAAGTGAGTCAGCCAACTGCCCGAGCCCTTGCAACTCTAATATACTAATTCTGCAGGGCCGTGGCACCTTGCCGCGCGACTACGCGCGCTAGAGCTGGAGCTACTCGAGAAAGCGGCAACCATGTTGGACAGACAAGTAAGTCAAATTCTAATGACCCACATTGCCAATTTCCACATATGTTTGGAAGGCTTGTCACGAATATCAACTGACATGGCCTGAGTAGAGAGCGACCCTTCTCGATTGCGAGGTAGTCCAGCGATATCTTGGACTGATTGAGGATGAAGATGCCAGCAACGGTGTAGATGAAGAGGTTGATTTTACATGAGTTAATAGCTTCTTTGCATCATTGTGCAACCGTATGATACGGATCGTTCCTATAGATGATTCGACGCTTGCTGCCTTATCGGTTCTATGGTACCGTTAATATACAGGAACGCCTCCCGCTCCCAACCACTATGCGGCGTGGTCGATTTAGGCAGCTGTCAGGGGCCATCTGACAGCCATGGTAGTTTTCATGGAGACGAGGCTAATGGAAGCAACGTTTTCAGGATGCCCACGTATAGCACAAGTGAAGATGTTGGTTCCGTGCTCTGCATATCGCTTGGTTGAAGTCAATGTGCCGGGTTAGGCCACGCTCATGCACCAGTTCTCAGTAAAAGTGATCAGCAAATCCGACTCACTTGTGGTGGATAAGATTGCACTGTGGTAGCGTGGGGACCCTTTCGTTTGGTGGATGCAGCCGGAGATAGTCAGACGGCGCGGAGTGCCGTAATTCCGGTGGAGCTGTATCGAAGGCCCATTCGATGCTAAGGCATATCAGTGGGCACTTCTACGCAGGCAATCAGCAAGAATGGCGCTCATGGCGTTCTTCATCAATGTTGATGGGTCCAGGTAGAATTTGCCGCAGCACTCTATGACACTATGACTTGGCAGCCAGGAGTGGAGCTGGTAAAGTGTGATGATGGAGAAGTGAAGACCCCTGTAGCAAGCCATGTTGCACTGTGCCGCGATACGAGTGGATGGCAAGGACGCATGATCACTGTGCATTTTGTGGCAGGCGGGAGCCTGACGAGAGGTTGGACTCCCCGGCTTCTCGAAGGACGGTGGAATCGCACCGACCCAAGCAATGATGTGCAGGTGCGGCTACCGGGCATGCAGAATTGATGAGAGCAGGCGTGGCACGTAGAGTGTGTTTACAGTACTGGGGCAGGTCATGTGGTCAAGCAGGAACCACAGGGCGATCCCGAGGGTGCCCCTGGGTGATCGACGGGGTTATTGCGTCGCGACGGCGGTCGGATGAATTGCGTGCGTGGGTGGTAGAGACTGGGGCAGGCCTGGCAAAAGTCGGCGAATGGGCATCGGTGGGTGACTGTGCTTGGGGTGTGCAACGGCGTGCTCCCCAGCGAACTCTGAGTCGAGCGTGTGGGCTCGGATGCGAGTGTCGTCGCGTGGCAGTGGGACTTGCCGTCTTGTCGGCGAGTTTGACTGGGGTGGGTCGAGGGCATTACAGTTTGGACTGGCTGTGGTGCTAGGACGCAGGCCGGCTATGGGCATGGAAGCTTTCTCGACATGTCCCATGTACGTCAGCAGCAAAAGGCTATTTAGCGGGGGGCGGTGGGCAGGAGTCGCAGGACGCGGGCAGCGCGCGCGAGGCTGGGCGTGGGTGGCGCTGGAGCTGGCGCTGGGACGCAGACAGGCAGGCGAGCAGCTGTCCACGAGCACGAAAACGGCGCGGAAGCAGGCCATGGACCAGCGTCAAATTGGGCGGCCGGGACGATCCTGGAGCGCCAATCCACCAACACGCATTCCCCGCATCGCCGTGCTCGAGCCCCCAGAAAACGCTAGCAGTAGCGGCCCCAGAGACGAGACGGGCTTGCGAACACGGCGACGACGCACTGACGGCTGCCCTGCCGCTGGCCATACATGACCTGCCGCAGCCCTCCTTCCGTCGAGCAATCATCCCGCCAGTGTCCTGGGGTTATATGCGCCCACGCCGCCCGCCTCCTTGACTTGCCGCTACGCATTGCCATGGCTGCAATCTGCCTCTGATACACTACCTACCTATCTGCCCCGATACATCTATCCCGATACATCTATCCCGATACACCTGCCTCTCCGCATGCCACACCCCACACCACACCCTGACCCTCTCCGCTGCCGATATGCCTGGCATCCTCCCCATGAAGGTCATCAAGGTCGGCACAAACAGCCAGAGCCGCATCGCCCAGGCCTGTGACCGCTGCCGCTCCAAGAAGATTCGCTGCGATGGCGTCCGCCCGCAGTGTACCCAGTGCGTCAACGTCGGCTTCGAGTGCAAGACCAGCGACAAGCTCAGCCGTCGAGCGTTTCCCCGTGGCTACACCGAATCGCTAGAAGAACGCGTCCGCGCCCTCGAGGCCGAGGTCCGCGACCTCAAGGACTTGCTGGACGAAAAGGACGAGAAGATCGACATGCTCTCCCGCATACACTCGCACTCATCACCCACCAACACCGCCCACAGGCAATCCTCGTCTCCCATATCGGATCCCCGGGAAGCTTCACAGGAAAAGGACGACACCTTCAGGGTCCAGCCCTCATCTCTATTGCTCGATGACGAGAACAGAGACACGTATTGCGTGGGGAGCTCGAGTGGACGAGCCTTTGTTGGTAGGCTGCGCTGCTTCAAGCTATCCGACACTGCTAACACCGCGTAGAGTCTTTTAAGCAGCGCGCACAGGAATCTGGCAGGCCGTGCGCAGATGTCAACTCCAACGCCTTCTTTGGCACTGGATCAAAGCCTTCCGTTTCACTTGCACAGAAACGACCCATCTCTTTCAAGGCTCCGCCACGTCTCGTGTCCGACCAGATGATTAATATATTCTTCCAAGAATGGGCACCCTTGTTCCCCGTCCTGCACCGCCCTTCTTTCCTTACCCTCTACGAGCAATATGTTTCAAACCCAGAATCAATGACCGACAAAAAATCCATTGCTAAGCTCAACCTCGTCTTTGGTATTGCTGCACTTTCAAGCGATGTAAGTCTTTGGTAATCACAGGTCCGAAACTGGACGGTGCTAACATTTCGCAGCCTCGTGACGGCCAGGACGTCGAATCTTTCGAAACGCAGTGGCAGGCTGCGCTGGAAAGGGTCTTCATGCACAATGATATTGCTACCTTGCAGTGTCTGGTTCTAGCTCAAATTTACTGTTTGCTCAAAGCGGACTACTCTCGACTTCTCAAATATAAGGGTCTTGCCGTCGGCCTGTCGCAGCGCCTTGGTTTGCACCAATCACAGAAGCGATTCGCTCTCGGAGCATTAACAATCGAAACACGCAAGAAGGTCTTCTGGTCGCTTTACACCATCGACTGGTAAGTCCCTGCCAATGCTGGAACAATATCATCCACTAATCAAGTCCAGCTTTTCCGCCGCACACCTGGGCCTACCTAAACTTCTGAGAGAAGAAGATGTGCACTGTGAATACCCCGTCGATGCCGACGACGAGTATGTCACCGAGAAGGGCTTTCTCCCCACTCTGCCTGGAGAGTCCACAAAGCTCTCAAGTGCCTTGGCTCTATTCCGGCTATCGCGCATTCTCTCCCGCGTGTTGGCAGAATTGTACCCTGCGTCAGTCGCACACGACATATCCTTCCGCACTATCAACTCGCTTTCCGATGATCTCGAAGAGTGGATGTCCAACCTTGCACCCCATCTCAAACTCACATTTGCCCAAGATAAGCCCAGCACGAATGTGACCAGCAGCAGGTCGCCTATCCTGGTACGTTTCCGTCAGGCCCAACCCATATTACGTAGACGCAACTAACCCAATCCCAGTCCTTGGCATACAATCACATTCGGTCGCTTATTTATCGGCCGGTAGTTGTTGCCAATCTTGGCGATAAAGGCTCATCGGCAATGGTCGCCGTTGGCGACACCTCCAAACACATCGTGCAGATTGTCCAATTGCTCGAAGAGCGCAAGTTGAGCTTCTCCTTCTGTCTGAATAGGAACGAGGTACTGGTGCAGGCCGGCTTTGGTCTATTGTTCCAGACACTCGATCTTGACCGTGACGGCAAGCTTATTAAAGACTGCAACCGGTTGAGCTGCACGGTCATGGACATGCTTGACAACGGCACCGCTTCCGGAGCCTCGGAGTTCAGGCGTGTGGGTTGCTCAATGATCGCCATCCCCCACGTCGAGCAGATGCCAACTCCTATCCTGGCCCGTCACAATTCGGAAGGTACAATGGCCGCTCCTATGGACCGCTTCCGTGCTACGCAGAAATCCCTCAAGGCAATCGCTGCCCGCTTCTCTCCTGACACGGCAAAGGCCCGCCTTCCCACCGCTACCAAAGAGCCTCGTCGTGCAACCCTTCCCAATCTTTCTCCTTCTTTGAGCAACCACCCTAATCACTCTTCCACCAGCCTCTCCTCCCTTCGCTCCGAACCCCACAACCCTCGCTCCGAACCCTCGCTCAGTCCCCTCTCCCATCGCGCTTCCTTTTCCGGCCATATTTCCAAGCGTCGCCCCTCTCATCTCGGCCCCCATCTTCAAAACCGCAACATTGACTTCCTTTCTTTCGGCGTCGACCCGCTCGCATACAACCTGTCGCAGCAACATCATCCACACTCGCATGCTGTTCCTCTTCAAAAAGATGTCTCACCCTCCGACTGGGAACGCATCCTTTCCTCTCTCGATAACGGCCAGACCAATATCTACGACTCCATTTATGGTGGGCCCCTGCAGAAGCCCTAGTCGACAGCATGCCTCTTTCCGCCGGCGCAGAAGCCAATCCGCTCTCATGGTCGCCCAACATGTGGGGTTGGGGCGCGTGCAACGGCAACAGTGACGAGCAGGCCCCGCCGCCGCAGAGCGTGCTGAGCTTCAGCGACGAGAGCCTCACGAGTGGCGAGGAATTTGCGAACTCGGTCGGCGAGTACGGTACCACATCGACACCAGGAAGCGACAAGATATGCTACCACGGGATCGTAATGCCGAATCTCGATGCCACAGCAGTAAGGGAAGCGGGCATGGGTCTCACGGGTTTAGATGGGAATTTCGGATTGTAGTACCTCTTCTTTCTTGACATCTTCCTAAACGCACCTGACACCTGTTCTAATGATTTGGTTGAATTAGGAAGAAAAAGTATCGGTTTGGTAACGACTGGAGTGTTAGGATTCACGATATTGGTTTCATTTACGTTGCTTTGGGATAGGTTTATCATATTCGGCCAGAGGGGTTGGTTGTTGTTGCGCTTCGCTTCTTGAGATACCATTACCCTGCACACATAGCTGGCATGCGTGCCTTCGTCCGCCTTGTCTACTTTTCGTTTCGCTTCGCTTCGCGGTTGCTCGCAACATTGTATCTATCTACTATATACATACATACACATATATCCGACGTCAATACGTTTTTCTGTTTTATACTCTCTCTAAAAACAGTTGAAAACCTTCTTACTCAAATCTGGTTTTACACATAGATAGATATACCTATATTTGTCCAAAGTAAATCCACATAAATCCCTATAACAAACTGTCCTCCAACTATTTCTCCATTTCTCCATCTCTCTATCCATCCGTTCATCCATTCATCCCTCCACCCTTTCCCTATCTCCCCCGCCGAACTAAGGTTCCGCAACAAACATAAAGCCCCCTCTCGCCCCTCCACACAACCCCTTGGATCCCGATATCTCGCCCCCCGCCACCGTACCAGATCGCTCCGAACGCTCCAGAAACCATAACGCTAGACCAATTCACGGTACCTACCTGTCCAAATGACCGACTGACGATGTGATTATGTGCCGCCCCCGCCCCGACCCGATCCGGTCCGTTTCCGTCCCGTGCGCTACTCACTCCGCATACCGAATTACCTATTTCCTACCTTCGTGCGTACCACGGTACGATTAGTATTTAGGACATCTAAAATGGATGATCTTGCACGTGTGAAGGGAAGTGAGGGAAGCAGAGAAGAGAAGATCGGATGAGAGCATGATCTATGAGATGGGATGAGATTGAGGTTGAATGTCTACCCCGCAGCTTCGAGGTCGAGAACGAGCTATGAGTGAGGGGAGTGTACATGCGTGTGGATGTTGGCGAATCGAATCGGATCGAGCCGAACTGGAATGGATTGGATCGGATCGGATTAGATCGACTTGACTCGATGTTTTTGACTGGGTTAAGGTTCATGTGGATTGTGTTGTTTTTGGAGCGAAGGTGACGTCGATGATGGAAGCAGCTGCGGTGGCGTGGGCTTGTCCTGTGGAATTGGGTTTGGAGATGATTCAGTAAGAGTTAGAGGGAGAGCATCTGTGGGTGGGAATGAGTAAGGGTGGAGGTAGGGGTGGCGGATGCAAGTTTTGAGTCAAGTGAATTTTATTTCTATCTGGCTAGCTTTGTCTATCAATTTGATTCTTTGGTTTGATTACGCAGGATTGGAAGAGTGAGACGGGGAGAGAGAGCAAACAGGGTATGAAGTTTTGAAGTGTTACCAGTTGCTGTTTCCAAAAATGATGAATATCTTGTAGACTATGAGAACGAAAAGTGTCCCTTCGTTGCCATGGAATGATGTATGATCGCAGAGGTTTCCCCAGATATGTCAACGGACACATCCTAGGAGGAACAACGCACTGAGCTGAGCCTACAGTTACAGTGGTCAATTAACGTCGTAAAAACCTATACAGGTTATGCCGACTCCAGCTATTAAGAGTAAATTAAATGCAATGAATAAAAATTTAAGCTCTTAAAGGTCTATTTTACTATTCTAAAAAGGTACTATAAATATATATTTTTTTCCTTTACTATCTAATGCTAACATTATTTTATAAATAATAATATCAATTATAGTAAGAAAAGAGGGTATATTTAAAAATAATATAAAACTTTTAATAAAATTACTAGTAACTTTACTAAAAATTCTAATATAAACTACTTAAATTATAAGTAAAGGGAGACTGTAATTAGGATTATCTAATATAATAAAAAATAAATAGATAATCTTATAGCTTTAGTAGTAGAAAAATAATAGCGGTAGGCAGAGGTTATTAATTAATAAAGATATTCACCCTCTAGAACTAATACAACCCAACGGCTCCGCATCGAAAAGCCTGAGCTGAGCCTACCTGCATGTATGCATCATGCACCCCAGGATAGCTCAGTCCAATGAACACAGCGTAGCTCAATTCCTTTCCACCATGCTTTTTCAATCGAACCCCCAACCAATTCCTTCCGTAAATTCCCGCTACAATACACTAGACCACCCTCTGTCTCGATCCCTTGCGCACGCGATCAACTAGCCAAACAAGCAAAGAAAGAAAAATTGCCGTGAGACAACCAACCATTCACCATTTCCCATAGAAGCTCCCCGCCCAACCTCTACTTGGTAGTCAGTCTAGTCCAGCCTACACCATTACATGCATGCACGCACGCATGCCCGCATGCAGGGCAGCGGTGCTTCCTCCGGACGCACGGATCGTTTACCTCGACTCTCCATCGGCGGCGGGTCCCAGACCCAGCTCCAGGCCCAGATCCGATGCGCTGCGCTGCCGAATTGCACCGGCACTTTGTTTACTGGCACGTGGGTGGTTGGCGGTGCGGGGGCTAGCGCTGAGTAGCGCGGGACGGTGCGTGCATTGAGGAGCAAGACCCTGTGGCTCAGCGCTGTGCGGTGAGTGGGTTGTGGCGGAATGGAGGGAAGGAAACGGACGAGTGCGGGAAGGAGGGAGCGAGTGGGCGGGGGAATGGATAGCGTGCGGGAACAGGCTGTCAAGGGGGATGGGGTGGATGTGCATGGTCATTGAGGAAATGATGACGGTGGTGATGGTGTAGTGTGAAACGTAGATCTTGAGACGACAGCACAGCTCCTAGTCCAATTGGAATAGGTATTGTGTGCTGTGCACGTAAGTACCGGTAGTCTATGTATCATGTGTGTGATTTGAGTTAACATGGTGCTTCCTGGGTGAATCGAGTATGTATGATGTGACTAGCGACCCCCTCCACCAACACCATGCCCCGCCGAATATTCTTTCTCCGTGGAGCACAGCACGGCACGCATCTGGGGTCCCCGCGTGCGCCCATGCAATGATTTTCTGCCTTTCGATGATCTACAGGGTTGTGTGCGCCGGGGCTGTGGAAGCTGCGAAAACGGAAGCACACACACAAGTGACATCAGACCACCATCGTTCGATGTGCAAGTATAGCATGCATGGTGCGAGAATGCTTGCCATATGCACATGGAAGACGCGCCAGACGCGCTATCGAAGTTCAGCACTAAAGGACCGAAAGGGGATCGTTCGGAGAAACTCGGGGTGCGATGGCCAGGCTAGTGGAATCGCAGTTGGACACCGCTGCGAAGAGTCTGCGTTGAATAGCTCGAGCACCCGGCTGGTTGGTCCAAAATCGCCATTCGGACGATCAGACTGAATCGAAAACTCGGCGACATGGAGGACGCAAGAATGGCGTAGGCGGCTCCGCCTAGCGTCTAGCGCAGTTCGAATTTGGAGGCAAGTATGGCGAGGCTTGCAGCGTATAGGTGAGCTCGTAGCCTTGGAAAGCCACCACAGCGCGAAACGTCTATCGTAGGAATTGATCGTTTAGGTAATTGACGAAAATCTCCCCGATGCGCGATTTTGAGAAATTGTGCTGGCGATTCAGCGTGATGAACTGACGTCGGATGCGCTGCAGCTGGGGCAGGGTCATTGGGTTGGCAGGCAGCTCAACATGCTTCTCCACATCCTGAACGACAACTTCGCCGCCTCCTTCTCCTGGATGGTCCTTTTGGTAGGTCATGATCTGCGCCAGAATGTCCGAAGTAGTTTTGTCGAGTTCGTAGAGATAGTTCTGTTCGGTGGCTGGTTTCTACACATGGTCAAAACGTGAAAGCCCCGAGGTGGTGGAAGAATACATACCAACACAGTCGCCTGGTTCGGTCGTACAACTTTTGCTTTACCGTCGCTGCCAACAAGGGCTTCCCATATCTGCTCGAAGGGTGGTGTCTGGTCCTCCTCGACCACGGTGAAGAGGGGCTGTCCCACCTGGCCATGCCATTTGGCTCCTCGTACCTAAAGATTAGATTTTCAAAATCTTCCTCCTCATAGCCGCCATCCTGCTCTTTGTCGGCAAGAAGCTTCTTGTTGATTTCACGGCATTTTTCAGCAGGTAATCCTATGTGCACCTCTTGAACTATCAGCAACAAGGACTGACAAAGTGGCAGGGGGTACTGACGACGCAGCTGGTGGTCTGAACAGCCTTGGCCTCGCAGTTGAGCTGATAGCGGAAGCCCTTGATGTAATTCAGGCCGTCGGCAATGACAATGTCGTCACGGGAGAGCACGCGCTTGACGGCCGAGTACTCCTCGGCACGAGCATCCTTCTCTGCCTTGGCCGTGTGATATACCCCACGGGGCAAGCCAAGAGATTGGTCGTTGATAAGGTGGACCTTGAGCCTGCTGGAGCGAGAATCGGGGCTCTCGCTGGCGATCTTGGACTCGAAAAATTGCTTCAGTTGGAGGGCACGGGTGGTCTTGCCAGCCGAGGGGTAGCCCGAGATGACCAGGAGCTGGGCAGGTATCAGCGCGCGGGGACGGGTGAAAGTATATCAGCACGAGTCCTACTCACGGGCATGGTTCCTGTGTGGGATGGCGAGGGGTACGGGCTGTTGCAGTGGTTGCACGATGATTATTTTGCAAGCCTCGCGTCGAGACGATGCCGCAAGTCGGAAGGTGTGCCGGAAAATAATTGCCCGTATCGACTCACGGCTGAGGCGTGATAGGCGTGCCCGGTGTGTGTGGAGCTGCGCAGTGACGAAATTAGACGGGCTGTTCTGTTGCGGCGGGCGAAGAATAATTCCACGCGCGCCCACCAGCCTCGGTACAAGAAACGCCCTCTCCCTCGACAAGTCTCCTCCACTTGGGTCGAGCCAACTGTCCCCTCCATATTGCATCTGGACGAGCCTTCTGCTGTGCCGTGGACCCGTTTGATTGCCAATTTACGACGTCGCTCGCTACCGCTTTGGCTGCCCGCTTCCAGATCTATACATTGCCGTCGCGCATACGACCTTCCGAACAAAGCATTGGAACAGCACAAAGACCCCGACACGAACAACGGCATTTATCGACACGTGCGCCCGCATCCCGACGAACGGCTCTCTTGCTCTCTCTCTCCCTCATACATCTCGGCAACACACCGTTCCACCTTCCACCGTTCCACCGTCCCATCATCCCATTTATCATGTCGACAGCACCCCGCCCAGCCCCGCCGCGACCTGCCTTCGCGCCCCTCCAGTCCTCAGCGAACAGCTCCCAGACCTCGTCGACCTGCAGCAGCACCTCCAACCTCGCCGTGCCCTCGTCCGCCCCGCCCGTCCCGGTGCAGTCCCCCGTCATGACTGCCCAGCCGCCGCAAAACTTCTTCGCCTCGTTCGGCCAGCAGCAGCAGCAACACCACCACCAGCAGCAGTCGCAGCAGGAGGAACCGCAGATGCCGCCCATGCAGCGGTACCGTAGCTTCGAGTACCAGCCGGCTAGGGACGGCGCTGGCCGCACCGCTGCGGAGACCCAGAACTACCTCAACCAGACAGCCCTGCTGGCCGAGGCTGCGAAAAGAGCACAGATGGCAGTCGTCATGCGCGACCTGGACAGTATGGAGCTCTAGAAGCTCGTATGCAGTGCCACCACACTCGATGCGCAGAATTTTTCCCCCTCCTGAGCCCTCGCTTTGCACCGGCGTAGCCTCATGCACCTGCATGCCTGGCGACGGGCAAAACTCGGCCTGCACTTCCAAAACGCTGCCTTGTGGGTCCGGTCTCACGACCCTCACGCTGCCAGAGCCTCACCTGCCTCGTGCGAAAATGGGTCGGCTGGATACCTATTTGTGGCCTCGTCTTTCGACTGGGGCACCCCTGCGGAACCTTGTCACCACTTCACTTCTCTGTACATACTTTGACCCCGGCTTTTTTTTACTCTCTCCTCGCTCAACCCATGACAGCAATTGCGTGTCAGCGTTACCCTCTTTCCCTCATGGCATCTCATAGCGGCGGCGTTCGTCTCACGACAATCATCTCATCCCTCTGATCTAGGCGTTTTCATGGCATGTGAACATGTATTTCTTTTTATTTCTACTACTCTCCTCGATGCAGGGATGTGCGGGTCAGGAAATGCTTTTAACACAGGAAAGGAAGGGGTTACTGTAAAGGAAACGGGAGACCTATGTGCCAATAGGAATAATTAGTAGTATTGGGCAAAGAGAATATGCATGCTGTTTCAGTCGAGCGATCGGCACCAACTTTGTTTGACCTCGGATGTGTGCTGATCACCGTGTGTCGTCCTAGTGCTATCATGTGTGCCCCTTCATTCCGTGTGACCGAGCTTCATATGGGAGTTTCATACACATAGTTTCATCTTTCCAGCCTTGGAATTTGGGAGGAGATACGTCTTCCACACCAGTTTGATATTGGGCAGGTGCCCCAGAGATGAAGTAAGTGGGTATCGTATCCTAGGTTCCTTCCTATCCTAAATTACAAGCACGGCATAATCATAATTGATGGTTTCAATTAACATCGCGCGGACCTGTACCGGTCATGCCGACTCCAGCATAATCATGATTCTACACGCCCGCCGCCTTATGGGCCTATAATTCTTTCCGCACATGTATGTACATGTGCGTGTGTAGGTGCATGTCTATCTGAAATTCTGACCGACAAGTGTACCCACCCGCTTTTTACCAGATAAGTATTTTTAATTTCATCACTTCGCGTTGAAAACCACCTCCCCTACAAACAGGGGATATGACCATGCATGTACATACATGTATACATGAATGAATAAATGTGCCACAACCATTTTTTTATGTTCATTTTACGTCTAGCGAGAGGAGAACTTTTTTTTCTCCAATTGTCATTTTTTGACTAGCCGAGCTGATCGCAACACAGTTTTGAATTACACTTAATGATGTATATCTGAATCTCTCCCCCTGTCGCACGCGCAGCTGTCCAGCCCGTTCTCTCTTCCTTCCCTCTTTTTCTTCGGGAGGGGTTCCTCCCGAAGCGAGACTACATGTAATATATACGTATGATGTGCATGAATTAAACACAAGCTTTCTATATGATGCAGTATGACGAAGTGACTACTACCACCGGCCTTTCACTATCTATTCCAACCGGGATTTACACGGAACCATCGGAGCAATGATCAAGGAACGTACCATGTGTGCAATGTATGAACAGTGCTACTGTTGACAACTAAATTCACACCGATTGCGTGATGAGAAAATGGAGGAGAATGATATCGTGCGGCATGTGCTTGTTTCCGTACTAGGTAGTATCCATAGTTGTCAACACACAGCGTGGAGAAACTCCTCTATGGCGTTACCTGCGCTATATGATTCAGCATCGCACTTTCCTAAAGGCAAATGGCATGGAAGACCATGTCCAGCATCCATCGTAAGGTCAAGTGTTTGTACTCTCGTCCTGAGAACCCTAATATCCAGCTAAGCAGTACGCCTTACTATCTAACGTGCAGATCTTCTCATCTCAACTTCTATATAGCATAGCTGTGACTCACATACATGAATAATTGTACATTATCTCATTGTGCCAGACCCATAGATGTGCAACAGAGATTTAGCACGTCTCTTTCTCCCATGTTCAAAGATCCTATAGAAGTGACAGTGTACATGCCCGTATATAATGTCGGTTCTAAGATGGAATTAAACTCAGAGTCAGAGAGCCTTGAGTACGAAGTTAGTCATCTCATCACTGTTCTTGGGATGTAAAGTGAACCCAGGGTTACTTCATTATTTGTTCAGGGAAGACCAAGCTAGCGTGACTGTGGAGAGGAAGTCTGGCACGAAAGGAGGATGAATCCCCCACAGGTTGCTTGTGAAACGTAACCTTTATTTGATGTGATATCAAACAAAGTTTTGCTTTTTTTCGCCCATCGAAAGGATAAGAGCGGGCACGACAAGAGCAGAATCTTATCGCCACACTGTATTGAGCATGGGTGCATGAGAGAATGGAGTGAACTGTCAGTAAGTGTATCGTGTGTTTTTTGTGCTATTTTCAATTGGTGAGTCTGTCTTCCCGAGTCGGGGTGGGGGCATTCAATGAAATGAAGGGAGTAAAAAGAAATTTTGCCTTCACCAATACAAAGAAACAATAGAGATAGGAGAAGCTTGGGCCTGTGTTGAGAACGGCTGAGAAATGGAAAGATGTAATATTTGGACGGGAAGAAAACACTTGGATACGTTGAGTCCGCACGTCCTTCAACAAACGAATGCCCCGTAGCCCGCGTCAGCTTTGCCACTATTCACCGCCAGACTCGTCAGACCGGAATCCGTCACACAACAGACGCCTTTGCCCCTCGAAATGCGTGGAAGCTTCTTTCTAGGCATACAGCTGATACATCCCGTGTTGGGGCCAATTCTTACCGGAGAAGGGTGATGGATCTGGGATGGATCTGGGAGCTCGGTCGCACCAAGACAATGGACCACCGTTGAACACCAACCACCGCTGTCGTATGAGGAGTTTCCCGCCCAGCCCGATCATATGTCAACATAGCGCTGAGGTTATACAGCACATACGGAGATGGCTTCGGCCGTGGTTGCTGGTAAAGGTTCTCGCCGTGAACTAGCGGGGTGCTCACCGGTTTTTTATTTGCCCCCTGCACCCACTTGGCCACGATGGCACGCTACAAGGCGAAAGCACCGCAGCTCTAGACTCGGTTCGCAAACCATATCTGCCTTCTCGGCGGCTCTGTTGCATGCGTTATCTTCGAAGTTTTCTTTTCCACTGGCTGGTCTCAATGGCAGGTTCCACTCCTGCAGGCTCCAGGTGCCCAATACCACGCGGAGTCGCACTGGGGCTGCTCGTGTAACTGTTCCTTCGTGGCTTTTGGTGGGATAGGACCTCGGTTGAAGTTCACATTGATGATGACGCCTAATGCGTTGTCGTCGCCTGAATACGACCGGCCTGGGCGAATCATGTACACAAGGCTGCGTTCATCCAAAGCCCCGGTGATGTTTGTGCTGTATGTTGGACCACTAGGCAATGGTGGATTGAGTATCTGGTGCAATCGTTTCGAACAAGGGCATTTAGAGCTAGGTGGTGGCCATAGATTGACTGGTGAATGACGGTAGGCCACGTCGCCAGGCAGGGCTGGAGGGCTGAGTAGCTGGGGGTTGACGATGTCCCACTTCGGAGACGCAACGCGGCGAGAGCCGATACGCAGTCTTATACAGGGCGAAGAGGTTGCATTGCAGCAGCGATCGTCTTCAACCAGATCGAGGAACGATGAACAGGAGTAATTGTAAGCTCGGAACTTGGTCCTGGCAAGTATGAAGGATCGACCAGGGTTGCTTCGAAAAGGCATCTCGGGGTGAAAATTCCAGTTGTATCGGGGTTCCGAAGGTGCGTAGTTGGGATTGTTTGTTGCATCCAGAGTTTGTACGAAGGCGTCCCCCCAAGGCAGCATTGGTCCTGCAGTGGATTCCAGTATTGGGGTTCCATCTTCTGAGGAAGGGGGCGACTGAATACCAGAGATGAATTCGGAAATATAATATGTGCGCACTTGACGACTGCAGCTCTTTTGATACTCGCGTCGAGCCTCAACGATCATAAGTTTGTCACTGCTTTCATCGACTTGTAAGCTTAAATCCGTCCAGGAATCGTGCATCACTCCTTCGTCGTGCTGTCGTCGCCATAGTTTCTTGTTTGATTCCCATTTCTCAGGTTGTGGATTATCGATTGGGAACCTGATACAGTGATAAAAGGAGGTCCAGTCAATTTCTTCAACTTCAAAGGACGTCTGGTTTGACACAGCATAGAAGTATCCTTTGTGTATTTCGAAGGCTAAAGTCGAGCCGATATCCGTTCCAAAGAATTCGTGTAATTGTAATAAGTTGCAAGAGAATTTGTCGTTGCTATTATCCAAAGAGATGCCCTGTATCTCCCATTCATAGTAACCTTGAGACCCTACAGAACTGTAGGTCCCATAGTAGAGGTAGTGCGCTGTGTGTCGCGCAAAAATCTTATCAGTAGATTCTAGAGATACTGATGTAAGCACTCTATCCTTGGGCGATGTTTGGAGCCTGGTATCAATCGCAATAATGCGGTCGCTATTTGGAAGGTCTCGGAGTTGCCAGTGAATGGTGACGACATCCTCGTTGTAATATAACAAACATACTTTAGCCTCATTGAAAGAAGACAGATGTGATGAAAATTCTGTCTCTGTATCGATAATGGTAAAAAGATCGATCGTGATACCCTCGGCTTGAGCATGTATGTCAAGGGTGCGGATAACGCCCCCTTCCAACATGCACAACATACCATCCCGGTAGAGAAAATCATTAGCTTGTCCAATAACACGGGCTGAGAAGGGACTCGCATTCGAGAAAGCATGACGTCTGTCGTGTATGTAACTTAAAGCCTCGCTGTAAGAGATCTGTTGTTTTCGTGCTAATATAGCTTCTTTAGTAAATCGAAATTGCGCCTGTCAGCAGTCAATACTGAGTAGGAATTCTAGGCTGTGATTCTGTACCTCAATTGCCGTTCTGCAAATTATATTTGTCTGAATCAATGTTTTGAGCGGCCGGCATGTGTGTGCAAGGCTGACAATGTCATCGAGCTCCAGATTAGACGTCACGTAGAAAAGCACGTCAAAAGGGAGCCCGTGCAAAGAGATAGGCATGAATTTGGCAGTGCAGAAAAGCAAATGGCCGATGATGCGGGAAAAGGCAAAAGAAGCAAGTGCAAAGCAGATGGCGCAAGCAGCCTGAACGCAAAAAGTGCGTTCCAAAGATAGTCAGCTGAAAGGCAGTGCAAGAAGAATCAGACTTAGAAAAACAATTTTATTTTTTTGGAGTCGCTCGAGCATAGCGATTGGTAGAGCGTAGAATAAGGCTGACAGTAGACGTGGACGCCAGAGCCACGACGTTCAGGGAGGGCGTACTTAAACCATGTTCAAGCAAGAGCCGCAACAATTTGTGGTCTAGCTTATTTGATCATTCGGGCCTGTACGGTATGCACCTCGGCAAGGGGATTTATAACGTATCTTTGTTCCGGTTGAGTGGGGAAGGGCGAATTACACAAGGCTGGCCAGATCTGGTACAGGGTTGGAGATTGGAAGGCATCTGAATCTGACGTGACATACAACAGTTTCGCAGCTTTTTTTGTCCAATGAGAACATTAGAAAGCACAAACAAAGTAGCCAGAGAAGCAGTGATTCAGTGTATCACAGGAGACAGGACAAGAGGTTTAACCCTAAAAATGAAAGTATGATGAGGCTGATGAGAATGGAATCCAATGGGAACACGGGCTCGGAGGATCCACTAACCCATGCGCATTGGCCATGTGACACGATAGCGGCACCGGGCCTTTTCACGTAAGCCAAGAAACATGCGGCTCTGCGTGACATATTCTCGAACCAGGGCTGACCTCACCCTAAAGCCCACAAGATATAGTTTGCTTATGAACAAGGTCCGTCAAGTGATTACCCTGATCGGTCACTGGTCCGCGATTCCTGCAATAAGCAAAAAACATCACTTGGGCAAAGAATGCCTCAGCCTTGCATCGGTATCCATCGCCAAGTAGCCCTATTCTGCAGCCTTGTTGTCTCCGGCCCGTATCAATGTCCCTCTAGCCCCCTGATAAGTTAACGCTCCTTCGACAATGTAGCCGTTTCCGGGACAATATTTCCTTGTGGCCATTCAGAGAACTGTGCCGCTGTTACTGCCCTGCATTGGGAACATTCCCCTCCTTCTCTTAAGAACTTGACAAATAGCATTGTTCCGCGGGTTCCGCGCTGCAGTGCAATCTCAAAGCGTGCATATACGTGTAGATACTGCAGTATTGGCACTGCTAGTGTCTGCATGCCCTTGGAAAAGGTAGGACGGAGAAAGGCTAAACTCATCAAAGGTGGTACGACTTGTGTCTGGTACGCAAGTTATCGGAGAAGGTGTATGTTTTCGTACGACCTCTATCTTGAACAGTGAAGTACCACGTCAAAGATATGCAAATGCTGGTCAATTCGCACCTCTTTTGCATTCAGTCTTCTGGACCAGCCCGTTCCCGATCTTCGTAATCCCAGTTAACGTATGGCCACCCTTTTGGAAGTGTCGAAAAAGGTGGGAGTATGTATTGACTCTGGCAGCTGTCGTGCCCCTCGCAATCAAGGCTGCATAGCCCGAAAACGTGGCAGTAACACACCTGGACCGGAGGGCAATGAACAGGCTGTTTACCAAATATCACTGGAAGACAGGTCAGCAGGTGATCAAGCCAAAAGCGGCGTTTTTAAGAGTAAATGATCCAGCCGTCACCGTGATCCGCGCCACATCGGATGTCGTCCCAGCCTGATAAGTGAGGCTAGGGCTGCGAAACCAGAGCTTCTCCTTATAAGACTTGGGCTACAGATCGCGGTCGGTGTGAGGAATGACGATGCCCAACGGCAACTGCCGTCCCAGTGAGGAGAGAGTGACCTACGGTGCCAGCTATATTCCATGATTCGTCCCGAGATGCTGTCCTCCAGATCGGTTTCAAGCAGCCACTTTCGATATCTCTCGTAATCGGTTCTCTGCCTCTCTCTTATCTTCTCCTTGGTAGCAGCGAATTGTGCGCAGCAGCTCACGCCCACGTACTCGGGCACTTCTTCCCCAGGAAACAGCACCTGGAATGCCTGCTTGTAGTCCCCGCCAGCATGCACCTCTGCCCGATGCTCTCCTTCTTCCGCAAACGGTTTTATTTCATCTGGACAACCAAGCTGCCATGCGCATCGCATGTTTACATAACCCTCCTGCTCTAGGTACGGTATCCGGAAACGCCGCAGCATGGGAACGCCGTCGTAGTCGGGGTCGTCATTGTGCCACTGATAGCGGTTCGGATGTAGGAAGAGGACATTGTCAGCTAGATTGTCGTAGTTGTCGATGATGTAGCTTTTAGATGGTCAGCTCTTCTGCTTTTTGGCCAGGATGACGGGAAAGGATAGATCAGCGCCGATGGATCTTACCCATGTCGAAGCTTAACTAATACAATACGAGGACTGCTCACCTCAGGTACACCATGCTTTCCCTTCCTTTGTTCTTGGGAATCTTCAACTCTGCCCTGTCGACGTCCACGCTGTATATATGTTTCTCCCATTGCGGGAAATACTGGTGAAGCCATGTTGCATTGTCCGTTTCTGATTTCGCCACGACTACCGCGGTGCGTCGTCTTGTGCCATTGCGAGTGTCTTCGACCAGCGTGCTCTCTACAACACCGCTTTTCGCTTGAGATGGCGTGGTGCCTAGAAGAAGTTTTGTTCGATCATGAGTTCTCGCAGTGCTCGCGATGCCGGAGCCTGCAGAAATCGAACGGTGCTGCATCTCGCGCTCCGCCTTGAGATGCAACACCAGCGCAACGAAAGCCCAACTAAGCAGCGCAAGGGCCACGGTTCTCGCGGAAAAGCGCGTGCAGAAAGGCATTGCTCACATCAGGACGGTAAGTAAGTGTAGCGGATAGAATTGAATTCAGACAGATGCGCAATCGCACCTGCTGCAAATTGAGGCTCGAACACACCAAACGACCAATGACGCGTTCTGGTGGGACCGACTGGTACGCCCTTACGGCTCCCCTTCCGTGGCAAACGGCGCGTCTCACCGCGTCTCGCATAGACATCCGGACGCTTGGCCGTTCATTCTGTGCGCTGATGGCTATGCGATGTGTGCTCAACTGTTTTGTGGAGCCCAAACGCTGTCGCTACGAACCTTGGAAACACGACGTGGGCTAACTGAAACATGTGAAATACCTCGACAAATACAACTAGTCACTCATATATGAAAGCCATTGATCATCGATACGAGCGCTGCTCACACAGCTGTTGCTCTTTTCCAATTGCAGTCTCTGAGCTGGTTCCTGATGCCTACATGAGAAAGTCGCACCTGCATGGACTAAGATGCACCACAGACGCTTCGTGCTGCTCTATCACACACAACTTTCTACCGGCTTTCTCCCATCAGTCCTCGTCCGTCTCGCCAAGCTTTCGCTTCCAGGCCGCACTGCCATTTGGATCGCTCATCCGCGGCGACGGAACCATGGATGGGGCTGCCGGTACAGTAGGTGGAGGTAGCCCCACAGGGAGCGGTGGAAACACGCCACCATCCCTAAAGACCCATCCCTCCTCCTTCAACTTGGACCAGATTTGATTCACCTTGAACCTAATCAACTCACCCGTAGTCCTCGCGTCCTCGTAGCTGTCGTGACCAGATGCGCCGCCTTGCTGTATGTCAAGGTTGAGATGTTGTTGCGCTAGCGTCTTGAGGCTATGTCGGTAAGGCAATCCAGACCTCGTTGGGTAGAGGATGGCAGTGTCAATAATGGCGGGATGGATCAGACGGATGATGTTCAGGTCATTCTCAAGAGCATGTCCGAGTACAGGCGTAGTTGGTGAAACATGGGCTAGGAACAGCTCACGAGCCTTGTAGGGCGAATCGACGATGCGCATGTCCCTGCGGTTGGGCTTTGGGTTAGCAGGATCATAAGGCTTTGCATTCAAAAACTGGTCCATTGTGATGCCCGACCATTGAGTATTGAGATCCAAAATCAAGCCAAGAGGACGGACGAGAACGTCAATGATTGGCCGGTGGCTGGGCCACGAAACAACAGTGAGTCGAAGGAGTTCGAAACCTCGAGTCGTGTAGCCCATTTCGCAATCAAAGCAAACTGCAGTGTGTGGCTCGACCTTGTCGTTCTCTGGAGTCTTGATGAATGGCATGACAAGAGACATACGCTTGATGTCTGTGAATTTGTAAACATGAGTATTGCATTCCGTGCAGCCTTCTGCGCCCACGGTGTCGTTACAGCAAGAGTACTTTGCAGCCTCTGACTCTTGGCCCGGAAGCCTCTTGGGCCAAATCTTTCTGCCCCAATGATATTTGCACTTGCCGCCAGTTGTCAAGGCACCGTCCTTCTCCCTACGCTCCGGAAATGCCTGGAAGCGGGTGCCACATCGATCACACGCCTCCCAGAATTGGGTCATGGCTTGTGTCAGTTTGCAATCCTCGACTTCTGCATCGGAAGGCTTTTCCATGGTGTATCCGTAGGCCTTCAGAGTTCTTTGAGGAGCAAGCATCGTGGAGAGAACCATGACCTCTTCCTTTCCTTTTAGGCCCGTTTCGACCTTTTTGGGTGGCGCTTTCTTGGGAAGCCCATCATCCTTGTTTGCAACGGCTTCTCGCCTTGCTGCTACCCATTCTTCTTGGGTCATCTTCTGGTAGGCGCGGATGCGGTGGTTGATGACGTTGTCGTACATTACGGTATTCTTGGAGGCCACGTTTGCTTCTTCATCGATTGCAAGCTTACTCAGTTGGTTTGCAGACAGATGGAGGGCCTTTGTTGATGGTTTCAATGCTTTAGTCAATTTGTCGTTGAGCGGAGTCATCAACTTATGAAGAGCTCGAAGGCGTATCAGCCTTTTTGGGATTGGAATCGAGTTGTGCTGCAGGGTTCGTGGCATGAGTTTGACCTCCGCCTCAGGCTCCGGCTTGATTCCTGTGCTGACTTTCTTTGGAGGGGGCGACACGGGCTTGGTTGCCGTGCGAGGGAGTGCATTGTCAGTATCACCATCATTGGAGGTATGTTTCGACACGGTTGGAGTGAAGGCGGCTTGTTCCCGAGGCGTAGATGTTGATTCAGAGATACGCAGACCTGTGAATATAGGTGGGTCAGCTGCTTCATTTGAAATCTGACTGGATTGTGCAGTGTGAGATGCGGGTCCTTGGTCAAGCCTGAAGCGTTTGGCGGGCGGCTGGCCGAGAGAAGGTGCTTCTTTGTGAGTGGGTACAGGACTGCCGGCTGGTGTCGTCGAGCGGTCATGTGAAAAGAGGCAGTATGGCAGCTCGCAGCTGTCACCCGCAGGACAGGGCTGGCTCTTGAAGACGCTGGAATTAGACGGCCACATGTTTCTCAACAGCGCATACTACCTGGTCCTATGAGCTAATAGCCAGATGATGTGTGTTGCTCACAGTCTGTACCTGAGATTGTTCTTTTATGTCAAGGCAAGGACGTGGCCAAGAAGAACAGCTTGATAAGTTGCAATGTTAGCGGTGATATTCAGAGTCGGTGTTTTTCGAGTCAAGGTAAACACCGGGATGGACTATACAAGACCAATCAACGCTCGACGGGAGCTGCAGCGGGAGGCAAGCGTATGGGAAGGTCCTGTTGAACTCGTTCGCGAGCGATACGTGAGTCCGATTTGATACCCTGCTTCTTCTGTCAGTCTTGTTCTCCAGTCGGTGCGCGACTGGGCGTGGGGCAGACGCGTCTCACGTGGAGAGCAAGTGGCGGGAGGGCTTAAGGTGAGGGAGGGAGCTCCACCCGGCTGGCCTGTGCATGCCAAGGCGCAGGGAGCGCGTCCAGCAAACGACCTGGGGCGCGAGCAAACGGCCTGGGGCGCGGGTCTCAGATCTCAGCTTGTCGCCATGACGTATGCGATTGCAGTTGTAGAGATCTCTCGCTCGCGTCCGCGGCGCAGGGGGGCTAAGCGCATCGCATTCACGTACGCCGTTCCGATGGGTCGGCTCAATTTTAACCCCGACGCTTCGCCCTGACACGCCCTGGCACGCCCTGGCACACTTCCATACCTTGCCAAGCGCGGATTTAACGCCTCAGAGGGCTGAAAACGCACTTGTCGGACAAGCTTGCGGGCGGACGAGCTATCCAGCCGAAGAGTATATCATCGTTCGTTGCCCTACGCTTCCCACCCCCTTCCCAAACACTTTTTTCGCAACAGCGTTACATCGCCGACGCAGATATCACCAATATGACAGCCAAACCCGACCACCTTGTAGTTCTTGTTCATGGGTTAGTGCCCGCTCCCGCCCCAGCCTAGCGCACCACCGCGTCGTGACTTGCCCCCCCGTGTCCCAGTAGCTGACTGATCCCGACAGGCTTTGGGGCAATCCTCAGCACCTTGAATCTCTGCGCAAAGCTCTCCTGAAAAAGTACACCCAGGACAAAGTCCACATACTCATCACGAAGCGCAACGCTGGTAACTTCACTTATGACGGCATCGAAACTGGAGGGGAGCGCGTCGCCGGCGAGGTCGAGGAAGCACTCAAAGAACTTGCTGAAGCAGGGAATGAGATCAAGAAGATCAGCGTCGTTGGATATTCGCTTGGCGGATTGGTCGCACGGTATGCCATCGGCTTGCTGTATTCGAAGAAGCTGTTCGAAACCATTAAACCTGTAAACTTTACCACCTTCGCCACGCCGCACTTGGGCGCCCGGACTCCTCGGAGAGGGTATTTCAGTCAAGCATTCAACGCATTAGGCGCGCGCGCCCTCTCCACGAGTGGCAGGCAGCTTTTCCTCATCGACAAGTTCAGAGACACCGGTCGGCCTTTACTCTCGATATTGGCCGACACCGACAGTATCTTTATCCGAGCTCTCACGCAATTCAAACACCGCAGTCTATACGCAAATATAATAAACGACAAGACTGTGGCTTTCTTCACCGCTGGTATCTCTCAGACAGATCCTTTCGAGCAACTAGACAAAGTCAAGCTGAACTATTTGAGTGGGTACGAGGACGTCATAGTCGACACTCACAACCCCGTCTCCCCCAAGGAACCCGAGGCATTGCCCGTTTTTCGTCAACGCTTGAAGATTGGCACACGTGCTTTCTTCCGGAATGTGCCGAGCATAGCATTTTTCATGATCCTCATCCCGATTGGTACAACCTTCTTACTAACCAATGCGGCTATCCAGTCTGTGAAAAGTCGCCAGCGGATCCGTCTTCACGAACAGGGTATGGCCGGTATCGACGTCAAAGGGTATCGCATTCCTTTGATGCTTAACTCGGCACGTCAAGGAATGGAGGACATGTACGGAAACTTGAACAATCAGCAAGGCCAGGATTACCTTAGAGAAGGAGAGGAAGAACTGGCATCTCCTACACAGCAGAAGACTTTCTCGTTCTCAAAGAACGCGGACGGAACATATTCTGATGCGAGTTCAAATGCCGATTTCAAAGACGAGAAACCCGCGACCCAGCTTGATCTTCCAACCTTAGCGCTTACAGAGCACCAATTCAAGATGATCGAGCACCTGGACAATGTTGGGTTCAAGAAGCATCCTGTACACATCAAGAATATTAAGCACACTCATGCGGCTATCATCCGGCGAATCGACACACCCTCCCACGATGAAGGACACATCGTCGCCAGACATTGGCTCGACCATTTCGAGATATAATAATCAGCATGATGTTCTGCAAATCGACTTGCATTAGAGGACGCATCATCATACTATGAAGCGTCAAACAATACTTCAATTCTTATTGATTTTAGCGAAGGGAAAGAGTGCATTACATGGCGTTATGGGAGTCATTTTTTCGCAATCTTTTGGATGCGCAGAAGATGATATATCTTGCGTTTTTGAGGCACTACGGCAGATATACCCAAGGTCACAGGCCATACACAATAGACATAGACTAGATTATACAATAATTGATCTGTTCACACTTCAGCCTGGCGCCAATTGTAAGTGTACCACTGTTCACAAGCGGGCGACCACGACACCATCAACAACGTGCCATGCGACCTGCACATCGCGATCCGTTGCGTTCTGGAAGCCATAGAACATCTGTGGCGCCGGAGATTTCCGTCATTGCGAGAAATGCGAGGGGCCGCGTACACCAAAATGAGGGGTTGCACGCGCCGTCCTTTGATATTCGGCGCTGCACAACTGGACATATATTATGCGGAAAAAACCTTTGACTATCTCGCCATGTCAATTTCCTGTTCCCGAAAAACCGCCTCCAAAAATTCACCATGGATCGCGAAGATACAGAAGCGCACTTCCTCACGCAAGATACCATTGTAATCTCTGGAGCCGGAATATCTGGTCTATCTTTCGCAATATCTATCCACAAACTTTGGCCGTCCCTCGTCGCCGACGTACCTCCTCCACCACTAATACTATACGAACGCGACCCATGCGCAGTTCCACCTGGGCGCGAGGGGTACAGTCTAAGCCTGCGAAGTGACCGACCTAGCAAAGGGATACAAACCTTGCAAAAGATGGGAATCCTAGACCACATCTTGAAAGCTAGCATCACGAAAATGGGCGATGACGAAGATGGAGCGGTAGAAGAGGCACCCCATGGAAAAGGCGGATTTTGCGTCTGGGATCGCAACTTCAACAAAGTGATGAAAATACAAAGCACGACCCCTAGCGGATGCCCCGTTGCCTCTCTGCGAATCGCGCGCGCAAGTCTCCGACAGGCGCTCGTTGACACCGTGGAGGCTCTCCCCGGCGTAACCATCATATGGAACGAAGCCATCACGAACGCCACACCTCCCTCACAAGACTTCAGCTCTATCCGCCTGATGACATCCAGTGGCAACACTGTAGACTGTTCAGTCCTCATTGCGGCCGATGGTGCGAGCTCGAAACTCCGTACCCTCCTCCGACCGAACGACGTCTTGCGTTTCGCAGGCCCGACGTGTGTTTACGGTGTCACGAACATTGGAAAGCACCATCCATCAGCGCGAGCAGACGAATTTGGCTGCGCCATCTCAGGTACAGGATCGGCGTGTTTCTTCGCGCCCGTCGATTGCGAGAAGATGCTGTGGTGTCTTTCGTGGCTCGTGGATCGGCCGATGACGTTGAAAAAATCGCCTTTGGCTAAGGAAGATGCTTCAACGCTATTAGAAGAAGCTCGCTCTATTGGAGCACCGTTTGGCGTGCGGTTTGAAAGTATGGTGAACGATACAGATGCGAAGAGTGTGACGCAGTTCAATGCAATGGACAAGCAGCCGTTCGCGCACGCAGGACAGTATGTCACAGGAAATGGGCTTGAATCGTTGTGCGGGAGGATTGTGTTTCTAGGTGACGCCAATCATGCTGTTTCGCCGTTTGCGGGGAATGGTGCGAACTTGGCCATGATGGATGCGTGGGACTTTGCAGAGTCATTGATACGGAGTCGGAGTTTAGAAGAAGCAATTGCGAAATACGATAAGCTGGCAATGAGTCGGTCGAAGCAAGTAATAAGGATGAGTCACTTTAACATCAGGGTGATGCACAGTCAAGGGTGGATGCAATGGTTTTGGTGTGTTTGTGAACATGCTATGTGGAAATATGCTAACAGCTTTACAGGATGGGTTTCATGAAAGTCATTGCATGGATCTTCTTCAAATCTGTAGATTGACGAAGAGAGCATTTAAATATGCTGATAAGATTAGAAGGACTGCTGGAAGGTACTTCAGCACTCACCTGTATATAGTACAACTCTCCTCTGTGCGACCAGAAGTTGCTTGGTAGCCTACAGTCGAGTTGTATAAAATAGTCCACACCTCTCAAACATTAGGCGAGTCAACAAATATGACTGTAAACAATGGCGTTCGGCAACGTTAGCCAAACAGTACTGCCAATGCAGTCCCGATGATTCGAGTTTGCAATCTCAGTTCTATGAATTTTCAAGTCGATTCACGCTTCAGTATTCATTGGAATATTACGAAATTTTGTCCTTCTTTTTTAAATCGATTCCCGGGGCAACAGATGAAACAAATGAGTAGTTTTGGAAAATATAGAGGTTTCTGGGTGTACATCAGCCCCATCATCGTATTCAATACTCGCCTGCAGCCCGGAAATGATCTTCATCAGTTGGTGCAGCAATTGCATGGGGTATCGTGCATACGACGTGACACAGTATTCTGACCACTATTATAGGTGTGATTGCCTCACAACATGGGCCGCCTTATTCGCCTTTTTCATCGAAGCCCAATCTAGATATTGCTGGGGGCCTATCTCGGAGCACGGCACCAAAACAAAACGATAAAAGCTATGTCGCTATGTCTTAGTTGATTTGTACTTCCAATTCACTAGATCCTATGTCAATGACTCAACATCACGTCTCACAAGGCAACTCGATAGTTCTAGAATATCAAAAATTTATTTGTCGTGATCAGCCTTCTATTTTCGCAAGAAGGCAGCAATGTCTGAAAGGTATCTCTAAATACAGTATAAACTATTTCCAAGGAGGCTATCAATCATCAATAGCTCCCTATGTCATTATAACTCATTAGCGCTACTATCACCACTTTCCCTAACAGTTGAGGTTGATAGCTAGAATACACGTTAGCCCTGACCAGTGTTGCTTCAAAGAGTCTCGACTTACCATTGGCGTAAAGAGCGTAAGAGTCAGCGTTGTTGAGCGCGCGGCTAGTAGATAGTTGCGAGGCAGCAGCAAATCCGTAACCCAGGTCATCAGTTCCCGGGCTGAAAACACCAGGTGCGTGAGTCTCCTCGTGGAGCACGGTGGTAGCCTGATCCTGTCCGTGGCAGATGTCTGAGACGGGGGAAGCGCACTGAAGAAGATGTCGCAGTAGGTGATGAAGTTTTGTGCGGGGACCGTATACGCGAGAACGTTGGATGAGCAGCCGTTGTACGGGTCGTTGCATTCGGTGGATGTGGTGCTGCTGGTGCTACCGCAGTCGTCGGCTACAGCCCTCAAGCGCGCTGAAACCTCGTTCACGACCTCTGAGGATGTTGACTTGAAGTAGGTATCCAGCTTGGTGCCGGCAGCAGCGGCGTCCGAGGCGGCAGATGCCTGCTTTGCGCAATTATCCAGGGCGGTCTTGATGGAAGAAAGTTTGTCGCCCTCGCATGTGGAGCCGACGACTGTGCGCTTGGTGATGGCTTTGGCAACTGTAGCAGCAATGAGACCATCCACGGCCAGGGTGAGCTTGTTGGACTCGTAGTCGATGTTTCCGGAGAGCTCGGTGGAGTTGGCCTCGGCGTAGGGGAGAAGACCTTTGGCGAATATGTCGAAATCTCCGCCATTGTTTAGGGTGTGGAGAGCAGCGGTCTCAACCGTGACCTCTTTGGTTTCGCCTGCTCCCAGAGTAAGGAAGTCATCCGAAGTCAAACCGCTAGTGAGCAGTCGGATCTTGATGCCCTCAAAGGGAACCTTAATGCCTTCAATCTCGGTCAGCAACTATACAGAAAATGGCACAAGATCGACCAGAACGTGCGGTGTCCGTGCTGTCCAAAGCATCTCAGATGCTCTTGGATAGGAAATTTGACGGTTAAACATACTGCCTTTGTTCGAGAAGACGCTCACTTTCTCGACTGGGTTGGCCTCATCCAGGAAAGTTCCCTTGCTTAGCAAATTGAGTGTCTTATCTCCGTTGTTCGTCACGGCGACCTTGACTTCGGTGTTTCCTGAAGCCTTGAGAACAATGCTTAGGGAGACTCGCGCTTGTTGAGATCGACAGAAACAGCACTGGCGCAGGCGGCCAGCGCCGCGAGAGAGAATTGAGTGAAACCCTTCATAATGCAGATGCAAGGAAAGAAGAACGGGACGAATAGGCACAGAAGCTGATGATAGGAAAGATGGCTGCCCGAAGTTCGGGACGAGGCATAGTTTTATATCGATCAGCGTCTGCATTTTCGAAGAAGATTACCGGGCCAGGTGGTGGCCTGTTTCCGGGCTGAGCACGCGGTTGCAAGCGAGTACTGGAGCATAGCTAACTTGGAAGCGGGCTTGTTCTGGTATGATCCCTGATGTTTCTGAATGGTAGCTCATAGCTTGCGGGGCGTTTTAAGGCGCGCGTGTGTCCTGTGGACTGCAGCTGGCCGTTAAGGACAAGGGTAGGTTAGTGAAGGGGTTTGTGCATGTCATACCCACCCCACAATATCTGTGCAGCATCTAGAAACCGACGATCACCTGGAAAGTAAATTAGATGTGCCAGAACATACTTGGCACGAAATAGGTGCAGTCTGGTGTCGCCCCGCGGTGATAGGTTTACAGTACACATGCTCATTCTAGCCGGTGTTTCATGAGGTTCGATCTCTTGTCGACCAGCCTTCACGGCTCGACATGAAAAGAGAACCATCTCCGGTTCAACACATCTTCGCTTCTGAGAGGCTGACACATTGGCTGTTGCTAGAGGCTGTACGGAGGAATTGGTCGTGGCTAGGATGACGGACGCCCAAAAAACATAGCGCAGCCTGTAGCTTAGCCACGACTTTTGAGCATTGCCAGAGATGCTTTGCATGTATAATAAGAAATGGGCTATGTATTACGCCCGAGGCATGACAGTCGTTGGCAATGCGATCGTCAAGGCGGATGTTTTCCCGCGGGAAGAAGCGCAGGGAACCAGCTATTTCGAGGCAAGCGACACACGTAGCGCAGACTCGGGAGATGGCAGTGACAGCAGTGTGGATCGCGAATTCTCTACCCAGCCACAGCAGGAGGTTTGTCCCGTGAAACAGGGTGTTCTGTTTCGTCTGGCATGGACGGTGCATGATTGCGTCCTGCTCATTTCGGCATGAACTAGGCAATATACCCTAGCGCCACAGTTGACATTTGAGGACGAGGCCTTTCCCCGCCCATTGAGGAGAACGACACGATCTTCGGCAAGCACATTGGCTACGCCCATATGAGGTCTTTAAGCAACCTGGGCTCAGTCGACGACGCCTGGACAATGAGGCAAAAAGCACCCTTGCGCTGTGCAGACAAGTGTCCTTCCAGGGCAGCCATCTCTCGCCCACTAGTACTACTCACGTCACTGTCAAACAGACGTTGAACTTGCTCGCAGCTAATCTCAAAGCAAAATCGCTTCTGCTCTCGTATTCTTCTGTAGTTTCTGATATCACGATCCAGCCCTCCTGCCTCTCGCAGCCTAGCGATCCCCGCAACTGCAGATCTTTGATACGCGCCGTTACCTACACTGGCGCACCGAAAGCTTGACGACAACCCACACTGAAGCGACAGCGCAAACCCACTTGGGATTTTCTCTATGAACGGAAGAACTGTGCTCGTCGCTGTCTCTGCCGTCACCCTCCTCGGCGCTCTCTACTACTTCAACATCCCCTCCTCGTCCGCCTTCACCATGTCTGACAAAACCACTGCCGAAGATGGAGTCCCAGGACTGGAATTTAAGCTTTCGCAAATATCCAGGAATCCACCATCGCTGCTAGTCACGCTCAAAAACAACAACCCTTCTTCGCCATTCACTATCTTGAGGTGGAACACGCCTCTGGACCCACAAGCTGCCAATCTTGGGCTCTTCAAGCTTGTAGACGAAGAGACCGGCAAAGAGATCCCAACCGATGGCCTGAAAATCAACAGGCTCATGCCTCCCAGCGAAGAGGACTTGGTAACAGTTGCGCCAGGAACCGAAGAAGCGCATGAAATTGTTATGAACAAGCCTTGGCTGCCTGAGAAAAAGCCGGCAAAGTACAAGGTGACCATATCGGGGAAATTCACAGGCATTTGGGATAAGTATGGAGGCGATTTGCAATCAAGTGATCGGGAGGCATATCTTGACTCTCCGTTCAGTGGCAAGTCGTTCACGAGCAATGAAGTATCGATGAGGGTGGAGTAATTCAAAGCGTAATAGATACTCGAGAGTTTGAATGGAATCTTGTTAGCTGTCCGTTACTCACAACATTCTCATTAGTTTGTTTGTGACCAAAACTATCAACCACATGTTTCTGGCACTCTATCTCACCTCTTCTAAACACTCCAGCTTTCACATTACTCGCAATTCACCAAACTCACATAGATGTATGTATTCACAGATGAAACAGGGTGTGAGAATGTTCACAGCTGCTCGTTCCAGCACCCCCCACAGATAGGCTTTCTCCCCCAGATGAAGCGCATCGGAAAGTAAGCCCCTGTCTCCATCAGTTCTTTCTCTAGATCGACCACCAGTGTATCTAATCTCTCATCGTTCAGAGGCTTTCCAGACGCGTCCAACCCTATTGTCGTTAGACTGTACTACTCACCATCACAAGTGTACTCACCCTTCGCAGCCTCCACAAAGCCCCTCGCAATGATCATATCCGCCTCAATACCCTTCTTCCCCAGCTCCTCATCCTCATTCCTCTTCCCCACCGCCCGCATTGCCGTCACTTCCTGAACCTCCTCCAACCCAGCCTCTTCCAACCACCTCTTCATCTTGAGCGCTTCGAGCGGATCCGCCCCAGACTCCTGGCACACGGCCCGAATACAAGCAAACATGTCGTGATAGCATGGATTCTCCGTCACTTCCGTCGGACACACGCGATCGCAGTCCCCGATCTGTATCCACCCGCCTGGCTTGAGAAGCGCAATGTGCTCATGGACTACAGCACGTTGTGCAGAACCAGACCCCGCAGCGATGAGAATCATGCGCATATTAATGAGGTCGAAGGATTCATGCCAATCCGGCAGTGGAGGATCACGAATGTCTCTCTTAACGTATCGGGTCTCGGGGCCAGTGGTGGGAGGAAAGAAGCTTTCGTTGATGTCCGTACCTACGAAGGTGTGCGCGCCATGGGGCGGGCTGGGAAGCGACGAGTTGACATCGCGCATCCAAAGGCCATCTGCTGTGCCGAGATCGAGAACAGATCGAGGGGCGGTGGAAAAGTCGAGAGGTGGGAATATGAGGGTGCCGGATGTAGCTTGCTTGAAACCTAGATGGAAGATGGTGAGGCGACCGATGTCGCTACTGGCGTCTTTTGCCTTGAGGTACCATTCCGGCGATGAAATGGCAAGGGTTGACATTTTGTGGCTCTACGTAAGGATTGGAGTCGTGAACAAAGATTGTAGGTGCCTAGACGGCGCTGGATCAATGTGATCATCCAAACGTGTTCCGTTCTCGTTGTGCTTTAACCGCAATTATCAAAGTACCTCAATCTGCATCGGTAGTGCTTACTGCTATGTACAGGTACATGGTTAAGCGCTGGAATATACTGGGATCAGGTAATTATGCATAAAAGATCAAAAGTGTTGAACTGGTCTGAAAATCGCGAGATGTCTAATATAAAAAACATAATGAGAAGTCCAACGAAAGCACTTCGGGGCATGCGACTTGAACAGTCTACCTTCACGTACTAAGCGATACTCAGAATTTCTATAGTCAGCTTAAATTGCTTCACTTGAGGATTGTATGTTAACAGCAAAAATGTATTGCTTGATCTCGATGGAAATATAACTTTAGATATGTTCTGGCAAGTTAGTTGAAGCCAGGGTATTTCTGATCCGATATCTTTACAATGTACCGCGCACACATCCTGGAGACGGCGTGGCTCCAGATAATATACAACAATAGTGCCGTCTACTTGCACAAATGCACCAAGATTCAATCCGATCGAGTCAGGGGTACCGGCCACTGTATTTCCCCTGCTGCAGCATCTTCACAGGAGATATTTCGTCCTATGCGGACAATAAGCTTGCTTCCCGTGCTTGCCAACATTTTTTTTCACGCTCGCTCGGCATATTCCTCGTCCTACTCTTACCGCGCGACGACCGTATCGCGTTCCCCTTCTTCCGGATCCCTCAGTCCTTCCTTACCGCCAAGAACCTTCCACGCACTCGGCGGCCACACCACAGCCATGACCTTGCCCTTCACCAGATTGAGCGGCACCGGCCCAAACACCCTACTATCCCTACTCCACTCGAGGTTGTCGCCAGCCAGCCAGCAGTGCCCCTCGGGAACCCGCAGAACCTCTTCTTTCACATTGGCCCAGTCGCCCTCGTCATCATCTTTCCCTAGATCTTCGTTCTCCCGCGCGACGGATACCACCGAGACAAAATCTCCTGACATGCCGATCACGCGCTTGCAACCTGTGATGGCTGGGTTTGTAGGGGTCGAATATGTAACGACGTCGCCAGGCGCAATGCCACGTCCGCGACGGTGTAGGCGAGATTCCAAGATGAATGGCGTCGAGATGTAGTTGTGCGGTATGGTGGGCACCATGCTGATGCCGTTGGTAGGGCCGATGGTGCCAATGTATGAGGTCACAAGGTGAACGGCGAGAAAGATCTTTACGGCATTTATAAAGGGGCGAGTGAAGGGGGAGAGGGCGCTCGAGCGGAGTATGTGGAGGCGGGAGAGGGTGGAGCTTGGCTGGTGTTGGCAGAAGAAGAGAGGATGGCGTTGCGAGGGTTTCATGCGCGCGAACATGGTGAGAATCGACGGTCGTATTCGAGGAGGTGGCATTGTGAGGAATGTGGTGTGGTGTCTGCTAGGGGTAGGTTATCGGAATTGCATTGAGAGGGTCTGGGAAATGTTGGAGCTGGGAGCTCTCACAAGCTTCGAAAGCTCGGAGCGCCGAGATGCTTAACTCCGTCATCATCCCACTTCGAAAAGCGCAACCCCACCCCGACACTGCACTGTCATGATGGAACAGTCCAGGATAGCAGGGCTGAAGAGCCCGGAGCAAGCTCTTCCAAAGTAAGATTCTGTTGATGTTCTCCAAAAATAACGTCATGACCGGCTAACCTTCACCAGGCCTGCCCCCACCGGTTTTGACGGGCAAGGAAACCTTCACGATGCTGTAAGAGGTGCTTTCCATTTCCTCCCTCATACTAGCTTTCTCTATCCTGATCAAGTATAATCTTTTGTAACGTCCTCTTACATTGACCAGATCTCATAACCACATACCACGACCTGAACCCCACCGCCATCGACGAGCTCGATGCAGAGCCGTCACCTCTCGAGTTCATGCGCTACGTCGCGCGCAACCGCCCCTTCGTAGTCCGCAAAGCCGCAGCAACATGGCCTTCCCATAAGAAATGGAATTCAGATTACCTTCGCCAAATCCTACGCGACACCAACGTTAATGTTGCCATCACCCCTCATGGCAACGCAGATTCCATCCTTCACCTTCCCCCTCCGGCGCCGTCTTCGTCAAGCCGCTCGAACGCAGTGAACCCTTCTCCCACGCCATGGATAAGATCAAAACACAAGCCCTGGATCCTGCGTACACAGGTCCGACTCACTACCTCCAAACGCAAAATGACAATCTTCGCGGAGAGTACGCAACACTGTTCGAAGACGTCCCCCCGAGTATTCCATGGGCGCGCATAGCGCTTGAGAAGGACCCCGATGCTATTAATTTCTGGCTCGGGAATGCTGCGAGCACAACCGCTCTGCACAAAGATAACTACGAAAACGTATACGTGCAAGTTCTAGGCCGCAAACACTTCGTACTCCTCCCGCCTGTCGAGGCACCTTGTGTCAATGAGAAGGCTGTTCTGGCTGCTACATATGCGTATGCTGGTCCTCATACCGATATAGACATACTCAAAAAAGAGGACCTAGTCGTCCAAATCGACGAGTCGGAGGAGGGAGAGCATCAGGGTACATACGTCCCATTCGCAACGTGGGATCCAGACCAACCAAACGCGCACGCCACACCGTACTCGCGGGACTCCCGCCCGTTGAGAGTCTCGCTAGACGAGGGTGATATGTTGTACCTGCCCGCACTGTGGTACCACAAGGTGTCGCAGTCGTGCAACGACGAAGGCCTGTGTTGTGCCGTGAATTATTGGTACGATCTTGATTTCAGCGGGGGTTTCTGGGCTTCGAGCTCATTCGTACGAGGCGTTGGACTGCTCGAACAGCAGCAGCAGCGACAAGCGGTTGTATCACAACCCCACCCGGCTTCTATCACTGGGACGAATGCAGATGCCTCGATGGATCGCTGGGTGCGCGAATTCCAGCAGGGCGTTGGGCTAGGTGAGCACCAGGGTCAGCAAGACGAGAAGAAGGTACCGAGCATGGCTCAACCATCCTTCGGCGCGGATGGAGATGCACCCAGCGCGTGGTCGACCGCTGAGAAAATCCGCGCGTTCGACCGCTGGGTGACCGAGTGGCAGCAACAGGAGCAAGGGAATGTCCCCAATTCGGCACCGGCGCCGCCATCTGCGTATCCTCAGGCATCACATGAGATGCAAGCCCCGCATACTCTCTCTGATGCTGAGAAAAGCAGCACGATGGAAAATTGGATGAGGCAATGGACGGATGCGCGGAAGTAGCGCACGAGACGGCGGTTACACGTATGGATGTGCACATGCTGGCTGATATATATCCATCTTAACAAAGTGAATGCATTTAAGCCAAGTACTATGGGTATCTCGTCTATGCTACAGAAACCACGTAGATCTCACTAGTACTACGTGATGCTCAACAAAGGCTACTTAAACCATAACGTCCACTGCCACCAACGTCAATCTAAGGTCTCTTCACCACCAGCTGCTTATGCGGCTTGTGCGAATGGGAATGCGAATGGCGGTCCCCAACCTTGACCTTAACGCCCGCTGCACCTCTCACACTTCCCCACACGCTATCACTGACCCTGACAGGGAGCTTCCTCCCTTTCAGCCTCTGATCAACCAGCCACAAGCCCACAACAAACTCTTCGCGTCGGAGGCGTCCGATACCCCTTCCGTCCACGAGATCCCACACTTCCTCGAGGACGTGATCAGGTAACCGGCTGCGACTCCAAATGTCCCTCGTTACGAGGTCCAATACATCGAGTGAAGGATCGTCATCAGGGCGCTGTTGCGGCGCGCGAGACGACTCGCGGGAAGAAGGTGGCGTAGGTAAAGTCGAGACGAAAAGCCCTTTGTTGGCGGCCCAGACGCCTTCGTAGCGTTTACGTTCGCGCTCTGTGATCTGGTCACGCCATCGCTTCCGAGTACCTTCGTGGTGCTTATTGGGATGCTTGCGGCCCATGCCCATTATGCGTGTACCTTTGCGCTTGTACTTCTCGCCTTCCTCGTCTTCGGAGGAAGATGGGTCCTTGCGCATCGTCGTGCGTAATTTACCAGACGGTGCCGGCTTCGATTTCGGTGGTGAGGGAGAGCGACCAAAAGGCGAATGGTTGAAATGATGCTTACGTACGGGAAGAGGTGGCGTTGCGAGAAGGTTGTCGTAGGGTGAGTAAGGCCGAGCTGGTGATGCGTTGCGAGAAGATGCTAGAGCTGCTCCCATGATCGCGCTGGAGAGGCTCTCACCAGTCATGTGCTTTGTGATGGCTCTTGCGGACTCCCGTTGGTAATTGGAATGATAAACACTACCGGTTGGGGTGGAAGCCCCGGACACTGAGGCTCTCCTAGGAGGAGTGAATTGAGTAGGTGGTGGCAATGGCGATGTAGGTTTCGACTGTGTACGGGGACGCGTAGGTGAGAGTATCGGCAGCGGTGAGGCGGTCTGGGGTCGAGGTTGAGCTGTATCTAGCCCCTGTATCGGTTTTGCGGATCGTCGTGGTGGTGGTATCGTCGGCTTGGGCTTGGGTCTCTCGTCCTGGGTTTCCTTCGCGGATACGAAGGACGATGGAGACGACGGTATTTCGCGATGGCTTAACGACGAAGACAATCGCCGGTTATGGTGCGAAATAGGTTGTGATAGGTCTTCGGACTGCACAATGCGTCAGCAGTGATACATGGCTGTTACGGGGTATGGCGGATTTCCCAGACAGAAGAGATTACATTCCTAGTGACATACCTTTGGGCGAGATTGAGACCTTTTCTTTGGCGGCGGTTTCGGCCGAGTGTCCGCAGTTTGAGCCACTGCATTCTCTGAAGTCTTTGGCGTGAAAGCGGGAGCCAGAGCGGGAGACCCAAATGTGTCTTTCCGTAGTGCTTTGAAGCTTGTGGTTTCGACGGATCCATCAGTAGAGAGAGGTGGATCTGAGCGAGGCTTCGGCTTCGGCTTCACGGGAGGAGGCGTCCTGGTACGCTGTTTCTCGAGCGGACCGCCATCCTTGGGTTCCGGAGGGAGCTTGATGGCGCGCTTGGGTTTTGGTGAACGCACAGGCGTGGGGCTCGCCTGTGAGGCTGGCCGAGTCTGCTCGAACATGTTGACCAGAGAGCTGGTCGGGGGTATCGGTGTCTCATCCGTGGGTCTGTCCATGCCCGCATGCAGTGCTCGTGCAACCGCGACTGGATCGGGCTTGGCCTCCTCTCTTCTCGTCCCCGTAGACACGTTCTGCTGCCTCGAGTCCAGCCTCGCCAGCACGCTCCCCACGCTTCCTGGTGGCGGAAGGACATCTCGTTCGTTCGCCGCTCTTTCCGACATGAAAGGTACGGGCGAGGGCTGGGATATGGGTTTCATAGGACTGTACCTGGCGGCGGCAAGCTTCGCAGCAATGTTCGAGGGCGAGGGAACGGGCGAGAGGGAAGTTTCGTCGGGCACTGCAAGATTACTGGAGCTGCTCGATTTGCCTAGCATTGCATGTCAGTCAAGCTTCAGCTGGCGAGCTTGTTGTCTTCGCGTACTCAGCGGCTGCATGGGCGAGACATAAGACCTAGCAGCGCTCCTCGTGCTCCCTCCCGTCCAGTCCCTGCGCACCGGCGTCTGCAGCCCTGAAGGCGTGGGGTTTCGGGGCGGACCCCCGGTGCCTACTTTGGTGGCTGCGAGCAGCGCGCCATTGCCCCCGCCCGTGTATGTGTTGGTCTGGGGCTTGGGCTTCACGGGCGGCTTTGAGAAGGCGGAAGAGGCGCCACGCAGGGCAGCGTCCCGGACATTGTATTGCGTGTCGCCGGTAGGTTGCGGAACCAGAGGCGTGTTGCGGGCGCTCATCGAGTGCCCATTGGATGGAGGACGATAAATGCAGCAGAACTAGGGGCTAAGTGTCTGGCCACCTGCATGTGTAGAGCAGCGGCAGGAGCAGCAGCTTCGGAAAGCAACCAGACGCAACTGAACGAAAGACTGCGGTGAGAGAGGATGTCAAAGGCGAGCGTGGACAACAATGCACAGCCAGCGCCGAGGATCATGCCTGAGGCCCCAGCCCGCCATTAATTGGCCCCCGGTCCTCACGTGATTACGTGATCGCGTCGGGCGTTGTTGCCTACACTACGCCCCAACGTGCACCAACAAACATCGCCCGGCTCAGTGCTTCTCTCTCAGTAATACCACATCCGCCATGCCCGAGGACACGCCCATGCCGGACGTCGACGCCGTCAAGGAGCAGACGCTCATGTACGGCGGAGAAGACGACTTGGACGAGAAGTACCCGAACAGGCCCGGCAACCTGCACAAAACACTTCCGTTTCACACGCTGTTCAGCGACTTGTTTGATCCACTGATGGACACAAACAAGAACAGGAGACCAACAGGACCCCGTCGAAGAGTGGGCCCCTCTGGCCACTCGAACCTTAATCCACACGAGGCGAAGCGCAACATCATCCAAAGATACATAGACCGATGGCGCAAAGAAGTTGGCAACGACTTCTACCCGGCCATGAGACTGATCATTCCTGAAAAGGACCGGGACCGCGCAATGTACGGGCTCAAGGAAAAGGCCATTGCAAAGATCTTGATCCAAGTCACCAAGATCAACAAAGATTCCGATGATGCAAAGCAGATGATCAACTGGAAACTTCCCGGCCAGCTACACAAGGCTGCGGCCTCGACGGCGGGCGATTTTGCTGGTAGATGCTACGAAGTGCTCTCTAAGCGGCCCATGCGGTCGGCAGTCGGCAGCATGACCATTGCGGAAGTGAACAACACCCTGGATCGATTATCCCAAGTCGGTGCAGAAAAGGAGCAGGTTAAAATCTTTGAGAGGTTCTATCGACGCATGAACCCCGACGAGATGACTTGGTTGATCCGCATCATTCTGAGACAGATGAAAATCGGAGCAACCGAGAGAACAATCTTGGACATCTGGCATCCCGATGCAGAGGCTTTGTTTAATATATCATCTAATTTACGGCGCGTTTGCTGGGAGTTGTACGACCAGGATATCCGTCTGGATGGAGAAGATAAGGGTATCAACCTCATGCAGTGCTTCCAACCCCAGCTAGCCGCTTTCCAACCAAAAGTCGGTTCTTTTGAAAAGATTGTGTCCAAACTCAAACCCACCGAGGAAGACGATACTTTCTGGATTGAAGAGAAGCTCGATGGTGAGCGAATGCAACTTCACATGATGGAAGATCCTTCTGCTCCTGGGGGTCGTGTGTTCGGCTTCTGGTCCCGTAAAGCAAAAGACTACACCTACCTCTACGGAAAGCACTTTAGCGGTGAAGAAGCCGGCGCTTTGACTAGATTTATCAAAGAGGCCTTTCACAAGAATATTCGCAATATCATTCTTGACGGTGAGATGATCACCTGGGACATGGACACCGACCACATCGTTGGCTTCGGCACGCTCAAAACTGCTGCTTTATCAGAAAAGGACAACACCACTGGGTCAAACACTGGTCAACGCCCTTTGTTCAGAGTCTTTGATTGTCTCTACCTGAATGATACACTCCTCACACAATACACGCTACGTGACAGACGCACTGCCCTACAGAGCGCGGTGAGTGGTGTACATCGCCGATTAGAGATTCATCCCTACATTGAAGCGAATTCTCCATCCCAAGTCGAACCGGAACTCCGCCGTGTTGTTGAAAACGCCTCCGAAGGTCTCGTTCTCAAGAACCCTCGCTCGGCGTATAAACTTAATGAGCGCAATGATGACTGGGTCAAAGTAAAACCCGAATACATGTCAGAGTTTGGTGAGATGATAGATTGCGTCGTCATCGGTGGATATTTTGGGTCAGGCCACCGAGGAGGCGCACACTCTTCCTTTCTATGTGGACTCCTCGTCAACAAGAAAGCCAAGGAAGAGGATCCCGATTATGGAAAGTGCATCTCCTTCTTCAAAGTCGGCGGAGGTTTCAGCAGAGAAGATTATGCAAATATAAGAGGCAGGACAGAGGGCAAATGGAAAGACTGGGACCAGAGACGACCGCCGGGGCTTATCGAATTGGGTGGTCACGAAGCAAACAGGCAACACGAGCGTCCAGACCAGTGGATTCACCCATCCGACTCCGTCGTTTTGGAATGTAAAGCTGCCTCCGTCGAAGCGAGTGACAAGTTTCGGCTTAATCTGACTCTGCGTTTTCCACGCTTCAAAGCTTTGCGCACAGATAAATCTTGGAACCAGGGACTTTCCATTGACGAATTTTACGAAGTGAAGCACGCGGCAGAGACCGAGCACGCTGACAAAGAGAAAGAATTCAAGATTGAACAATCGCGCCGAAAGAAAGCTCGCACTACCAAAAAGCCTTTGGTAGTCGCAGGTGCCGATTCAGTAACGACCCAATATGCCGGTCCCTCTTCTAAGCTCTTTGAAGGCC
This sequence comes from Pseudopithomyces maydicus, assembly GCA_026873275.1. Classification (NCBI taxonomy): domain Eukaryota; kingdom Fungi; phylum Ascomycota; class Dothideomycetes; order Pleosporales; family Didymosphaeriaceae; genus Pseudopithomyces; species Pseudopithomyces maydicus. The sequence goes on along the minus strand of JANTUC010000003.1, from coordinate 800,442 downwards.
TCCAATTCTACATAATGACGGATCAGGTCTCGCCTACTAAAAAGCCTAAAGCGGATCTCGAGGCACTCGTCAAGGCACACGGTGCTCAGATCGTCCAGCGTGATACCGAAGCACCCAATCTCGTCATCATCGCAGATAAACGCCTTGTCAAAGTGTCTTCCCTTGAGAAACGTGCTAACAAGAATATCGTCAAACCCATTTGGATCCATGACTCGATACGGCAGAACGAAATTGACAAGGCCCCTCTTCCTTATATACTCCCATACGAAGCAAACCGTCACATGTTCTATCTGCTCGACGACCAGCAGCTCGAAGTCGAAGCTAATATTGACGAGAACGGTGATCCTTATGCTCGCGATGTTTTCGACGCGGAAGAGATGCGTGAGATTCTTGCTGGAATGCCGAAAAAAAATGAAGGAAAAACTTTCGATAGGGATTTGTTCATAAATCAGTTGGAAGAACACGCACATGAGATGACGAATCTAAAAAATTACATGTTCACAAATACCAAGTTTGGGTTTGCGAGCGTGGAAGATTTGAACTGGACGCTCAGGGTCAAGCTGGTGAGAAATTACATTGTGTATGCTGGGGGTTCGATTGCAGAAGAAGCAGAGGAGGGTGTTACTCACATGGTTGTTCCCAATGAGGAATACCGGAGCGAAGGGACATCGGGGGTCAAGGGACTAGCAAGGAGAGTAGGCATAGAGTGGGTAGAAAAATGTTGGGAGGAGGGCACAAGATTGGATGAGGAGAGATGGGCATGGGGTTGAAAGTATTGTGAGTATATTGAATGCACGACGGAAACGACATGTAGCGCAAGTCTTTTTAAGATACCGATCTTTTTACGTCCTGAGTACTGGAATGGTGTTTGAAAACAATCTGTATTTCAGAACGTTTTCTTTTCCTATTTTAAGTGGCTTGAGTATGTTCACTGCTGAGATGGGGAAAGAATATACTCTTTAGGAGCCGCATTTATATTGCTGCAGGCATGCCATAGATCGAGTTCTGTTGTCTACACAGATGCTTCATATACGTACAGGTACGTACGATGCGTCAGATGAGGGTTCTGAAGACGCGTCAGGTGCATCGGACTCCTCAGATGGTTCAGGTGAGCCTAAGGTTGAGTCAGATGACTCAGGTTCCTCAGATTCTGAATCTGTGTACACTGATGTGTCAGCTTCTTCAGATGAAGAATCTGAGTCAAAGCCTATTCCTTCATGCAGATCGTTGCAATTCTCGTGGCCAGGATTGGTGAACAGCTTTTGGCGATCTATTGGGCATGTTCCATGGCAGGCATTTCTAACGTTGAACCAGCCTTGGATACACTCGTCGTGGAACCGATGACCGCACACCATGATGACCATTATAGTAGCCGGGTCCGCCTCCTTCATGTCCTCCATGCAAATTGGGCACGTGTCGTCTTGCTGGCGAGCCACACGGAGAGTCGCAGGATTGCTCGATGCTAGAGTGCCGCGCAAATTGCGTGAAGATAAGTAGGCTTGACGTGATTGTAGAACGGGCTCAGCTGCGGCACTAACAGCGCCACGAACAGCACCACTGCCGGTTCTATTGCCCACTGCTCCAGCAACTCTAAGAACAGCCCGACGGTCGGTTCTATTGTTCTCACCTGCGGCACTAACAGCGCCACGAACAGCACCACTGCCGGTCCTATTGCTCACTGCTCCAGCAACTCTACGAACAACCTCACGGCCGGTTCTATTGTTCTCAGCTGCGGCACTAACAGCGCCACGAACAGCACCACTGCCGGTTCTATTGCTCACTGCTCCAGCAATTCTACGAGCAGAAGCCTCACGGTCGATTCTATTGTTGACTACTACAGCAACAGCAAATCTACGAATAACCCCACTGCCGGTTCTATTGCTCACTGCTCCAGCAACTCTACGAGCAACCCCACTACCGATTCTATTGCTCGCTGCTATAGTAGCTCTACGAACAGCCCCACTGCCGGTTCTATTGCTCGCTGCTCCAGCAACTCTACGAACAACCCCACTGCCGATGCTATCGCTCACTGCTCTAGCAACTCTACGAACAGCCCTATTTGGCATATTCGCTACTACACCATCGACGTAGTCTTCGATGGTGCCGCTGGTAGATCGCCTAGTAGCACTGTTTGCAATGCCCTGAGTGATGGCATCTTCGACGAAGTTGAACGCGATGCCTGAGACCATTGTATCATCTGGATCAGGCGGCGTCCAGTCCATGGACTCGTCAGGATGTTGGTTATCGTTGCCGTCGCTACTACCGCTGCTCATGTTTCCACTATCAGGCATAATGACTGCTGTATTATCGCGATGCTGGTTATCGTTGCCGTTATCGTTGCCGTCGCCACGATCGCTACCATCGCTGCTAAGGCGGGTAATGCTGCTAAGTTTGCTAGTGCTGGTAAGGCTGCTACCGCTGCTCATGTTTCCACTATCAGACATAATGACTGCTGTGTTCAAGAGTTTTCAATTGAGTCGGACTATCAAGACTTTTGCTTTTCTTGAGATTGTCGGCCGAGAGTGTCAGGAAAGAGTTTTTGTGAGTGGTGTAGGGAATTACCCGTCTAGATACAGTGTTAGATATATATAGGCTTTGGGCCTATGTCAAGTGAGAGCACAATGATTAAACTTCACTATGGTTGAGTAAAAGAAAAATAGCATTGTTTAAAAACGTTGTCACTAATCTGGTCTTTCCAGGATAGCGGGTGTCCGGTTACTGAAAGGTCGAACAAGAAGACGTAAACACTTAATATTAGGTGCTAACAACAGAACTCATCTGATAAAGATAGAGCATGATGTTGGTTTATCGCGGATTGTATTTCTCGATCAAAAAAAATCGAAGGTGTAAGATTGATTTTGATTCTGTACTATAAATCTTCTGATAAAAGGGTTGACCCTTTTGTTTTAGTCTTGCACACATTATGCATAACTCTGATATCTCAGCAATGAATAAACGTATCGAGAACCACCTGATCGATTGATGTACTAGTTCGGATCCTCGTCTTCAACAACACATTCCGATAATACAGATTCCAACAAAACTGCAAACCTAGCCCGTTACAACTATTTATCTGTGCTGATTGTGGTCCATTTGAGCGTGACCCCAGCAGCGATAACTGGTAATACACTGACTAACTCACCCAACCCAGCGTACTCAGGGGTATTCTTGCGTGCACAAATGCTCCGGCAGCAAGAAGAACCGCAAAGACATTGTACACAAAGCTCCAACCAAAATTGAAACCAATTCGACGAATAGACATTTCACTGACCGCAATAGCAGTGAGTATACCAGACAGATGAGGACGCATCAGAACAACGTCAGCTGCTGATTTGGCAACATCGGTGCCTTCGTTCATGTGGACACCAATGGAAGCTTGGGCAAGAGCAACCGCGTCGTTGGTACCATCCCCACAGAACATGACGATAGGCTTTTTGGAGTTACCCGATCTATCGAGGAGTTGTTTCAGATACTTTTGTTTGTCTTCCGGGGTACATCGAGATCGAACATTGGCCTTAGAGATGTCAAGCTGTGTAGCGACAGCGCTAACCGCACCGTCATCGTCACCCGAAAGAAGGTGTATTTTAATCTCTCTAGCTCTTAGCTGAGCAACCGTAGATACGGCGTCCGTTCGGATTGAGTCCCCTAGTCCGAATGAAGCTACAAGCTCGCCATCAATCGTGAAACAAAACGCGGTGTATCCCTGGGCAAGTATGGGTTTGACAGATGCATTGTCGCCCAGGCCAAGCCATGTAGAATTTCCTGCACGAAGGGTGCGTCCTGCTGAAGTACCTTCAATTCCTTTTCCCACTAGAAATTTTGGCTCTTGTATTGCTTGAGCAGCGACCCCTTCGGCTTTAAGTTGAGTTGCAACTGCTACTGCAACCGGATGTTTACTGTCCGCGATAAGTCCTAGAAGAAGAGCCTTTCCACGACTTGAAGTATCGAGATACTCGCTTCGAACAACCTTCAGCTTCCCCTGTGTCAAAGTACCTGTTTTGTCAAATACAACATGGGATGTCTTCCAGGCAATTTCGATGGCATTCGCGGATTTAAATATGACTCCTTTTTCAGCCGCTACACCAGTTGCGACAACAATGACCATTGGAACCGCAAGGCCTATTGCGCAGGGACAGGAAACTATTAAGACACTGATGGCGTATGTAATTGCTTGAATAGCAGCCTCAGACGGAGGTTTCATCTGTACTGTTATAACAATGGCTACCCAGACACAAAAGACAATCGTAGTAATGGAGATAACCACAGGTACAAAATACGTGGCTATCCGATCCGCGAGTTCCTGGATCTTTGGTTTAGAAAGCTTGGCTTCGTCGACCATACCAGCTATTATGCTGATGGTATTATCTCCAGGAATTCGGGTCAATCGGACAGTAAGTATTCCAGATCCATTGATAGATCCAGCAACAACTGAAGATCCCCCAGACTTCTCCACAGGTTTCGATTCGCCAGTTAGCATGGATTCGTCGACCTCGGAAGCACCTGAGATCACCGTGCCATCTGTTGGTATGAAAGTCTCTGGGGCTACTTTGAAAATGTCGCCGTATTGAAGTAGTCGTGAATCAATTTCCTGTTCGACCATCTCATCCTCGGGACATATCACAGTTGCTGAAGATGGCTGCAATGACCGGATGGAGATGGATTCGATCGCTTTCTGGCGAGCTGCTGCCGCAACAAAACGCCCGACCATGATAAGTGTGACGAGCAGTGTACTCGTCTCAAAAAATTCGCCAGTTGACAATGGCTGATGCCTCACGAGGTAGCCAAACGCTACTACCGAAAATATGTAAGCAGCGCTTGTGCTAAGCACGATTAGAAGATCCATTTCGATGACCCTTGAGAAGACCAATGCTCTCAAAGCTTTCGGATAGAATGGCCCAGCAATGAAGATTTGAATCATGGTTGCAAGAGCTAACGAGATGGCACCGAAAGTAACCTCATTCTGCTTTTTGTTTGGCAGAGGCGCCCAAGCCAGAATTAGGACTGGTGTCGTCAACAAAACGGAGATTAGTGTCATTAATCCCATGTCACGGACGTGTTTGGCGCCAGACTTTAGGAAATGATCGGTGCTAGGTGGTGCAAGTTTCATCGGGCTTGGCCAGCCCTTCTGAACCAGATCCCGAGATCCTACCACCTTGGGGTCGAAATCCACACGTATTGTTCGTTTGTCTAGACATTTCATTTCGATTACCCCTTCAGGCCAATCCTGTTTGACAAAGTCGGCTGCATCGCCGGTGCAGATAAGGTCAAGAGTAGATCCCCGGTTCGTGATCTGCTCACATTTGAACTCGGTAGTTCTTTCTAGGTGTTTGATGACTTGTTGGGCAGAGTGAAGACTTTTGTCCAGGTCAAATTCTGCACGTGAGAGAACCAAGCTAGTTTTCAGTCCCGAAACGGATGGCAGTGTCGCCAAAGTTCGTGAAAGCTTCGTCTCACACCCGGTGCACGTCATTCCTGAAACGTTGAGAACGACATGTTCCTTGCCTGCTAGGCCAAGCTCAACATCACCAACAGGTCTGATGTGTGACTCGAGTATCTTTGCATTGTCCACTATGTTCTTCTTCTTAATGTCGCAGCAGCCATCATCACAAGTCGGTTGCATTGATCTACTGCAAGTAACTTCTTTCGTGTTCTTGGGTTGACAGCATCCAATACCACTCTTTGGCTGTTCTTCGTCATCAACACATACATTCTTGGTGTTTCTTATGCCACAACAGACATCGGTGCATGTCAAACTTTCAATGCCAGTAGGACAGTTTTCTGCGGTGTTTGACTGTGGGTGATCAGAGTACGAATTGGTATTCCTTGATGCACAACAAGAGTTGGACGATGCGCAATATTCCAATGAAGAACGGGATGAGGATATTGTCTTGTGTAGAGAAGGACGTCGCGACAGAGAGCAACACGGTTCTTGACCGAGCGCAAGCAATGTGCGGCAGATACAACCAAAAGCCTCGAGCTTAGACTTAAACTGTTTGTTTGCGTTGATAAAGTGCTGGTGGCATGGTTCGCCGTTCAAGCCTTGTGTACAGGTTTCTTGCTTGGCAGATGTTGTGGATTCTGATATCTAGGTCAGCAAATGTTGTTTGCAGGGGTGATGTGACTGATAACTGACTATAGCATTCGCGGAGAGCAATTCGATCAATGCAAGAAGAATCGCAACAGGGAAACGGTTTGCTTTTGCAGCAGCTCGGAGCTTCCAGAGAACGAAGTTTCAGTTCACCAGCCATATCGTCTGTAGATCGATCACAGCAGGCATCCTGGCAAGTGGTATCCATGGTTTCGGTGAGATCTTCATTGTTGCAGCAGCTCTCTGCGTTATCGGAAATTGGTGGTACGAGTGAGGCATTTCGTTCCAAGGGGGCAGAATGAGGTTCACCGCAGCAACCGGAACCGCAGGCCATAATGTAATGTCGAATTTGAATTGTGGAATGGGAATCGGAGTACAGCGAGTTGTGGCGTGAACGAAAGTTTAGATCTGTCTGCGAAACTCTTAAATAGTGTCACAGAGAACGAACGGGCGCGGACAACATCACCTGGATTCAACCTTCTCATTCGTTGGATATATCAAAACTTTAGCTGCTTCAATAAGTAAACCACTCAGCGTCTGCGCTTGCCGTTGTGTGCGAGTTGATCGAACTTACCTTTCTTGGCGGTGACATATCGACTCTGCAGCCAACTAATATCGGTGACATACCTACAATTTTATCTATAGTTTGCTAAATAATCCCCAACACAGGGAGTTTACAGATTTAGATCCATGATTTACTTCCGCATGGGCGCTTACATTTCATTGAATCTCATCTCACCTTTTATAAATTCCTACCTAATGCCATGTACCAACAACTGCTACCTTTGTGTGCAAGCAGCAGTTCTCTTTGTAAGAAGCTGCTCCACACTTCTGCCATCAGCGCAAGAGTGTTTTCGGTTGACTCTGAAGTCTGCAGCCGTCTCATCTACCATTTCCCCAGCTCTTGTCGTGTTTCGCTAGTCTCTGCAACGACAGCATGTTCAGGATAGCGAGCGTTTAATAGCGCTTGGCATTTCCAACAAAGCCCAAGGTTCTCCTTGGTTTCTAGAGCTCTAGAATCACCGATGGGCAGCTGTGTTACTGGGTTCGCATTCATTCTGACGTGCATAACTTGCAATGTATGATGTCGTCTCTCTAGTTTAACGAGTTTGAGAATTGGATCTTCACACAGCGGCAAACTTGGCTTACGAGAAGCACCAACCGGGGCTATGACTTTGCACAAACTTGTACGCGATAGTAGATATAAGATTGGAAATAACTTCTTAATATATTTGTAATATTTTGAAATGCTCAGATAATATAATTATGAATTTTATGGATCTGTTAGCGCCAGAGGGAGATGCTCTAGGGGAGGACCTTTGTTTTGTTAACGGATAAGAAGCTCTACACATCAGTGTGTATGGCGACAATGGATTTTGTAATGTTTACTTTGAAAGATCTTTAAACTACTGAAATTAGCCACGACACATTGTTTATGTAATGATCCAATGAAGGTCGACTTGTGCACTTTGTTATGACTGTTTGAAGCCAAAGTATCAGTACAGATGGTGTTTCGCTACAGGTTGATTGACTTAAATTTTAGCGAGCAAAGTTCTCACTTGTATGGATTGTGAATAGTTTTATTATGAACTGATCACATATCTCTTGAATCATTCTTATCAAAGGAAAAGGGAGTGCAATGATAATGCAAAGAATCAAATGTTTTCATATTTTCTGTTCGAGATGTAGATACTGAAGTATCCGTACGACTACTCTTTCAGATAGAGTAATACGCTTTATAGAAAGTAGACAATGCCAATCTAAACAACCTTGTCTGAATATACTGCCTGAGACCTTTCCCTGCCTATCCCTCTGGTCCGTTTATACTAACCACCATGGAGCATCGCGTTGATCATGTTGTGAAGAAATAAAAGCCTATCGTGATAGCTATCATAGGCAGCCTCCAGCTCCGGGGGAACGGGCTCTCCACGGCGCTCAAGCTCCATGATCTCATTCTGGAGGTTTATCAGCCCACGCCTACCTCCCATCTCATTCATCTCATCGATGAACGGTTCTGCTCGCCTAAAGCGAGCTTCTTCGGAGTCGCTATCGCCTTCAGCTGGGACTTCGGCTCGAATGGAAGCAGCAACCACTTGAGCCAACCTAGTCTCAAGCGGATGATCATCAGCAGCAGCTGCGGCCAGAGCCAAGCCTGTATTCTCATCGGCTGGGACGTGCACCGTAGGATCCGAATTCCTGAATAGTTGCTTTCGGCAGAGAGGGCAAGTGCAGTACTCCGACAGGTTGCTTGACAGCCATGGCGCCAAGCAATCCTTGTGAAACACATGCTCGCAGTCCTTGATCATCTGTACGGCTCCCTGCTCTTCATAGTTGGAGGCAGAGATCGACTCACAGCAGATTGTGCAGTCGGTGTTGGAAGGTAGAGACGCTTGGTCGAGCGTGCGGAGCCCCGTGGCCATGAACCGCTCACGAGGGGACATGTCAGCCGCAACTTGTACCTCATCCTGCAAGCCAGAAGGCTGCCCCTCCGAGGGATACACAGTTGGCTCGTTCAAGTTGGTGCGCAAGGCCGTTGAGCCGGTGTAACCGGAAGCTCCAGGCTGCTCGTCCGATATCAGCAGCTGATCGAACAAGCGGCATTGCTCGTCCCAGCTCAGCTCTGCCTCTTCGCCGTGGTGGCTTCCATTGGAATTGCTTGATGAAGACATCGTGTCAAGCTTGTGTTGAAGGTTGGGTTTTTGAATTTCTTCAGTATACTTCGGATCGCTTTTGCGTTTCTTTGTCGCTGAGTTGAGTGTTCGAGAGTGTGGAGTGTGAGTGGTATATGGAATTATGAAATCGAAGAGGTGGTCTTATATAGACTTCAAAAGAGGTGAAAACGGACAGACATCATGAGCAGGGCATTGGTCCACGCATAGAATATTCTTCATTGTGTAGCCACAAGGATAGGCATAGTTTTTGCTCAACGTCAGCATTCAAACGATTACCGCTGCATACAGCTAGACATAGATTACTATGATCTTTCACCACGAGTAATAGGTAGCGTAAACCATACACCATTATAAGGCTTGCGAGAAAATTTTGATTGGCCCAGGCGTTGCTTGATACTTCAAGTCACATATTGTAGAGAGAAGCTCGAGCTTTATTGTACACAAAACAGGTCCGACATCGAAATTCTAATTGCAAATCAAAAGTATCACATATGTCTCACAATCAATATCCAAGACAACTTTCAATTCATTCCCTCCTCCGCCCACCTCATCACCTCAGCACAGCACGTAACCTGCACTGATATCACAGTCCCTACAACCGCCGCTCCCGCACCTGTAGCCCTTAGCAACTGCCTCGCCCCAACCCTCCCTCTACTCTCCACCAACGTACCAACCCCCGTCCCCACCGCTCCTGCCACCGCCCCAAGCCCCCAGCAAAACGGAAACGGTCTCGGCGGAAACCCCTCATTCACATAACTACTCAACCCTGTGAACGTGCCGAAACCCAGAAACAGCCTTCCAGAATGGCTCGCCACTGCATGGAAAGAAGGAAGTGCCCTGCTAGCGACTAGAGCATGGGATAGAACTTCGATGGCGCCGCCTGCTGCACCAGAGATACCCCCGGCTAGTGGGATGGGAAATGAGGATGGGAGATTGGTGCGGACGAGGTCGAAGGTCCAGAAGCGAGGGGCGGTCCGGAGGATGGGGTCCAACATGGAGACGGAGGTCGAGCGGGCGAGAAGGGAAGATACGGGAACGGTGCAGGCACCGGCGAAGGAGCCGGTTAGAAGGAAGGTCAGTTGCCGGTAAAAGGGAGGGATTGTGAGGAGCGTTTGAGGGGAAGCGTCCGTCATTGTGGATCCGTATGTCTGGGAGGTATTACTGTCGCTGTTATTTGTAGAAATGAAACATTACATCTCCCTTGATGTGTGCTAAAGAACTGAGACGCTTTGCCAAAAGAACGTAATAACGGAGATAGACTCTGAATGTTGGTGTTTACAACGTCTGTGCGAACTTGAGGGTTGTCAGCGGTGACGTAATCAGGGCGGTTCCAACTTTCCACTCGACTGGAGTCGACGTAGAACATTAGTTTTTATTAATGATGGTTTGTGATGCGTGACACAATTCTCGTCTGAGCTCGATTGAACTATGTACCTAGAGGATACATTCTGTAGCGCTTTACCTGATAAGACTTAGTGGGTTTATTAGAGTAAATAATTAGTGGGATTGAGAACTTTGGAAAGCTACGCTTTCTATTAATTATAAATACTCTAGCTGTGTAATAGGAAATTAGTAGTCTAGAAGCTAAATACTAACGAAATTCTGCTTCTAAATATGGGTTTAACCTGGGCCTTATCCCTAGTACTAATGCAAGACTGTTAGTAGGCGAGTACAGAGCCAGCCATGTGTTAGTAAATATTTAATACCACCACCTAATAATTAATACGAAAACAGTGCAATAAGTAGTACAACCGAAATTGTCTCCATTATTAACTCCATGAGACACTAAACCCACATTTAACCCCCCCTCCCCTACTATCTCAGCCATCTACCTCACCTCCTCCAACACCGACTCTCCGCTTGACCCATCCCTACTCGTCCACTTCCACTTCTCCCTCAGCCTCAACCTCCCATCCTCCAGCACCTCCGGAACAGACCTACACTTCCCCGTCATAAGCTCCCCCCAGTATTCACATGATGATACCGCATATCCAAGCTCCCATCCTCCTCAACCGTAGCAATCAGCGACCCCTTCTTGATCGATCCCCCTCGTACTCAGCCCACACGATGCGGCCATCCTGGTGATAGTAGAATCGCGTCGTGTCGTCTACTTCGCCATTTGAGGAGTTGGAAGCAGGGCGGAAGGTTTTGTTGTTATAGAGGTTTGGGGCGGCAGTGGACATTTTGTGGTAGAGGCGGATTGGGGATTTGTGAGGTGAGATGAATTTTGAGAGGGTGGGAAGGGGGAGACGAGGAGGCATTTTGGAGGGAGGATGCGAGGGGGTTTGTATGGGGAAGGTAGGGACTGAGTCAAAGGGTGGGAAGGCGGATAGTGTCGGATATATGTGGTGGTGGAGCTGAACGCTAGCGGGCTTGGAAGTTGGCTCTGTGCATACACGAACGTGTTTTGTGGTGTAGTTCCTTGTGGAGAACACGAAGTATCAACGACCAGTCAATTCGATGACTCACGGTTGTCTCCCTTCTCATCTTTTTTCTATCTTGCATTTGCGACCTCACTTCACAGCAAGATCACCACTTGAACACAACGACCATCGAGAGACCGAAAATGATACAACATCAAGATGTATTAGAGTAATCGGTTCAACGCCCATATCCCGATAGTTAAAATACATGTAAACAGGGGCACTGACCTCCATGCCCGCACTCTATGTCCAAGAAACTTGCCCATCCCTAGCTATGAACCAGAACATGCTTCTCCTCTCTAATATTCCGTCGGCAGCCGTGCAATCGCTATATATAAACCCACACTCGTGTCGTCGCGTCGCAAAACGAAATGATATCAAATGCGCATACACGTGCGGTGAGAAAGGACAATGCCAGAGGCGGTGTGATATGATGTGCTGTGCCAAAACGCCATGCGTGAAAGAAGTGCAGTGCAGACAACCCGCGAACGCCATAAATCGTGTCGTGTCTACGGTTCTCCTGGAATCACCGTTTCGTCGCCTTCTCCGCTTTGCCGTCTTTTGCCGTCTGGGCCTTGACCCAGCTGGCCTCCTCGCACGTGTCATTGATGTCGCTCTCCTCATCGACCTTGAAGCCCAGCTCCGCCATCTTCTTCAGATCCCATCCACTTGACATGATGCCTTGGCCACCGTTCTCAGGGTCCACAGCATTGCCGAGCTTGATGTAGTTTGCCCAGCGGCAGACGGTCTGCGAGTATGACCACTGCAGACAGTTCCGGTCCTTTTCACATTCGGAACCGCAGGAGCCGGCGTTCTTGTGTGCCGGGCGATCGTTGGGAACGGGCGCGATGGAAAGATTGTCCCACCACTCCTTGGAGGCACCTTCGCGGAGGAAAGAGTGCGTATAAGCAAGGAGGGAAGAGTAAACGAAGGGTTTCTATATGCTTGTTAGAGATGTGCCATGAGAGTTGCCGGGTATGACACATACTTGGTTGTAGGGTCTTGTCCGCTCCCACTTCCACAGCGACTCCATCTGTTCAGGCGGAATCCTGTGGAGCGAGAGTAGCGGCACACACCACCTGTCACTGGTGATGGAGATGTCTTTGAGCTCCTCACCGGAAAAGGTGGGGTACAGGGCCTCGAGGGTCACGCCAGTGATATTCTGGATGGCGTGGGCAAGCACGGCGTCTCCGCAGCAGTCCTCCTTGACCATCTTCTCGTAGCGGACGGCCAGCTTTGTCTCGGCGGCCGAGGGGGTGCCGGATTCCAGCTTGGGGGTGTAGATCTTCTTCATGAGGCCCTGAGACATGACGATGCCAGAGCCGCCATAGGCAAACCACCGGCTGTCGGAGCCGGGGCTTGTGGAGCCAAGGTAGTGGGCCTCAGCGGGATCGAACTGATCGAGCAAGCGGAAAAGGGTGTCCCAGAAGAAGTAGACGTCGGACTCGAGGAAGACGTACCACTTGGCCTTTGGGTTCATGGCGTAGGCCTTGTCGACCATGGGCAGGAACTTGAAGCGGTCCAGCCTCCATCCGGCCTGGGAGTAGTTGACCGTGTCGCCCTCGGCCTGGGCCTTCTTGTTCTCGGTGTAGGTCTTGAAGTCGTGGTTGCCTTCGGCGTAGGAGAGGGGCAGCTCGGCCAGGATGTCGACGACGTTGTAGTTGCCGAGCTTCTGGTCGTGGTCGGAGACGATGAGCAGGTTCGGGATGCACGAGGTGATGGTGGAGAGGTGGGCCTTGAGCTTGGGGGCGTCGGCGGCGCCCGTCTTGAGGACGACCTGGATGTCATCGAGCTGCTTCGTGGGGAAGTTCTCGCAGAAGTCGGGGTCGAGGCCGGCCTTGTGCTTCAGCGGGGGGAAGAAGCTCTTGGTGGTGGCCTTGTAGTGGACGGACGAGGGCGGCGGCGGCGGTGCGGTGCGGCGGCGGGTCAGGGTCATGATGAAGAAGACGAAAAGGAGACCGCCGAGCAGCACTCGCGCAGGCCGGCGCGAGAGGCGCAGGGGCAGCGCTGTGAGGATGGCCATGGCGGCGACGCAGAGGAGCGTCTGGTCCGGAGGCGGGCGCGCAACGAGCGGGAGGGGGATGGGTGGGCGAATTGGGCGTGGTTCAACGAGGGCGCATCGCCGCTGTCAGTGAGATAGCGGTTGTCTGGGGTCCATGATGGCTCCCGAGAAATTGATCCATCTCCCTGCGGCGCGACGACAGCCACAGGACAGGCCCGTGCCCGCCGAGCCACACGCACTCCGGGGGGGGCTGAACTCAACACACGCGTCTCGACTCCCAACAGGACCCCGGGATGCAGTCGCCAGCGTGAACGTCGCCGCGCGTACTGGATGGACGGGAGGGAGGGCTCCAGGGCCCCAGGGCTCCAGGGCTCCAGTCTCGTCACGTGTCGGACCCCGCCCCGGCATGTTTCCGCTCCACCCACCTGCCCTATCTCCACCTTGGGACATATCGGCCGTATACCATGTTGCCCATGCATCATCCTAGAAGAGAAAGATAGGAGGAGGGAAACTTCAGCTGCAAGCCTCTGCGCGTATCAACTGTCGAATCCGCCATCCATTGTCTCCACTCCACATGCCTGCCCCATTCCCGCTTTGAAATACGTCTGCTTTGAAATACATAGGTAGACGTGCATAAATGGAAGGCACGAACTAACACAACCTGCCTGCTACCAATACAGCGCTCTTTCCATTCATCCCATTCATCCTCTTCATCTCATCACCCCATCCATCCCATCCATCCCATCCATCCCACCACTCGTCACAATCACCCAGCATGAGCACGCCCAAGAGTGTCTTCATCATCGGCCCTGGCTTCATCGGCTGGAATGTCCTCGAGCTGCTCGTTGGCCAAGGCCACACCGTCACTGGCCTCGTCCGACGAGACTCGCACGCGGAACAGATCAAAGCCTCGGGCGCCCTCGCAGTCAAGGGCAACCTCGACGACCACAGTCTGATTGTGAAGCATGTCTTAGAGAATGACGTAAGTCACATAGCTCCTGCCGATTCTCCACACCACCAACACCGGGGGAAAGAGCGTCCACAAGCACCCCCTGCAGATTATAATGCATGCTCTGACGCCGACACCACAGATCATCATCCATACCGCAACAGCCGACCACCTGCCCTCGGTCGAGGCTGTCCTTGACGGCGTCAAGCAGCGTGCCGCTTCTGGCAAGCACACCATATTCATTCACACCTCCGGTACCGGCGTCCTGGATGATGGCTCTCTTGGCGCGTTCAAGGGCGAAAAGATTTACAAAGATACCGACCCCGACGCCATCAATTCCCTTGCTGATGACGCCCCCCACCGTCCAATTGACCTTGCCATTGTCCGTGCCGCGAAAGAGCTAGGCGAGAAAGCGAAGCTTGCCATCATGATCCCGCCCGAGATCTACGGTTTCAATCCGAAGCACAAGCGCTTGACCATCCAGTTCCCTACCATTGCTCGCTTCGCCCTCAAACACGGCTTCGCAGGTCATGTGGGCAAGGGACTTAGCGTCGAAAGCCAGATTCATGTGCTTGATTTAGCAAGAGCTTATATCGTGCTGCTCCGCCACATTGAAAATTCGCCCCCATCCGTGCTACTAGAGAACCCTTACTTCTTCTGCGAGAACGGGAACGAGTTCTCCTGGCGAGAGGTCGCTGAGGAAATTGGCAAATCGCTCAAGGAGAAGGGACTGATCAAGGATGCGGAGCCCAGGGAGTTCAGCAAAGATGACTGGGAAGACTTATTTGGAGAAGACACTGCGGGCGTCATAGGACTGAACAGCAGAAGTAGGGCCGAGCGTCTGAGGAAGTTGGGCTGGGAGCCAAGAGAAAAGGGTATCTGGGAAAGCTGGAATGAGGATGAACTGCCGGAATTGTTGAAGGAGGAAGGTATTGGCAAATACAGTCGGTATGGGGGAATAGCAGCTTAGCATCACAAAAAAAAATAGAAACAAATAGGTAACAAAACTGGATTCTGGTCTTCCGGCCCTCTCTGACGTCTATCTACCATGCATCTGGTATGCAATTGATTTCAATTTGTAACTTACATGGTCGCTCACTCGCTCATTCTTCCTCAATCGCTTTCGACTACGGCTATTTACCCTTTGCACTCTTCGATCCCTTAGTCAGTTTTCCCCTTGGTGGTTTCGGTGTTTTCGGTGTTTTCCTGGATTCCTCACCTACACTTGTAGATGCACCTCTAGCCGCTACGTTTTCCACCTCTTCGGCTCCCGAGCCCTCCGTCTCAGTCTCATCCCCAGACTCATCGAGTGTTATAACATTGCTCTGCTCCGTTCGTGCCTTCTTCGCCTCCGGATATGGCCCCTTTCTCCGCCCCCATCCAATACCCCTTCTCCATTCTGAAGCTTCCTTTTCTCCCCCTCGGCACCACCTGCACCACCTGCACGCTCTTCTTCCCACCCTCTGCCTTCCCATGCGTTGCCTTGGCCAACGTTAACATCTTCCGTTTATCAACCTCTTCCTTATCCTTAGTAGCGCGCGTCGCTTTGAGAGACACCGAATACATGTCCACCTCTACCAAACGCAGCAATTCAAGCAGCGCAATGTGCCTCGATCCGCCACGGCATATGTCATACAGAGTCACGTATTTGCCGTTGAATTCTTGCAGAAGGGTAGCTGTGTACGGGTAGCGGCCTGCTGAGATGACGTCGTATCCGGTGGAGATGTGGCAGGCGGAGTGGATGGTGGTGGAGAGGGAGACGATGTGTGCGATTGTGCGTTCTTCTTCGGGGGTGTACTCCAGTTTGGTGGGGTCACTCATGCTGTTGAGGATTTTGGCTTTCTTATTCATGTCGCTGGATTAAGAGTTGTGCTTTGCAGTACTTCTGAGATGGCGTTGATGTCTCCTAATCTTGGGTATGTGTGTAAAATATAATCTGTGCCAGGTCCATGGAATATATGAGTTAGGGGTGTTTGCTGGGAAGATTGTTATAGGTGGGCGCGGGACTGTGATTTTTGTTTGATTGTGTCCACATGGGCTCTGAAATCGTATAGGGCGTCTGGTGGTGATGCCTTGTGTGATTGTTTCCAGGCCGGCATTACGCTGAATAAAGTCACATGAGCCAACCAAGATGATTCTCGAAGGAAGATCGTTTCGAACACAGAGCCACTAATACTGGATGAATATGATATGTGTCGATAAAGAGATACTAGGTCAGTCGCCTGTTAGTCGGTCTTATGAAACATAAAATATCACATGTACAAATATTCCTGTATCATATGATCCTTGGAAATGAGTATTGTCTGGCTTCTTCAACGACCGAAAACAACTTCTACGTTCTTACAACATGGATTGCTATCAGCAAATGAGCTAGATATTTGTGCTACCATTCGTTCTCCGTTTGAGTCTAACATATCCAAGATTTTTTCTACATATCATACCAGGTATAAGCTTTTGTGACCATAGCAAAATTTCTAGTGACCCAATCGCACATCCGTATGCAGGGTGCAAAGTGATCCCTTATGGTGTTTTCGATGCATACATCAATGAGACTACATGCCACGTCATTCCCAACCGCTGGAAAAAGGAAAAGAGTGACCCTTTCGGCACGTAACCCGCATATCGTGCTTGCCATGCCGCCGCAAAGGATCCTCAATCCAGTCAGCACAATTGCATTTGATAATACATCTTGCCAACAAAACATACCTTCAATCGGACCAAGTTCCCCAAAGCCAAGTGCACCAAGCACCCACGGCGTCAGTATCGCTAGAACACCCAGCGCGATGACCGTACAAAAAACAGGATGCTCTTGCACAAAGCCCTCTATCGAGAGTGCGGCCTCACATGCCTCGTTGTATGCATCTCTGAGTGGGCCTTGAAGCTTCTCAGCCTCCTTAAGAGCACACTCCATCTTCACGAGGACCCATTGTGCGATCTTTTCCGTCCAGCCGTACTCGCCTATGATGTTATTGAGTACACGGGCAAGGTCTGCGCCACCTTTCTCGGCAGTTACGATGGTGCGAACGACTTCTTCTGCGACTTCCTCCGCTGTGTGCGGCTGATGCGGGGTTAGACCGACGTGTTTCTCGTCGGAGATTGTCTTGGTTGATGTCTCTGGCTCGGCGCCTGTGAGGCAAGTGATGAGAGCGTGGAACATAGTAGTCATGATTGGGATGTAACAATTATCCAATGTCAAGTAATATGGTGAACGTGGGAGACTGTTGGAAGTGTTGCTGACTTGGATTGTTGAACGTCAGGTTACACGAAGGCAGCAAACTAACTGATTACCTTGAACTTAATCATTTAGCTATCAGATGCGCTACTTCTGCACGAGGAATGACCGGAATCGTCCTGTAGTTGGAAAGAAATCGTAAACTACTTGCAAGTTGAGTCTATGTTACTCGGAAAATATATCATCAACGCCCATATAACAACTCGTCTATGCCGTGGAAACACTTGATGGTTTTGGATTTAAGGAACCGTCTAAGTTGAAATAGAAAATTCATTGGCTTCCGGAAGAAAAAGACGCGCTATAGTAATTCTAAAAACTCTGCAAACAATGGGATGATTCTAGTTCGCGGTACTGAAAGGGAATATGCAATACACTATTTCTTACAAGGTAGCGCGCATAACCCTGCTCTTTGCCTGTCCGGACGCAACCTTCTTCACCAGCTCGTCACCAATTGCTGCCAGGCTCGCCTCGAAGTCCTCGGCCGTCTCAGCTCCCCAGTTGACATCCTTCGCAACTGCTTCCTCTCCCGGGAACGCCAAGTACAGCACATCGTGATCGCTGTGCCCGGAGTCACCGTTCAACTCCTCATCTGGGAAGCACTGCTTGGCCAGACTCAATGAGGTTTCACCCGTGACCTTTCCGCCGTTGACATCGCCCCAGACACCGTACACGAGCTTGTCGCCGCACACGACCGCGACGACGCTCAAAGGCTGAATATCTGCATCAGCTGTAGGATCAAATGACTCGCCACCGTCACCTTCATCGGCGCTGTTGTCGTTGCCCAGCACAACGAAGTTGTGGATGTGTGTGTTCAAGTCGTCGATCGCGCCGTTGGAGTATTCCTGCACCAAATCCTTGAATGCAGTCATGGATTGACCGCTTGGGTCGTTGCCGCAATCGCCCGTTCCCATACCGGCGCCGTCGCAATCGATGTCAACGTCGGCATAGCCACTAGAAGTGTCCTTCAAGAAAACGGCACCCGAAGAGTCGTCTTTGCAGTAGACGGTGTCGGCATCGCCTTGACCAGAAGAGTACTCGATGGAAATTGGATTCGCGCAGTCGGTGTCTTTGTGGGACTCGTAGAAGGATTTGAGGTTGGAAGGAACTTCGCGACAAGCAGCGACGCCGGCGAGCAGAATAGCGATGGAGGCAGCGGAGCGCATTCTAGGGATCGGAATTGGTTGTTTTTGGAACTTAAAAAAAAGTGCAGCAAGAAGAGAATGTACACGGTACAGGTAAGGGTGTTAGAAAATGTAAAAGAGTGGATATGTGGTTGAAGGCTGGAGACGGGAAGCTTGAAAGTCGGTGTTTTGTTCTGTTCAGCCTTTCGAGCCCGTTCTCACCCTTTATAGAATCATGCTCATCATCATCGTATTCCCTCGCCTACACAGACCAATCACCAATGGAGGCCAGTCGCAGAATACGGGGATGGTTAATCACTACGAGAACCGGAGCCCCAAGCCTAATTTAGCAAGACGTCTCCGAAGAAAAACAGCTTCCACGCTCTTTCGCATGACGAAGCTACCCCAGCCAATAGCATACAAGATTCTTGGCGTGGTGCGGATTAGTCACTTTCAACTCCGTATTGCTATGAAACGCCGAGGCTCCGTTGGGGCCACGTTCTTTACGGACTTCTTTTTATGAAGGGATCAGCGTACTGATAAATTGTATCACCCAATAGGCACAGGTCGCATTTGCCGTCCAGTGCAGCGGCGTGGAAAGGCTGCGATGAAGATCGTCACTACGCCAGTTGCACTGGATGGTAGAGGTGAAATGGAGAAATGGAGAGCGTGATTCGTACTGCAACGAACTCTGCTCCTGGCCTGGAGAAAAGTTCAACGCCAGCGCGACACATTGTTTGCTGTCACATGTATTGCTTTTCGCGCACAATGTTCCTAGGATTAATTCTGAGCTATTTCTGGCATACTAAAGGCTGTGCCGATCTACATAATTCGCTTCTCGTGTTTAGGACATCGGAATTTAATAAGCTTGCTCTGTCTCCACTTCAACGTCCGTTGCAGGGGCCGATCATGCGAATAATTACCCAATGCGGTTGAACATGTCTTCAACAAGAAATCTATTTTTTATCGTGCTTTTGATACCATCATTCACGTTTCATGGTATGCATGACTGGAACATTAACTGATGAGGCTATCAATCTGCATCGAGGCTGGTGGACTTCATACGATACCCATTATGATTCGAGCGATCCAGATATACGAAAAGATGAAATTCCTGTACATGATTTTTGGCGACAAGAAATATCGCAGTGGCGTATGGACTGTTTCGCGGAACAGGTATACTACAGGATCCGATCTGCAAAAGGACTGAGCAGCTTCTCCGTTCTACATAAGGCATTTATATATCCAGCCTCACCAGTGAACATTAATTTCACAGTCAGTATTGCATTATGAGTCTTAAGTTGCTTTTATACAACCGGTTTATTGCTTTTTGATCTCGGTCACGCATGGACTCAATGGAAAGCGGGAAGGAGTTAATACATGCCAGGATGAATTAGAGTCAAGTCTGAATCGCATGAAAGCAATCCGCTAGGCATGACATCTCTTTTTCCATGTATAAAGCGCACTGCAAATTCGAATGATTGGATTGGCACCCATTCCATTACTCTAGCGAAATTGTACATCATACAGGTTTGTGAAAGCATCGTTGTGGCAGCTAGACGTAGCTAAAAAAATTCCATCGCATTGAAATGATCGCCCTGAATACAATGTTTGCTAAAAGCACGAAACGAAAATACCATGTGTTTCATAAGAGACAGTCTTTCCGCCTCGACAGACACCCGTATAGTTCACTAATTAACGAACGTTGGATAACTAAAACCTCCATCCCTCCACCGATGAACCAATTCTCGCAGAAAATCCTGAATCGATCATTAGAAGTAGGCTCCGGCATGGAAGAACCTGTCACTGATCTCCCTCTTACTGGCCGGAGGCGGCAGACCAGAGGCCACAAAGATTCTACCTGCAAGATCTTTAACAGTAGGTTGATCTGTACGTCTCTCATTTGTACTCCAGCCAAATTTTACCGGCAAGCGCTCATTGACTAGTCTATGTCAGGACGTTTTTTTTTCGGGTTCAGCGATGTGCTTACCAATCCAATCGTTCACAAATTTCGTAGGAACAGTGCCAGCCACTGCATCACCGAGAACGCTAGTCATAAAAGCCATAGCCATCCCAATAGCTGTGATGTCGTTGAAATAGAATGTTGGATTTGTTGCTTTGGAAGTGGTGTAGCGTGCATTGGCAGCATTTCCAAATTTCTGCACGTCGATAGTCTCACCCGTCCAGAAAGATCGAGTTTGCTTCCAAACAGTTCTATTGAATGAGTGGTTATCCCCCCAGAAGTAATCGGCACGGCTACATCATGATGAGCCAGTGAAATATCAGTGCGCTTACTCTCCACGTACCTAAAGCTTGCATCCCCTTCTATGGCTGGCACAGTAGCATTGTGATGCAGCCATATATCGACCATGTCAAAGCTAGGAGCTCCAGGTTTACCAGAGAAGTTGACCGCCGAGTCAAAAAGACCCGTAGAGATAGGCTCGGCGATGTTGTACCATTTACACAAGGCGTCCACGACTACTTGCCGCTCCAAGTTTTTGCCATTGCGAGGTAGAATACCATGGTTAGATAGAACGTTGATACCTGGACATGGGCTTCGAACTGTACTCGGTATTCAGCATCCACAGTCGAATATCATGATAAGCTTCTCAACTTACCGTCACCCTTGGTCGGTGGATGCCATGCAGGAACCTTAGAATTCGCCAAAACGGCGACAGAAGAAGCGAGAAAAATGCAGAGAATGTTCTTCATACTGGTACTCTGAGATGTGTGGTAGCAATCATGTAGCGTCCTCCTTCAGTATTTATAGCCATCATGAAGGCTCGCCCGGGTCTCTGATCCTGACCCATTCCTGGCCCCCAACTCCACCAGAATTGCCTTCCAACTATTTTGTCCAATGAAACTGATCTCTTTACGTGAAATAAGCAGTTTATAACGGTGGTGAAGGGCGAGTCTCGCTTTTTGGTCATCCAACGGAAATTCCACATGTTATGACCAATGATATGGAGCTGTATACAGCTGATTACCGTTTCAACGTATGACAAAAGTGGATCATGTACATCTAGATGCATTTCATTTGGAATTACCTTGATCAGGTCAAACTTTGGGGAGGCTGTGTTTTCCGGCGCGCGAGAGATATAAACAGGTGATCCATTGGACTCAAGAACTCGATGCGGCTTGCAGTAAATACGCATGAAAATCCGGCATCACCAATTTTCCAATACAAATCCACAAATTTAGTTCTGTTCGCATGATTCTGATCGACGAGAGCAAATGCAGTCGGCGGTTGAGTGAGGCGCTAGTAGCCTCGCGTACTTCTTTGAGTACACGGCTAACGTAAGTTGCTAAAATCTTACATTCTGCTGCCGGAGAAAGGTACGCGAAGTGTCCAATCACCTTGAATTCGATAAATATAAAAAATCAGGAACCTTGACGTAAATCATATAAAATTGCGATCTATATAAAAACACAAAGAGTAAGTGTGAAGTAGCGACAATGTTACTTGAAGATTGAGAAAGCAAGACGTTTTCGCCTTCCGATTCTCAGAGCTATATACCGAAGTCAGTGGATGATAGAATCTTCCACGAAGCATAAAATCATAAAATTCAACACGATAGCTATGGAAATCAACAAGGTATCTACCTGGGTTTTAGCTAGCAAAAATGTCATTGGCCACAAAACGAACGTACATTGTTCAACCCAAGATCAAAGAGCACAAAGGTGCGAAGGAGCTACTCCATAGCGAGGAAACGAACCGAAGCAAGAACACTTTCCGTGTTTAGTGATACTTCGTTTAATTAGAGGTTTAATGAGTTTCTATGTGCGTGGTGTTCGCGAAAGCTTGATTGCATAACGATAACATGATGAGGCTGCCGGACTTAACTTTACCAATTAGATCATCTACGGTGTTAAGTTCTATCAAATCGCAAACTGAACCATACAGACACGTCGATGATCTACATCAGTACTTGTGTAGCCACAATAACTCTTTGTATTAACTAAACAATGATAGCAACAGCCCAATAAATACTCGTAGTATACAGGGCCTTGAAACCATTCAAGAAGAATTCAATCAGCAAAAATTGAATTGAAGACGGACACTAGATAAATTTTACATTACTAGCTCTCCGAGAAAGAAAAGCATTGGGCAGCACTTTAAAACCCAATGACACAACCCAACATGACGAGCTCTACCGATCGAGTTATTTCTTCCCTGGCCACGTTCTTCAAAAATGGCCTCACTTCAGTTCCACCGGCCGATAGAAATACAGATCAATGTGCTATCTGTTATTCTGACTACAAAGACAATGACGATGTCGTGTCTCTAGATCCTTGTAAGCACATTTTTCATCGTTATTGCATTGTGACTTGGTTCAGGTCCCAGGTATTTGAGACTGAAGTCGATAATAATAACAAATATGGCACATGTCCGCTTGATCGTGTCAAGCTTTTTCACTTCACACAATTAGAAGTGGAAGAGAACCCGCAAGAAATTTTGGCCTGTTTCTGGGTTCAATCTCTCTACTCCCTCATAGGTACTGCACTCGAAGAGACTGGCCGAAACGCTCTTGCTCGTGTTGAGGCTAGCGACCGCATAACTTTTGATCTAGCACAACAGATTATCCGTGAAATGATTCAACAGAATGCCGAGTATCAACGAGCAGTCGCCACACACGGCATGCTCCCGCATTCCATTCAAACTCGCTTTGCAACTACACGGCATCAAGTCGATGTCCGAACTGAAGAAGATCAGCAGTTCATAAACTCAACCCTTCGCGGAGATGTCATGTCGCTCCGAATCATCGCATCTCAGCAGATAGATGACGTGACCGATGACCTCGACGAAGAGCTTGACGACCCTAATAATGTCGACTTGGTTGCTATGATCGAGCCTGCTTTGAACGGTTGGACGTCTAGCAACTATCCCCGTACGAATTACATCACGATGGACTCCTTACACCGACTTGTTATTTGTGCATACATCCTCGTCGAGGTCTCGGGCAGGGAATTCTACCACAATTCTCAAAGCTTTCTTCGGCTTCTGACCCATGGCGAAGCCTTGTTGATAGAGGCGCAGGAGCGGGCAACAAATGGCTCATTGTCTGAAGCCGAGCAGCTCGAGCACTACAGGGTTTTGGACTGGGTTCCAACAGAGGAGCTCCAAGAATCAGAAGACCCTAGTACTGTGGACATTCCGTATGTGAACTCACGTAGCAATCTTACCTGGTACTCTCAAAATTTCTCTCGGGTCCACTGGATCGTGTGGCTTAGGCAGCGCACACGTGGGCAGGATGCGGACCCTTTGGGTCCGTAAGTTGCTTTATCCGTTTGAGTCGATTTTTCGAACTTGAAGCTTCTCTATGAACAATACTTAATCATTCAGAAGCATCAATATCATTGCTGTCTAAAATACCAAAATTCAATCTGTTCTCCTGCAACCATGTCGTAAATTCCCGATGCGCCGTCCATGTTATCAAGAGTGTGTCGTTACCGGTAGTCTCCGGCTTCCGATATTTGCCTCGTTCAAAAGTCTCCGTGCCAATACACCGCCAAATACTTTCATCTGACCGAGTTATTATCCCCACCTGGACCTGTTCATTCTGGCATGAAGCACCAGCACTTAGGCTTCAGATTCTGTTGGAAGCCTGATCACTCCAGTGCTAGCCTCACCCTCCTCGGGTTCATCGAGGTAATTCTCTCCACGAGGGAAGCTAGGCCCCTCGCGTTTCCCTCCCACCGTTTCAACGGCCCTGATATTTCCATGACAATGGGGACACTCAGTTCTGGCAAAGCTAAGATCAAGACCCTTGGTAAGCGTCTTGAGAAAAGCCTTGCCTGGGTAATATAGAGCGAGATATGAGTGGATAAGCCTGTCTACATGTCAGTTATACTTGTTGTATCTAGTAATGTATGGTAACACTGACATGTTGGATAACAGAAACACTGTAGCATAGGCCAGTAGCATCACAGAATTTCCATAGCAAATCGTATTCGCCTCATACACCCATACAGGGATTAAGACAGCCAAGTGAGCCGCCACAAGAAATGCGTCGATGAGGAACCAAAGACCCGCACTCCAAAGAGGGCGTTTGCGTAGAGGGTCGTGTTTCGCATGGAGGCCGAGTACTGAAGTAATTGCTGAAAAAAGACTGGAATCAAACCGAAAAAAATGACGACGACATTAGAGCCATAGTAGTCCCATGAATTTCTTGACTTGTCTATGACAACACCTGAGGCAACGATGATGGGAAAAGCAGGAACAAAAGTCCCTATGAGAATTTTGCGCAAGGTGCGCTCGTGGGGTACGAAAGACGCCATCGCCAGCGTGGAATTTTGTGCTGAACAATGAAGAGGGTGAGTTGTTTGGCTACTGATAGCTCCAAAGTCCTCTAGAACGAGCTACAAGGGTTTATGTATGGAGGGGAAAGCACAGTCTCTCAGGCAACGACATTTCGTCGGGCTGTACTGTGCATGGGCGGCGTTCGATTGCATGATTGAAGTAAGCCTTGAGCCTTGGCTCCCGCATCTACTCGCACGAAATCCCAGCGGGGCGTAACAGGACTGGTTACTATGGTGTGTTTGGTTGGGTGGTGGTAGCGTGCATCCTACGCGAGATGCCACACTTGTGTTACCCGGAACACTAGCAGACGAATAAGGGGGCTGAGCCACTTTAGAGTTGTACGCGGGACCGCAAACAGTTACGCGTCCACCCCCACAATGCAGTTCGAAGGACGCCTTACCGCGTTGCGACGTCAACACCATGGGCATACATTGTAAGAAGTAGCTACTGTACATCTAATCCTGATAATCGCGTATGTGTACACACGTCATGGTAAACGATGTTCTAAGAACGTAGTGATTCAGAGATTCCTATCTAAAATTAGGAAGGGGTCTAATCGTAATGGAGCTATTCGACTAACCGTTTTGGTACCCCCTGTTGGTGGGTTACGTCCGTAACAACTGGACAGTACATATGCCAGACCTACGCAACCATGCAGATTAGGTAGGTATCCAGGTTTACAGTACGTCAACTCACCCACCCCTCGTGCCAGGATGGTTGTTTCACAATGAATATCCGATGCCATTCTGCAACTAGGTAGCAACTCAACCCGTGTGCCGGATATCTGAGTATGGCAGCAGTGGAGCGTCTCGAGAGCGAGTATACTTGATCGAATCCAGAAGCTCGTCCAGATGAGGCTGTCCTAATTGGTCGTGTGCTATTCGGGGGTTGTCTCGCACCATCCCAGATCTACTTGCAGGATTAGAAGTTACACGCCTCTTAGTTGTCCGTGATAGATATTCTTGTGATGTTTTTTTACCTGGTACTATGTTATTGATGCATTCCAATAGCGTAAACAATGTATCCTTTCTAAATATCTTGAAGTTGCCACAGTGCGGGGTTTGCGCACCGATACGTACCGCCTTAACGTAATCAATGAAGTTCATTGAGGGTTTCTTCTTGTATGTAGTTTGACATTACCTTGAATGCTCCTCTGGCTCTGTCTTGTTACTCTGAAACACATATCACAAGTTCGGCAAAATTTCTGTCTGTATGAATGGTGATATTTCTCCGCTGTTGCTTTTCGTCAAAGGTCTGTCCTTGTGTTAAACCTTGACAGTGATTGTACACTCTCATCATGGTTGTTACCATGCGTAAAGAAACGACCCACTATCAGCTGATTTGACATAATCTGAAGTTGGATCGATATTATAACGTATTGGGCATGGCATAAATCACTTTAACGTGGTACATAATTCATAATTCTTTCGTCACTAAGATTATCTCTCGAGTTTCGTTCTGGGAATTGCACTTGTTAATAGAAGTTGGGTTGCAAAGATCCAGACGCAGATTATAGGTCTTATAACAAACATTTTAACTAAACTCTATCACGTAGTGTGTACATGGCTTCTTAAGATTAACCCATAGATACGCTAGTATCCCATGACTCGTTACTAATGCTATGCGGCATATCTGTAGAAATATATTAGAATTCAGTCAAACTTTTTAAGCTGTACTCTTAATCTGCAAATCTAATACATCTCACAAGAACGGGTAGATAGCCTTGCAAAAAATCATCACTAGCGAGTTCCGATAACGGTAGTGTGGTTGCGCAGGGTTTTGCTGGCATATTAGCACATCAGACCCTCCGAAAACATTGACATTAGTGTGCAATTGTTTCTATCAAATTAGGAGTGAAAATCTAAGATCAACTCACAGCAAAAGCTACACTCGCCCTTACTCACTGCAAACGAAAGTTGATGGTGCCTAGTGAAGTTAGATGGAAGGATTACCTGACGTTATGCACAGTCTAGCTTAACGATTCACCACGATACCCACACAGATACTTGTGAATACCTTGAAGCGGATGAGAAATCTGCCAGGCAGCGTGCTAGTATATCACACTGAACACGCGTGTTGGCGCACCCCACGAGTCACCTCGTCAGTAGATTGAATCTTGCAAACGCAAGGACGCCAAACGCCTTCTTCTGTGAGCGCACATAAATCAACAGCACGTCGCCAATACACAGCAACTATCCACATCGACATAACCATGGCTCCAAACATACCGCCGTATGGTTCTACGGGTCCCTACGCCACCTATAACTCTTTTACTACATCGAACGCTCCTCCCCATGCCGATGTTCACCCGCATCAGCCTCCTGATAGAGCTCATACAAGACACACGGGCAGGCTGGCGAATCGTTTCCAGGGCATCACTGCACACCCGCAGCCAATTGCTCACGCTACTACGCCTACAAATTGGCAGCCACCTACACACTCTACATCACCCAGTGCGAACACGCAGGCGATATCTCACGCCTCATCCCATTCTCCAGCCCACTTCCCAAACATGACTTCCCTCTCCACCGCTCTCCCCCATCACCCGCACGCGCGCCCCCAACCCCCAACCAGCCCTCCACCCCACCTCGCCCCTCCTTCCTCATCATCGGCCTCTTCGCCCTCCGCCTCACCAAGCGCGTCGTCCAACAACTCGACCCCTACGAGCACCACGGGGCGGATCTCCGGTGGCTAGACCGCTTCCTGCGACCCTACGCGCCGGAGTTCGCGCTGGCCAAGCTGACGGACCCGCGGGTCATCGAGGAGTACGTTCGGGAGTATCCGGCGGTGGTGAGGCGGATGATCAAGCAGCCGCGGTATCGGGGGTGTTTATGGAGATGAATCCCGGGAAGGGGGCGGTGGGGAGGGAGGTGGGTGATGGTGAGTTGGTTCCCATATATGCATACGTGACTTACTTGGAGAGAGGATTAGCTGATTGTTTGGCAGAGGAGTTGAGGTCGATTTTGGATTTCGCGGATGCGGCGGGGGAGTGGGGGTCGGTTGTGCCGTTGCCGCGGGAGCATGCGGCGAGGATGGAGGAGTTGGAGAAGGGGAGACGGATGGCTGGTTAGAGGGTTTGCTCGCAGTTTGTTCAAGCAACATGTTCAATTTGTGAGCAGCGCCAACATATCGCGAGAATGCGCGCTTGCCTTGGGGTCATGGCAAAGTTGGACTT
Source organism: Pseudopithomyces maydicus (assembly GCA_026873275.1). Lineage (NCBI taxonomy): Eukaryota > Fungi > Ascomycota > Dothideomycetes > Pleosporales > Didymosphaeriaceae > Pseudopithomyces > Pseudopithomyces maydicus. The sequence continues at coordinate 772,479 of JANTUC010000003.1, read as the reverse complement.
TGGTGTACTTGGACAAGTCGTACCATTATGTCGGCGAACATTCGGCCCGCAAGCGGAGCAATGTTCAGGGGTGGTCAGGGTTCAAGAAGGAGACGGATACTGCACGCTGTTGGTATCTGTAGTGTATATGTGGGTGGCGAAAATCAACAAATGACTTGTACAGAACAACCTTGCGATGCTGCAGACCTGCGTGTAAATTGCAGGCCATGTCGCCATGGAACGTGAATGTTCAAAGCAATTCCAACCTCGCGGCTATTTTTCCCGGGGCAGCACATCACTAAGCCACTCTACCATGGCGCTATACATGTTTTCTACGGCTTGTTGCCTCACTTTCTCTTCCCTGGCGTCTTTGACTGGGAAATTGTCGAACGCATGCCGTTGACCGAGTACCTTGAACCACTGCACACCAGGAGCCCGCCAACCGCCATCCCTCTCTACCTTGTTCGCTCCCTCGCCAGCAAGCTTCTCGGCCATCTGCTCGTCCTCATGGCAGAACAGATCATGTTCCGCTCCAACCATCAATACATTTGGCGGTAAACTCTCCCGCGATGCAAAATACGCCGGGCTCAATCGCGTGTCGGTGAGAGGCGTCTCGTCGGCAGGGTCAAGATACAAGCGTATGACATCTGCAAAGCCGTCCCCGATGAAGTCAGGAACAGATGGATCGGGTCGTGTCGCCATCTTCGCATCGCCGGTGGCAACAAAGTCGACAACCGGGTAGATGGCTATCACGCCCGTGACTTTGGGTCGAAGCCTCGCATCTTGGGCTGCGGCCAAGAGAAGATTTGCACCGGCAGAGCTACCTGTGTGCGTGTGTAAAAGCGATTAGCGGGGACAAAGAGATGGATGCGAAGCTGTCGGCGGCAGCGGTTTGGGTTGGTGCAGATGACTAACGGAGACACGACCTACCGCACAGCACCACGCTTCCCAGAACCACGGGCAGGTCGTCGTCTTGGATGACTGCAAGCACCTGCGCGATTACGTCCTCGTACGCGATGGGGAACCTATTCTGTGGAGCCTTGCTGTAGTCGATGCTCACGACGATACACTGGGCGTTGTCGGCCAGATGGCGAGCTATGGGGTCGTCCGCAGCGGGATTGTTCACCAGGAAACCGCCTCCGTGCACGCGAATCACGAGCGGGAATTTGCCATGGTTGGATTTCGACTCGCTGGGCAAGAAGACGCGACACGGGAAAAGACTGGGGCGACACGGATACGATTTTGTGAAGTTGGGCTGCGTGTTGGGGGAGAGATACGCGGAGCGACGAACGTAAAGCGATGTATTCACAATGGCGCGGATGAGGCCGTACTTTAGGTATTCAGCAGCCGACATGGTGAAGCAGGACGGGAGACGTCTGGATGCAGTGGATCAGGTGGCTTCGTGATGCAGGGTAAGACAAGTCTCGAATTCCCATGGTGCTAGATATGGCGTTTCTCGCCTCGGGGGCCATTGCATCATCCGCCTCCGTCACATCGCGACCGTCGGCTGTCGAGACCCCGGGGGTCAAGGGCGCACCCCCGGGGTCAGGCTCTTCGCGCAGAGCAGGCGGACAGCAGAACAGTCACGCAGGCTTCTCTTCACGTTGGGAAGGTTGTTGCCTGGTGCCCGGGAACGTTGTACGCTTAAGAGGCGCCGTTCGCCATTGCAGCCGTGGAACCTGCAATTAGCACTGGGAACGCCACCTGAAATCAGTACAAAACCAGCGACCCCGGCAAAAGCCACAGAGGCCCTACAGAGCGAACAGAACATATAGAGCACACAGAAACGCCATGGCGAAGGATCGTGTTCCGCAGGCGTCTCTGGCGGGCGAGATCAATATCGCCACCAGGTACATGTTGCCCCTCCCCCGCGCGCCATGTATAGGCACTATGGCAAGTACCATACACAACATACTGACCGCAGCCAGGACCCTGCATGCCCAGCTCAATAAACTCATCACCTCGCGCATCCCCTTCGCTATCCCGCCGCTCGCCAGCGACACGCGCCCATACACGGCCGGCCTCCTCCACTTCTCGCACATCTTCCTGACCTTCGAGTCGCTATGGAACGACCTGCTACCCACGCCCGCCTCGCCGCCCACCTCGCAGCTGCTCTCCTTCCTGCTCGTCAACCCATACGCTGAGCATGAGCTGTTCACAGTGCCGCCCTCCAAGCAGACGCTGGAGTTTTTGCAGAATCTGCGCCCGAGGGGCCTTGCCCGCTCGCAAAGAATCAAGCAGGATCTGCAGCACCTGAGCGGGCTGCATCCCACCGACCTGGATGTCATGCTAGCCCAGTACCCGGGCGACAAGGTGGCCGAGTTCTGCACCCACATTCGCAGGAGCGTGGGCCACAAGCCGCATGTGCTGGTAGCCTATGCCTGGTGCTACTACATGGCTGTCTTCTCGGGCGGCCGTTGGATTCGACAGCAGCTCATGAGAGCGGGCACCGACTTTTGGGACTCAGCCGCAGAGGAGGAAGGCTCGCCTGCCCACAATGGCCTGTCGCTCTGGTTCTTCCCTGGCGAGGACGACGGCGACGACATCAAGAAGGCTTTCAACGAGCGCCTGCTCGACGCCGAGGCCTTGTTCACCCCCGATGAGCGCGTCGACATTATAGAGGAGGCGAAGCAAATCTTCAAGTTCAGTGCCCAGCTGGTCCAGGAGCTCGACGAGCAACTAGGCACCGACATGCAGCAGCTCGAGCGCCTGAAGCGCCCCGCTCCCCCGTCGAATGACCTCAAGACTCACACGGTCACGCCAAAGGCGCCCCGCGTGAGCACGTGGCTGCAACGTGGAGAGGTCACGGGTATGGCCGTTGCGCTCGGTTGTGTAGTCTGCGCGTTGCTTGTCCGCTTTTCCTTGTGATGTATTTATCGTTTACATGGCATGGCATTGTGTTGGTTGGTTGTGGCTTTGGTGTTTCGGTATACAATTGGGCCTGGGTGAATGGAGTTTCCGTATGATGATACCCCCCAATAGCGTACATCAGCATAATTATAGATGATTACATTCTCGAGAAGCTATACAAACCGTGTGACAAACCAAGCCTCCCTGTTTTCAGGTGCTGGCACGTGTCAACGTGGAGGCCGGGGCCCGGGGCCCGGGCCGGGGCGCTGCAGCTGGCACGTAATCGATAGCTACGGCGGACCACCAGCACCACTCACGCACACGCACCCGCGCACATGCAACGTCAACCTCAACCAACCTCAAGCCCAGCCTGACTCTCCTTCTCTTTCCCCAGAGCATCATTCGCTCGCTCGCTCGCCCCTCGCCCGTCCAAGCCACCGCCATGGCCGCCCGCGGTTTCAACACAAAAACGCCCACCATCAAGCGCATCCGTAAGTCTCCCGCCGCCCGTGCAACCATCATGCGCTCACACCCGCCCAGTCAAAGAAGCCGCCGAACTCGAGTCCCACCCCTCCCGTGACCTGTACGCCTCGCCACAGGAAGACAACCTCTTCGAATGGCACTTTACCCTGCGCGGTCCCCCCGCGCCTTCCCCTACGCAAACGGCATCTACCACGGCCGCATCATCCTCCCCGCCACCTACCCGCTCAAACCCCCAAACTTCCGCTTCCTCACGCCCACCGGTCGCTTCGAGGTCAATCGCGAGATCTGTCTCAGTATCAGCGGGCACCATGAGGAGACGTGGCAGCCTGCGTGGGGGATCCGCACTGCGCTTGTCGCGATACGGAGTTTCATGGACAGCGAGGCGAAGGGGCAGGTTGGGGGTTTGGAATGCGATCGCTCGGTGAGAGAGCGCATGGCGGGCGAGAGCGGCGCGTGGCGGTGTGCGACGTGCGCGAAGAGTAATGCGGATATCTTGAAGGAGCGGGAGGAGGCGTGCGCGGAGGACGAGGGGGACGCGAGCGAGGAGGTGGTACCTGATGAGCTGAGGCTGGCGTATCGGGATGAGCTGGACAAGACGAAGAGCACGTCCGCTGAGGCTAGTTCCAGTCCCGAATCGAATGGGAGCGCCGAGTCGGGGGCGGCAAAGGTCGTAGGGGTGCCGAAGAAGAAGTCTGAGGACGCGCCTGCATCGGCGCAGTCAGTGCCCCCGCCGCAACCTACGCGGACGGTACCACAGCCGGCGGTCGTCGCCCCAGGACAGCAGCAGCAGCCTCCCGACCGCTCGTTACAGTGGATAGACACCTGCATATACGGCATCGTGGCCGCCCTGTTGTTCCTAGTTCTCAAAAAGTTCGCCTCTTAGGTAGATGACTGTATGCTTCTCGAAGCACGGTTTTGGCTCGGCATTGGTTTGGGATTGGCTATGTAGGCACTGTTTATCAGCTCGGTATGGGCGACATTTGGGATTTAGCTTAGCGGTGGTGTTCGGCGCATTGTTGTATGGTCTTGATCTTGTCCTTTCTATCTCCGCGTTGAGAGCCAAGGAAATTTTCATAAGATGGCATGTTTATGCGACTAGATAGAACTCTACCACTGTTCGAATTTCTTTTCTTTACTTTTTTCTCAATCTCTAAACATGCATATATATACATACAGACGAAACTTCACCCTCCTATTTACAAATCCCTCTTCCGATGCTCACACAATCTCATACTTCGTACCTCTACTTACAGCGACACACAGCCATCCGCACTATCCTCCAAAAAGATACCACCGTAAATCTGCCCCTCATTCAGCCCACTCTCCTGATACCCCCATTCACCACATCGCTCGTCCCCGTCGGCTTCTTCAGGATGCCAATCTGGAACTGGCCGCCTCCGGACAGACTCGCCGACAGAGGACCCGCCACCGACTTGAGCGCCACGTCGCCCGCCGAGTAGTAGATGGTTACCTGGTTCTTGGTGTAGTCGAGCTTGATGGCGAAGTTTTGCCACTGGGTGGCATCCGCAGGGGTGGAATAGAGCTGCTTGTTGTTCTGGTCGAGGATCTTGAAGTTGTTCTTGTCCGCGCTGGATTTGCCGATGAGGGTCCCGTACTGGAACTGAATTTGGTCGGCGGAGTAGTCGGCCTTTTCGTGCCAGACGTTCTGGGTGGGATTAGTGGGAGGTATCACGTGGGGGGTAGGAGTCTGTGTGGGTGTATGTATATCTTGTTTTGCGTTTTTTACTCGATCAAGGGATATATCATAGCACTTACAAGGTACTCATGCGTCAAATTCAGCGGCCTCGCCGGATCCTGTTTCACGCTGAAATGCAGCGTCTTCACGCCCGTCTGGCCCGGTCCATCGGCCGCGTCCTTCAGGAACTGCAGACCTGCGCGACGGAAGCCCTTCTGCTGCTGGAAGATGCTCTTATCTTCGATGGTGACTTCAAGGGGAGTGTGATCCGTGGTGTCGAAACGCGACTTTGTGACGTTGGGGAACTTGAGGATTCCGCTCCACTTGAGATCGTTGCCCTTGACATAGTCGGGGTTGTAGATGGTGTTCGTGGCGTACGTGTCGAACTTGGTAGGGTCAGCAGCCCAGGATGTGGGGACACGGCCGTCGAAGACGATCGGGCACTTGATGTCTGCGCGGGGACGAAACCCGGGGGCAGCGAGGGCGCTGGCGGCGCTGAGCACGAGGAGGAACGATTGCATTGTGGGGATTTGATGGAGTCGGGATGCACTAATTCACTGGGGGATCTGCTGGTGAATCCGGCTCTTACGCTTTTATATCCCTCGTTTGGGCGCAATTCCAGGTTACCATTATGCAAAGCCGCTTCCCAGAGCCATATTGGGTGGCACTTGGAGAGCAATATCCGGGGCGCTATGAACCGCGTGCTGTCGCGTTTACAACTTTCATTTCACAGATCCAATGGACGCGCGGAAGAATTTGGAAGCTTTCCCTAAAAAGCTTCTATAGTGTACATATAGTAGGGCCGGTGACTTGAGATCTGCAAGCCAAGTCGCAAATATCCGGCGATCTGGCTTGAGGCTCGGGGTGTTGTGGAGTGCAGCTGGGGTTGCGATATTGGGGGTCGGTCCGATGAGCCGTGCACCGGAGGTTTGGAATATAGTGCGGAGCAGAGGTGTCAAGACCAGGCATGAGGTGGTCAGAGTATGACCGAATATTGCAATAATATAGTATTGGGAGCGGAACGTGATCCGCGTTATGTAGATCTAAAAATTTCGAATGGGGATCCTTCGCCACAGCTGTGAGGCAGTGAGCAACGACAACTGAACTCTCCATCTACAGATATAGCAACCATGAATTAAGAAAGGGATCATCCCATGATCTATTTGCATGCGCCGAGGACGATGTCGCAATATGGCGAATATAACAATCCAATACCATGAACATTGAGATTGAATACGGTGTATCCATCTATTCAGGTATAGGATTGCTGTAAAACGTGCTCATCCGATACTTTGTCACTCCTTCATACTGGGCTAGGTTTGCGAGCGCTTCTTCACCCTCGCGGATAATGGCCTGACGTATCTTCTCACTACGCGGCTGAATGCTAACCTTGAAAGGTTGGGGTCGCATGTTCAGTCCGTTCCTGCATCAGTTAGTACCAAGCCAAGCAAACTCGTATCACAACACCCACGTATAATCAAAGATATCCACAGGTACCGGTCGGCCCGTTTCGTCGACCGCTGGCCCAATCTTGAATCCCCACACCAAACGTGCCACGGTCAACCATGTCCCCTGCTCAGCCAACGCTTGGCCCGAGCATACCCTCCGTCCCCATCCAAATGTCATGTATCCGCGCTCTCCCGGGAAGGGTCGCCAGTCCGGGTCATCTTTCAGGTACCGCCTCGGATTGAAGCGATCCGGTTCCGGAAACTCCCTTTCGTTGTGGTGAATTGCCCACACGTTGCCCTGGACCCAGGTCAACTTAGGAATTAACCAGCCTTTGTAATAGTCGTCTTGCACAGGTGCATGAGGCTGACCGCCAATGATAGCTACGGACCGCCACCGGAACACTTCCTTTACAAAGGCACGCATGTACGGCATATCAGGCTCATCATCAAACGTAGGACTTCGCCCAGCGCCAACAACACGATCGAGTTCCTCCCAAGCCGGAATCAGCGTTTCAGGGAAAGCTCGCATGGCGAGGACGGCAGTTATGAGCGTGCTGCTGGACGTATCAGATCCAGCGCCGAAGAGGTTTCCGGCCAAGGCGGATATCTCCTGAGGCTTTAGGTTGTATTTCGGTGCTTCTTTGAAGAGAAATTTGGAGTAGCACTCGTCGTGGCCGGGTGTCTCATTGGCTTCGTGTGCAAGCGAGTAGAAGAAGTCGTGGCCGCGGTGGGCTTTGCCGCGCTTTCCTAGGCCGTGCTTCCACGGTGCGTTCGGTACTTTGGCGAGCACTGTGACGCGGTCAGTGGCTCTGATAGTCTACAAGAAAGGGGCTCGGGGGTCCTACGCGGGAAAGTCTCTAGTAGCATTGGGAAGGTTTTGCCGGGTACGTTAAGGTCAGCGGCTCGGTGCATGACTGCAATCACCTCGCTGATGATGGGATCAGTGTGGTCCGATACACGTCTACCAAACCCAATAATAGACACTACACTTGTTGCATAACGTTCAAAGTGTGCGACGTATTCCTCGGGGGTTTTGAGCATGTCGTAAGCGACTATCTTGCTTTCGTCATTTTGGAAGCTACGATACTCTCGCACCTTCTGCACCCCGACTCCCTGATGGGTGATCTTTCTCTGGACTCGCCAACGATCACGCTGCTCTGGAGTTGTCGTAATCATGTTGACGAGGTTGTTCTGGCCTGAGCCTAGTTCAGCGAAGACGAGCATACGAGGGCGGGAGCAGTAGATCCCAGCTCTCTTCTCAAGAAGTTCAGAGGCGGCCCAAGCATCGTTTATCCAAACTGTTGGGTTGCGTCCGATCCAGTAGGTGATCAAAGGCGTGTTGTATTTCTTGGATAGTTCTTCAAAGTATATCCAAGGCTTGTTGTCGGGAAGCTGAAAGGTGTTGCCAATTATAGGGAAAGGGAGTGGCCCAGGTGGCTGATACATTAGGACTGTACATTCAAGTATGTGGACTGTGGACATACCATTTTCGATCTAAGATAGAGCATCCATGCGTAATCTGCAAGCACGCCTAAAACGGCCGTCGCAAATACCGCGAGGGCAACGTTAGAAGCGCCGAATTTGGAGATGCCATGCTGTAGATAGTGCAAAGGCAGTGCCCCAAACAGTTGCTCGATAGCCATGATCCAGATTCTCCGGTAGCCTTTTGTCTTAGTGAATGTGGCACAGATTTTACAGAACGCAAGCCAAGTGGGCGAACATCCAACGCTGCAAACATCAAACGTCGAAGAAGAATACCGGCCGTTAATTCCAGTAATTCAATCATCGAAACGCCTTAGCGCTCTCACGCATGCGTTGTTTGATCCAGTACAAATCAACCCCACATGGTGGTGGTGGGGCAGATATAGCCGGCAAATTGAGCGCATGGCAGACCGGGTGTGATAGCCTCTCGTCTTCCGAGTCATGGTGCAGCGTTGCTAGGATTCGATGCAGCGCCCCCGCGGAGACCTGACTCACGTGTTTTTATGTATTGGTTGGATAGTTATGTAGAGCCGTGTAAGCGACCGCCCTATCGTATTTATTCTCATTGTTGACATTGGATCTCAACATGAGAAAATACTAATTGGTCGGATATACCAACGGAGCAAGCCTTTCAGGTTGCGAACTCGAATTACGGCTCTCATGTGAAATGGCGTGTATAGCAAAAGATCTTCTTTGTTTCCTATGGTTCCATCGGCTTAGTTGTCAAGGTCTTTTTCTTTTTTTCCCCCTCTTTAACTTAATGGGTACTTATAAACCTATTGTTCCAAGCCTTGCAGTCCTCTGTGTTAAACATGTAGCTTAGGCAAACCAACTCCACATAGGAAGACATAACTATTCTCTAGGGGATTGGAGATTCGCTACCTTTTTTTAAGTTGCAATCATTCCAGCTTTTCGTTTACTGTAGCCGTCTATATCACGTACTAACGTTTACCCCATCAGCATCATATAGCTAGGTATAAGCGCATATCATAACACAGTTGCTCGTCTAAGCAGATTGATAACGTGAATCTGGTCACAGATCCCTCAGGTGGCTGGTACGGAGCGCACGCCGGCCCCCCAGATGCTGATATGCATGCCATCTTGCGAGCCTGGACCAGAGTCTTACTCTCGATCAAATCATATGTCCCTCAATTCAAAAACCCGAATGGTCGAATTAATCAGCTGCATTTCGCTCGCAGCTCAATTGGTCTCATGCCAGAAGACCGCAGTAGACCACACTGATGACCCCACCGTTGAACTCATGGTTGCACGGCGTTATCATCCCGAGAAAGTGGTCAAGCCGGCGAAGCGCCCAATGCACGCCCACGTCCATCGTGTGCTCTTGAGCTTAGACTTACCAAGTGCAGCAATTCTGTCGCGCGCTCCAGGTTTCTCATCCACAATAGGAGCAATGTTAAGGCCAGATGACAGGGCTGCAAAGGGACAACCTCAACGTTATTGGTGAGATAGGACCCACCCCCGCACCCGTCGCTCGCTAGCTCTGGGGAAGGACCCGCTATTATGCATGGGACTACCGGCAGATAATGGGACATGACTTGGCGGCAAGGTAGTCTGCAATTGTGATATGGAAGTAATACGATCTGCAGCAGGAGGGCTAGGGCATGTGTGTGTGCTTTGGAGTTGCCACGCGAGGTACATCAAGTCCCAAATATCCCGCTGTTTTTTCTGCGCAGAGGCCCTTGCTCGAGCAAGAGTCCCTTTCTTCATTGAATACACTTCACTTCTTTTAAAGTACCAGTATTTTGGAAGGATTAGTTGCGATACCTCCTTATTATTATCACCACGGCCTCCATCACGATGCCTGAAGCATCAACTGGCTCGGGCCTTTTAGAGAACTGGAAATGTCTCGCTGCATGCACTCTGGTATCAATGAGTCCGTTCCAGTATGGTATTGACTTCGGCGCAATCGGTGGTCTACAGGCCATGCCAGGCTTTCTTGAGGCAAGGGATCTCATTCACTTCATCCAAGGCACGCACTAACGAAAATTATAGGTTTTCGGACACAAAGACCCAAGCTCCCCGATAGGTTACAATATCTCCCCTGGTCGACAACAACTCATCTCTTCTCTCATGACCTTAGGGGCTTTCATTAGTTCCTCAGGTGCCGGTTTTGCTGCGACGTGGCTCGGACGCCGTCAGTGTCTCTGGATTGCGTCAGCACTGTGCTGCGTTTCGAATGTGATAATGATGGCTACGACCAATCTGTCTGGGATATACGCTGGTCGCTTTCTGATCGGTCTTGCCAATGGCTGGTATATGACCTTTGCACAACTCTACATCCAGGTACCGTCAACGATAATCCGCATAGAGAAACTTTGCTGATGTAGACATTTAGGAAAGTACGCCTGCCCGCTACCGAGGGCTGATGATCTCTGTCTTCCAGTCTTGGACATCCATCGGCACACTCATCGGAACCGTTGTCGACAACGCCACCCACTCGCTGGCTGGGAAAACGTCCTACCTCATCCCGCTAGGTATCATCTACATTGTTCCTGTTCTCATGTCGATCGGGCTTTTCTTCATTCCTGAATCTCCTCGCTGGCTTGTGCTAGTGGAAAGACATGCCCAAGCGAAGGAGAGCCTACTTTGGATGCGGCCTAATAAAGACGGGGTTGACGCAGAGCTGGACGACATACAAGCTGCGATCCTAGCGGAAAAAGAACTCGCTAGTAGTGCATCGTTCGTGGACATAATCAAGAACCCAGTGGATCGCCGCAGGACTCTTCTGTCAGTGGCAGCTGTCTCCATTCAGGCTGCTTCTGGAGCCATGTTCATGATTGCGTACGGAACATACTTCTTTGAAATGGCTCACGTGGGAAACGCTTTCCAGAACAGCTGCATTCTGACTGCGGTTGGCGTTACTGTGATCATCATAAACAGTTGCGTAATCTCGAAGATCGGACGTCGCCGTGTCTTCCTCATGATAGGCATGTTTGTCTGCGGTGTATCGCAGTTTATCGTAGCAGCTGTCTATCATGTGTCACCTGGCACTGTAAGCACTGGAAAGGTATGAGATTCCTTCAAACTGCACGAGATTCTGTAGCTAACATACCGCAGGTCATTGTCGGTATGTCCGTTGTTTATATCTGTGGTTACAACGGAATGGTAGCCACATATGCTTGGCTGGCAGGCGGAGAGATCCCCTCTCAACGACTTCGATCCTACACCTTTGGACTCGCAGCTGCAGTTGGCTTTGCTGGCGCCTGGTTGGCTACCTTCACGGCGCCCTACTTTATCAATCCTGATGCATTGAATTGGGGTCCTGAATACGGTATGCTTGCTTTGCTTCGTCTATTAATCTCCCAACTGACATAATTCAAAGGTTGGATCTGGGGCCCATCCTGTATGATCACCGTAATCTGGATCTACTTCTTCCTCCCCGAAATCAAGAATCGGACTCTCGAAGAAGTAGATGAGATGTTCGAGGCCAAGCTTCCTGCACGCAAGTTCAGAGAGTACACCTGTGTTGGGAGACACGTAAGCGATGAGAAAATTCTCTCTGAACGTGATAATGTGGAGGAGAAGGTTTGGGGAAATGAGAAAGCTGTTGCTGAAGCGACGGTGCATATCGAGTAACTGTGCGTTGGGAAGTATTATTCGCTTTGAGTTGCTACAAGTTAGGATCGGGCGTCTCTTCTGGCGTAGACCAGTACCCACCTTGGTTGAATGGGATGGTCCCCCTTGCACCTTCTGCAGCATACTATACAAGTCGAACAAGGAATAGTTTTTTCCAGGAGAGATTTAAATTTCCAATTCATCAAGGATTATTTTGACAACATCCTTCTTCTATGGTGATAATTGTTATATTCTGTATCCTGGACGTGTTTATCGCGATGACCTTTCCGTCCGCTTTAGCTCACCGTCCTTTCAATTCTCCTATATTAACAAAGCGAACCTTACAGCCGGAAAACTTACCTCTAATAGATCTCGACTCACTTTGACCAAAGAAACTTTGATGTTACCTTCATGTCTGCATGACACCGTATAAATCAGGCTGGCAATTTCACTCTTGAGCCTCAGTCACAGTGGACCACAAGAGCGATGTTCATCTAATCCTATTTCTTCTCTTATGCGTATATGTATCTAACACTCTATTGTGTATGCCTACCGCTTATGCTGAGGCCTTTGCGATTACCTCATCTCCAACCTTTTCCGCATGCTCTTCTGCATCATGCAAGAAAATCCAATCCTCTCGTGGAAACTGGATGGTAGTGGGGTCCTTCTTTACCTTTTCCCAGTCCGTATTGTGCCACATATCGCGCGTGGTCTCACCCGTCTTCTGGATTTTGCAGACCCTCTCATATCTAATATCCTGGTATGCTCGCAATCCACCTCTGATATTGTATTTCCCAGCCTTTCTCAGCACTATTGCTAGCGTGACCCCGTCTTCCAGAGCTTGTGTAGCACCTTGTGCACTAGTGGGCAAGAAAGGATGCGCAGAATCGCCGAGCAGACAGATGCGTCCGTGTCCCGATGCGGTTCCATATCCCGAAACCCAATTTGGTAGTGGGTCGCGGTATACGAGTTTCCAGTCCACGAGCTTGTCTTCGGGAGTTTTCGAGATTATCTTTGTGCACATTGGGTCCCAATCGCGGAGGACTTCCTTTACTTCTGAGAGCTTGCCAGGGAAGGACCAAGATTCGTCGATATCATGTTCGTCGCGATGGGTTAGGACCCAACAGCAGTCGCTCCCGTTTTTCAAGGTGCTGAAGAGGAAATGCACATCGGGCCCTATGTAACTTCTTAGCTTCCTTTCGAAATTAAAAATGAGTAGAAACTGGGAACCCACCTATCCAGCCATTAAAAGTGTCGCCATTCTCACAGAATTGTTTTGTTTCAGGGTCTGCCAACATATCTTTGTTACTAAACCAAGATCGCCACACAGCGTAGCCAGAAGACTTTGGCTTGTCCTCATACCCTAGGACGAGTGTTCTGGCCCTACTCCTCACACCATCGCTGCCAACTACCACGTCGCCATCTATTTTTGTGCCATCTTCGAGCATAATCCCCGCGGCATCCTCGGTCTCCCAGTAGTTTTCGACCCGTTGACCCAGTAGGATCTCAACGCCAAGTTCCTTTGCATAATTAAAGACAATCTCATGCAGCTCTCCCCGGTGGCCATTGAACATGGGTGCAGAGTCATTTCTTGGGGGAGTCTTTTGATTGATCACGACTTCACCTGTGTCCCATTTATGAATGTTGAATCCATAATCCGCCAGATCGATGGAGATCTTGCGCATGGCTTGCGCAATCTCCCCGTTCTTCCATCGAGCAAAAATGCGCCCGCCATTAGGACCAAACGTGATGATGTCGCCTAGGATCTTCAAAGAAGGGAACGATTCGTATATAATTGGTGTATGGCCTTGCCGAACACATTCGATGGCTGCTACGAGACCACCGAATCCAGCACCGACAATGATGACCTTAATGCCAGTCTTCGGCTTTCCGTCAATCGTTTCTGAGGCGGTCATCTTGGGGAACTTCGACTCGTCGATTTTGGCACGTAGAGGCATGCGTTGGTGATTTGGAGATAAGAGACGGAGTCAATCAAACAGAGGGTGTCCGGCAATAGTCGAGGTACAGATAGGTCTTGTGAAACGCGTTCGCAGCTGCAGGACAATACCTCCAGGGTAGTGGGGCACCGTGACCCCGGTTAAACCCCACGATCAGCCCATACAGGCACATTCAGAATCAAGACTACATCGAAGTAGTCTGACTGATTATCGATCTAGGCAAGATGTCTCCGAAGCTTCTAACAGCCGATGCCCATCTGCATTGCCGTAGGCGATGGCGTTTGGTAGTCAGTTAGAGTTATGTTAGTAGCACATCTTAAGCATGACCTGACATGCTGGTGGGGAGCCTTGTCTAAAAGGATACGGAGGCCATTGACGCGTGACTTGTCTATCTTGGCTTGGAGGAGTGATGCCCCACAATGTTTCGAGGTTCCCCGCAGCACGACCCCGCAGAGTGGGATGAATTGCGCTTGCCTGCATTCGGACGACCACCTCGATAGGTACCCTTCCTCCGTCCCTCGGCAGAATCACGATATCAGATGACAAGGTATCTACATGTAGGTATTCAGCATGACCATTATTCAGGAAGGTGACTGCCTGGTTTTCCCATTGGTGAATCGATAAGCCCTGTTTTATACGATGCTGTGGAGCTTGCATCATTCGCAGCAGAAAGACTTAAGAAGTATTAAACCCATACTTGGGGCTTCGCTTTGACATACAGTACCATTGTTGGGTACCAGGAAGACACAGGAGCCTGTGTATGCTAGCCGTTTAGAGAGACATGTCCACATTAACCCATCCCGAATGGAACCAGGAGACAGGAGGCCTTGAGGTCGCAAACGCGTTTGCGGCGCAAATCAAAGACAAAGTTGGTGAGTTACTCCTAAATCCATCGAGAGTTGAAAGTTAACATTTTCAGTCCTCGTCACGGGTGTTTCGCCTGAGAGCATTGGTTCCTCAACAGCCTTCAGTATTGCGTCACAACAGCCATCTCTCTTGGTTCTTGCTTCTCGTACCCAGTCAAAGCTTGATGCCGTCAAAAATTCGATCTTTGATGCCTTTCCCGGCGTCAATGTACAAACAGTTCCCCTGGATTTAATGTCGCAAGAATCCGTTCGGAAGGCTGCTTCCGAAATCGATACATTAACCCCCACATTAATGTCATCATCAACAACGCAGGAATCATGACTCTCAAGCGCCAGTTGACTAAAGAAGGGATCGAAGCGCAGTTTGGGTCGAATCATATTGGCCATTTCTTGTTGACGAAGCTGCTGACGCCTCAGTTGATTGCTGCAGCAAAGTCGGACACCACAAGCACTTCACGAGTGATCAATCTGACTAGTTTGGGCCATAGACTAAGCCCCATTCGCTTCCATGACTACAATTTTGAGGGCAAAGAGATACCACCGGAAGAGCAGCACCCGCCTCTTCCACCCATATTCTCTGGTGTTCAAAATGGCGCTTATAATGGATACGTATCCTACGGCCAGGCAAAGACCGCAAATATCCTTTTCTCCGCGGAACTGAACAAGCGTTTTGGTGACAAGGGTGTCATCAGCTATGCGGTACACCCAGGATGTAGATATGCACTTCCCTTAGCGAAAGGAAGTTCACTTCCATGCTGACTCTGTACAGCCATATGGACAGGCTTGAGTCGAGACCTGGATGCAGACGGCGAAGCAGCAATACGTGCTACAAGCCCGTTCTGGAAGAATCATGACCAGGGTGCTTCGACGACTTTAGTGGCAGCTTTCGATCCTGCTTTACAAGGTATGGTAGTGAGAGCAGCCGTAGTTTGGCCGCAGCTAACCGGCAAAAAATAGAACCTAGAGGAGTGCTCTTACATAACTGCCAAATCTTCGATGCTGCACCACATGCAATTGATCCGGAAATTGCAAAGCGATTATGGGAATTGAGTGAAACGCTTGTTGGATCTGCTGTAAGTGAGCAAGGACACTTGTAGTTACAATCGAAAGATCGCATCACACGAGGCACATCAATGATGATGAGTGCGACGGTGTAATAAAGTATAGAACTCGAACCTTTTCAAGATTGAATATATTGAAACGTATTGAGGTGTAGCTCTCGACCACGAGTGAAGGCTTGTGTTTGGACCACAGGGTTCACGATGGACCTACACAGCCAGTGCATGTCTATTGTAGATGCGGATACGGTCCATCCGGTGAGTATGTGCGAAAAAAACCGACAAACGACGGACAGATCAACCGCCGCTCGCCTCGCTTTCCTCGAATAGTGATGGGTTTCCAACTTGTGTCACAGGGTTTGCGCTAAACATTCTAGCCCCTCTGTGCTCTTACCTTCCGAACTCCACAACTGGTAAAGTCGTCCGTCTAGCAATTATTTTCCGGTCTAGCGTCAGGGCCTATCCTCGTTAGATACCGGACCGGGCCTTGTTGGTGGCATCGGAAGATGCTGGCGTGAACGATAAGCAGAACAGCTTGGTAGATCCAGCACTTGTGGCGGCGGCGAAATGCGTTATTCTCCTATTCTAGCCAGCCCTATGCGTGTGGAAACTGTGGAGCAGGAACATGAGATTGATATTTCGACGAGTTAGAATTGAGGTCTGGGGGCGCGTGACTCGAGTGAACGAAAGGAACTCTTCCAGGTGGGTCTTCGTATTCCTCTTGATCTCTTGGAAAAAACTGGGATTATTCACCATGATAGGATGGGATACTGTTTTTGCCGTAGACTACATATCTAATTCTCCTGGACCATTCTTATCTGCGACAAAAGGCCCGATCTGACCACAAGGCGATGACTGAGATCGTCACACTACATCCGTCGCGTGTGCCACAACATAAATTGACGCCTGTTGGGGGCCTTAAAAGGCGGCGGCAGCTGTCGAAGTCGACGGGATCTAAGACTTCCGCAGGCATTTATAGTTGTTATAAATCGGATCCCGCGGCAACAAATTAACTCGATGCGTCTTTCTAGTGATTTCGAGCCACTCAAATATATTCTTGGCTTTGGAATAATGGTATTCACTCGTGGCAAACGTGCTCTATTCATCGTAAAGGGTCCAGAAGCCCCCGAGGGGCAAGACCTTTATTTCAAATGACATTCACATCCAATCAGCCAGGAGAATTATGCTGAAACGTCGGGGAGCTGCGGCATTGATTCAAGTAGCGGCAGATCATCAAGACTTGGGGTTGAGGTCCCACATGGCTTTCGGGTGGCCGAGAAGCCCCGATTATCGTCACTTTAGGATGTTACAGCTAACACGGCCTCTAGAACATTAGCCAAAGGCCAACTTATGTCGAGGTCTCTCGAAGGCTTTTGCTAGTCTTGCTGCTCCCAATTTACCTCGCAATCGTAATGCAAACTTCTCACTGTTCCAACATATCTTCTCCTTAACAAGCTGGACGTCTTAAACTACTTTAGCAGGCATTGCTCCCGAACCACCATATCTGCACTTGTGCAGCGGTGTACCACATCTTTGGAAAGATGAAGTACATCACGTTATTATTGTACTGCATGCTGCCGATCACTGCCTACGCACAAGGTCAAACGGGTTCCGATCTTTTGAACTACGCTATAGAAAAGTTACCACCTTGCGCGGTATGTACGCCAGCATTCTGACAGGTCGACATACTGACTTTGTGGTTAGCTAAACTGTACACTGTCAATCGTTAGCAAGTCAGAGTGCGAGCTTACAGACTTCGAGTGTATCAAACACAATGATAAACTTCTAGATGACCTGAGCGGATGCGTCAGGGCCAGTTGTAGTGTCAGAAATGCTTTGAGTAAGTTGATTCTTTACCTCTTCTGGGATTTCCGACGTTGATGGTTATAGCCGCAAAGAAGTTTCTCTCGCAGTTGATGAACGCGCCAGTGCGCAATGTATCAAGAATGGGCACACTGGCATGCCTCATAATCGGCGGTGCATGCGTCATAACATGGATCGTTCGAGTAATCTCCCGCCTGCCGTGCGTTGGAGCAGGACAATGGGGCCTTGATGACTGGGTGATGGCAGCGGCTATGGTAAGGCAGAATACGCTGACAGGTCGACTTATGAAGGCTGATTTGTCATAGATGATAATCATTCCGCTCACTTTCTGCGCGTACATCTGTGAGTCCTTCTAGTTCAAGATCTTTACACTATAAACTCTAACTAGTGCATTAGTGAATCAAATCGGGTTGGGTCAAGACATGTGGATGGTGCCATTCGACAACATTACAAAAGTTCTAGAGGTATGATACCGTTACAGCATGTTTTGTGGAGTAAATCACTAATGAAACCAAGATCTTTTATTTCACAGAGCTACTATATTTGGCGGCCATCGGTTTGACTAAAATCTCGATCCTCCTCTTCTACCTCCGAATATTTCCGCAACGAGATCTCCGACGAGCAATCTACGTCACGATTGTATTCTGTGTTCTATATATCATAAGCTTCGTCACAGCAACAGCACTCCAATGCATACCTATACGTATAGCGTGGCAACGATGGGATGGCGAGCACGATGGACAATGCATCGACTTCAACAGGCACGTCTGGGCGTCCGCAGGAATCAACATGGTGCTTGATATAGTTATCATCATTCTGCCAATACGACAAACGGCGAAACTCGCCATGTCTCGACGACGCAGATTCGGCGTAATGTTCATGTTCTTGGGTGGAGGATTGTGAGTTCTTCCTAACCTTCCGCCTTGAATCCTGCTAACCTGCGATAAGTGTCACGGTTGTCAGTGTTCTCCGCCTAGGGTACATGGTAGAATTTGCGCACACGACGAACGTGACCTGGGACTACCTGCCAGTCGGAGTTTGGTCTGCGGTCGAGACACACGTGGGTGTTGTAGTCGCCTGCATGCCTGCCCTTCGTTCACTCCAGACATTGATCAGCTCCCGGCTGTGGCCCAAAACACCACAAAGTAATGGCTACTACGAAGATGGATCGAGGGGTAATTCTAAAAAGAGCTACGGGAAGAATTCGAAAGCATGGGGATCAAAGTCCGATCGCTCCCGACTGAGCTCCTTAAGCCGGAATAAGGTGGGAAAGCAAGAATTTCTCGAGCTGAACGACTACGGAGATTCGAAAATGTTTCCAGGACGCGATGGTAGCCCTACCGACGGTCTGTCGCAGTCATTTAATTCCAACGAGGATATTATGCCGCTCGCCATCACGCGAGCTCCAACTGGCCAGATATCGGATGGAATTATGGTGCAGACGGAGTACAGTGTCGACCGAGAAAGTGTGAAGTCAAAACATTTTCGGAAAAACGAATTGTAAGATAAACGGATGTAAAGATATCAAGGGGTTGTAAGACAGTGAGAAAAATATCTTCTTGAAGGCAGGGTCCGAATAATTTGAGCTCCTTTACGTGAGCTATCTCTAGACAAAAAGCAATCACGGCTTCTCTCTACCTCGCGCAGGCGATCATTTTTTCGGTTAACGCATAATATCTTAGTACTTTAGCGACAGAAGGCTTTTCTTTTTTAATCGCGCCTTCATGGGAGTCAATCTGGGTCTACAGTGCGGCTGGTCGCTCAGCCGTCACCATAACAAATTTCCATCCATGCGAAATCGCATGATGGAGATCTGTGCCCCCCAGATTTTCGATGGACATAGCCGAGCGCCAGTCCGCATTCATATCCACAGGAGATCTCACCTTACCGCAATAGGAATTACTAGCGTGTCAGTACCTGGTTCTAGATCGCCGGACAGGGCTCGCTCTCTAAAGGTTACCCAAACCATCTTAGACGTAATGACCACGCAAGATTCTGGCGTTGTAGGATTGTATGTGGCGCTGCTGAGATGGGTCACTACAATTTGGTATTTTCTTTCGCTCAGGGAGAGTAGGCTTGGTGTGGGACAGCTCATGTTCCTATAAAACTGGGCCGCTGCTGTTGCAGTGGTTTCTGTCCGCACGCAGCAACTTCACGTTCATTGATTGTGTTTGCTACGGCGTCGCCGCGTTTCCGTCCAGATTCTCTGGCACTGTCACTCGTTTTACAGTATAACTATCTCTAATATTTAATTAATAACCAAGTCAGCATTATTATGCGGTCACTCCTTTTGTGGACCCTCGCGTCCATTCCATCAATCCTCGCCCTCAAAGTCAGCACCTCAGGCCGTTGCGGTTTAGAGGTTGGTCTCACCTGCCGCGGAAGTTCTTTTGGGGAGTGCTGCTCCTCGCACGGTTACTGCGGCTCCACGCCAGCGTACTGCCAGAGCGGATGCCAGTCTGGCTTCGGTAAATGCGGAACCACATCCTCCCCCAGCAAGCCTATAGTCAAGGTATCCAAGGACGGAAGATGCGGTGGATACGCCGGATACACTTGCCAGGGATCGGTTTTTGGAAACTGCTGCAGTAAGAACGGTTACTGTGGTAAGACGTCGAACTATTGTGGCACCGGCTGTAATTCTGCATTCGGCACTTGCGGTGTCAAGCCATCGTCCTCGAAGCCTTGCAGCAGCTCTAAGGCCCGGCCTACCTCGACTCGTGCGTCTTCTGCATCATCTTATGCTACTCCAAAGGTATCGAAAGATGCACGTTGCGGAGCCAGCTATGGGAAAATGACTTGCATGGGCTCCAAGTGGGGGAACTGCTGCTCAAAGAACGGATACTGGTAAGCCGGATCGGAAACACTGGTCCTCTGTGAATTGATGCTAATACTCTTCAAAGTGGTTCTACTGATGCATACTGTGGCCAGGGGTGCCAATCAGGATATGGAAAGTGCGAATCAATTCGCAAATCCTCATCCACACGCGCCTCATCTTCAACCTCGACAAAGTGCACAACGTCCTCGACTCGTGTTTCTTCTTCCTCCTCGACAAAGTGCACTTCCTCGTCCACTCGTAGTTCATCATCTTCAACGACGAAATGCACTACTTCCTCGGTTCGGGTTGCAACATCGTCCATCCGTTCGTCAGTCCCATCGAGCTCTGGACCATCTTCAGCATCATCCTCCGCGTTCTCTTCAGCGTCCCCTTCGTCGATCAGCTCTTCGCCTTCTTCGTATATCTCCTCCTCTGCGTCAATTACTTCATCTTCTAGTTCATCTGCATCGAGCAGCGCCTCGTCCAGCTCGTCGGAATCAAGCAGCGCTTCCAGCTCATCTGAGTCAAGCACTGTCGTTTCCTCTTCAACAAGCTCATGTGTACCAACTACAGATGTCACGACTGAGACTGTCACTTCGACCACTACTACGACAGCTTACGAGACTGTGCAAACTGAGGTCACCGAGACTCAGACTTTGACCGATACCGTCACCAATTCAATCACTACCACTTATGGCACTACAACCGCCACTGCCGACGCGGTTACAGTCACGGAAACTGAGTAAGCTCAAACTTTAAGTAGCTTATATGCAATTCTAACATATCCACAGGACATCCACTACCACAACCTGCCCCAGCACATCCACGATCATCCCACGCGGCGTAAACGCACGCCTGATCGCCACAACCTTCCTCGCTCCCATCCCTGACAGCTCCTGCACTCCGGTCCTTTCAACCACCACGGTAACCACTACGACTACCGTCACCGTCACCGAGACCGGCACAGCGACCTCAACCGCCACCGCCCAGGCCACCGACACCATCACAGAGGAAGCCACCATCAGCGTGCTCGCCACCACCACTACGACCCCAACCACCACAACCACCACCACGGCCATCGCCACCGAGTCCTCCTGCCCCTGCACCGCCCCCTCCGCAACTTGCAACAACCAGTGCGTAAACCTGCTCACTGACCCCAACAACTGCGGTGCGTGCGGCAACGTCTGCGCCTCAGGTGGTTGCTCCAACGGGCTGTGCTCCAACCCCCGGTGTGCCTCGTCCTCGTGCTCGAACTACATCTACTGCGGCTCGGGTTGCATCTGCGGATCCACGAGCGATGGCGGTGGCTTGTGTGTGCCGGGTAGCACGTCGTGTGGGTCGCCGGCGTGCAGCGCGAACACGGACTGTGGACCAAACCAGCTGTGTGTGGTTGGTACGTGCTGCAGGGGTGGAGGTGGTATTTGCGTAAGTGTGCGGACTACTTGCGCGAATAATGCGCTGCCGCGGATGGTGTTTGTGAGGGGGTTGGGAGGGGGGATACGGTGATGGGGTAGGTAAGGAAGGTATACATGTGGGGGGAGTTGTATTGGATGGATAGACCATCAGGTGTTTTGAATACTGCTACAATCACTATACATGTGTAGTCTGGGCTGGTTGTCCTTCCGTAGCCTACTCAATGTAAACCCATGCCACCTAGTCCTCCCTATATCCCTATAGCACTTCGCCTCCGTGACAGTGGTAGTAACAGGGTTGTTGCTGCTCCGGAAGTCCAGGCACGATGTCGATAACCTGGCTAAAGGCTCCAAGATGACGTCTAAGAGAAAGGCCCGAGGAAGTTCCTTGCAATCTCGCTCTTCCGTAACGAACTTCAGGATGGTCATCCGAATATTTCATTGCAGCGATAATAGTACCTGGAGCAACTCCGTGTCTTGCGTTCATGTTCACTCTCGCCAACACGCACGAGCGAGGCGGCAGGCGCGCGTCGGAAGAACGGTGTACCGTAAGATCCAAAGGTTGCTGGGAAAGACTGGCCTAGGGTAGCAGAGCCGGCCTGACTGCTGTTGTCAGATCTTGTCATTGGAAATCTGGGCAGAGCCATGCTAACACGGGGTGGGTTGGAAAGAGGAGGGGGGAGGGTCGTTCCTGTCTCTTTTGCAGACGACCAACCGCACCACCTTCTGGCCGTCTCTTGCAGCCCCGCGATGATCTTTTCCAATTCACGAGATATTTGGCGTATACGTCTCTGTCTTGTGTCATTCCAATTTTTAATCATTGTCTTCCCCTATTTGCCACCATCAACTCGATGCATGCTGCGTAGTGCATATATATTACAGATCGGTCTACTCGCCAGCAGACACAAGCGCTCAACGCAAGAAAACACGCTCGCTTAATCAACATGCGAAATCGAAAAGGGAAACACGCAAAACGAAGACAAACGCGATGGGGACGAAAGAAAGTTCGCCCAACTAGCAAGTATAAGACCTAAATAACGCCGAGCGGGTATCGTACAGGATATGCCTTGCATGAACATATGACGGTTGGAGTCATTCAATGAGAACAATAGGGAAATGCTGAAGGAAAGAGAGGCACAGCCTGATCGGCCGTATCGTCGTGCTCGTGCTCGT
Source organism: Pseudopithomyces maydicus (assembly GCA_026873275.1). Lineage (NCBI taxonomy): Eukaryota > Fungi > Ascomycota > Dothideomycetes > Pleosporales > Didymosphaeriaceae > Pseudopithomyces > Pseudopithomyces maydicus. Next base: position 749,859 of record JANTUC010000003.1, on the reverse strand, counting down.
GCTCGTACTATCCGTCACCTTTTTTCAACTCGTTGCTTCGTACGAGGACCGTTTCTCGCTGAGAGACAACTCGCTTAGAAAAACCCGAGGCGGCACTCTCCTTCGGTGTCGCCCAGTCGTCAGGGCTCATCACATCCTCCACGTCGCTTTCCAAACTGCCCTCTGTCCATGATCGTTCCCTCCCCTCACTCGCCCGTGGGGTGTTTGCCTCGTTGCTAGTGATGATGGCATCCGGACTGGGTGTCGGATAGTTTGGGCTAGTTGTGTTGATGAACTTGTGCACCAGGGCATGCAAGTCCGCGAGATCGCGTTGAAGGGTAGAAACTTGCGTTTCCAGCACCTTCCTTGCAGTGACCTCCTGCTGCAAAGCCATCTTCAACGTATCGAGCTGAGCCCTTAGATCAGGCGGCGTGAGCTGTCGTTGCCGAGCTGGGTCCTCGTTGACGGCAGAGAGTGGAGGGTGGACAGGCGAAGCAGGGGGCGATTTCTCTTCCCCGTACTGCCGGAGACCCAACGGGTTGTTGGAGGATCTGCTGGTCGAATGGTGAGAGCCCTGCCGCTGGCTCGAGGCAGAAGAAGAGCGATTGCGCGAGCGTCGGCCCTTGGGCGCGTTCTCGAGGATGATGGTCTGTCGATTCGTCTGGCCTGACATGCGACGGACCGAAGCATCCAAAGTGCGCATATTCTCCTCCAAATGCTTCACCCTGTCTTCGATAGAAAGGCGTTTCTCGTGACGAACAGGTGGCGCCTCAGGTTGCTCTGAATCGTCATCGTCGGAGAAATCGCTTCGAAGGTTTCCGAAGTTGAATGCTTCCACAGGAAGCGGGTGTGCAACCTGCAGGCTTTCATGGTCTTTTTGCGTCACGACCGTGGGCGCGTGCACAGAAACAGACTTTGTTACTACCTCTTCGAGTTTGGGGAGGTCCTCTTGGGCGGCAGCACTTTGCACTGTCTCCACGGTTTGTGCAGTACGCGGCCGCGGCGTGGCCGTGCTGTAAATACTCCCGGATGCATAGCTGTTTCTCCAGTACCGTATTTCCTCGCTGCGTCTCCGTTCTACAGACGGCCTGCCCTTGATCAGTTCACGCAAGTTTCCTGCGCTTCGTGACCTGCGCTTCTCTTGCGCTGCATCGGTTGCCTGCCGCATATGAGGTGGGCTGGAGAGTGCGATGCCAATCTCAGGTGAGGGAATAAAGTCACCATCTGGTTGTTCATTCCAACTCTCCAGTTGGTGGACGCGTCCGTTCAAGCTCTGGGTTTCCGAGATGGTATGAACGTCTGGGAGGGTGGCGCGCCGGCGGCCAGTTTCAGGGGACGGTCCCTCGAACATGAGATATTCATGTTGTGGGCTAGCTTCTTGGGGGGCGTTCACATTCATAGGGAATGGAAGATGCTGGCCCAAGGGGTTGATGAGCGTGGGCTCTTCAACAGCTAGGTCGGAGATCCGGCCGCGACGAATAGGCGTCTGTCTTTCCGAAGAAGCACTGGTCGCCACGATTTCCTATCAACGTTAGCATTTCACCAGGCGTCTTGGGCTTGGTCACCGTACACTGTCGCGTTGTGGTTTCCGTGGCGTCTCCGTTCGCTGTACTGGCGAGACTCCATACTCGTCCGACTCATCCCTACTCTTTCGTCCAAACATCTTTCGAAAGACATTGCGAATACCGCTCTTTCGCTTTTTCTTGTTCGAAGTCTGGGTAGGCGTTTCTGGGGGAAGCGGGATAGGGCTTGAGATGGGCATAGGCTCTGTAGCACTTCGCCTGTGTCTCTCTGGCGTACTTTGTGTCGGAATAGACAGTTGCGTCGGCGGAGATACCCGACGTTCAGGTTCCTGTTGCAATGTCTCCTGTGTTTGGACCGAGGTTTGGGGGTGAGTTTCTGCCCGGGTAACTCCTATGGTAGGCGATGAAATCCGAAGTTGGTCCGGTTCATGGTGTGCAGGTTGGTACGCAGAGGTGTCTTGGGTTGGCTTTGGAGAGAGTTTTCCGTGTTTCTCGAATTCCTCCTCCTCTTCCTCGTTCAAAGGCATGTCTTCGGTGAGGGGTATAGGTCCACTGATCTTGAGGTCGCCCCGCCGAATAGCCTCGGCCTTCCAACTCGAACGCTGGAAAGCGGCCGGGGGTTAGCAGGCGCACTCATGTTGGGCCGGGTAGAATCGTCCTGGATGAGCATGAAAGCGAAGTGGTCGTCGACAGAGCGGACGAAAGCAAGAAGATGCAGAGATGAAACTGCCAGGAGCAGCGTCAAGCTGCAGCTGGCTGGACAAAAGTTAGAATTCTGACTAGCATATCATGGCCCTAGACGGTGACGCATGGGCAACTAGACATTAGACAGAAGCGCAATCCCCAGCGTGGAGTCGCAGTAGGGTTCTCGAAAAGCCCCGATGACGGCCCCGCAATGGATCAGTGGATGGCGCAATTAAAATGGCGAAAGCTAAGAATGCAAAAGAGACTAGAAGAATAAAGGAGCGAGTGAGGGTTCCTGAGACCGAAGGCGAAGAGCAAGAGGGACGACACCACGGGCGGGAACAGCGTATAAGTATCAAACGCAAGCGTCATGCACAGGGGCAGCGGTGTGAATGGAGGGGCGGGAAGGGCATGCCGGACTATGGATGGCGCATAGCGAATGGAGCGAGCGGACCGTGTTGTTTGCAGGCCCTCGGGGCTTTTGCAGAGATTATAATGGCACGATGGTCGGGAAAGGCTAGCAGGCAATATCAAGCAAGCACATGCGTGGGAACAGAGGTTGGATCGCTGCATGCATGAGTGAAAAGGGTCGATAGGCTCCAAACAGGCCGCGGCAGGCGAGGATTGGAGGGCGCGTGCGCGCGTTTCAGAGCTGGATAGCGGAGGTGGAGGGACGAGAAGAGGCAAGGCGCAGACAGGGCAGCCGTCGTAGCGAGGCGGCAGCAGGCGGTAGCAGGCGGTAGCAGGCGGTTCGATGGCGCACCAGGGCGGTGCTCCGACAGACAGCGCATGCGTGTGGGTACATGGGTAAATGGGTACATACATACATGGACAGCGCGCCCGAGGCACGGCCATGACGCTCGCGGTACGGTACGTTTCGAGGGCTGTGTGGTGCTGTGTGGTGCCGTGTGATGTCGCCGCCGTGGGTGGTGGCTGGACCCTGGGAAGCCCATAGGGAGGTACCGGTACTACCTAGTGCCCACTGCCCACTGCCCACTGCCCACTGCCCAGCTGCCCAGCTGCTGTCGCGACAACGGCCGTTAAGCGCGATGGCGCTGGCGCTGTCAACTGGTGCCATCTAGCGTGCGTCTACTGCATCGCTTGCAGCGTGCATGGTTGAGCCTCGACTCTCCAGCAGGAGACGGCGGTCGGAGACGGTCGGTGGGTATCATCCATCTACAGCACCCAGGTACTCCATGTCTGTATCGATAGAGCAGCAACGTGGCCAGCCCACCGGTTTCATCACGGACCCCCCGTTAACGTCAACACGCCGAGGACGGGCACGTCGAGCGCCCGCCCGCCTGTTCGCTCTGCCCTGGCGTCGCCATTGTGTCATGCAAAGCAAACATGCTAAGATGGCGCGCAGAGGGCAGCAGCTCTAGCTCGGATGGCGCGCAGAGGGCATCTACCTAGCTTTGGCTTGGGTGGCGCATGAAGAACCGCGGCCGTCGCGTCGTATTGCGTCTATCTAGTCATTGTTTTTTTCGATAGGCTGTGCGTCCCCGGCGTTTGACTTTGAGAGTGAGACTCGCCTCTCTGCAGCCAAGTCACGCCGCATGCACACGTCCTCCTGTCATCGCCGCAACCCCGCCGGTGGAGTCGCCGCTGCAGATGATGCTGCTCCCCGGCCCGTCCTAGGTAGAGCCTCAGCCGGGCGGTGAAGCCGTGCACAGCGCTCATCCAGCACCTGGTTCGTCCACGTATACGTCTGCAATGTTGGGATACCGCAGGTCAGCATGCTCCTCCAGGAAGTCCATCCACGCCTTGAGAAACTTGCTGCCCCTGTGTGCACGCTGGTTAACAGGCTGGCCGCAGCTGGAGCGGAACGTGGTCCGCAAGACGTTACACGAGCGCGAGGGGGTCAAAACGAACCACGGCGTCGGGTCACGTCCAATTACAGCAACACGAAACAGTACGTACCTGCCAACCGTCTCCGAATCTCCAATGACGCAGAGATGCCTTTTGGGACGCGTCATGGCCACTGCAACCCGTGAGTGACCTGTCTGTGTGCCTGTGGAACGGGGCCTGTCTCCTACCGTTCAGCCTGCGCTTCTCCCCCAGGAACCCAACCTCGTGGTCTGCGTTGCTGCGCACGAGGCTCACGATGACAGCCTCCTTCTCGCGCCCCTGGAACCCGTCGACCGAGCCGAGCTCCATGCCGGGATATGCTTCTTTAAGCATTCCAGAAAGCAATGCTACCTACACCACAAAGTCAACCTCGTTCCGGACACGGGCCGTCCAAATCATGCGGCAGATGTTATGCATAGCCCCACAAGAGCACCCGCCTTACCTGGGCATTGTATGGCGTAATCACGGCAATGTCCTCTGCTTTGACGCCGGCACTTATGAGATTGTTGACATGCACCTTCACCAGCGCTGCCTCCGCCTCGTTGGATTTGCTGTCCCCCAGGCTCATGCCCTTGCCACCCTTCCTGATCTCCTCGTCCTCGTTCTTCTCGGGGAAATCGCCCCCCTGCGTGTCCCAGAACACAATGGGTTCGCGTGTGTCATCGTTGTCCTCGACTTCATATGGCACATCTTTCAGCAATCTGTCTTTGACGGCGTCGGCGGCCACAAGTTTCGAATCGTACAATTCCGCCGACGGAAATTGCATAATGCGTTCATGCATGCGGTACTGCGTGGTCAGCATTCGCTTTATAGATGGGCCATGAAGGGCGAGCAGTCTGTCAAACAGTGTTGTCTCTAGTGTCGTGTTGGGTGCTACCGGCATGACCGCGTCGCCATTTCCGTCACCTGTGACTGTAGTGATTTGACCCTTAACCTTGTGACCGTCCTTTGATTTCTTTGCTTTGGATTCCTTGGAATTGAGTGACTTGATAGTCGGCGGTAGCTGGAGATGATCACCTGCAAGAACTAGCTTGCCTGCTTTGACCCATAGCAGTGGAACCCAGCATTGGGCTTCCAGAGCTTGACTTGCCTCGTCAACGATTACGACATCAAATTCTTGGTTTTTGAGATGGAAGCCCCCGGCTCCATGCAGAGTTGCTAGTACGACCTTGCTGCCACGGATTAAACCATCGACGCAGCGCCTTTCCCGCTCTCGGTATTCCTTACGAAGCTCCTTCATGTCACTGTAGATCTGTCGGCGCTCCTTGGCGTTACGAGTCTTACGGATAGAGCCCTGCTTATCATCCATCTCTTTTCTAATGTCTTGAACAAGGGCCGCAGCTTCCGATGTACGGGTGAGAACATCAAGGGAATGGCTCAACACAGAGGGCAGCAAACGTGCTGGATGGCCCAAACGTAGCATGGGGACCTTGTGCGGAGCCAGCCGCTCCACAATATTGTCCACTGATATATTTGAAGGACCACACACCAAAAGGCGTAGATTCTGTTTGAGTAGTTGCAAGATCAGCTCAATTAGAGTATGCGTCTTTCCAGTGCCTGGGGGACCGTGAATCAACGCTACCTCCCGCGAGGCGAGAGCAAACCTAACAGCTTCCTTCTGGCTATCGTTCAGAAACGGATCTTTCCATTCGAGCTTATGAAGAGGATTAGAGGGATCATTCAGGTCTGATGGAAGAGGTGAAGGAGAACCTTGGCCAAACAGCACACGCATGAAAGGTGAACAGTCCTGATCGGGCAGCTTCTGGAGATTGCTCATAGTCTGGTTCATCCTCTTGTAAGTGATGTCGTTGGCCAACTTGACGAGCCATAGCTTTCCACTGCTCGGAACATCGGCGTCTTCCTTGTCGAGCACGATTTCGATGTTCTCCCGCTTTACACGAAGAACAACGCCTTCAACGCCCTTCTTCGCCAGATCCCGTTTCTCAAACTTCTTGGCGCTTCCAGCGGGCTGCTCTTGTACGCCGACGATATCGCCGACCCTGATGCCATGCTCAGGAATATCCGCCTTGTCGCCTTTGGGAACGACGGCAGGGTCAAGTGCGAGCTCGACAACGGTTTTGCCGCCAAGACCGGTGCGCATGGAAGAGACATTGAGATTGAGGATTGCAAGTCCAGCGCGGGCAAGGGCTGTCGGGGTATGCGAGGACAGGAGAGCGTTGGTCTCGGCCAGCTCGGCTTGCAGTTCCGCGTCCAAGAGGACCAACTGGTTCGCTGCGAAAGAGGGAATGTCAGTTGGATTCGGCATGGCGTCGAGTCAAGTGTGAAGCTTTTGGGTAGTTGATCTACTCAAATGCCGCGGGGTGTTAAGTTTCAGTTTGCCCCACGACCCTGTCTGGTTTGGACTGTAAACCTTAAAAACTGTATCGGATCATCACAGGGACAGGTGAGACGGTTAACGTGACGGTACCTGCAGCAGTCGGGAGATACTCTCAACCGTTTCTATCCAGACGACCGAAGACGCGTAAATCGAGGAACAGCACACTCATTGGTTGATTACGCGACGTCATCGACGCGTCCGACCTGGTACGTCAGTGCAGCAGAGGTCTGCGACCGTCACCCGCTCTCTCGATGCGCACCTCCCGCATAGCCCGCGACACGAGTAGAATCGTCGCCGCGACTCGCAGCCAACCATTACGTCGCGCAACTGCAGCATCCCTTCGTGCCGCAGCTGACGAAGGCCACGAGTCAGCATCGGACGCTCTGAGTCGCGTGTCGAGCGACGACGACTCGGACGATGGGAAGCCCGCTGCGGCTGTCAATAGGAAGCGCAAGAGAGGACAGACTACCGTGAAGCATGAGGTTGCTGAGGCCACCGTAGCCATTGCTGCATCGCCGAAAAAGAAGAAGGCGCGACGAACCCCCGCGAAGAGGATCACGGCCAAAGATGGTATGCCAGCCCGTATGCAAGCTGCTGCCGGCATGTGCTAATCGAATCGCGTGTTGCAGGCAGCGTCAAGGTTGAGCCGCCCAGTAACTGGCAAGACATATATGCATTGACCCGAGAAATGCGGAATGAGAACGTCGCGCCCGTGGATACGATGGGCTGCGAGAGCCTGGCGGACCGCGCCGTTACGCCTAGAGATCAACGATTCCAAACCCTCATATCGCTCATGCTGTCGAGCCAGACCAAGGATACCGTCACAGCCGTTGCTATAAGAGGCATGCAGGAACGGATGCCCGGTGGTTTCAATCTGGAGTCGGTGCTTAATCTCGAGCCGCCAGCGCTCAATGCTTTCATCAACAAGGTGGGCTTCCACAACTTGAAGACCAAGTACATCAAGCAGACAGCCGAGATATTGAGGGACAAGTGGGAGTCGGATATTCCCGACACTATTCAAGGCTTGACGAGCCTGCCCGGTGTAGGGCCCAAGATGGCGTATCTGTGCATGAGCGCCGCTTGGGGTAGAGATGAGGGCATTGGTGTCGATGTACACGTGCACAGAATTACCAACTTATGGGGCTGGCACAAGACGACAAAGCCAGAAGAAACCAGAGCCGCACTAGAGTCATGGTTGCCCAAAGAGAAGTGGCACGATATCAACAATCTGCTTGTTGGATTTGGCCAGACCATATGTCTGCCCGTTGGCAGGAGATGTGGTGATTGCAAGCTTGCTGATAGAGGGCTCTGTCCGTCTGCCATTGCCAGCAAGAAAACTGTGGTGAAGAAGGAAAAGGTTACTATCAAGGTCGAGGAACCTGGCCCAGATGCAGCAGTGACAGCGAAACCGGAAATTAAATCAGAGGAGAAGGAGTTTGCCATAGCAGACATTGAAGATATAGGAAGTAATCCGCGTTAGAGCGCACTCAGTACAGTAGTATTAATGTTTTGGTTTTTGGAAAGTAGCAGCTGAGTATGGAATTGACTAGATGAAAAATGGTTGAAAAAGCCGTTGTCCCCTCTTGTGACATTGCTCTTAATAATTTCATCTACCGACCACTTTTGAAATTACGCGGTGAGGTTGCTTCTACTTTACAGGTCCCTGGTGATTGCAGCTCAGAGAGCTACTTAGAGACGGTATCATTCCTTGCACTCCAGGGCTACGTGATTCTCATTCGTTTTCATGACTGCCCCGTTTCGAAGTTGTCTTGCAGTGGAGAAACATGCGCTCGCCCTTTTGGCCTTATTACCAATGTCTGGTTGAGAAACTAGAACATATCGATTTGTGACGTGAGAGATATGATTTCACCCCGAGGTCTATCGTGCCTTCCGCTTCTAGGTCTGTGTAGGTAGGCGCGTCTCGGTCAAACGCTCCTTCCCTTTCACTTCCGTCTCTCGCGTCTGCCTTAAATTCTACCTACTCTCTACGGTTTGCTTTCAACTTTGTCCGCACCCACCCAACACCGCGCAAACTCGATACACGTGCAGACGGCTCAGTCAAGACAAGTTCCCTTGCTCTTTACCATAAGAGTCCCACCCTGAGCGGTCCCGCACTGTCAACAAAGGCTGCTCCAGGCAACCTCTGCCCCGCAAGGACTCGGTCACGTCCTATTGCCTGCAAACAATAACAGCCCGACCCCAACCTGACTTCAGCGCGCGCTTTCGCTCCCTTAGTTCAGCAACTACAACACTCAGGTGAGTTTACCTTCAAGGGAGGGTCCAATACCTGGAGCTGCATTCGAGACTTGGTCTCAATACTGACGAGCACTACTAGCATGAACGCGTTGGTCGACGGCGGAGCTCTCATCGAGCAGAATCGTGTGCTGCTAGCCCCACCCTCGATTGTCGAAGAGATTCAAGACGCACTTCCTAATGACAAATGTGAGTCTCCACAGGCAGAGCGTACAGCTTCCATTATGACGATGGAATCTGTTCAGTACTCTCTCTCCGCAGTTCTTGGATGGCTCTACTGGCTAGTGATCGCTCTTCTTCTCCTCGATACTGTCATCGTTGGTCTGCGTAGCATTCAGCTCGCAGAGGACAGGCGGATCGCAAGCGAGAACAACTGCAGCAGCATCCAAGACCTCTGCTATATCAAACATGGTGAGTTGCTGGGTCACAGCTTATCCAGTCGGCTCTTTGAGACTCATCCACAATGTCTCGCTCGTGCCATCAGTGTGGCTCACGATCACTTCGAAGGTCTCTCATGCCAGTCCATTGGGGAAATCGTCAATGGGACTGTCTCATGGGCCCAAGATGAGTGTGGCAAACTCATGTTCACACCAAATGCACCGCCACCAACTGGTTGGTATCGGGTATGGCGAGCGATGGCACAGAATGCGAAGACAGTTCTCCATCGTTGCAAAGATACTCTTCACCACCTGTTCAAGAAGAAGGAGAAGCGCACAGCGTTGGAAATGGCAAGCGTAGACCCTTTCGTCTTACCACTCAACTACCGCATCGAGTGTACAGGAGGCCATTTTCTGGTTTGCAAGCTCTTCTCCACTATGCTGAGCGTGGGTATTGGCGGCGATGTATGGGACCCGTGTGAAGGAGTGGCAGAACCACAGATGAGCGGGTATGTCGCCGCCCTGACTCACATCCATACGCAAATTAAAGGGACACCAAAATTGTTACCTTGGCTGAACTGCGGTACCTTAGTACTCTTTCTTGTCGCATTCTGGTAAGCCGGGCTATCCGTTCTTTGTTGGAAGGACCATGTCTAATGGTAACGAATATAGGAACATCGTACGCAAGAAGAACGTTGCCAAAGGTCATGAACTACTTCGGAGTTTCGTCGGATACCTTCTCTCCCAAATGTACTTCTCCCAATTGTATTTCTGGTACCAGAAGATTGCAGAGATGGACGCATCATCCGTAGGCATGACCACGGACACTCTCTGGAATCATGCTGTGGTCATCCTCGTCGCACTTGATCTATTCCTCATCGAGTTTTCCTTTAGATTCCGCGTTCTCCCCAACACATTGTCAATTTGGCACGGACTTCACGCAATCTACTCAGGATCAGCACACGGGCTAACGGACAAAAATAGTATCGAGATGCCTGAGGTTGTGCAAGATAGCACGTCCGATGGCGAAGCTGGGGAAACCGACACAGAGGCGGAAGACGACGATCTGGGCGCAGGAATCAATGACGAGGAACTCGACGAGGTCGACGACAACACATCCGGCATCACTACGTCTTTTCCTGATCGCATCACCCCGGACTCTTCCTTCCGCGACGACGTCGAATTCATGCGCGAGCAACTGCACCGGGAGGCTGCGTCTTCTTTTGCGGACTTTTGGCTTGAGAATGTCCCTCTACACCCCGACAGTGATTCGGAGTGGAGCGTGTTCTCACAGGACGGTAGCCATGTTGGGGCTTCGCTCGCAGCAGGCGAGTGAGAAGCTTCTTTTGATCACGGTTCGCCTGGCTGGGGATTGGGATTGTGATGGCGGACGAAGAGCCAGGAGCAAGGCAAGGCCAGGAGCAGGGCACGGATACGGTGCAGAGTATTTGCACAGGGCCAGTGGTATCTAGGACCTAGGTAGCGTCTCTAGCCATACAATCAGACGATTGATCCGCGCTGGAAAATGTAATGTGCAGGCAGACTAAGGTAGTCGTACCCATTTCCCGCAAGCCGGGCTGAGACAAGACGAGACGAACTGGCGTTCGTCCAGAGGGGGCCCAAGCGAGGCCACTCCGCAACGTCCGGCAGGGGCAAGCCTCACGGCGGGTGACGTGCATGCATGCACAGTGTCCAGCGAGCGACGCCCGCCCACAGCCGCCCCTCGGACGCTCGCACAAAGCCACTGCCATCGCTATCGCCAGTCGAGGCCAACACTCGGGACCCCGGGGCCTCGACGCTGCAGCACAGGACAGCACAGCGCCACGAACACAGCACCCTTCCCCCTGCACATGTATCCGTCGCCCGCCCGCCCGCTGTCCACGCCCACCACGCCGTAACCCTACGCTCGAGTATGTTCAGACGGTCGCTTCTCCCACCCCGGTTGCACGTCGCGTGCTCACGCGCTATTACCATACCATAACCGCGGCGGGGACGCATGGGAGCTGGCTGACGTGACGCACAATGGTGCTGCCAACCATCCAGCTGGCCGCGGGGCTGCTCCTGCTGCTATACCTGCTTTCCTTCGTTCTGTTCGCCTTCATCCGCGTTGTCACGGGCGTGTCCATCCAGCGCCTGGGGCTCTCCGGCCTGCGCCGAATCGCCTTCACCCCCAAGGATGGCCTCCGCATCGAGATACGCGGCCTCGGCCTGACCCTCCACCGCCCAACCTTCGCCCAGCCCACCTGGCTCAGCATCGTCCTCGCCGAGCTCACCGTCACCGTGGACCTGAAGACGCTGGGTGACAAGCCGCAAAAGAAAAGTGCCTGGTCCAAGTGGGCCAACGGCTCGACCGGCACGAGCAAGAGCGAGGCCAAGACACCCGAAATCGCCGTCGATGGGGAAGACGCAGAAGACACGGGCGACGAGGACGGCCAGAGGACTCGCACCTGGGAGCGTCTGACCGACGTCAAGGAGCGCATCAAGCGCCTGCATCGCCAGATCAAATGGATCAAGATGGTCGATCTGGTAGCAACCACCAGCACCTTGGTCGTCGTTGACGTCGGCTCGCTGCAGGTCGGCAACTTCACCATGGCCGTCGATACGCGCCGCAAGACGGTCGATCGCAGTCGCTTGTTCAACCACCACAAGCCTAAGAAGAATAACGAACACCGCCCTGCTGAGTGGCTCTTTACCCTCCGCAGCGTGCTGTTCACACCCGAGGGAAGGGAATCGGTCGAAGTGCTCGATCAATGCGCTCTTAATATCCACGGCATGCTGTACAAGGAGCTGGACGGCTTGCGCGACGCTTCAATCTCCCTAAAGTTGGGTCGCCTGAGCATCCCGTATGATGAAGTCAAACTCTGTGCAGAGCGTGCCAGGAAGTGCCGCGCTGCTGCACCTATCAGACACACAAGATCCAACACGTCGCTGGGAGATGCTTTCCGTGAACTTGATGGATCGGGAAGTCCCGAGGAAGACATTGTACGAACCGTAGCAGACTCGAGAGAATTCGCCAGCTCTATCCTACGTGGTATACAGGAATTCCAATTTGCCATAAGCATTTTCGGCTTGACCAGGCGCATCCGAACTGGCGCCGACTCTGATCCTCCCGTGTACCTGAACATGTCTATGAAGGAAGTCAGCATTGATCTGCTCCGCCTGGACCCACGGAGTCCTGCCCACCTTATGTACTTCTCGCCCAATGACATCGCTCATCAGGCACTGCTCGCCGCAATCTCAATATCTGTCGGCATTGATGATGGTCATGGTCACCCTGAACGACTTCTCTATGTTCCAATGGCAACTATGACCCTGAACACGACCCTCCCATCCAAGACGATCCAGTTCTCCAAAGACAAGAACGTGGCAGAACGCAACTCAAACATACTTTTCGCCAACCTTGTAATCACATCTCCTTCCATTGACCTCGACCCTAAGCATGTACCTATCCTGCTAGCCATGTCGCGAAATTACGAAACGCGGCGAAAACCACCCAAGCTACGTGATCGAAAGCGCAGTTTGATACGCAGATTACTCCCAAAAGCCAGTATCAAGCTGTCCATACACGAGCCCGTCATTCGTGTCACACTACCGCCCACCGAGTCGGACAGGAAGGACAGCGATGATTTTGATTTACTCATCTCGTCGTCGTCATCAGTTTCACTCGATATGGAATCTTCACACGCAGCTGATGCTGAGCTTCATTATGGTCTCAGCTCGACATTTCGTATCAATTCTCAACGCCTGTATTACCAGACCGCTTCTAGTGAGAAGCATAATTTGTTGTTGACTGATCATGTCGAAGTGAAAGTGCAACTCAGTGCTTCGCCTGATGTTGTAGTAGCTGTGCACGGTAACCTGCAGACATTTTCTGTTTTCATCGTACGTCCTGAGATCAGTCAAGGCCTACGTCAGATTGTAGCGCAAGCCCAGAAAGACGTGCAGCGGAGAAGAGGTGGTCCCAGGAACAAAGGCTTGAACTTCTTGCGACGATTGCCCTCATGGCTGTCTCATGTACAGCTTCAAGGTTCTGATTTCAACATCGAAGTTGCGGGTGTTGACCCAGAAGTCTCAAAGTATGCTAGGGGCGTTGGGTTGCACTTGGAATCATGGACTGCGGAATATCGTCAAAGCAAAGGCGATGATAGTGAAGCCCGCCCAATCCGCAGGCGCGCTGCAAGTCGGACAATCAACCGCGACGAATACCTTTTACGACCTACGACACCCTCTTCGCCAAAATCTCCAAGAAAGCCAACTGGGGATCCGACTGATGGTAGACGACTGGCCGTTCACTGGCAAGGGTTCGAAGGCTTCGTTTTGGAGACTGACGACCAATGGGAGGCAGATCCATTCTTAGCATTGCCGCGGATGGAGGTGGCTTGGAGTACCTCCACCGACAAACAAGGCCCCATTTTTCATGTGCACTCCTTTTGCCAGAGCCTTTTCTTCCACTTCTCGCTGTACAGACATTTTGCTGTCGGTGTGGCCGCTATGGTCCTGAAGCACTCATTCAACATGTCGTCTACTGGACAGGAGAGCTCAGCTCCTGTATCACCTAGACCGACCCGCCATCTGGCAATCCCTTCGATGGATGGTGATGATTTGGACCCCGAGACAGGACTCAAGCGTGAGGTTCTCACCTTAGATGTCAAAGCAAATTTCTTGCAAATAAAGGCCGATATGCCTGGGGATCCACCCCTTATGATGCACATCTATGGTCTTGAGGCTGGTCGACACCGGTGGACCAATCCTTTCTTCCGTTCGCGACTTGTGCGATTGTACGCCGAATCTCCCCATGCGAAGCGCGTGTGGTGTCGCGTCGTGAGTGTCAAATCTTTGCGAATGGACTACCGAAAATCGAAACGGAGATACGGAAATACGGTCACCGACGATAAATCTTTTGATATTGTTGCAGATGCCATCCGCATTGCCGTACCTCACCAACTTGTCATGCATAATATATTTGACAACATTGTCAACGTTATCAAGACAATTGAGCAGCTTCACTTCCGTTTCAAAACTGGATCCAACAAGTATATCTTGAACAAAGAACCGGAGGGACCGAAACGTGTTCCCAAGATTTCCCTTCGGAGCCGAGCCGTCCTGTTCGAGATCGAGGATGGCTCATTCGAATGGAAGTTGGGTGTTATATATCGTTTCGGGCTCATGGAGCAGAAACAAAGACTTGCACGAGAACAAGCCTTCGATCTGAAAGTGAAGAAACTTCATCGGGAAGAGGAACTCCGTGGAACCTCCCGCCAGCGTGCAAGATCAGCACACACGCAGCGTGGACGGAGCAAAGTGCGGAAGAAAGAAACCAAATTCAGGAGCAAGAGTGAGGATCTTAGCGATCCTGATTCATCAGATTCTGCTCGCAGACGTGGTTCAGACCACCCAATGCGCTACGATAAAGACGGATATACTGGTCTGAGTAGTCAAGCGCGGACGAGTATCGAGGAAGCCCGTGAAAAACTTAACCGACTTAACGCTCAGACTTGGCGAAAACGGATTGACCATGCTTTGGCATTCCAGACCCGATCCATGAATGATATCCGTTCTGTGTTCTGGGGCTTGGATGAGATTCCAGATGATGCTTATTCCAAAGAGACCATCATGGCTATTCCGCATCGGCCTGCACTTGGAAGCTTGATTGTCAGTGACCTTGACTTGACTATCGACAAGCCATCTTTTGTTCTATCGGAGTACCCCAAATTTCTACACCGAGTCGGGAAAGGTATGCCTGTCGACATGCAGTACTCACTTCTAATTCCGATGCATGTACAACTGAATATGGGCGAGGCTAAAATTCAATTACGCGATTATCCGCTCCCGCTCCTCCATTTCCCAGCTTTACGGCCCTCTCAATCTACCAGGACCCCGAGCGTCTCCTTGAAGACGGATTTTGTTATTGCCGAAGAGTATAGGGACATCGAGTCGACACGTGTTTGTACAGTAGTAGTCGTTCCAGAAGAACGTACTGCGTCAGGCGAAAAAACAGGTGGTTTTGAGGTGGATGTCCGCCGTACTGTGGCAGCAGTCAAGACTTATTCGGATATGAAGATTGATATCAACTCATCACAACCGACACGTATTACTTGGGGAACATCATACCAACCTGCTATACAGGATATGATGCAAGTAATTGAGAGTTTTACCAAACCCGCCATCGATCCTTCCGAAAGAGTTGGTTTCTGGGACAAGATCAGACTCACTTTCCACTCACGGATCAATGTGTCATGGAAGGGCGACGGCGACGTGCATTTAATTCTCAAAGGTACGCATATATTCTCTTGGTGACAACACATACTAACGCTAGGACAGGTTCTCGAGATCCTTATATGGTGACTGGCCACGGCGCCGGATTTGTCATGTGTTGGCAGAATGACGTGCAGCTGAGTCTTGCTGAGGACAAAGACCCAAGAAACTTCATGGTCGTAAACAGTGGCAGCTACGTTCTTGCTATACCGGACCTTGGTCATTATGCACGTCAAGAAGCAGACTTGGAACATTCCAATGCTCATCTTGAGGGTGCTTCGAGCATCTCTAGCTACAGGCAGCTGGCAATCTTCAAGAAGACCATCATGAAGCTAAATGGCAATGTTCGTTGGGTAGCTGGGTTGGTCTTCGAACGCAATCTCGATGATGGTGGAAGATCATTCAATTTCATACCACACTACAACATTGTGCTCAAACACCCGAAGCATGCGCTTGGAAAGAACGGCAAGGTAAGTTATCACACATGCTCTGAGGACCTTTGATTGATTTTATCTATAGGAGTACGATGCCTTCCGTGGATTCCGAAGTCATCACATCCACATGTCTATTGCAATCGCGGCTCCTCACGATCGCGAGTGGTCAGTTGGAAATCTAGAGCCATCCAAGACGTACAATAGCGTTCATTTGACACCTCGTTTCTTCACACACTTCTATAACTGGTGGTCTATGTTCTCGGGGGCCATGTCATTGCCAGTTAGGCAGGGTTCATTGTGGCCTGGCATTGAAAAATCAAGCAAGAAATTCGGGCGACATCTTGCAACGATCAAGTACAATCTTCTGCTATCGCCATTGTATATGAGTCACATCTACAAGCATAAAGATGCCGAAGATTACACGAAGGGCGACGTTTCCGCCACAGGGCTCAAGGCACGTTTGGACAGCTTCATGCTTGACCTGCATCAGCGAAGAGAGGAGTTTAGGACAATAGTGCAGGCACCTAAAGCTCAAGAAGACAGCAAGCAAAACCAAACGACGGGCATGCGCATAAATCAAGTTCAACTGGACCTTATCAGAACCGATGTTCGTGCTGTGTCCGCACGAATCGGTGGAACAAGCGAAGACGATCTGGAAAATGCTAACGAAGAAACGATTGCAGACTATAACCAGGAAAACGCAAGAGCAGACTTGTCCAAATTTACAATCCCAGACAACGATTGGGGTTGGGTTGATATGGACGATTTTGTCGAGTTAGGCTGGGTTTTGCCGTCTGAGCATAATCCAGAGACGCAGATATTGCCGCTGGCCTTCGCCCCTCGTTTCACTTATTTCCGACAAACCGACCACGCAGATAATATATCTGGAGACCCACACCGCACCAGTCCCTTTGGCAAAGAGCCTACTCATCATTGTGTCATGTCTGCTCGCAATGACCCGAGACGAGTCCAATGCTATTTGATCGAGCAGCGCATTCAGCGTGTAAAGGAACAAACAGCGCATAACGAGCGCGCCATTGGTGACCAGGAACTGAATATAATTCGGGAGCCTGACAACCAGGAAGCCTTACGCAAGCAGCTAACTACGTTGCAAAATCATGCCACTTTCCTGAAGCGGAAGATGGACTTCCTTGTATCTATGCACCAAAGTCTGATAGAGAGACTGAAATCCGGCGACAAGCATGCGGTCCCAAATGGCGATGGAGAAGAGGAAGACGAGTATTATGAAGCACGCGAGGAATACAGTGACGTCGAGGGTGGAGCCAAGAGTTCTGAATCCACGAAGAACGCCGACTACATCAGCGACTTCAACAATCGTTTCATCATCCACAATGTCCACTTGAAGTGGAACAATTCTCTCCGGAACATCATTCTTCGTTACATACATCAAGTGAGCCAGCGCCGCGGTTTTGTATATTACATGTCACGGCGAGCGGTGAAGTTCATTCTGGATATTGTGGAAGAGCAAGACAAGTTGCGTAAGTCATCGTCTACACCTGGACCCGAGCACAGGCCTATGGAACCACAAGAGGACGAAGAGCAAACCATCGAAAGCCAGATCGAGCAGCTCCTGAATGACGGCAAAAAGTTCATTGAGGCAGATAAAGCCGAGGAAGAAGAACGTTCAAAATCAGGCGCCCCCAACACGGCCGAGGAAGATGTTTCCCTCGATTATCTTGCCCAAAATGCATACATTGTTCGTTTGATCGCCCCCCAAATCCAACTTCAGAGCGAGAAGAACACCAAAGCTGCAGTGCTTGTTACAGCAAAGGGCATGCAGCTGAAGGTCATACAAATCATGGACAAGGATCGAATCATGGATGATGTCTCTGGTTTGGTCCAGCGACGTTTCACAGCATCCATGGATAGCTTGCAAATCTTTGTCACGAATTCAAAGATCTTTGGATCAGAAGACATCCACATGTATTCCGGCAGTACGTATGGAGCACCAGCTGGCTCTGCCTGGCCTCCTTGGGTGCCCTTCGAGGTTATGTTCGACTTCCAGACTCACCCGTACGGCTTTCAGCGTGTGGTGCAACGTACCTCTGCTAGCATGCGTCTCGACAAGTACAACGCATTGCGCTTGAAATACAACGACGATGTATCAGGAGGCGATTCTGCCTCCAGACGAAAGAGCATGGAGAGTCGAATTGATCACATATGGGTCGATTTCCCTCATCTTCGCGCTGTGTGTAATTCCCGCCAGTACTACGCCATGTACATCATTGTCATTGACCTCCTGCTCTACAACGAACCATTGGAGAAGACACGGAACGAAAGGCTAGAGAAGATTATGCTGGCGTCCGATTTCAGTAATCTCAGTGGAGCGCCCGATCTGGTCATTGGCCTTCAAGAGCGAATTCGTCAACTGGAAGAGATCAAAACTGTGTTCCAGATCAACGAAAAGTTCTTGGACAAGAAGGGATGGGCAGATCGCATCGAAGTTGAGAAGGATCTGGCTGTGTTCGAAGATGAGCTTTTCTTTGTGATGAAAGCGATCACTACTGCCCAACGAAGATACGACGATCGTGCGCAAGCCAAGGAATTAACGGGTTCGCTGAGGTGGTACATCACGGCATCGGAGATTGTCTGGCATCTTTTGCAGGAGGGTCAAGAATCGCTCGCCGAATTCCAGATCAAGAACGCCCTCTTCGACCGCACTGACAATAACGATGGGTCAAATCTGAATTCGGTCGAGATTGAGCACATTGTGGGTCTCAATTTCATGCCAAACGCCATCTATCCCAAGATGATCTCACCATATCTGGAGGCTAGTCGTCCGAGACCGCCCGAAGGACAAGATACGAAGATGTTGAAAGTGGAGTGGGTCATGCTGGAGGCAATTGCTGGTATACCAGTCGTGGATCATTTCGAGATTAACCTCTTTCCTCTCAAGGTTGCGCTGGAGTGGCAAATTGGCAAGAAGCTCTTCGAATACATCTTCCCTGGCATCAAAGACAAATCTGGAGAGAACGGCAACGGTACATTCTCGCCTCTGCTGGTTAAGCACATGGCATTGGACGATGACGAGGACGATGAGGTCGGCAGTGCATCATCAAGCACGCCTAAGATGGTGCTACCCTCTAACGGCGAAGAAGTAGAAGGTCTGAAACTACGCCTGACACCAACTTTGCATTTGCCGAACCACCAGCCCAAGTCCGAACAACGCTCTTCCAAGAGTCGGCCGAACCTACACCACTTGCGGCTGTTCCGCGAGACACAATCACGATCAGCTAGCGAGATGCGACGTACACTCCACCCTAGCTCGGCTTTGGCTGCAACAGGGTCTTCGTCAACGAGTGTGACTCGGCCTAGTACTGCTTCTTCGCGCCCAGCCTCTACCTTTTCTATGTCAACGGCGGAGTCTGATCGCACTACTAGGCGTTTTGCTTTGCACAGAAGTGGTACTGGCGAAAGGAAAACAGCCACCAACAAGCAGACCCGCAACGATGATCTCACACAGATGATGAGCCGCGCCTCGAACTATATGACCCTAGCCTACGCTCGCATACCCAGCTTGATCCTTTGCCTGAGCTACAAAGGCAAGGGCAATCACAACTTCGAGGATATCCACGAACTTGTGTTCAAACTGCCTACGCTGGAATATCGTAACAAGACATGCTCCAATCTCGATCTTGTCCTGCAGCTAAAGCGCGACGTCATCCGTGCCCTCATCTCCCACGCAGGTGCAATTGTTGGCAACAAGTTCAGCCACCACCGCCCCTCGAAACAAACCCAGAGCCGGCTGAGGCAAATCGCCAACAGCAGCTCCATCATGAGCACCTCGCCCGATCTCTCGGGTACAGATTCAGCGTCCATTCGCGACCATTCTCCCGCAGAATCTGACTCCAATGCCTCGGGCGAACCGGTCGGACGCCGCTCCTTCGCCTCCGGACGCGCGCCCTCAACTTTCTCCGCGCTGTCAGAGCGCTCAGAGTCCACGTCTGTCCACTCGTCTCGCAGCAATACGCGCCCCGCGACCGAAAACGGCAGCATCCTCGGCGGCAGCTGGCGCGATAACCAGGGCCTGGGCATCGAGGTGGAAGATGGAAGGACGTTTGCGGATGAGCTGAGCAGGGTCGATCAGACTGAACCGGGGCATGCGGGGGTCATTGGGAGCTTGAGCAGGCATGTTACGCAGTTGACGCCTTTTGGGAGCCACCGTACGAGGGATCGCGAGAGAGAAAGGGAAAGATTGCCCAGTAGGGGCGGAGATGGGACTAGTGCGAGTGTGAAGGAAACGGAGGATGGGGAGGATGGGTGAGTCCTGCCATGAAGGTCGTTAGAGTCATGGCTAACGTGCGCATAGACACAAACTGAAGAGTAAGATAGGAAAATTGCTTGGAAGGGGCGGCAGTAATTAGAATGGGTGGTCTGCGTGAAGGCGCATTCCACGGGGGTCTTTTTTTCGTATGTTATCGAGGTCTACTCGTGGAGTAATGGCAGATGGAGGTATAGATTGGAATGCATTTACGGGCGTTTGGCGGCCCACGGGCTGGGCTTCGGCCGTGGCACGTTGGATACTTAGTCGATCTTTGAAGCTGCATAGCACATGGTCGTGGTTGCATGGGTGGTCTCTTTTGTAAGGGGGTTGAAAAAGTTGCAACGGGCTGCCTTGCGTGCAGGATGGGTTGGGCTTTTTAGAGGACCCTGGTTAACAGGCACATAGAAAAGGAGATGGCGAAAGAGATCAATACATTGCGGCTAGTATTCTGTGTATTGCATCCTATCCACCATGAGTCTGAGTGAGAGGTTGGGTGCAGGTTGATGTACCCAAACGCTTAGTGTTCACAACGACCACCCAACTACACAGACCGCATTTGGTATTATCAGCAAACTTCCCATCTTCCTAAATAATCCCCTTCTCACCTCCCATCCACCTCCCAACCTCACCTTCACCCATCATAACAATGACATCATAATGCGCACACCTAAACCACCACCCCAACCCAACCCAACCTACAGCCAGCGCTCCACCACCAAACCGAAAAACAAACCCCAACCATGCCACCCCCCACCGAAATAACCGGCGGCTGCCTCTGCACCTCCACGCGCTACACCATCAGTATCCCCCCGGGAAATGGCCGCCCCAAACTTCCAACTGCCAATGCACAACCTGCCGCAAATGGACCTCGACGCTCGTCTCGCACGCGCTCCTCCTCGACGCCTCCCAGCTGACCTTCACCTCCAAGTCGACCTACGCCGAGTACCAGTCGTCGAAGGAGGCTTCGCGCGCGTTCTGTCGACAGTGTGGAAGCGGCCTGCTGTGGCGGAGCGAGAAGAATATGCCCGGGAAGGTGGTGCTGATGACGGGGACGGTGGATGAGAGGTGGATTATGGGGAGGAGGGTGGGGGTGGGGGATGAGATGGAAGAGAAAGGGGTGAAGGGGAAGGAGGTCAAGTGGGAGGGCGGGTATGGGGAGGAGTTGTGCAAGCCTGGGGTTAGTTTGTTTTGGGAGAATGTGGTGAGGGGGGTGACGGATTTTGATATGGGGCAGGAGAAGTTTTTGCAGGATGGGTAAAAGGAAGAGAGTGGGAGGGGGAAGTGTTGGAGAGGCCATCTATCTAGGAGCTCAAGTCATTGTGATTGTATGACGATGGCTCACCTGTGCACTAATATCAAGGATTTGGGTCGGGTGAGGCAACTTGACGGTGATTGTTTATCTGAATTTGTTTTTCTGTTTTCGTTTTGGTTGATTATCTTGGGTATATCGTCCTCTCGTTGTCCACTTCTGGCAACAATTCATCCTCTCTCGCGTGTGTGCCAGCTCTCACAAGGTACACGGCGCTGCTTCCTTCGTATTCATAATGTCGTACATATTCGTATCCTGAAAACCCTTTAGGTTTTACCGAGGTCAATTCTGATTAGACCGAACGACCTTCAAATCTCGTCCACGTAGTCGGTAGAAACAGCCAAATTTTGGATCCTGGCACTGGCCCTACTCGCAGATTGCCGACGCGGCACCCTCCTCCGTGTGGACCCAGCCGTGCGTGGTCGTGCCCGGGGTGCCGCCGTCCTGGGAGCAGGTGGAGGCATCAGCGGTTGTGTAGCTGGTCTTTTGGCAGGCCTCAGTGGCAATATTACAGGCTTCTGTGGTATCCAAATTGTTTTAGTAAAGGATCCAACGTGAAT
The DNA here is from genome assembly GCA_026873275.1 of Pseudopithomyces maydicus. Lineage (NCBI taxonomy): Eukaryota > Fungi > Ascomycota > Dothideomycetes > Pleosporales > Didymosphaeriaceae > Pseudopithomyces > Pseudopithomyces maydicus. The sequence goes on along the minus strand of JANTUC010000003.1, from coordinate 728,014 downwards.
GTTTACAATACAACAAGTATGTATAAGGCCCACTGTTCTCATGCATTATGTTACCTTTGGCTCAACAGCAGCAGTTGCAGTCGTTGCGACAGGTCTAGTCTTTCTCGGTTGGGTGCGCAGTCCTTTCATCAACAAGAGCGGGATCACGTCGGTGGCCTTGGTGCGGCTGATGTTCTTGCGACACACTGGACACTGGGAACGGCGTGGTTCGCCCGGCCCACCGCGGTTCTCGCCGGCGATGAGGGCTTCCATGAGGCATGTATGGCAAAAGAGGTGGCCTGGGCACAGGTCAGTATCGGCCGAATAGCTAGCTGTACAAAGGCTACCAACCGCAAGCTGTCGCGGTTAGATCTGTGGGTGTGTCCATGCAGATGACGCAGTTGAAGGTGTTGAAGGTTGTGGGCTTCTCCTCGTCATTGGGCTGTAACTGCTGCTCCTTTTGCTTCTGGGGCACGTCCAGATCCTTGGGCTTATCGACGGACAGGTCGACGGCCTCGACAATGGCGTCGTCGGGGTTGGCGGGTGCAGCGGTGCCATCGTTCCGCCTCAACTTCTTGGTCGATGGGCCGGGGGTAGGAGACTCTCGCCTCTTCTTGTGGGCGGACACGTCGGGCGACTCGTGGGTCAGATCGACGTAGCCATTCGACGGACGGGCGGGAGACATGTCGTGGTTGGTGAAGGTGTAGTCGACGGGGTTGAGAATGTTGTGGAGGAAGCTCGGTCGCGCGGACCCAGGTTCGGCGGGGCAGGCGTGGTCGTCGCTGTCGTCGTGGCTGATCAGGTAGCCCAGGGGCAGATGATGGTCGTTGTTGTCGCCTTCACCGGCGTGGGCGAGGGCGGGCGCAGTGACGGGTGCAGTGACAGGCGAGGGGAAGGGGAAGCCCCAGTCCTCTTCCACGCCGCCGTTGGAGAAGAAGAAGGCCGACATGGTGGCGGGTGGCGGGTCGCGAGCAGGTAACGCATGCAGCGGGACTCACGGCGGCAGCGCACACAAGAAGAGGCAGAGGGAGGCGCCGGAAGGCAGTCGTCGCATCTTGATGAATCGTATCGATACGAGCAGCTGGGCGTTTCTTAGCACTGGGCCCTGGCCGTGTGTCGCTGCACGGCGCATGTGCAGCCCGCCTGGGCGGCGGCAGCCCCCCAGCAGCAGCCCCCAGCAGCGGCAGCTCAGCTCAGCCCTACCCAGGCCAGGCATGGGCTTGGCGGGTGCGCCAAAGTTTAGTGCATTAAGTCACCACCACCACCAGTGCCCTCATATGACGTTCCCAGACAACATGAGGTGACGGAACCCCTCTGGCCATCCACACGACGATGCGCTGCTCCCGTCCGACCCTCGCCGCCCATCTCGTGAAGCGACCGCGACTCCGGCCCGCACCATGCACACCCACCACCACCCACCACCGCAGATGGCTCGCCCAAGCCCAAGCCCAAGCCCTACACCCGGCCCGGGACGACCAGGGCGGTAGCCAGAGAAGAGACAGTCTTGCGCGTGCGCCACCCCATATGCATCCGTACCATTGCCCAAGCTAAGCGTCGCAGTCCCATCCGAGGCCCGGTTCAGCGAGATAGGGGTCCAGCACCTCTCCAGCCATGTCCACCACCAAGTCTTCCCCGGCGCAAGCACTGCCGCCCCGCCCGAGCTCGTCGCCCTCTCCAGAGACCATCTCACGCGCCATGACCTCCTCGGCAAGAACCAGGACTCGACCCCGCCCGTCGCATTCGACCTGCCCGAGCTGCAGGGCGCCACCCTCGATGAGCACTTCTACAAGCTGGGCATGGATGCTGCCGAACCCTACCTGTCCATGGCGAAGAAGCTGGCCTGGGCAAATCCTCCCCCAAACCGCGCAAGTGGGTGAGGAGAAGCGGATGGACCAAATACAATAATGACGGGACGAGTGAAGCTGTCCAAGCACCCGACGAGGATATGCTGGTCTTCGATACCGAGGTCATGTGGAAAGAGACCTCTTTTGCCTGCATGGCCTGCGCTGTGTCACCCACAGCATGGTATGCATGGTTATCACCCTGGCTGCTTGGGGAATCCGAGTCGGATCGCCATCTGATTCCTCTAGGCGACCTAACCAAACCTCGTGTAATCGTCGGTCACAACATTGGCTACGATAGAGCAAGAATAGCGGAAGAGTACGATATAAAACAATCGAAAAACGCTTTTGTGGATACCATGTCGTTGCACGTAGCCTCAAACGGCATGTGCTCGCGTCAGAGACCGTCCTGGATGAAGCACCAGAAGAGTCGGGAGCTGCGGGATAAAATTGCCACCTCCGAAGAGAATGCGGAACTGTCACATCTGCTCAACTCGGGCGCGATACCCGACGGAGAAGAAGAGCTGTGGATCGGACGTAGCGCCATAAACTCCTTGCGCGATGTGGCTAAATTCCACTGCAACATCACCATCGACAAGGCTCGGCGAGAGTACTTTGGCGAGCTGGACCGGGCAGGAATAAGGGAGAGGCTAGACGAGCTGCTCGATTACTGTGCTGCAGATGTTGAGATAACCCATCGTGTGTACCAGAAAGTCTTCCCTCTGTTCCTGGAAACATGCCCGCATCCTGTCAGTTTCGCTGCTCTTCGCTTCTTGGCCGCCGAAATCCTTCCAGTGAATGAGACCTGGGACGCCTACATCCACAACGCCGAGGCTACCTACCACCAACTCAGCGATGCTGTCCAGGAGCGACTTGTCAAGCTCGCAGAAAATGCCCTTGAGGTGAAAGACCAGCCTGAAATCTACGAAAATGATCCTTGGTTGAGCCAGCTGGACTGGTCAGGTCAGGAGATCAGGATGGTCAAGGGGAAGAAGAAGGGTGATCCACCGCGCCCGGCAGCAAGACAGAAGAAACCGGGCATGCCCAAGTGGTACAAGGATCTATTTGCAAAGAGCGATGGGCCCATCAATCTTACCGTGCGAACAAGGATAGCCCCAATTCTACTCAAGCTGAGATGGAATGATCATCCTCTTGTGTGGTCAGACAAGTATGGCTGGACTTGGCAGGTGCCCATGGACAAGGTGCTTGCATACAACGATAAAGGGTTGAAAGAGTTGGATATGTCCGAAGAGGAAAACTTGAAGCTGCGTGATGACATGCATCATGGGTACTTCAAGGTACCGCATAAGGATGGGCCTTTGGCAAGGTGCACGAATCCACTGGCAAAGGGCTACCTTCAATATTTCGAAAAAGCAACCCTCTCGTCTGAGTACGAATACGCAAAGGAAGCCCTGGAGATGAACGCATCGTGTTCTTACTGGATCAGTGCAAGAGATAGGATCATGTCACAGATGGTGGTGTACAACAAAGAAATAGCAAACGCACCAGACCTAGAGTCTTCGTCTGTTGAAGGGCAAGAGAAAAAGGTTGGCTTCATCTTGCCACAGATCATTCCCATGGGAACCATCACGCGCCGAGCTGTCGAGAATACATGGCTTACAGCCAGCAACGCTAAGAAGAACCGTGTGGGATCAGAACTCAAGTCCATGGTCAGAGCACCTAAGGGCTACTGCTTCGTAGGTGCCGATGTCGACTCGCAAGAGCTTTGGATAGCAAGCCTGATCGGCGACGCCACCTTCAAGCTCCACGGAGGCAACGCCGTTGGTTTCATGACGTTGGAGGGTACCAAGGCCGCGGGAACCGATTTGCACTCTCGTACCGCGAGCATCCTCGGAATCACCAGAAACGACGCAAAGGTGTTCAATTACGGACGTATATATGGTGCCGGTCTGAAGTTTGCCGCAACACTTCTACGGCAGTTCAATCCCGGTCTGACCGACTCACAAACATCAAAGACAGCAAACGAGCTCTATGAAAATACCAAGGGCAAAAAGACAGCAAGACGACAACTCCACGAGCGTTCGTTTTGGAGAGGCGGCACCGAGTCGTTCGTGTTCAACAAGCTTGAAGATTTCGCCGAGCAGGAAAAGCCCAGAACACCTGTTCTCGGGGCAGGCATCACGGAAGCGCTGATGCGTCGCTACCTTACTAAAGGCGGCTTCATGACGTCGCGAATCAACTGGGCGATTCAGTCTTCTGGTGTTGACTACCTACACCTCTTGATTGTCAGCATGGAGTACCTCACCAGACGGTACAACTTGGAAGCTCGGCTAGCCATTACGGTTCACGATGAGATTCGCTACCTCGTAAAAGAAGAAGACAAGTACCGGGCGGCCATGGCATTGCAAGTAGCGAACGTCTGGACCCGCGCCATTTTCTCGCAGCAAATGGGCATTAACGAACTGCCCCAGTCGTGCGCATACTTCTCCGCTGTCGACATTGATCACGTACTGCGCAAGGAGGTCGACATGGATTGCATCACGCCCTCTCACAAAGATAAGATACCTCACGGCGAGAGTCTCGACATTGTGACTCTGCTGGCCAAGGGCGAGGCGGCAAGGCTCGATCCTGCCGTGACACCCATCGACAGGCCCCTTGTAGACCAGTACGGGTCGTCGTACACACCACGTATACCCGTCATGGCATCACTCGCAGGAGTTGATCCAACAAGCGTGGAAAGCATCGCATATCTCAAGGCACAAATCACCGGGGACGACCAGGAGCTCAAGGAGATCATGCGGACACTGCGCACGCCGGCCAAGCCGCGGACACGAAAGGCGAAAGGAAAAGAAGACGACGAGGAGAACGAGCAGGCGCTGAGACACTACGAGCAGATGGCGCGACTGCTGCCTGTGGACCAGGTGTGGCAGAACAACGGCACGAAGAAATGGGGGAGCGCAACGAAGCCCGGTACTTTTCACCACTTTCATCCACGAAGCACCGCTCCGCGACCGGCACGTGTGCACTGATTGACGCTCTAATTTAACGCTTGGCATGCATGGCTTTTTCCTTCTTGTATATTGATTGCATTATCCGCACTTGTATGATTATTTTGTAACGGCCTGTAGCATATGCGTTCGAGGATTTGGGTATGTTCACAGGTGCCTATGGCTTTTGGGAAGGTGCATGCGGATTACCTGGGTAGGAAGGTGTATGTATTGTAGGAAGGAAGGCGCGCATGTGACTGACTGGTTTGTTCCACATAACGAGGCAGAGAAAGGAAAAACCAAATAGATAGCATGTATGGATAATGTAATCATGGAAAAGTGTTAACGCCGAAGTTCCGCGCTGGGCGCTGATCCGTGGTTCCAGTGGTTGCGAAAGAGCGTCTAGAAGGCGGGAGTCGCACTATGGAGTGCCGATCTCCTGTCTGTCAGCTCAGGGTCACGCTTGGCGGCTGTGCCTGCAGCGCGGCTCAAAATTTGCGGCATGGCCGTGAAGAGAGAGTGTGTACTGCCTGCTTGTATGTATGCATCGCGACGTTGGTTGCTGAGATCGCAGCCAGTATGCGTCCCCGCGCACGCACGCACAAAAGGATCCACGGCTCCGCTCCGCCGTTATCCCCCCACACACAATTGCAAATCCGGGGCAGGATTAATCACACTCTGCGGTAACGGACAATCTTCACGACAACCCAAGCATGGCACGGGCCTCATTCTGGTCTTTCGCCTCACCGCCACGCCTCGGGAACAAGGGCTCGCGAAAATTGTGCACCGTTTGTGCTTCGCCTCCTTTTCTTTTTTCGGCAGACCCACCCGTGGCCCACTCGTTCATAAACTTGTGCTCTTGTCCCTCGCTGAGCTGAGTGTGTTTGTTCGTTCCCCGCAATCTACAAACTTGCAAGACTCACTTGACGTTCGTTTGTGAAGTCGTACGTTCACTGTTTACACTTCGTTCACTACTTGCGCATACATCTACGGCGAATCGAAGCGAATACATACGTGTCCTGAGGATCTTCTTCTTCTTCATCAGCCACTGCTACCACTTTGACACCCAACACCAACCAACAACTACTCAACCACCAAAATGGCTCCTCGCTTCGTCCTCCCCATCCGCCTCCCCGTCACCCGCACCTTCCGCGCCCCTGCGCGCTTCAACTCCAACGCCTCCTCCTCGCGCGCCGCCCGCGTCATCGAGATGGCCGCCCAGGCCGAGCGCCCCTCGCCGCTCGAGACCGCCGTGCCCGTCATGTGGGCCGTGTGCGGCGGGTTGATCTACGCGGCGTGGAACAGGATCGAGGCGAAGGAGGGAGAGAAGAACGTTGAGAAGGTATGTTTACATGTGTACTCATGATATATATGAGAGTTACGTGTATATGGATGGGTGCTGACGTATTGCTAGCTTTTGATCGTTTAAGCGGCATTTTTTGTCTTCAAGTGGCATGGCGTTTAGAGAGGAGGAGGGTATGGGATTGCGATAGAATTTCGCTTCAACATGGCTGGTTATGAGGGATGATGGATGGCATGGGACGGAACTGGATACCTGGGCAAAGGGCGTTTGGGACTTCTTTGGAGATATATGTGTTTTTGATGCGACGGGATATAGACCTCCAATGCATGCATGCGCTACTTTGGTAGCTAATTCACATCATATATCCATTCAATATATACAGCGTGCGGTAATAGGTGGGGAAGTTGCTATGAAGTGTTTACGACACTCTGAGCTTAATAGGGCTTGTTGTGTCGGCCTACTATAATGAGCGGTGTCATGGAAAATACAACGCTCGAACTCAGTACTTTTCCAGTTCCTCACAGACTGTAGGTAAGTTCCTCTGCAGAACTGGGCCCTATATAAAAAGCTGTCTTTGAATTGTAGTAATCGGCGAGAGGAACAGAATACCATTCAGTCCCGAGCCTCAAACCTGCAATCCCCTAAAAATATTCACACTGACAGAAAATCAAGCTCTTCAAGACAAACATCACACCTCCCCCTCCCCTCCACATCCAGATCAAACCAAATCGAATCCGCTCCCCGCCCCCAATTCCGCACCAGCCCCAACGGCCTCTGAAACCACCTCGAAATCTGCAAAAAGAAGTTCCCCGTCTCCGCATCCGCCTGCACCAACGAATTCACATCCGACCCATGCGCCACCTTGGACTCAAACCACCGATACTCGACCCTCCGCACCCTCACCGGATCCACGACCCGGAACTCCCTCACCGCAACGTCCTCGTCCGGCGGAACCTCCGAGTCGAACGGCAGCCCGTTCAGCGGATCCATCATGTCGTGCAGCAGCCCCGTCGGGATGATCCACGGCGCCCAGTTGACGAAGGTCCCCGCCTTGTCGTCGTAAAAGGCAAACCGCAGACAGGACAAATGGAGGGCGTACAAAGGCGCGATGCAAGCCGGTAACGCGGTGTTGTCGAACGACTCGATCTTACTCCACTGGTCGAGCTTCGATGCAGGGAAGTACGCCGACAGCGGGAGGAACACCGATATGCGGTCCATGTCACGCCACCGTTCCAACTCGTTGAAGCGCAGCGGGGGAGAAGTCGGTGGCCATTGCAGCTCGATGGTGGACAGGAAGTGGGCGGTTACTTTGAGGGCTTCGGTGGAGTATTCGCGGTGGAGTTGGTGCGAGGCTAGGAGGAGGCCGGTGAAGTCTGAGATGGGGGCGTGGAGAGGGGTGCAGAGGGCGTAGATGCGGTTTCTGAGCTCGGGGGGAGGGAGAGGAAGGGTGATGCGGGCATGGCTGATTGGGTGGTGTGGGGGTGGGTATGTATGGTAGGGTATGGTAGGGTAGGGTAGGGTAGGGTAGGGGTGGTGCATCATGTATGGTTCCGAGGGTCGGGAGACGGGGTTGCGCGGGATGGGGTTGCTGAATAAGCGGTCTTGCGGGTAGTTGTGTCGCAATGTGCTTTTGTTGCACGGTTGGCAAGAGTAAATTTGGTCATCAAGGTTAAGGTATAGGCTTTTGCTCATAGTCTATTATTCGGGTTTGATGATCGGTTTGGAAGGGCCGCATGGTCGATGAGCTGACCGTCTGAGTTGAAAGGCAACCCGCTCTTCAGTACATTTGTGAACACGAAAAGTGTGTAGAACATCAGAATTGCATGCTCTTTGCAACGGGTTTGCTTGAAATTCTAAGTCTCCTGTAATGTCATCTTTCGGTTGATTTCCTAATCTTCCTGTCGCAGGACCGAAGAGTCTTTCAAGTGCAACATCAAATCTATCTATTGACTAAAAGGGTAACATGTCGCGAGCTGTCACATCTTCCGAGTCATTCCACCTTCCAATTCTACAGCAAGAAATCTCCGCCGGTCTTCGCAAGCACCTCATCGTAGTACCCTTGGAACGCCAACCATCCTTTCTCGGGTGTGCCCACCGTCTTATACGTCTCCTCTGCCTCCTTATCTTGAATGATCTTCTTCTCAAGTCCACTTCCATTTGCTGCGGCACCGACTAGCAATTGCGTTTGACAGGTCTTATCGAGCGAAAGGAACCAGAACGCTGCTTCGTCGACAGATTCGCCTACCGTAAGGATCCCATGGTTCTGGAGGATGGCGGCTTTGCCATTTCCTATCTTCGTGTCAGCGGCTTACTTGCATGCTACAAGTATTGGTTTTTATGCAACAATGAATGCGTAGCTCGAACAAAAGGCTACGTACCAAGTGCATCCGCGATCCTTTCGCCCTCCTCGTTAGCCAAGACAACGCCACCGAATTGTTTGTAGACGCCGTGGCTTTTGTAGAAGCGGATGCTGTCTTGGGTGATCATGTCAAGTTCTTTGCCGAAAACACTCCATGCTTTGCCATACACCGAGTGTGCGTGGCACCTAAAGTGTGGGTCTGTAGTCAGTGGAAAGTCCAGACGTGAATTTGAAAGCCCCAAGGTTTGCGTACGCTGCATGCACATCTGGCCTTCGCTTATGGATCGCGCTGTGGATGGCAAAAGCAGCCGCGTTGATGGGCTGATCACCTTGTACGACGGCGCCCTCCTCATTGACTAGGATGAGGTCTGAGACTCTTATTTGAGAGAAGTGCGTCGAGAGTGGATTTAGCCCTGCCCATATCATTAATTATTTCTTCTTCGGGGGGAGCATTCGCCTGTAAATTCCAATTGCATGGTACCCATTCTGGTCTCTTCTTCATGGTTCCCAACGCAAAGCAAACCTACAGAAATGATCCTCCCACACCGGATCCCTAACCGAAATATGTCCTGCGACACCCTCGTCAAACCCCCGCTCAGCGAACACGCGATACGCAGCAGCAAGATGTTGTTTCCGGTACAATCTCTCGTCTTCTTTACGCTCAAATGTCGGGTATTTTCTTATCTTCAGCTCTTTACCTGATTTCGTGCGGCCCATGGCTGCAACGGTCTGATTGTCAGCCGACTGGGTGGCATCGACGCGTGGGGGCGTGGGGCCAACGGTGGCCAGATTGCGGAGAGCAGGATAAGAAGGCCGACTGAAGCGTTTGGGAACGGGACGGAGAATATGAGAGACAGCGCGCATGTTTGCCGTTTTTCTTATTGGGATATACAATGGAAAGGAGCAAGGGGGAAATATGCACATTGAAGTATGAAATGCCGACCTCCGCGATGCTTCCTCGGTGGTAGCTTCCCCGCAAACTAGTTCTTATACCCGGATATATTTCCGACATCGCAGTATTGCGAAAACCTTCATGGAAATCACGAAACAGAATTATATGGAAACAAAGATTCAGGAAATGTCCCACGCAAGTTTTTCTTGCGAAGCTGCGATTGCCTATGCCGAAGCATATATTATTCATTACTACATATATACTTTTGATCTCATTAAATCATGCTGAGATACCTCGCGCTCTTCTTGTACTCGAACATCTTCGCGTCGCTCCTTGCCTTGACGGCAGTGGAGTTCTTCGGGGGAGGCTTTCGAAGCTGCGGGCATAGGTAGCAGTAGAGTGGGCAATGGCACGTGCCATGACGATCCAGGCATCGTAGTTGAGGTTGTTGGCGGTATCGCCATCCTCATGGTAGTTGACATCGTACGGCACGCCTGCAGCGCCGCCAAACATCTCGAACTCCTCTTGCGTCTTGATGCCTTCGGCTCCGCAGGCAATACCACCAGCAGCGATACCAGCGTCGAGGAATGGGCCGTAGTCGGAGCGACCATCAAACTCAATCTCAGTGTGGTTAACCTTGGCGATGTTCTCGAAGTAGTTGCTATTTTGTTGTCAGAGGGCAGCTCAATCATGTAGCAAGATGAAGATACTCACGTGAATTCGGCCTCGGCTTCGGCAGATCCCGGGGGTCCGGTAAGGTTGAAAGCCGAACCATCACCATCGTAAATCTGGAAGGCGTAGTTGGGCGAGGCCATCATATCGAAGTCAAGCATCAATCGGATCTTGTCCTTCTCGGTTTGGTTGAGTGACTTGACGTAGTACTCAGCACCTAGCAAACCTTCCTCTTCCGCAGTCCACCTTTGCCCAAGTTAGAAACAGTTTACAAAAAGACATGGACGCAAGAAACCTACCAGCTGAAGCGTACTGCATTCTTGACAGAGTAGTGTGTAAGCTGAATGGCGATCTCAAGAAGAGAAATGGAGCCAGAACCGTTGTCGTTGATACCGGGTCCCTGGGCGACGGAGTCGGAGTGACCAGAAACGTGGATAACGTTATCCTGGTCACCACCCTTAGTCTGTGCAATGATGTTGTAGGAAGTGATGTCCTTTGCGGAGGCGGTGAAATCAGCAGTCACGTTGCCCCCGGAAGCAAGCAAGGCGACGTAACCCTCTCCAGCTGCTTGCGCGATACCAATGGTCGGTACGTATTCACCATCTTTCTCGGGATAGCGCTGCAGAGAATATCCGAGCAGATTACCCTCAACGTTGTTGTAAATCATAACGCCAATGGCACCCTTGGAGGTTGCAAGAGCGACCTTCTCACCAGAGACGCACGTGCCTCGGGAGATGAGGGCAATTGAACCACTCAAGTCACTGGGGAAATCAGCCTGATCAGACGTCAGTAAGCATGACCGCATTCGCACAATGATCGACGCTTACCTCCTCGCATCCCAAGTTGGGAATTGCCACAACGGGCCCAGATGCAGAGCCACCTGGAGCAAGCCCAACTGCATCAGCTGCAACGTCCTTGCCATTGACGGTGAGATTCGCGCTGATTCCCACCGACAGTGGCATAGGCTGCTGGTACAGGTCGTAGTACTTGGGATACTTCTTGATGATGCTGGTGATGTAGTCAATGGTGGCTTGGTGTCCCTCGCTGCCAATGACTCTGTTCTTGTCGGGCGAATCGTATGCGAAGCGCTCGAAGAGGTGAGCCTTCTCCTCCAGGGCCTTGACCTTGATGCGTTTGCGGAGACCTTCCTGTGATCCAAATATAAGCCAGGGACAGAAACAATTGCCTGACAACTTACAGAGGTGACGAGCTTGTTGTCGCGGGGTTCAATGGCTAAGCCATTGACCACTGTCGCACCAACAGCCGCGAGAGTTGCTACCGAAGTCTTCATGGCGGTCGATTGAAGCTAATTGCCGGTTGCCAAAGCTTGAGAAAGAAGCTCAGGATGAAGCTTCCATGCAGGCAGCGACTTGGCGACATTTTATAGCTGTCCAGGTTCTCGTATTGAGCCTGGTTCCTGGGACGTAAACATGCAGGATGTTTTCTGGCTGGCGTACAACGATAAGGACCTGCTTGTTCTGGCAGGCGGTATGAATCAGCAAGCTTGGCATTCCTACCCATTTGCCGTCAGAGTGGAGATGCTCGATTGCTGGGAGTAATCATGCATAACAAATGCCCATGTTGCAAGCCATAGCCAAGTACTCGATAAGAAGACTTAGTGCTCATTCACTGTGCCGCACCGGAAGCTTGTTGCGATCTGGATTGTGCCAAGCTCGTTTGCCCCAACGACCTTCCCGATTCTTATTACGGGGCCCACGCTGATGCCATTGGCGAATTGATGGCCCCCAGCAAAACGGTCGTAATATCCCTCGGGGCATGCGGCCGTATCTTCTGGCGATGATGCGAGATTTTTGCCAGTACTGTATGTTACGTGTATGTAAGGTCAATCAAGCCCATCAACGCTCAGCAGACATCATCAGTCTTGGACGGATGCACGGACTCACGCATCTCCCCACCCGGCTCGGACCCCCGCTTGGCCAGTTACGATCCTGAGCACCAATATAAAATTCGCGAATTGCTTTACCCAAGTACGCCATTCGCATAACTCATCTCTCTGTCGGAAGTATGACTCTGACTGAACATCCGGGAGGGGGCAGCTTTTTGAACCAGCTGGCCGCCGTTTTCCCACCTCTCCACCTCTCCACCCTTCTCCTTTTCCTCATCGCTCTACACAGCCGAAAAACCTGACTATATCGTTCTGGAACGTTACCACTGTGAAATTGCTCTGGAAATTGTCAAGAGTCTCCAGGATGGCATCCAAGGGCTTTACTGACCTACCCGTGACTGTCCGCGAGCAAATCTACGCTGAGCTCCTCATCGCTCCTGCTATCGAAGACCCCGGGATACTTCCATCCTCCCCTAAAAATTTTAATCTAGTCAAGGGTCCTACCAAGTCTCGAAAACATGTCTCTACCGGTATCATGTACACAAACCGCCAAATCTACGTTGAAAGCAGCGACCTCTTTTATAACAAAAACCTATTCACCTGCGTTCACTTCAATGATTACTATTGTCGTCTGGAGAGTGAACAGCTCGTGGAAACAATCTGGAGCCTTTGCTTTGCAGTTCTCGACTCGGCTGAGGAGATACCAAACGATCAGTTCGCCATGTCACTACAGTTGGCCAGGTTAGGTCGGGAATGGGATGGTATGCATCTTGAGCGGATAGCCTTTGTTTTTCCTGCACAGGCGCTACCGTTCTTGTTCAAGTACCTCTCTATGGCTTCGATTTACTCGTCAGAAGTAGTTGTGGCCAAGTTCCATATTCACAATACATTCCGTTATTCTCTCCCTCGTTTTTCTGAGCACCTATTTGGTGCTCTGCTAGCTGCAAAACACTTTCCAAAGTGGAAAGCCTTGAGCGTTCATGGATCACTTGATCCTAGATATATGGAGCAACTGGTACAGAAACTACCATGTGATCAGGAGAGAATTTGGTATGACTTCGCTGGAGTACGTACAGCCCGAGTACCAAGCAGTTTTGTTTTCACCCTTTGTCGCGATTTGCACAAATCAGTTCTAATGTAGCTAATCACATAATTCTACGTTTAGGTCTTCGCTTCATGGAAGTCCTCGGTGTATTCTAGAATGAGAGACCAAGAGGAGTTGTACAATTGGCGTATGAAGTGGAGCTGCAAGGAACTGTCGTTGCTCCTTCTTTGTCTCGATGTTGTTTGGGATTTTCACTCGTATCTCGGTTATCCTCACAATAAGGACTACGCTCAAATATCATTGTTCCAATCTACCGCAGACGTATACGGTATGCTGGTACTAGGATATCTATTTCAAGCGAAGCTACATCCAAAGGAGGCGATGGATTTCCACCTCCTCGCCCGACAGGCCGCAGAAAACGGGATTTCGTACCTCAAGCGAGAGGGTCGCTCTATGGATGTTCAGATTTATGAGACACCGGGGTCACAAATCAGAGAAGAATACATCAACATGTATAGTCTCGCAAAAGCTGGACTCTCGCTCAAGGCATCTAAAGCATGTGTGAAGCTGAAAGATGGAAAAGCCGCGAGCCATCACATTTCCGATGCGGAAAGGTGGGACCCTGAAATGCGACCAACTAGTCAAGAGCTCCATCTCAGATTGCGTTGGAAATGCTTACCAGCTCTCAATCATAATCAAGGCTCGCCAGCTGTATGCTGGCACGAGCATTGTAGTACGCGAAAATTACGGGGAAGGTAGTTAGACGGGAAATAATCGAGACGTCAGTCTACGTTGCATGTTTGTCCTACTGATAAGAAGGAGACAGCCATACAGAAAAGGCGAATATGTTTAGAAGAAATATCAGTTGATCAACAGCTCATGTGATGTTGTTTTGCGTATGTCGAGATAATCAGTGTACTTGTTAGGTAGTTGCATAGCTAATCATATAGCTAGTCATACGATATGATTGGCACAACCCGGTCTTCAAATTTTGGGCTATTACACCGAGTCCGTAGCTTTATCGGGTAATGGCTCCTCTACTTCGGTTTTGGTAGTGTGCGGAAGCGCAATTCATGGTTTTACCGTGCATCAATCAGTCAATTCACCCGACGACGGAGTAATTGATTTCGCACTAATTCACTGCCTAAGCAGGTTTTATTTTTTGCGGTATTCTATCAGCTTCCATAGCTGGAGGCGCCGCGTACAGAATGATCGCGACGGCGGCAGATTGAGTGACGGGGTTGGTCGGGTGTTGCATTGTTGAAGTTGCGGTGCTTTCCCTTCATAAAATGCCTCAGAATGCGTCTGATCGCTGACAGGGGTCGAAGCGATGTGTAGACACCACCACAGATTACGTTCCTCACAGTTCTGCTTAGTTCTAGATAGAACAGGTTACACACCGTTAAATAACCATCCATCTACGCGATGAGATGAAATGTCTTTGTGGCGCGATACTTCATGTCGCCCATCTAATGCAGACTACCTGGGTTGTTGTTCTACCACGTACCAGGAATCTGGACAACGACCCGAAACACCAAAGTACCCCTCAGATCTCACCCACACAACCCCAAACCCACTCTCAGACACGATTAAGCTTCATAGTGGCCAATCTCCAGACTACCTATTGTCACCATTGGTCCATCATGATCAAGCTTTGCGCTCGGACAAAGCTTAGTACTGTTCGGCCCACCTGTTCTGGACTACGGCGCGGAATAACTGAACATTTTCAATGACGCAGGGGCTGTAGGAGTAATTGTGGCTGTCTTCAATGGTCTGGAATATGCGGTTCGCGTATAGAGAGGGGTGTCGATAGGAGCCTCGGCGGAAATGACGCTCCCACGTGTAGGCAGCTGAAGGTATAAGTATACCGCTATGAACATGCAAGTTCACCACGCACGCCAACTTCTATTCGAAGGTTCCTTCTTTTTCTATTGCCATTGCGCAAATACATTCTTTGAGTCTGGTCACTCTTTATCGACTTTCGATCTTTATTATACCCTCATTTTTTATATTATATTACCCACCATCTTTTGAATACAATCCCAGATATCGTTAACGATGAAGACTGCTGCCATTCTTTCCGTCCTCCTTGTATCGGCTCTCGGGGCGCCGGCTCCCCGATATGCTCTTGCAAAACGTCAGGGTCAGAACTTTCAGACCTTTGCTGGGGCGCTTGGTGGTGTTGCTGCCACGCCAATCACTGATTCCGGTAACCCCGATCGTAAATTTCAGGTCAAGGGTGACACGTTCGTCAACCTTTCAGCTGCACTCCAAAGGAGCTGTGACCAACAGTTCAATGCTTGTGCCAACAAAGCAAATGGTGGAGACAAAACACTGAGTGTGTCTGCATGTGCGGACCAAAAGAGTAAGTCAATGACTTGAGCACCTGAGCACACCCAAGAGTGACTGACGTTGTGAACAGCTCAGTGTGATACCGCTGGCCAAGGGAATACCGGAGCATCGAACAATCAAACGGCTAGTGCCGTGACTCCTCCTGCTGCTGCTAACGCAACTGCTGCGATTAACGCGACCGCCACTGCTAATGCGACCGCTGCTGCTGTACCTTGTAATCTCGCTGGCAACGGAAAGGCTACACCCAATGCTACTACCGCTGCCGCCGCAGTTGCTGCCTCTACCACCACTGCTGCGGCAAAGCTTCCTTGCAATACTGCCGCTGCAAGCGCCGGTAAAGCAGACCAGAAGCAAGGGAATGCCAACAAGAACGACAAGAATGACAAGAATCAAAACAAAAATCCATGTGATAAGAGCAACAGCAAGAACAACAACAAAAATAAGGATAATAAGAACAAGGGCAAGGACGGCAAAAGCAACGACAACAAGAACAAGGGCCAAGACGGTAAAAACAACGACAATCAGAACAAGGGCAAGGACGGCAAGAACAACAATAAGAGCGACAAGAGCGAGAAGAACGACAGTAAGAAAAACAACAGCCCATGCAATAAGAACGAGAACAAGGGTGGCAAGAACAAAAACAAGGACGACCAGAGTAAGGGGAAGAACAACAACAATGATAAGAGTGAGAAGAGTGAGAAGAGTGAGAAGAGTGAGAAGAGTGAGAAGAGTGAGAAGAGTGAGAAGAGTGAGAAGAACGAGAAGAGCGGGAAGGACGCTCGCAACAAAAACAAGAACCCATGTGATACGAAGAGAAGCGTCGGAAGAAACATACCAATCCCCACCACACGTATTACCAGGAGATACAAGGTTGCTTAAAGCGACACAGTGAGTATACATGACATGAAAATCACGATAGAAGGGGGACAACGGAGTTGAGGGCGGAAGTGAGGTGTCGAACCTTGGCTACTGTTGTTGAAATGGAGATTCAGGCGGGAGTAGAGTTGTCACGTAGTGTATGATCACGATTCTCAATATCCAACAACATGTATACTATAAACTGTTATAGACACGAAACCCTTTGAGGAATTTGCTTCACATGCTCTCATTGTTTCACATGTTTACACACTTGATCGTTGCGCTCTCTCTCGATCTCTACAAGCAAAAACTGTACTCTCTTTTCAACAGCATAGCTAGCACTGTGTACATCCGTACAGACGCAGGCGGGGGACTTCCAGTAGCCTACTTTCTGAGGCCAAAAAAAATCGATTTCTCCACAAACCCAATTGATATGATCAGAGAGAGGAGAGTATCAATCAAGAAAAAGGCAAAAAGAGAAGCTGCGAATTAAACGCAGAACAGGAGCGAATCGTAGCGAAACGAATTGACTCAGCCGAGGTTTGAACTCGGGACCTTCAGTGGCCTAACTCGAATGTTAGACTGACGTGATAACCAACTACACCACCGAGCCGTTTGATTTGATGGAAGCTTGAGCATGCTATAACATTATGAAGACTTGTTTTGATGTGTAACACCATCATTGCAGGTCGAGTAACTCTTGATTCTGTGTTTTCCTAAAATTTGTACGGCTCAAGGGTGGGGCTGCGGGGTTGTGGATCTAGTTGCTGCTAAGACATTGGTGCTAGACTACACGCATCGTGACAGGGCAGCGCAGCATCAGTATCATTCTTTCCTCCATATTGGTTCACGACATTTTCTTTTTCGAGGGCACTAAAACTTTGCGGGCAATTGCCACTTGGAAAGTGCAGGAAAAATGAACCATAAAGCTATTGTTCACTACCACGTTTGATTATCCATGAATTACCTAGTACTTCTTCCACTATCGATGACACCACATTCTTAAAAGCTGGAAAATTTCCATATCGATATATTAGGACGAGAAATAAGGTCGCTGCAGCGCAATCTATGGCTGGATTGATAACCAAACAAACAGCACACACGAGAAAGAACTAGCAAGCTTCTTGAAAGATTTACGGGTTGAATTTTTTACCTACGAAGCGGACAAGCATGAGAAACGAGCTAATCGGAAGATGACCCAGTTTTAGATGTTTTGGGCGGGACACTGAGAGATATAAGCATAATCTGACAGACTGCAACTATCATGGAAGTCTTGGGCAGCCTAGCAGTCTAGTAACAAGAGATATTTCTTTTCGGCGTGCACAGGCGATAGTGATCGTGGAGATGAAGCATGCATGGTGGTATCCTCATGCGATAGATGCTAGAACTAGGATAGAAGGCTCACCCCATTTCTAAGTTACCCAATCTATCGTAGGTTGTACTCATGCAACACTCCAATTCCTTGTTCGCGAACGAGCACTTCCTCCATGAACTTAAAGTGAAATTGTCTCCAGACACAAGAATATGATTTCCTCGGAACGGTTCGACGTCGGCGGGTGGTGTTGACTTGCTGGGTTGTAGAGCGTGTTTAGCTTCGAGTAATAGCGTGAGCAGGTATCTAAATCGTTCTTTATTAAAGTCCCATATTGTCAGTCTTTCAATTATCGTTTTTAAGATCTCATAGTTTTCCATTAGGACCCCAGCATGATTGGTCATAAGCATGCTCCGCTCGATTGATTATCAGAAGGTCGACAACGCTGGTGATATGCTATTCTCGTATAAACAGCAATATTTGGCTGCACAAGACAATGGGGCGTGGTAGACAGAGTTCAGCTTGACCTGAAGTACGTACTAACAAGCAGAACAGTACATGTAATCTGCTGCCATGGCAGTGTTTGCAAGGTGACCCAACTGTCGTAACGATCAAGTTCGTAAGAGTATGGCTGGCACCACGCCTAGTATGGTGAATCACAGAAAGATGCTGCAAGCTGAAAGGTGATGAGGCTGAAAATTTCGCATAGCATAGGTTCGAAGGACAAGGGATCAAGAAGCAAATTTGCCAGGGGCAAAGGGAGAGCTTAAAGGGTGGCTTAAAGGGTGGCTTATCAGAGCCAAGGGCTTTACTGTTCGACTAGCGCTGCACTTTCTGTCGGGCTACGTCTTCACAGCTCTTGGAAACTACCAAGCAACATGCTAACAGGACCAAGAGAGTTGCACGGTCTCTTGGACGCAGTAACGGGGCAACATGTGGAGGACTTCTGGGCAGTGGACCTTCTCCACAGTTGTCAGGATTGCCCAGGAGTTCAAGGGATGTCATCTATGCTTGTCGATCATTGAGATGCAGAGTATATTGCCCCTCAGTGAGCACTGTACCTACATAGAGGCTGTGGCGATATCAGGGATCGGCAAGAAAGAACAAAGTCCGCTGCAACAGGCGTGTCGCACAACAGCATTCAAGTGCGTATGTCTACCGCAAAAGAAAGTGTCGCTGCCAAGATGTCGAATGTCACTTCGGACATGCAGGAGACAGGAAGGGCAGGACGAACAAAACGGGGGTCGACGGGTGAGGTTCTGCTCCCTCACCCATCCCACGTTTCCTGCATTCACCTCCCACCTGGGCACTCCAAATACCGACATCAGACTGGGGTTTTTGCATACGCGCTCAGGGTGATTCTTCGCTGCAGTTGGCATGCGGGATTTCCTGGTGTCGACAGGCTGAGACAGCCTAAGGCAGAGCTCGTCACGTCCGCGTCAACAGTTCCCTTGCGACGCATTCACTCACAGGCGTCACCCTGGTTTCCCGCGGAGGGTGGGCCTGCGGGGCGGGCCAAGGAATTCCTCGTCGCATCTCTGCGACGCGTGCAGACTCGCGGACAGCCAAGGCCAGGCTTCGCTCGTGCGCCGCTGGGGGCCTCAAACTCTCATTGGAGGAGCCGCCGTCTTACTCTGCAAAAGCCTTTCGTCGCGTCGCTTGGCCAACACACTGCGCGTCTCGACAGAAGCTTCGATGTGCGAAGCTCGAGGCGTCCAGCGGCCGATCCGCCGTCCTCATTTTCCCCGGCCATTGCGAACGCGTGTGGAGAATGGCCGCCAAGTGTGCCACTGCTCCCGTTCACGCACACCAAGCTTGAGGTCCGCTGGACACTGCTTGTCGCCTCCAAGAACGGCTGGCGGCTGCTTCTTCCTTCCTAACGTACTTGGCAACGGGTAGCATCCAGCATATTGCATCGGCCGCTAATCTGTTCGGTACACGACCCTCGGTCTTCATGCACCTGTCCAGGTGGTGGTCGCCCAAGGGGTCGCGGAGGCCCAGGTGGCCCAAAGAGATTCACGTTGCATCTCACATGCAGCGGCTTCTCGCACGGCGGAGGGAGCCTCCTGCACCTTTCCAAACGACCGGTCCAGCCCGCTGGAAACAAACGCTCTCGTTGATGAGCAGTGACTTACCCCATGGCGTAGGTGTGCTTCGGCGCGACAGCATCTGTGCCCCCCAACGCCCCAAAGCTGGTCCACTCGCCATGATCCAGACCTCGGGGCTGGCCCACTTTGGCACTCGTGGCCTTGCACGTCCTTCCTCGCCTGAGGGCGAAGCCCTCTTGGCGCGGCATCACAAAAGTTTCGAGCTGACTTCAAACGGCCGGAGCGCCTTGGCGTCCTCCCACGCCTTTCTCCAGCATGCATCCGGCATGTAGACCATGCTCGAATTCACACTCTTGGCTCGGCGTCACAGAAGTTTCAAGCTCGCCTTCAAACGGCGGGACTTGCTTGGCGGGGGTTATTGGATCCCCCCAGCTGTGGCCTCAAGTCGATATAAGACCACAATGAGCCCACTCTTTTTGCTCTCCAGTCCGGCCACTCACCTTCACTTCTAACCACCTATCCTAATCAGTCTCAATTGTCGCCGGGCGACTAGACTTTCAATCACTTTTTTCAAGATCACCACATCGTTTATTCACTTCCTGTTTCATCCCACCTTTCGAGTCTAACTCATAATACCAAAAACAACAACAACCGACAAGATGCTTTCCCACACTGTCCTCCTCGCCCTCGTTGCCGCCGTCGGCGCCGTCCCCCTCAACATCAACTTGGGTGCTTACTCCCCTGCCCTGGTAGTCGGTGATGGTGAAATATCACTGGGAGCTGCGGGCGCAGCAGGTGCGTCCGAATTGATGGCAACACTTGCCCAGGGTGCTCAGCAAGGTGCAGCAGGCGGCGAAGCCGCACGACAAGGTCAGCAACGAGAAGCCGAGCAAGCTCAGCAGGGTGGCGAAGCCGCGCAGGGTGAAGCCCAGCAAGGTGAAGCCGCCCCGCAGGGCGAGCAACAACAAGAACAACCAGCTGAGGGCGAAGCAGCAAAGCGAGGCAACCTCGTCCGTGACATCAACAAGATCCTCAAGCGCAACGCCGCTCCCGCTCCCGAGCCCACCGAGTCCGCTCACATTGACGCCGTAGCCGCCGCCGTCGAGTGGATCAAGCGTGACATCAACTCTTTCAACGCTGCTCTGGGCTACGCCGAGAGGGCCCAGCAGAACCAGCCCAAGGTCGAGCTCGGTACCGGTGCCGAAGGCTCTGGTGTCGGTATCACTGTCAACGCCGGTCTCAACGTTCCTGCCAACTCTGCTGCCAACGGTGCTGCTGCTCCTGGCGGCGAGCGCGCTGCCAAGCGCTCCGAAGAGGTCGTTGAGGATGCCGAGGCACCCAAGATGACCCTCGTGGCCATCACTGAAGTTTGAAAGGCGCGACGATGAACGATTGGTTGCAGGGCATTGATACCCATTCTCAAAAAGAAGCACGCGTGGGGAGGCTGGAAGCGGGGAAGACTTGATTTTTCCGGGCGCACTATCTTTTCCTTTCTACGGTTGGGAATTTTACGTTGTCACATGGATACACTACGAGCAATGTCTGTGGGGAACTATTACTATTATCGAGGGCGGCTTGTCGAGTGGCCGGTGTGGAAAATTCATAGAAACCAATAAACGACTAAGTGATCAATCCTCTTCTCTTGCTCACACGTGCTGTAGACAACCACACAACCTACCAGGGTCTAGGATTCATTTTACCGGTACGCTTGCAGACGGAAACCGCATTGCCACTCCCTCCTGTTTTCTTTTCGCCTCCCTCAACATCGACAACAACTCATATCCCGAAACACTTACGCACACCTCCCCCTTACTCACACGCATGCTCCCACCGGATATTCAGCACCGTTCTTGGTATCATGCAAATCTCCACCCAAAAAACCAATATTGCCTCACCCGCGCTAACGCTCTCCTCCGAAGCACGCATTGCAGCATGTCAAGCTCCCGGACGCCAGGCGTAACGTCGTCTTATAGATCTTGGCGGACAGGGATAGTTGCCAAGCGCGGAGGGTGAAACGCTAAAGAACGATTTGGGACGAGAGCGGGCACGTGCCATGCGGGCGGCCCCGGGGCCCGCCGAAGGATCGCGGAGGATTTTAAGGGAGACGGGGAAAGGAAGGGTCCGATGTGGTGTTCTCTTGGAGTGTGATATACAAGTTTTTGTAGTGCACATGTGAATGGGTAATTTTTATTTTTTTTTGCGGGGTGCCTTTTGTGGGGTTCTAATGTTACCTGTGGATAATCTGTCTACACCTTTCGTGCGACCGGTAGCGAGGTCGGATTGGAGTAGGTAGATGAAAATCAGGGGCACCCTGAAAATTGCATTTATGGGGAGTGGCGCAAGTGAATAGAAGGAATAGAAAGCTGTAGCTGTTCTAGGTGGCTATAATTGTTCTGAGTTCACGGGGAGAATACTGTGCGTTAGGGGTTTTCTGGGTTTCGGATCAATGATCAAGAACAAAAAAAAATCACATTTATAGAGGAACGTCGAAAAGACATCCATACGCTTTTGTATAAGAAAGGCTTGTGAGTGATTTATCAAGCACTACGACGTATGGGTCGCCGGAGCGAATTTGGACATTGAAGCCTTACTCTGTTCTGTACTGTGAATGACAAGAAATTTGATCAACATTGAAGTGTTATATAAATTCGAAAACCAGGCTGCCTGCATAAAACCTCGTCAACAACTTGTGTAGGCCAATATTCGATAACCGAATAAATATAAATACGGTTGTATCGAGTATTAGACCAGAAAATCATTCCTCTAGATACAAGCGGATGAGAGGTGGGAGGTATTATACACGTGCGAGGTGCGGAGTAAGTTCGTGACCAACTTTATAACCTTACTTATTATGTTCCCCAAAACCTGGCCTCACGAATTTAATGATCACATAAGAGCTATAAGTCAGTCGTACCGGAAAGCAACTAACTTGAACAAATGCATAGTAAAGATCTGTATCACGAGGGTATTTTGGGTGGGAAAGTAAGTAAACATATTATCCTGCCTCAAATTGAAGAACTGCGGGTAACACCTTAGCTTTTTTTGCCTAAGATCACTGGTAAATGTACATCTGGGGTTTTTTTTTTCTATTTTTTACAAAAGTGAAGTTGTGTTGCACTAATATGGAGGATAGGAGAAGGGATGACGCCATACGTTTCATGCGAGTAGTGGTTGAGCTAAACCTCAGGGGGTAAAGTGTTTCAAAACCACGTTGCGCAATGGGCCTCGGAAGCACTTAAATTCGTCACGACCTCGGGTGCACAGTCACACGGGCGCAAGTGATTTACTCATATGTTGACGATCAGTATCAAAATGGAATAGCATTAACCAAGGTTTGAGAACGAATACAAGGCGAAAGGGCAGGAACGGCAGTCTCGGACCGCGGAGCAAAACTAAGGTCTTTCAACGGCGCATACTCTCCTATTCTATCAGTTGTAGTTAGCGAAAAAGTGGGTATAAGACCGCGGAGGATTCAATTCACTACGATGGTCAAAGTTTAGAGTTAGGCCTAAGAACTGATTTGGATAGATTCGGGCATTGCTACGGTACTACCGTAATCTCTTCGCTCGGCTAGACCCACACAAAGCTGTTTCACCACCACATTTTGCAAGATCAACCAATCGCAGCATTTGCGTGTTTTAGAGGCCGAGGCAGCGATTCATATCGCCATCATGGGCAAATCGGCAGCCTCATGGAAAATGACTCTTTCGATACCACTGAACAATATCGATGATACCTGCTGATGGCGCATTCACGGATGGAGGCAATCGGGACAATCATCTGGTAGATCAATAGGTCAGATTTCTAAGCTTGCATAATGTTGAAGCCATGGGAAAATGTCACTCGGGCAAGGTGATCAGAATATATAGATAGAACATCTTCATGAGTGAGTGCAATCTATGTATTTCCAAAGATTTGGAACGAGTGGAGCATTGACGACATGCACAAAAAAAGCAAAAGGATGCAGCGAGGCTTGGTCCTTGGCATATAATCGAAACAACGGCTGACCACGCATTGATGTTGCTTTTTGAAAACTATGATGAAATTTGGTACAGTACTCGCTGAGGTCCCACTGGAACTATAGAGTTTACTGGAATATAAAGACTCAACAACTCCACCCCCAGAACCAGGACAACACATCCCAACCCTACCCAGTACACTCGTTTCAACAAAGTCTCTCGTTTAAATCAACAACCACAAACATCATGCGCTTCTCAGTCTTCGTACCCATTCTTGCAGCTACGGCCTACGCTGCCCCTGTCGAAAATGTCGAAAAGCGCGCGGCCTGTACCTCCTACACCATTATCAACACCCGTGGTACCGGTGAGATGCAGGGTCAATCATCTGGCTTCCGCACAATGAACTCCAGGATTACATCCCAGCTTCCCGGTGGCAAGATCTACAACACTATATACCCCGCCGACTTCAGCCAAATTTCCACTGTTGGTACCGCGGACATTGTCAATCAGGTGCAGAGGGGCCTCCAGTCCAACCCTGACCAATGCTTCATCCTTCAAGGCTACAGCCAAGGCGCTGCTGCGACCGTGAACGCCCTTCCTAAGCTTACAGGTGCAAGCTTCGATGCCGTGAAAGGAGTTTTCCTGATCGGAGACCCAATGCACAAGAGCGGATTGGCTTGCAACGTGGACAACAAGGGTGGTAAGACCACGAGCAACGTGAACGGCTTGAGTGTAATGTTGGGTGGAGGCATCCCCAGTGACTGGGTCTCCAAGACACTGGACGTTTGCATTTTGGTGAGTCATGGTCATTCCTCAAAAGGAGGATCTGATTACTAACATGACTATAGGGTGATGGCGTTTGCGATACCACGCATGGTATTGGAATTAACATGCAGCACCTGATGTATCCCATGGACTCTTCCACCCAGAGCCTTGGACAGAAGTTCATTCTTCAGCAGCTGGGTGCTTAATTGGGCAGCTCGTAGCTAAGATGATTTCCTAACGAATGTACCGTCTATGATCGCCCGTGGCGTAACCTTCTCTTTTTAGAATTATTAGAAGTAGCTATATATCCAATGATGTTGTTCGTCTTTCTTGTCTTTAGTACTGTTCAAACTAATAGCTGAACTCTCTGATCACGCCGGCCGCTCCAGGCTCCAGGCTCCTCATTCTCTTGTTCCGCCACTGGTAGTAAAACCTCAAACCAACGCATCCGACAGCAACCATGAGCAGCATAGCAAAGTTTGTCCAATGCCCAGTTGGGTATCCTTTCTCCTTTTCGTTCGCCTTGTAGATCCATACTCCTACAATCTGTCCAGGCGCACCCCAGGAAACGTTCAAGGCGATTGCAAGACCCGCCGCAGCTGTAGTGTGCATATTGCTGCTCAACCAACCAAGCAAAGGGGGAATGCAGGAGAAAGCACCACTAGCTGCGACAATGAGACAGCCGTAACGAGCATGATAGCTGTCTGCAGGGAGCAATGCAGATGCAAGGAAGCCAACTGCACCGACTGTGGAAAGAACAGCGGAGTGCAGGGCGCGGGCGTTGAAACGATCAGATGACCAGGCGGTCACTATACTGACTACATATGCAACAGCATAGGGTGGAATGGTCATAAGTTGGGCCTGCAAATTCTCATAGCCCAGTCCAGCGGTGATTGTTGGTGTGAAAAGCGACAGGGAGCTGAACGGTGCGGAGATCCCGAAGTAGATGATGTAATGAATCCAGAGACGTCCATCCAAAATGGTAGTCTTTGCAGTCTCCCAAGTCAACGAGGGGGCGTCGCCTTTCGAACCCTCCTTCTCAAGACGCGCGATAGCGAGCTCGCGTTCTGGAGTAGTGAGCCAGCTTGCCTCCTCGGGGTAGTCCGGCAGGAAGAACCAGACTGCAACCGAAGAGACGCAAGATGGTATACCCTCCAGGATGAAAAGCCACCGCCATGCAGCCAGACCCTGTACCATCTTCATGTGGCCTACACCGTATGCAATAGCGCCTCCAAATGCGCCTGCTAAAGTGGCAGAAGCAAGAATGATTGCCACACGCATAGAGCGCTCTTTGGCTGGGTACCAGAAGGTAAGGTAGTATACCAACCCTGGGAAAAGACCAGCTTCAAACATACCAAGAAGGAAACGAACCGCGGTAACAGTTGCATAATTTTGTGCACCACCCAATCCAACTGTGCAAGCGCCCCAGGAAAACATGAGAAATGCAATCCAGCGGCTTGGTTTGCATTTCTTCAGAAAATAGTTAGATGGCACCTCGAATACAGCGTAGGCGACCAGGAAGACCATGAGAGCTATTGTGAATTGGAAGTTTGTCATGTTGGTCTGCTGGAGAAGGGATTCACCCTGGCTAGCGTTCAGCGTTTTCGCATTGCCTATTTGCTGTCAGTAAAAGTATCATGAATGTAAACTATCACCTTAGAACACTGCCAGAGTAGCCGGGCATGACTCGAAAGCGCATACATTAACCGAATGCAACCGCCGTCTTCACCCCCGGCACATCAGGCTGCGGTCTGATGTAGGACTTACCAATATTGCTTCGATCTAGATAGCAGAGAAGGTAAATCGCTGCTGCCAGAGGGACAATCCGCAAATCTTGCTTCCAGACCAACTTTTTTTCCGCAATGGGGTCGAAACAATCTTCCAATGTGTCAACCCGTTGGTTTCCCTGTAGTTTGTGTTAAGAGAGCGGTCCGACCCAGCCTGAATCGTCGCCAGGACCCACATTCAGTTTCTCCAAGTTCTTCTCTCCACCAACGTCCAT
The DNA here is from genome assembly GCA_026873275.1 of Pseudopithomyces maydicus. NCBI lineage: Eukaryota > Fungi > Ascomycota > Dothideomycetes > Pleosporales > Didymosphaeriaceae > Pseudopithomyces > Pseudopithomyces maydicus. Next base: position 701,833 of record JANTUC010000003.1, on the reverse strand, counting down.
GTCCTCATGTTTAGACATCTTGCAATGCTTTTCTATGCGGCGAGAAAAATCGCACAGTGAGAATGGAAAAGGAGGCAAGCGAAGCAACCGAAAATTCAAGAGCGGCCTCAGCAAGCCTTAGCCTTCGTAGGGAAAGCTTGTGGTGCAGGGCATCGCGCACGACTCATGGAGGGCAGAACGCGCGCTCTGATTGGTGCTGCAAGAGTCGGTTCCACTTGAACAGCTCGTAGAGGTGCCGGTCCCCGCATCCTTCCCCCAACCGTTGTTGGACTTGTCAGCCATCACTTGCCACTGGGTAATATGCGGTCCCCATGGATGCTCGGGTTTTTTGTTGTTCTTCAGTTTGGCAGCTCGGTTTTTTTGCCAGTTTTGGATAATCACGTGGGAAAGGTCCGGGGGTAGTGCTCTATCATGAGTTCGCTTAGGGTTCGTAGATCGAACAACACCACAGTTGTGGACGCAGACAAGTAAAGGATAAACTCTTTCAGGGTCATCTTGCCACATTGTCCCACATCTTGTTAGCAGAATCTGTTCGTCATTTTGTGGTTCTCATGTTGTTAAAGATGACTAAATGTAATAGCTGACAGTTGTCATACACTTCTGTTAATCTGACTTACTAAAATACACAGCAATTAATTCTAGTTACATCAAGTATAGTAAAGACTTCGAAAATGGTTTTCTTGTCGAACTCACAGACAGCTATCGAAAGACTTGTCTACTTTGAACAGCTATGGAATGTTCCATTAAAGTTGAAACATGGAGCCATGGTTTCGCAGCTCTTGGGTATTTATGTCCACCGGCGGCCTCAGGCCTTTGCGACACTTTTACTAAAGACTGATTTGGAACCAAGGCGTAGACTAAAGTATCCTACACTCTTATCACCAGTGACATTCCACTGGAAACCATCTACAATGACCTAAGGCGTGCCAATGTACAGGAAGTCTGAACGTTAAAGAATGGGTTTGGTATGTCGCATGTTCGGGAGGCGTCTCCCGTATCCGCTGCTATACCCTCTTGGGTTAAGCTTTGAGGAGTCTCACCCCCACGTTAATCTCTTCGTCGTGTTGCATCGTGTTTCGTGATGAACATTGTAAACTAGCTTCCATCCACGTCCTCGGAGCAACTTCTCAACCACTACATCAGATCTTCCATCTCGGAAGCAATCAACCATGAAATTCGGCATTAATGATGTTCATGACCCGCTTCCAACTGCCGTGCCAGGGTTACTCCACCCCGCAATTTCAAACCTAATCCCCGCCTGGTTCAAAAGACGCACTACGTAATGCACGCCCCCCGGATTAACATCGGGAAAGTTGGAGAAGCCTGGCAGAAATGGTGGGTCACTGGGCCACCCAGAACTTCCCGCCCTATTCGAGTCATGATCTCTAGAATCTCTCTCGTGCGATTAAGGTTGAGCCTGTCGCAAATCCTATTCCAACATACCGACTCGGATAGGACGATCTGGAGCAACCATTGCATCTTTAGAAAAGAGTTTGCGTAGGAAACAAGCAATTGTGGGAGATGTTGGCCGTTCCACGGGCAACGGCGCGGCCTCTTAGGCCGTCTTATAGACAAGGCTATTTCATGCGGCGTGACGCTAGTCACGGCGACTATACTGAACTACGCAAAATTTTGGGTCTTCCGGACTGGGCAATTGTTGCCAAAAGGGCAAGCACCGACGTCGGTCTGAAGCAAAATGCTAGGTACAGGGCAAGCGCCATTCATCATTGCAAGGAGCACCTTGAAATACCTCGGTCGCGCTGTAGGGACCAGCCTTGTTTAGGTAGTCCCATGAGGGGTGTAGAGGTATATGAAGGGTCGTTGATCTCACGATTTGAAGCCTCAGGTTTTCGAGCTTCGTTGTTCCTCAATCGACAATATGCTGCGCACTTCAGCTTTGGCCCTTGGTCTGTTGGTCGGTGCATCCGTTGCGGTGCCCGTCAAGTCTAAAGATTGTGATTCTTCAGAGGCAGCTCCGGCTGCTGAGTTGAAGAACGGCACATACGTTGGTGTACACTCCTCTCAGTACAATCAGGATTTCTTCCTCGGTATTCCGTATGCGCAACCTCCTGTGGGTGATCTGAGGTTTAAAAACCCAGTGAGCTTGAATGAGAGTTGGACGGACGAGAAGCAGGCGACACAGTACTCTAAGGCAGTATGTATTTTGCACTTGCTGAACTTGTAATATTCTAACGGAGCTTGAAGTGCTATGGCTATGGTTCTGACCAATGGAACTATGAGGTCTCGGAGGACTGCTTGTACCTGAATGTAATTCGCCCTGCTGGGTATGAGAATCAGACACTACCCGTAGCCTTCTGGATACATGGTGGAGGCTTCTTCCAAGGTTCGGGCGTTGACGGACGATACAACATGTCCTACATGGTTCAGAACTCGGTCGAAATCGGAAAGCCTATCATTGGGGTGACCATCAATTATCGTTTAAGTGCCTGGGGATTCTTGAGTGGCACACAGGAGATTGTAGACGAAGGTAGCACCAATGCCGGTTTGAGGGATCAGCGTCTCGCTTTGCATTGGGTACAAGAGAACATTGAAGCTTTCGGCGGTAAGTTGTACCAAGGTCAATATGTTTCAACTACTAATGATAATTACAGGTGACAAGGAGAAAGTCACGATCTTCGGTGAGAGCGCTGGTGGCGCATCTGTTGGCTTCCACCTTACTGCCTATAACGGACGCGACGATAAATTATTCCGTGGTGCCGCTATGGAGAGCGGCAACCCTATCTTCTTCGGGAAGCTCAACGAGCCACTGGATAACGAGAAAATGTTCACTGAGCTCCTTGCGAGAACAGAGTGCGACAACCTCCAGTGTCTGCGCGACTTGTCGGCGGGAGAGCTAAACACCGCGATCAACTCGACCAGCGCGTCCATGAACACCACACTGGCTCAGTTCTGGCCTTTCAAGGACTGTGACATCGTCGCAGATTATGGCTCGAAGCAACTTGCCGATGGCCGGTTCGTCAAAGTTCCAATCATTGATGGTGCCAACTCGGATGAGGGGTCTGCATTCAGCCCGCAAGGCATCAACAGCACTGAGAACTTCCGCGCTGCGATACAAACCCGTGCTCCCGTTTCTGATGAGCTTGCTACACAGCTCCTCGAGGCATACCCAGATGATCTATCGGTCAACGTTATTGCCAACATGGGAGATGCTCGCCCCGGTCCTCCGTTTGGCTCACAGTTCCGCCGTTCCGCATCTTACTTTGGAGACTACAATTTCATTGCCAACCGCAGGAAGACATGTGAGACATGGGCAGCTGCCAACATTTCGACGTACTGCTACCGTTTCAACGCCATTCCAGCTGGCGTTCCCCCTCAGATTGGCGCGACTCACTTTCAAGAGGTTGCCTTCGTCTTCAACAATATCGAAGGAACTGGCTACGTTCCTGCTGCGACGCCGCCCTTCACCGGCAAAGGCCAAAACTACATTGATCTCGCCAAGCTGATGGACAGCAGCTGGATCAGCTTCTTCCACGATCTGGACCCGAACTCCTGGAAGTCAGTGGCCGCTTGGAACGGGACAGAAGAAGACTGGCCATTGTATGACGTGAACAACCCACTGGATTATGTATTCGATGTGAATGTAACGAGCCATGCTGAGCCTGATACGTACCGCAAGGAAGGGATGGAGCTCATCAACGCCCACAACTTTGACACTTATGGTCGATAGTATGTTTCTCGGGAAAAAGTAGCGGGCGGTCCAGGAGAGAGAGATTTGCAATATTTGTGCAGCTATCTCAGGTAAGGAAGGCGCGGCCGTTTGCCCTTCCCCTTCACCTTTGCGGCCGCCTTCCGTAAAATTGCGAATTATCGCTTGTACATAGCCACTTCAGTAAATACAATTTATGTGAACCCATCAACAAATTTGAGCGACCTATCTCAAAGTTGCCTCGCTGTATACACATGCCTGCAGCTAAACACCTCGCCATGTCAACCGAAGTCGCCGCAGACAACGTGCCTGTGGCACCAGCCCAAGGTACACAAGTCAAATGAAGTTTCCTCGCAGCATAGAGATCGCCCAATGAACAGCCCGCTGACTGTGTGCCCAGACAACGAGTTTTATGAGGTCCGCGCTGTGCCTGGCAAAGGCTACGGCTGTTTTGCAAAACAAGATCTCAAGCGTGGCACGCGCATCCTCAGCGATCGCTCTATGCTACATATCACAAAAGGTCATTACCTCAAGGAAGATATCGAGGAGGCTTTTGCGAAGCTCTCCGAAGATGACCAGAAAGTATATTGGAGCCTGGCTTCCGCGCACGGCCAGGACCCGAAGATGTGGCCCAGCAAGATCCACGAGAGTGTGACGGGTCGTGAGGTCGAACGGATTAAGCAGCAGCATGAGGCTCGTACTGGCAAGGAGCCGTCTCTACTGAGCATCTTCCAGAATAATTGTATGGAGATGGGCACGGGTGCCGGCATCTTCCTAAATGCAGCACGCTTCAATCACAGCTGTCATCCAAATGCCAACTTCAACTGGAACGCAAACATCGAGCGAGAGACAATCCATATCATCCACGACGTGAAGAAAGACGACGAGATCCTTCTGTCATACTGCGATATGACGCACGAAAAGACACTGCGGGCCTGGGAGTTAAAGCACTATGGATTCGTTTGCGACTGTGAGGTATGCGCCCAAGACGAAGGCGACCCCGAAGGCCTCGCAAGCCAGAGCGTCGATCGGAGATACCGTATCAAGGAGTTGGAGCAGATCACCAGCTACTTGCGTGGCCCAAATCTGGAGCTGGGTGTGAGGGAGCCAGATTTTGTCCACCAGCTGCTTGAGTTGGCGTTGCTGCACCTGGAAATCGGCGACTACTCGATGAGATTGGCGAACATGCAAGTCATACAGAGTGGTTTAGCGAAAGGCAGATTCGGCTGACATTTGGCAGATACATGGACCTTGCTTTGGCCTGTGAGTTCATGGAGGATTTCACGCATGGTCAGGATATGGCAGCGAATGCACTCCGCATCAAACGCGACTGCCAGGGTGAGGACTCTCCAGAGTATGAGAAGTACAAAGACACTCTCAAGCGATTGCGTGGAAAATTCAAAGCGGCAAAGAAGGTGGAGGAGAAGGAGGCGAAGAAATCGGAGATGGATGTCGATATCTGAAGGAGGAAACATGGTGCTGAATGGAGATCGCTATGCTACCGACACAGGGTTGGACGATCTGGGTGGGCCTGACTCAAATAGAGTGTGTTCGGGATGATTTAGGCAGTACCCACAGGAAAATCCATTAGTGTGAGGGAGGATGCAGATAATGGAGATGCGTGATTCAGGCATCTGTTTCCCCGAGCTAGTCCTCTTCCGGCATAATCCGAAGACCCTGAGGCTTGTTAGAGTTGACAGTGTTCCGAGTTGAGACACAGCTGAAGCGTCTGACCAACACGAACACGCGGAGCACCACCTCCAATGCTGTCAGAGGGCTAGGCCTCACACACTACGTACGCCAAGACGATCAGGCAATGGTGGGCATGTTGGTACGCGCGCAAAAAGAGCCGCAAGCCTGTGAGACAGGGGTGGATCAAGATTCAGGAACAAGCGACAGTCACTGCCCTCCTGAGCCACTGACGTCGACGCAGGTCCCTGCGTCTGAGGGAGGTTGAAACCCTGAAACCCGCCGCGCGCGCTTTTATTTAGTGGGCTTCCTTCGCGTCTGCGAAAGAATATAGTATTCTGATACTACCGCGAATATCGCCGTCTATACGAACTTGAAGTCTGACTTGACCGTTACACGGCGTCATTGGGAAAATATAGCGGTTTGCTGCGCCTCACTGAGCACCCACCTTCCTGAAATAGCCGCCGAAGAGCTGAAGTCAAGCTGCGAAACCTGGACACTCTTACCTTCACACACAGACAACCATGGAGACGGCTGCGATATCTACGTTAGTCGACCCCACGGCGACAACCGGCAGCGAGATCGCTGCGCTGGAAACAGATCCCCAGCATGCTCGAGCGACGGACACGCTTTCCTCGACCAAGTCGGCCACATCACCGTCTTCGCCGCCGCCAGTCCTCTCTCTGAACCCCAAACTCGCGCCCGGGAGCAATCAAAGCACTCACAAGCGCAATACATCCCTCACGCTCGATCCAAAGCTTGCAGCTCTACCAGAAGCGAAGCCGCGCAGCTCGACCGATGCGACCCTCAGCTTGGGCGCGACCGTCAAGTCCCCTACAACCACCGACGCGCCCTTGTCGCCACCCTTTTCACCTTCGAGCACCACGCCTGTGCTAGAGAACCCCGAGCTGGATTTTGAGGGCAGCGTGGAGGTGAACAATGATATACCCTCGGAAAAGGACTTGAAGCGTGTGGACGACCTTGTGGTCCTTGACTCCAGCGGCGAATCGCGCCCATTCAAAGATGTATACCGCGGCAAAGGCGTAGCACCACGCCAGCTCATAATCTTCATCAGGCACTTCTTCTGCGGAAACTGCCAGGAATACCTGCGCGAACTGTCCGCATCGATAACCCCCGAGTCTCTCCTCGCTTTACCCGAGCCGACGTTTATCACAGTGATCGGATGCGGAAAGCCAGAGCTCATCGAGATGTACACCGAGACGACAAAATGCCCGTTCCCCATCTACGCAGACCCCACGCGCAAACTGTATGACCTGCTCAACATGACGCGCACGCTCGAAATGGGCAAGAAGCCAGAATACATACAGTCGAACATGTTCTTCACATCGGTGCAGTCCATCGTACAGAGCTTGAAGACAGGCAGCAATGCGCTGAAGGGCGGGGATTTCAAGCAGGTGGGTGGCGAATTCCTGTTCGAGGACGGAAAGTGCGTGTGGGCACACCGCATGCGAAACACAAGGGACCATGCGGAGGTTTCGTCGCTCAGGGAGCTGCTCGGGCTCGAGACGAAGAAGACGCCGTTGAGGAAGCGGTGGAGCCACGGCGTCAAGACGCTGAAGGAACAGGGCATGAACAGGAGCAGCAGCTGGGGGCGGGTGCGGAGCAAAAGCAAAGGCGCCAAGGAGAAGGACGAGAGCAAGACAGCGGACAAGGTCGAGGAGAAGGCTGAGGTTACACCTTGAGTGATTATGAAGACATTAGCGGATAGGCGGGGATGAGTGCATTCTGGGCGTTGTTTCCTTTTCCTGTTATACCTAGGTACCATCAAGGTGCTCTTTCCTATATCTAGCCCAGTTTTTAGTTGACAAGATCAAAGTCTCCTACTTTATCTCCCATGCCGCCCTTTCGAACGCTCTTGATTCCTCAGCTCGGCGTGGCACTACGGTTGCGGTTCCGTTACCTTCACCCAAATGTGGCAATGCCTTCCGTAGCGGATCCCGACGTCTCTTCGACGCCCACAACAGGTTAATATGCCCCGCGGCGCGTGTCCAGGCCACCCAATCGCGCGTCTCGGGCGGCCGTCGCTATGCCATGCGAGGCTCTCCCGAGCTCTGCACGAGTATTTGCCTGGAAATGCGCGAAGAATGATTGCGACGGGGCGTGCTGGGTGGGCTTGGTCCGATCAATCGCCGCGATGAGGGGTAGCAATGTGCCGGCGTCATACCCCACCAGACGGGTGATAAAACAGTACGACGCGCCCCAGCAAGTCGCCCTTTATATAGCTTCGCCTGCCGTCTTCTTCCTGTGCAACTGATCTCCATCTTTCTCTATCTCTTCGCTCATATACCCATTTTCGCGTTTCACACCCGGTCCGCACACCATGTCTGCCGACACCGTAGGAAAGGTGAGCTTCCCCCGCCCAAGCTTGCGACGAGCTTTACCCTTCCATCGCAGCATTGCTAATCCAGATAGACCATTACTTGCAAGGTACGTCACCGAAGAGGGGAAGCTGCAACGCGCTTCTTTCGCGATCCTGTTTCCATCGTTGGGCCTCGCCGGCCAAGGCCGTTGAGTCCATTGCGGGGCTGGGCGTGCGGATCCGCAAATCGATATACAAGCTCCACACGCGGCAGTTTTCATTGCCTGGCGCGTACGGATATTAGAGGGATACGGCGAAGCTGACCGGGAGCAGGCGGCAGTGGCCTGGGAGGCCGGCAAAGACCTGTCCATCGAGGACATCGAGGTGGCACCGCCCCAAGCACACGAGGTTCGCATCGAGATCTACTACACTGGTGTTTGCCATACCGGTATGTTCCTCCCAATCGAGACGTCATCTCTGCCTTTTTCGACTCATTGGCTGCAAAGCTGCTTCAATGCCGGAACCGAGCACTGACCGCCGTAGATGCCTACACACTATCCGGCAAGGATCCCGAGGGCGCCTTCCCCATCGTCCTTGGTCACGAGGGTGCCGGTATCGTCGAGTCTGTTGGCGAGGGCGTCACCAACGTGAAGCCTGGCGACCACGTTGTCGCACTATAGTAAGCCTTTGCTGCTTCCTCGTTCCTGGCGAAATTCTGACACCTCCCTCAGCACTCCAGAATGCAAGGAATGCAAGTTCTGCAAGTCTGGAAAGACCAACCTCTGCGGCAAGATCCGTGCTACCCAGGGTAAGGGTGTCATGCCCGACGGTACTTCGCGCTTCAAGTGCAAGGGCAAAGACCTCCTTCATTTCATGGGTACTTCCACCTTTTCGCAGTACACCGTCGTAGCAGACATCTCCGTCGTCGCCATCACAGAAAAGGCCCCCATGGACCGCACATGCTTGCTTGGCTGTGGTATCACCACCGGATATGGTGCGGCCGTCATCACCGCAGGCAAGGGCGGTATCGAGAAGGGCGCCAACGTTGCTGTCTTCGGTGCTGGATGCGTCGGTCTGTCGGTCATTCAGGGTGCCGTGAAGAACGGCGCAGGCAAGATCATTGTTGTCGATGTCAACGATACCAAGGAGGAGTGGAGCAAGAAGTTCGGTGCTACCGACTTCGTCAACCCGACAAAGCTCAGTGGACAGAGCATCCAGGAGAAGCTCATCGAGATGACTGATGGTGGATGCGACTACACATTCGACTGCACGGGCAACGTCAACGTTATGAGGGCTGCGCTCGAGGCATGCCACAAGGGATGGGGAGAGAGCATCATCATTGGTGTTGCGGCCGCTGGACAGGAGATCGCCACACGACGTACGTCTTACTTCCTTCCTCTTTCATTGTTACCGTATTTTTCGTAGGTACTAACATATGCCTTAGCCTTCCAACTCGTCACCGGCCGCGTATGGAAAGGATGCGCCTTCGGCGGCGTAAAGGGCCGCACGCAACTTCCTGGACTCGTCTCCGATTACATGAACGGCGACCTCAAGGTCGACGAGTTCATCACACATCGCCAACCGCTCGACAAGATCAACCAGGCATTCTCGGACATGAAGGCAGGAGACTGCATTCGGTGCGTCGTGAACATGCGGGAGTGATTGGTGTTGGAGATAACGAAGTCATGATTCCACAATCACAAGAGGCGTTTTGAGACTTGGCTGCATATATTCAGGGAGATTGAACCCAAGAGGCGCATTCCGGCGGGGAAATGTATGTACGCATCGTCGTAGGCTGGGAAAGAGCCTTGAAAAGGAAGTGAGTGGCATATAACGTCACAATCATCTTCGCAGCCATGTGATGATAGCTTCTATCAAAGATATATTTCTTCCCAGCATCCCACTGGAGGCCTCGTGACACCATGAACAGAAATCACGGAATATGTTTATGTTGTCAGTGCTTTCCTCTCTTGTGGTCAATGTATTCGATATGGTCTTCAATTGTGAAGAATCTAGACTGCACGGACTTTATCACACGAGCATAAGTTTGGAGGTAAGTTTGGTCGATAGCTCGACATGAACTTTGTGTATTTGATTGCTATTCTAGGTCGTGTGAGACATCTCTTGTTTTGTATTTTGTTGCGTTTTAGAACTCGACGAATCCGCCGTTTTCCCAGACCAAGGTACAGCAGCAGAAATCGTTGATGAAGAAGATAGTGACGGCGTGTGATTTTGAAACGACCCAGGACGGTAATGGCTCTCGTTTGTGGATCCAAGCGTGAGCCAGTGGACGACAAGTACACCGAATGTCACTGTGCGGAATGTCAGTATTCAGCCAAGAAGAATAGTGACATCTTACGAGACTCACCATCGGCCATGCATGCTACAAGACAGACGAACGCCAGCTGCACCCCTTTCTCGGCAAGAAAAACGATCAGATTGATCGCTGAGGCGAAAAAAATCAAGCTGCTTCCTATCACGTTCCTCCACAGTACTTTCTTGATACTTGCCGAGAAGATATCTTGACCTTGGTCATTCTTAAAGGCCAACAATCCCAGGTGACGCATCGTCTTATGGAAGTAACCCTTTGGCGACGCCACCTCTCTATCCGCGCGGAGTGTTGATGCGTGATCTCGAGCTTGGAGGACAGGTCGCAGGAGCACCGCAAAGACGATGGTGAGCGCTGCATTGATCGTGGCGTCGAAGACAAGCAGGAGGTAGGCGGGGATCTTCGCGATTCCGATGCGGCATTGTCCGTCGGTTGGGCTGAGCTCCGCGTGAGGCGTTATGATGCCCCAGATGAAGAGGGCGCCGAAGGTTACGACAACGAAGATAGTGCCGCCTAGCCAGATCCAGTCGTCGGTGCGTTTGCGGAGGAAGGGGGCGCGAACTACGTGCTCCCTTTCGAGGAGGAAGAGGTACCTGGATTGCAAGGTTAGTCTGGAGAGGATGGGATGGAAAGGGTTCTTACAGGCACATCTTTGCGGTGCAGTAGAAAACTACACAAACCTGTTGGACGTGTCAGTGGACAAAAATTACCCCAAGAAGCAAAATTGGATACTCACCATAATGGCAGAAAAACACTGTCCCTGCGTCGTCGTCCCAAACGTAACGATCAGAACCGACGACGACACTACAAGACCCAGCGCAATCGCAGTCTGCATGTGAACCAGCAGCCACGCAAACTTTATCTTCTTCTTGTCGAATTCCTTCGTACGGAGCCCTGTATTTCATATTAGCTTCACCGCTCCAAGCAAGCATCACAGAAACCACCCACCCAGCACAAAAGCCAGCGCAAAAAGGCACCCAAACGACACCAACCCATACGCCAACCGTCCCTGCGTCGATGTCCCATACGTCAAATCCGTATACACCGACGCCCTCCCTCGTACGTCCTCCTTCTCCTCCATCGCCACCGCCGCCACCTCCTTCCTCAGCGGCATCGCCCGGGCATAAGAAGAAACAGCCGCCCACAAGAACGTCATGATGGCTCTAGAAGGAACCATAGGTATGTCTTCTGGTAACGGCGACAAAGTTTGGGGGTTCCAGAAGAGAGGGTGAGTGTGAGAAGGCGCATTCCGGTACCCAGGGAACGTACGGGTGCCTATCGCAGGGTGGGAGAGGATTGCCACGAGGGGGCGGGAGCGCTGGGAGAGCGCTTTGATGGAGGGCCATTGAGGGAATGCGGAGGGGGGACCGTTTTGTGGAGCGGTGAAGATCGGATAGCGGAAGGGGTGGGACGGCGTGGGGCGGGAGTGGTAGGGGTTGGGGTGGAGGGACGCTAGGGGAAGGCGCGATGGAGGTAGGTACAGATGTATCCATACGTGTGGATGATGGGGGTTGCTAGTTATTGCTATCGAAAGTCTACAAGCGCAGAAGTTCGATATGGGCTTACAGCTACAAATTTCAAGCACAGGTTGAGTACGAGTCTATGCGCTGCTGTTCAGTCAATGCCCATTTTGAAGTACAGTATGTACTCGGGTAAGCATTACGACGGTGTGAAATAGCACGAGTTAGATCTTGCTTAGCCCCATTCATACCTCCACTTTTCGATATCGAACTACGTAGTAGAGGGCGATCATCCGTCTAGAGCTTATCGATGAGTAAAAGTTTGGGTCGGTCAGTCCTAGTGGCACCGCGAACGAAAAGTATATTGATACTGACCAATGTTTATCTGCACGACGAGCGCCTCACTAAACAACATATGTTTCGCATTCTACAGCTCAAAGTGATCCTCAAGTCAGCTTACGAACATTTGAAACAAATGGGTTTGCTAGTTGACTGTGGGGAGCCGTCATATGGTTGTAATGGCAGACCGCACTACTACGTTGGCGGTCCGCTATTGCGTATGGCGTTCTAGAACTTACCAGCTAAAATAGGGGTCCGATGCCTATTCATGCAACGTTCAGGGACGGGTTCAACACCAAAACAACTATAGAAACATAACAAATGAACCACGGTGCTACAGACTGAAGCAAAAATATCGATTGAATCGGGGCTATGCTCTCAATAACAATTTTGAGTCTAAAAGCAAAAGAATGCCTTATAAGCAATCATGCTCCACGTAGGGGAACCTCCTCTCCCTCCGTATCTCTCCAATTCGTAGAGCCTCTCGCGCTAACCCCCTTCTCAAACAAATGATCGATTTCTAGCGCACTCCTCCCCTTCAGCTCTGGTACAAAGAAGTATGTCAGCAACGCTCCGAGCGCCGCCAGCCCCGTGAACAAGAAACCCGTCTTCGCCCCCAGATCCAGCGCATCTTTGTTGTAGAAAAAGGGCAGCACGCTATTCATCGCAATGGTGGTGATGTTGTTCGAAAGACTACCAAGCGCTTGCGATCGGGATCGCAGACGGATGGAACTCGTCTCGCCCATGACGGCGTAGGACGCTGGCCAGCATCCGAGACCGCACACAACGATGACGAGGGTGCAGATGCCTCCTGTGAGCCATGGTGTGAAGTTGAATTGCTTGATCCCGGCGAAACCCATGACAGCCCAGAGGCCGGAGGTGATGAGCAGTGTGGTGATGGTGAGTTTCCTGCGTCCGATGTGGGTCACTGTCCACGTGGAACCCAGGTTGGCGATGAGACCGACAACTATACCGGCGATGAGGAAGAGGATACTCTTGCTTGCGTCCATGCCGACCATCTGCAGGAAATAGCTGACGGATGAGAGGAGCGCGAGACCGAAGAAGAACTCGATACTACCGGCGAACATGACGATGAAAGTTCGGCGACGATTCGCAGCGTTGAAGCAGTCCAGATAGCTGAGCCTTGCCGAGTCTTTTGCTTCCTCGTCCAATGTCTTCTGCAGCTTGAGCATGGCAGCTCTAGCATTGTTCTTTGGGCCGAACAGTCGGGCAAACGATTTTTCTGCACCCTTAGGGTCCTTTTTGATCTTGAGCAGGAAGGCCGGAGACTCTGGTAGAATGAGTGCAAGAATGAGTGGAGGGACAGCCAAAGCCCACTGTGAGCCTACAGCGATCGTATACGCCGAGGATTTGTCGCTACCCGACACAGCGAAGATGATGACCGCACCGATCAACTGTCCCAGGAGCGTGAAAATAGGTACCAACGACATGACTGCGCCCTTGAGGCTCACGGGGATGACTTCAGACATGTAGGTGAAAGTCTCGATTCTGATAATGCCCAGTCCGAACCCTTGGATAACTTTTCCGAGGAGAATCATTATTCGCTTTGCATCTTTGTTAGACGGTGAGTTTGCCAGCACAAAGATCAGGATGGCTCCAATGCCGATGAAACTCCCAGCCATAAGACAGAATCTTCGTCCCCATCGATCCAGAAACCAGCCTCCAAGTGCGGACCCTGCAATGCCGCCCAGAGGGCCGATGCCGTCCCATAGTGATAGCCAAAAGACTGGGATGAGGTCTTCGTCCTTTTGCTTTTTCTCATTCCAGGTGCAGCACTCTCCAAAGTCGCGTTGGTACGCAGGCACGGCGTTGAGCGTCCCGAGTACTGCTGAATCGTAGCCGCCGTAAAGAATCGCCGTTGACATGGCAAGCATCCACCATACTAGTGTCGAGTACTGTTTGAGGGACTCGCGCAGAGGTGCTGAATTGTTTTCCTTCTCCTTGGCAAGGTTGACATCTGGGTCGCCACCGGCGATGAGGGATGCGACCGACTCCGATACTGATTTTCGTCGATATTCATCGTATGACGCCGATTCGGTGAGATCCAAAGACTCGCGATTGTAATATGTCCCTCCCTCTTCGTTGGAGGGAAGACGTGAAAAGCCTCGAGACATGGAAGCGCAATGTTACTAAACGGGGGCGATCGAAAGTTGGGAACCGGAACAACTGCTGCGATGCCTGCAGTTGTGTCAAGAGGCGCTGTCGATTCTGATCTTTAGCAGAGGAGGAGCGCAGTGTCGATTTATCACTGAATCCCGTTCCACAAAATCTCCAACTTACTCATTTCATGCTTCCCTCGCTCTCTCCACGCTGGCCAACAAAAGCTGATGCAAAAAGTTGCCTCAGCCCCCAAACGCATAGCCATCGTGCAAGTCTCGCGCGAAAAATCCGTCATCCTGGTATACTAAGCCCACACCGGGACATGGCTTGGGGCGGTTTTCGCAAGGTCAACCGTGTCCGACCGTGTACGGGGCTGCCTCTCGCAAAGACGACCGGTTCGCGTATATGAAACGTGGGATCTACCATGCTGCGCTGTAAGGGTTGGGGCTGAAGCGCATGGGAGGGGGCGCCCGAGGGGGCGGGCTTCGCACAGCACTGAACGAAACACGTCCGGAGAAGCGAATCTCGGGTGGACATAGCAGCGCTGGTGGAGCCTTGCAAGGTTCCAAGGAGCGGTAAGTCATATAACACAGGGCTCGAGCATACAATATTGTATTGCAGAAATAGGTACACAGTATTACAAGGAAGTTGATGGCTCAAATTTCTTGATATTTAGCACGCGTGCATTGCCGTTTCGGTCACGGTTGGTGCACGCTGACATCTTCTATGGGTGCCTTAGCGTACGTGAGTGGCTTCCTCGTATTGCTGCCCCACGACTACAGCACCTCCTCCACACTTGTTGGCGTCGACACTGTGTAGAAATCACACAGGTGCATGATAAAGCGCAGCAAAATGGCCCAAAGCACGCCCATCTATGACGATCCTACGTTCTTCAAGAACTACCTTGACCTGCCTCGCCAACAGCACGGACTCGATGGAGCTCCGGAGTGGCCTCTCCTGTGCTCGATGGTCGGATCGGTTCACGGCGACAAGGTTCTCGACCTAGGCTGCGGATTGGGATGGTTCTCGCGCTGGGCTGTAGACAATGGTGCCCAACACGTGGACGCGCTTGACATCTCCAGAAACATGATCGAGAAGGCAAAAGAGATGACGCCAGAGGGGATACAAAGCACTGCAATCAACTATCAGGTCAAGGACCTCGAAGAGGGCTTATCTTTGGAAGCAGCCAGCTATAGCGTTATCTACTCGAGCTTGACGTTCCACTATCTCGAGACGGCCACCTTCACGCGTCTTCTAGGTCTTTTCCACGCAGCACTCAAGCCTGGAGGACGACTCGTGTTCTCCGTCGAACATCCCATCTATACAGCGCCCACATGCGACAGCTTCATCAGTGTCGATCTGCCGTCAGGGCAGAAGGAAGAAGTTATCTGGCCGCTAAACAGATACGGCTATGAGGGATTGCGACAAACGAACTGGCTCGGCGGACATGTACGGAAGCACCATCGTACACTCACGACTCATGTTCAAGGCTTGCTCGACGCTGGCTTTGTCGTTAGCGGTCTCAGGGAGTACATGGCGACCGAGGAGGACCTGGCGAAAGAGCCGCAGTGGAAAGGTGCGTTGGAGAGGCCCATTTTTCTGCTGATCAAGGCAGAAAAACAGAGCACATAGGGGTCAGGAGGGTTGTCAAAGCACAAGCACTCGGCGGTATGTATATGCAAGGTTCCGTATGGCTGGGACCCGCTCTGCCGCTGCCGGGCGCGGTAGTCCCAGTGGAGTGGGTATGCAACGGCCAAATCTGCAACGTTTATTGCTCACGATAAATCGACTCCTGGGCACGAATTGTCTTCCCTGGACGGCCTCGCGCTTCTTGCCCATTCAAGCAACGTGCTCTGGATGGCGGACGAAAAGTGTTTTTTCCAGTGTTGGCCCGACTGTCCCACGCTTGCTTTTTCGGACCTAGCGACAACTGAGCGCTCCATCCCTGCAGCGGATGGTTTTTATGAATTGCATCGGCGGTGAATGTCGTGGGGACAGACGGCCGAAGGCGCTTATGGCGGCAGTCGGTGGGACGCCCGCTCGTGTCGTCTGTCGCGGATCCGGCAGAGGAGCACACCGAGCGAAACCTGCCCGCCTGCCTCGGCGCAGCTGCAAGAGCTTCGCTGTCGACATGGTGGAATGATCTGGACTCTTAGCCCCTTGGCTATCGCCTATCATGGCGGCAGGACGCCCGGCAGAAGGACGCCCGGCAGCTGGTTTGCAGTAGGTATATTATCAGCGGATCGCGCTGTGTAAGACGCTGCGTGAACTGACCGTTCGTCTCGCAACGTTGGTTTCCGCGCCTAACAAGCAACGGCCCGCCTACTAGGATACCGACCTCGCCGCCACCGCCCGCGCGCGAACTCGCTGCCATCCGTCGCAATGGCTGAAGAGAAGTTTGCCGTCGAGGCCATGGCCCAGCCGGGCAGCGATGACATCGATGCCCTGCCACCACCGCCGTCCAACTATGTGTACAAGCTCGACTTGCGTCTGATCCCCTTGCTGGGCTGCACATACACCATCCTGTTCTTGGACCGTGCCAACAGTGAGTGTGGCCATTCTTCCGCGTTCGGGATTCCATGTTCAATGTAGTGCAGTTGCCAATGCGCGGATTGAAGGCCTAGAGAAGGGGCTCAACATGCCCAGCAATGGATTTAACACCTGTCTCTGGATCTTCTTCATCCCCTTCGTTATAGTCGGTATTCCGGCCAATCTGATCATGGGCCTTCCGCGTGTCAAGCCCAACATCTTCCTGGGATCATCAATGTTTATCCTGGGTATTGTGTCCATGAGCCAAGGTCTTACTCATACGTACGGCGGACTGCTTGCTTGTCGCTTCTTGATGGGCTTTCTCGAAGCCATCATGCCGGCAGTTGCAGCCCTTCTCCTCAGCGAATACTACACGCGAAAGGAACAACCCATTCGATTTGCAATGTTCTTCACCTTCGGCGTGCTTGGTCCAATGTTCAGCGGACTGCTGGCGTACGGCATCCGCAGAATGAACGGTATCCAGGGTATGGAGGGCTGGCGCTGGATCTTCATTATCGAAGGCTTGGGCACGGTAGTCATATCCTTCTTAGTATTCCTCTTTGTACCTGAGTATCCAGAGAGAACTAATATACTCTCTGGCGCTAACAAGGAGCACCTACTGGAAAAATTAAGGCGCGATAAAGGCAACCAAAAGATATCGTTCAAAGGTGTGAATTGGCTTGAAATCTTCACCGACTGGAAGATCTGGCTTCCGTAGGTTTGTCTGTCTGAGGGACCTGATGTTTCCACTGACATGGTCTAGCTCTTTGATGTTCTTCTGCTGCGATATGACGGCCGCTTCCATCGCATCTTTCACACCCACAATTCTCACCGAGTTAGGTTGGAAAGCCGAAAGAGCCCAAGTTATGAGCATCCCCATTTGGGTGGTAGGTTTTATTTTCGAGCTTGGTGCTGGTATTCTGTCCAGCTACACCGGCTGGCGTTTCCCATTCATTCTATTTGGTATCATCCTCGCCACCATCGGCTGGTGCATCCAGATAGTATATTCAGACTCGAAGGGCCTTGCTGCAGGCGTTCGTTACTTTTCGCTCTTCTCCATGAGCGCAGGCACCTTTCTGCAAATGGCAATGACTACGTCCTGGATGACGAACAACCTGCGTGGTCGGGCGAGTATTGCTATAGGTGTCGCCATCATTCTTGGCTTCGGAAACTGCGCAAATTTTGTGGCAAGCAATGTTTTCATCAAGACCCAAGCGCCATTCTACCCGACTGGATTTCGAACCGGTAAGTAGATTTGAGAGTGACGAAAAGGCTGGACATTAGCCCTAGGAGTAATACTGACAGTCTGCTAGGGTTGGGAATTACTGTAGCCGGTGGAGCCTTTTGTTTGATTCACACAGTACTCCTGTGGTTGCATAATCGGAAACTCGATCGAAAAGAGAAGAAGTTGGAGGCGAGGATGATCAGTATGAGTACCATTATCAATACTGAGAGAATCGGAAGGTGCACGGAGACACATGTTGCTGTTGTGCGCTAAAAAGCTTGAAAGCTCCGTTGATCAGAAGAATGTAACACCTGTGTTTCACGCCGCATACGTTTCAATGATGCACGCACAAAATCGTATGTTTGTTCCCCACCAAAAATTTTCTTGGCAGTGTTTCTATGACATACCGAGCAACTCAAGATAGTCGATAGCAGTCGCTCGTTTTCTTCATCAGAGACCAAAGTCAGTCAACGTCGGGCCCATCCACAAATTTCACCTTTTGTGGACTGCTGTGATCGGGATCGACAACGGCAAGGTGGTTGCTGGGACGAATGAGTTGATTTTCACGTCGGGTGCGCATCCACGATGGAGGAAATGACTAGGACTAGAAAATTCTTAGAACACATCGAGATCGTGGAAAGCATGATTGTCTAAAGTCTATTGTCTCGTTGTTTTTCCGTCCCGGTGCAGCATTGCTTTTATTCACTATCTGCAATGCATCAATCCCGCTTTTTATCGCCAGTCTTGTCCTCCCATCTACTTGTGTTAACCGAGATCGCTCAATAGAGAGCCAATGTAGCTCATAATAGCAGGGCTGAACACTCACATTTTAAGGAAAAGCTTCCACAATATTGAGAATAAAAGTCCCTGCAATCCATTCGCCAGAATACGTGTCTTGAGACCACGTCCGAAAAGGCCGAGCTTGCCATCTTGACGGATAACAAGCCTAGCGGCTTCAGCTGAAGGTAATCAAGTCAGCCCAGAATATATGTACATTTGAAATATACTTACAGTAAGAAACATTTGTGTCGTTGACCTGGCGGTACGTTTTGATGACTCGGAGTGAGTTGGAGATGGAATCAGATACAACCGATGCGCAGAATCCGATAAAAGCCGCACGGAGAAGCCAAAGGAGCAGATGATCACTCCTTGATGGTTCGGCAATTATGTCTGAAAGCCAGTTATACTACAGAGAAAGTTAGCTCGACTAAATTTCTAAAAAGTAAGAACAATAACATACCGTAGCGAACCAAGGGTAGTGTCCAACAAAAGTCGCTGCCGCCGTGGCAAATGCTCCCCACCACAGACTCCCGATGCCATCTGTACGAATGCGCTGCCGAAGTATGGCAGTACCTCCTGCGCCTTGAGCTTGTAAGGTCGTTTTAAGGGTATCAATCGGCGTCAAAGTCATCCGGAACAGCGCTGCGCAAACCGAAGCAAAGATGGTCTTTATCGGCGAAGGCAGTTTGGTAAGATAGCCATTTGAGCTCAACAGCGCAAGAATCCCAGCATTCGCGGCGGTATCTCCAAACCTCGCGACCGGCCCTTGGATTAGCGCCGCACCCATACCCTGGTAGTAACGCCGTAACCCTCCGTCTTCGTACAAAGTCCGTGTTGCAACGGTCAGAGAGCTGCCATGTCGATACTGGTAGTTCATGATTGTTCGGATTGGCATCAAAAGCAAAACTTGGAGCACCATGGCTGCAGCACCTGCCAAACCGCCACCTAGGGCGCGTTTCAGTGCACCTGTGAGATCAAAATCGACATCGCTTGCATCGAGCCAGCCTTTTATAAATAATCCAAGAAGCGCTTCGGCACCCACAATCAACGCTGCCCACCATAGATATTGGTACTTGCTGGGGGCGCCTCATGCTGCGACTTCAAAGACGCGGTGTCGGAGGTTGAACCATCGTCCTGCTCTGGAACAGGGTCGACATTCAGCAGCGGCGATCGCTCGTCAGGCTCACGGTCCCGGGAAGAGACCATAGTTGTCAATGTCGCAGATAGTGGGAGTGTAAGGGTGGAATACACGGTGCAAGGTGGTTGGGATGCGATGGATTGGTAATCCTCTAGTGGGCAATCGGACGCGCGAATGACGCGATAGACTCGCTTCTGTCTACACGCACGGAGATAACAGCATGCGACCACGTGGCGACTTTTTCACATCCTTCGTCTTATCTTACGCGTAGACTTGATGTCGGTTAGCATTGTAGCAATAGTTAAGAAATTGTATATCAAATGTGATTGTATGTAGTAAAATTGTGTGGTGGCTCCATATCAATCGCTCTTAGCTCCTCTCAAGCGATTGTCGACCAACATCAACAAGGCACCTAGTTCATATACCTAGGCATTCTCAAACACCGAAGTCCGAAAGGAATTTAACATTTGTTGCAAAAGAGTCTTCTGCAAAGCCTCGGCCTGCTGACCAACGTCGCAGGGACCTCATCCTACATGTATCGTGCCAACAACAGCCACGAAATACAACAGGTTGATCAGACAGAATGGATGCACCAGAACAACAGTCAAAACATAAAAAGACCTTCTACGGACTACATACGAGCCATGGACTACTTACACGCCTAATCGGCACGCCAGATAACCCAACAACCTAATAAACATTACATGTGCCGTTCACACTGGGCCCACGTCGCTATTTCTTTCGCTATTTATGTGAGAGACCGAAGTTAGTTAAAGTTTCGTGTCTCTTCAACTTCCAGATTGTATCTTACAGATCCTCTTCTGTCGCTCCATCATTCAGGAGCCCTGTGGCTCTGACCTGTTGCGGCCAGTCTATAGACCAATCATACTAGTAATTTTAGTATTTGGTACTTGTGATTGAGTTTCTGCTCCTCCATCTCGCCTCGACCAGAACGCGCCGCTTACTTGATGTACCTTCCCTGCAACTCAACGACGAAGCCCTTTGCGCCCCTCTCAAATCCGGTGAACCGGACAACAACCGGTCTGCCGCCCAGCATACCCTGCCAAAGCACCAAGCCCATCATGGGCTTCTTGTCTGCTGCCCAACGCGCCGCCATGTCTGCTTTGTTGAGAAGCAATGAGCTCCACTGGGTCGTCTTGCGGCTTTCGTACACCCATACGTGGTACACGCTGAGCGGACCGTCCTCGCGGTCGTAGATGAGGGAGGCTGTTTTCTTTTAGTACAAGTAAGGTTGTGAAGTCAAAGGGTGCACCTACGATCAAATTTGTACGTGATAGTGTCGCCACGCCTGTCGATATAGCGGTATACTTCGCGTGCCACCATCGTGTGGATCTGGATGCGTGGTATTAAGAGATGGATAGATGAAAGGTGTGGTAGTGTAGCGGTGGAGCTTGTGCGTGCGAATGAGTGTTAGAGAGAGGGTTTGCGCAACGAGTGGATGAGACCTTTAACTTGCGGCCAGCGTTTGCAGGGACTCGGGTATCTGCGTCACTGCGGCAACCCGCACACAAGATAAAATATCATCGCGTTTATGAGACACTACAAGCATTTCATCGAGAAAACTAAAACTTGTTTGACGAAGAGAAAAAGATACAGTGTATGTTCTGCTATCTTGCCACTCAAACAGTAGGAGAAGAGCGCAGCCATTTTGAGGGCTCATGTAGAATTAAACATGGCATATCCTGTTGCAAAAGCACATCAACATGGAAACACACGTCGGAGCATGGATAATTTTTAATGGAGAAGGAACGATCGAGCTACTTATGAACAATCGGCCTCACCTCAGCTTAGACCGATGATTTACTCATTTGTCGGAATACTACGTCCTGAACAATTCGCCACTTCATCGCCTTTTAGAAAATCTCCCACAAGCTGAATGTATCTTTCTCTCTCCTCAAAGTGTCCCACGTGGCTACTGTTCTCCAGATGCAACCACTTTACTTTCGAAATTTTCCAAAACCACGGCGCCACAGCCAGATCTTGAACTTCATCGTATCTTCCATTGATTAGCAAAACCTCAGATTTGATCTTATGTGCCGTGGAAGACCCTTCCCAGTCTCTTAAATTTCCGCTGGCCAACATCTCGGAGGGGCCCATCCTAGAAACAGACATTGTTAGACTGGGTGAAGATTACAAGGCGGCACCGTTATTAATACTCACATGGTACTATAAACCGTTGGATCCTCCTCTATGTTGTTCAACGATGCCATAAGGTCTGCTGGGAAAGGATCTATCCTGCACACATGTCTCTGGTAGAACACTTCGCATGCGTTCTTGTACTTATCACTCGAGAAATCACCCTTTAGCGTACATTCTTCAATATCCCTCCGGACATTCTTAGGCAGCTTCTTAATCAACTCATTCACACCTTTCATCATGAGCGGAATGCTAGCAGGTGAATCCGAAAGCACAACTTTGCGTAGCCCAACAGGATTTCGGGCCGCGTACACTCCACCCAGCATGCCGCCCCAGCTATGCCCCAGGACATCGTACCCGCGCTTCTGAAGTCGAAGACCCAAATGGTCAACCAGATTATCTAACTCTTTGATGAAGAGTTCGACGCTCCAAAAGTCTTCGTCGCCTTTCTTCTCTGGTAGGTGGGTAGAGCGACCGCATCCAATCTGATCGTAGAAGATGACGGGAATGCCGTATTGGATTTGTAGGTCGACCAATGGGGATAGATATTCATGGCCAACTCCAGGACCTCCGTGTAGGGTTATGAGGGGGACCCCACCGCTTTCAAGGTCGCCTACGATTTTATACCACGTCTCACAATGTTTTCCGGCGTCAGGGACGTGGAAAACAACCTTCCCCTCCGTAACTTTGGTAATTGCCATCGCGTAAGAGAATCCGCCGTGGAAACAGAGATTTGAGATGTGGAGTAGACAAAAATGGAGACTAACTGGCAGGATGCGAAAGGTGTTTATTGCAATATGCGGGCTTAACCATATATGAACCCCTCGCCGCGGGGCAACCCCACCCGGGCGTAGTCGCATCTATAAGAATCCACTTCTTCGGGACGTACAGTAAGCTGACTTTTTAGCCTCGCATGAAGCGACCAAACTGGTGTAGCGATTGGACCTACAGCAGAACAAATTCCATCGCATTGCTCTACATTTATGCATACATAACAATTAAATCTCAATCGCCCTTTTCTGCATCTGCTCTCCGCTCTCGTTTTCCGGAGAAAGTCCTGCTTTCGCCGGCCCAATTATCTGCACGCCGTCTTTACTAAACCTACTTCCATGCACAGGGCAGTCCCAGCTCTTCTCAGCACTGTTCCAGCACACCACACCGTGCAGATGGGGACAGATAGCGCTGAATTTGTGAACTTGCCCATTCACGTCCTTATAGCACGCGATTGGCTTCTTTGTCTTCGAGTTCAACACGCCTCCGTCGCCGGGGATTAGGTCTTCAATGTCGTTGATGTCGCTTTGGGCGAAGCGCTTGTATTGTGCGTTGATCTGGACGTCGTGGTGCAGCATCGAAGGCAAAACCTTGGCAATTGAAGCCAGTCTTGAAGGATTGTAAAACTTCGACCACGGGTTTGGCGTGTTTGTGATCTCGTCGGCGATGAGTTTGCCAGCGAGAACACCGTGGGTCAGCCCGTTGCCGCTGTCACCGGTGACGATGTATGTGTGCTTCTTGCCCTGATTCTTACCGATGAAAGCCATGTGATCAACAGGTTCGAAGATCTGACCGCTCCATTTATAGTCGATTGTGCCGGCTTGTGGAAAACGCTCGCGAGTCCACTTCTCCAGCTCCTGGAAGGGTTGAATGGTGTTGTCTTGGCCAACCTTGTGGTCTCCTCCTCCCACCACCATATAGTCATCCTTCTCATCGCACTCCGTCAAGCGAATGTATTTGTATTTGTCTGCGGAGTCATAAAGTAGACAATCTTCAACCGAGCCCTTGGGTACGCGGATTGCAATGCAATACGTACGGTAGTATTCTTCTTCCGCGATCACGGAGAGCTTCTGAAGAGGAACGCAGGTTGCCTCGACAGCATCCTGGCACTTAATGGTGAAACCATCTAGCGTTTTTACGTAGACATCCTTGTGTCCCATGCCAAGTAGCTCGACGCCTTTTTCTTCAACGTCCATGGCTCGTGTGTAGGTGAAGCATGAGAAATTTGGTTGGTTTTGCAGGAATTTCAATACGCCCACGAGGTACTTAGTAGGATGAAAAGTAGCCTGATCCGAGTAGATAACTGCGTCTCGTTGATCGACTGCGCCAGTCCAGCCCTTTACTGCAAAACCTTCCTTGTAATCTGTCTTTATACCCAGCTCACTAGCTTTCTTTCCGTCTACTAAGATCTGCTGGATATCATCTGCATGTTCTCTGCTATTTCTTAGGTATTGAGAGATGTCGTAGCCAGGTAGCTTCCGGTACTCGCACTCGATACCTAACTGCTGGGAGATTTCGCCCACACGGTTCAGCGCCCACGTATGCGATTCAGCGGCGGCCTTTGCACCATCATCGCCATGCTTCTTTGCAATCTCAGTGTATCCATCATCCAAATCATTTGCTAGGTGGCCGCTCGTCCGCCCAGTTTCTCCAGAAAGGATCTCGCGCGCTTCGATCATGACAACATTGATGCCGCGGGTGACCAGCTCGTATGCAATAGAGATACCAGAGATACCAGACCCAACAATACATACATCAGTTTCTAAGTCCCGATCAAGCTTGGAGAACTTTGGACGGTTAGAGTATGGGTCGGTGTGAATCCAGACTGCATCTGTCTCCCCAGACGTGCGCATGTATTGCTGCGGATCGGCTACCATATTGACGATGCGGTTTAGTAACGACAAGAGTAAAGGTTTTCAAGATTCTAAATTGAAGAGGAGCTCAGGGAACCAAAAGCAGGGTCTTTATATACCCTGTGCCATTGCTGTGTCGCAATGACACGCTCATGTGTCGCGCGTGGCAGGTGCGGTCTTTTATTCCTGGCTGACACATTTATTTACTTGCCATATGATTCGCTGTATTGCTGATGAGTTGCTCTCATGTGGGCAGGAATGCACGTATATATAAGTGTTGACGGTGGTTTGACGATGCAATGACGATGGGTATAATGTGGCCGTAGGAGGTTAGCACGCTTGTCCGCATTCGAACAACAGATCGCCAAATGCACAACCCTCATCAGATTATCACATCAGGGAAGATTTAAGTATGATTTATTAGTACGCATTGAAAGACGAAGGGCGCATCCCTTCTCGTGACTGTAAAATGACTTTCGTACATGAAAAAGTGATCCAAAAGTGGTGGTTTGATTGACCGGATCACCATTTGACCGAAGACTATAATGTAACGACGAATGTTACCTAAAATTTACGGAACACGACATTTTCTTCGATCTTATAGAAATCGGAGTATCGAGAAGTGATAGTGTTAATATATTTCTGGCTATGCGCAAAAATAATAACAACCTAAGTGTATATGAAATGAGACAAGTTCTCGGGCCCACAGCTTGCTTGCTTCCACCGAAAAAGGTTTCCCAAAAGCATTCCACTAGGTAATATCACATAGTGATGCACCCCTCGAATATTGTTTGCATCGATTCTCGAAGACAGCTATCCCATAGAGCGAGCGACAAGGAAGTAAGCTAGTCTAGCAGTAGATGTTGCCGCAAGACAGGACGCAAAGGCCCTGGGATATAGCACTGCCAGCTGTGCCACCGAAGGCAGAGCAGGGCTGAGCACACTTCTTGTACCCTTCCCCATCGCGGCATGCGCGCTTGGAAAGTGAGGTCGGTGCCTTATCAAGTTCGGCTACTGTCATGGTGTTAGTCGCAGATCTTTGAGGTGTGGGTAGTATTCTTGTGCATGAAACATACGGTACTGTACAAAGGCTTCATGGGCAGCAAGTGCGTCGTTTTGAACGGGAGCCGGGGAAGCCATAGCAGCGGCAAAGAGGGTAGCGAAGATGGTGGTGGTGAACTTCATGTTGAAGGTTTAGAGAAGTAATTTGTGATAGAAGTTGTCTTGTTGTACTTTATGATGGTGATGAATATTGTGAGTTGATAATGATTGAGAAGGTACGAAGACCTCTTTATATCTGATTTTACATGGGGCAAGCACTCGTACGTATTCTGGAGCACTTCTAGAAAAGGAATCCAGTGCGAGTCACAAAGCCACCATGACGAAACGATCATCCACATATCACTGGAACTGATATCGGAACTCAGGAATACGAAAGGATTTTGCCGGTGTTAGAGATTGACAATAGGTCTTTTCATTCTGTGCCTTGAAAGTCACTTTGGAATTCATGCTTTTCTGCCATGAACCAGGCCATAAAATGAAATGGTAGCTGTTTAAGATACTGGAGATGCTCGGATTTCCATTAATTCTAAGTCAGATCTTATTTTCTGCTTGATTATATAAGACCCAAAGTTATGTGTGATGGGGAGTAGATCACCCTACCTCAGTGTCGTGTCCTTCATGGATATTCTTACGTACAAACTTTCATAATACTAAATCAGTACAAAAACTTGAACTTCTAACGGCTTCCATCTCAATCGATCAATGATCTATTACTGAATTGGATGGTAGTGATTTCCACCCGATCCTAACAGCAACGAGCGTGTACAGGATATCATGTATACGATCGGCCCATTTTTTCCTTTTCAGGGTCGTCACATACGTAATGTTGAACTCCGAATGGCTTCCGTGCTTACTGAAGATCGCACAGCTATGTTTGCGTCGTACGAGATGGTTAGCCCTGTCAAGTTTGAATCCAGTATACTCGCACGAGATAACGTGTGTATACACTGTATTCCGAGAAGATCAACCAATTTTACCTTTTGTTCTTTCGCGTGAGTTCTGTAGATCAATACTCGTGCGAGAGAGGAGCTAAATCAAATACAATATCCTATTCCTAGTGCGGCGATAGTACAGATGTTGCAAGTCAAGAAGGACTGAGTAGATGGTATAATCCGTTGTGCCGTTACGTAACTAATTTAGTATCTAGTCGGAAATATATGTAAGTGACGCCTGTGACAGAAGGCCCGGTCATGTCGTACGGGTCTCGCGCTCTGCGGCTTCAATAAGAATACCGACACGAAACCGCAATCACATCAAGCTATTATCATGAGAATGCACGGGGGTAGATTATACTGTAGAAAATAAAAACACATCATCGCAGAACAGGACTTTGCAGAAGCTTGCTCAATTATCACATCAGCTGTTTAGCATAAACAGCCACTGCCTACCTCCACGACTTGGGCCTATAACTTTTGCTATTTTCTAGGCCCACATTCTAGTGCATTGAGATATGCTTCTGTGATCAAGGAAATATACTGGCGAATGTAAACTATGCTATTGAGAAGCGTTGTGTAACTGCATAGCTTTTATTAGCGCAGGTTTCGTAGTATAGAGCCCTTCTCTTATATTTGTTAATCCAGAATCATGATCTTATAAGCTTACAGAAAAGAATGCTTATAGAATAGTAATATTAAGAAGAAAGCCATTCCGTATGTGTGACTAGATATAAGTGCTACTATAAGAAACCCTCGTACGTAACATGCAGGAGTAGCGAAAACTGGAGGCTATATAGTGCGAAACAGCCCACATCAAGCGGCTACAGGAGGTGAGATGAGTTTAGAGGTATGTAGGGAGTAATAATCTTGTTATGTCTATAGTAGTTCTAGAATTCAAGCGAGTTGTAACTCTTGTAGCCGTTGATCATGAGAGATTAGTAGCTTTTAAAACCCTTTCCCTTTGTATGCTTATGAAAGTGCTTGGACTATTGTACACTAAGCTCATTTGTTGTCCAGCCGTTCTAAGAGACTGCGTGATAGATCCTGCTTCTTGTTCCAAGTGGAGAGGTGGCCACGCCCGAAGACAATCGTAGTAATTGTGATGTCTCATCTTACGACTATCAAGACATTACCCATGTGCATGCTTGTAAATTCAATTCCGGGCTATCAGCCCAGTCTAATCCTCAATCTGCGCCTGTTTGAAGCTTACCAGCCCATCGCACCCCTCGTTTTTCGTCTTCAAAAAGAGAAGAGAAAGAGCATCATGACAAGTGCAAATAGCGATCAATGCATTATGAATTGTCGGAAACAACAAAATATATATGTATTAATTAGTAGTATTGTAGCAGTAAGAAAAGGCTAAGAGTAACTACCAAATCTCGGTTCGTCCTTTCTCCAGCCGTGTCGAACAGGTGTTTAGGCTCCAGTGCTGCGCCACAGCCCCACTACCGCCATACACGTACATATAACTGCGTTTCGCACGATAAAATGTATTGGTACTGTACCATCAAAACTATGAACGAAGAAGATGAAAAATTATCAACGACAATCGGACGTTGGATAAAGAATTTTTCAACAAAGTTTGGAGGTTGGTGGAAGAAATTCATAACAGGCGCAGGATTGGGCATTGGATGGTGCATATTGCTCGTTGTCTTCTTAATATGCAGTCCGATGATATGCATTTTTTCAATCTATTGGATTATAAACAGGAAGCTAAGAGATCGAAAACGAGCCCGAAAACGAGCCCGGTATCTGGAGTGGGTGGAAGGCACCACTGTCGTGATCAAAGGAACACGACGAGAGGACGGAGGGCCAGAATGGCGCTTGGACGATGGGAAAAGACCTATAACGCCACCACCGCTAGATAACTCACTGAATGTGTCTAAGCCCGAGCCTGAGTCCGACTATAAGATAATACTACAAACGAGCTTCTTTTTCACGAAAATACCATTGGAATTAAGAAGGCGGATCTACGACTTCGCCCTAGGCGATGAGATGCTCAGGCTCCAAGTCGAGGGGCCGAAATTAAAAGCATGGCGATGCAGTAAGATGACTAGGAATTTTTGGTCTGGAGACGACTGGACGAAAGAGTTATATTACAGCTGGAAGTACCTGAACCATCCAACCCTGGATGAGGCAGATGAAGATTGGAAATGGCAAAGGCATCAAGGAAACGTGAATTTGTTGCGTACGTGTCGTCAAGTGTAAGTCACCACGTCGAACCTTCGTATGTGTCATCACTATTACCGGTATGTCACTGAAACATTAAACAGGTACCTCGAAGCAATTCCTTCGCTCTATTCGAAACCGACTTTCGTTCTTGCTATTGGTGACCACGAGGGTGAAGCAGACAAGCCAACACTGTTGTACATGCCGTACTTTATACCGTCGCGAAAGCTCGACCAGATACGTTTCTTACACATCCACTGGAGTTTAGATCTGGAACCCTCCCTATTTATAGGAATCTCCCTGAAAACACTGTTTCGATGGAACGAGTGTTGGGACATGCTTTCCAAGTTCCCCAACCTCCAAGAACTGCTCATCAGATTCGAGTGTGCAGATGCAGAACATCGCATCTGGGACTGGCAACCTTTGGAGAAACAGTTGACAGCACTGACGGACCGGATAAAGGTCGCGAGGAAGTTCGTGGTCGTGTTGCCCTACCAGCAGACTGAAATTGAATTGGGTGTTTGCGGGGACTCGAGATGTGAATTTCGCGTACCCGAGAAAAGAGAAGACACTGCGATGGAACAGATGGAATGAGTTGGAAAATAAGCTTTTATTTTGGGGGGCATATATAAAGGACATTAAGATTATGTATGCGGTGGGTATCATCGCCGAACAACATGTACAGTTCAGAAAGTGCATTTTCTTCCCTCCTAATTATTACGCGTACCGCGGTCCTGCACCTTTCTCGTTACTACTCGAAGCTACTGCAGGCTGTGGCATTGGGGCTTTCCCTTGTGCCACTGTGGTGGGATGCTGTTGTGGTGGATATTGCTGGGGGTATTGCTGATATTGTTGGAATTGTTGTGGAAACTGCTGCTGTGGATAGAAAAAGCCCATAGGCGCCGCTTGTTGCGACATGGGCATTGCAGGTCGGAAGTGTGCCTGGCCAGGAGCGGGGATGATGGCCCCAGAGTTGACCATGTTCATTACGATCTCGGCCGCCAACTTTTCCGCGTCTTTGGATACGCTGCCGCTGTTTCTCCTATGGGTGTCGACGCAGGCCCAGACGAAAAGAATGAAGTGGAACAGGAGTGCGAGGAACTGGCAGACGGTCACTGTGAGATCGATGTTGTAGCGCATGACGTTTTGTTTCCACAAAGCATTCACAAATGCATCTTGCTCCTCGCATGACGAGAACGAGGAGTAGCGGCTGCTGGAATTGCATGGGCGGTCCTCGCTATAGTAGGAGCTGGACTGCGAAGCATGCCAAGTCCAGACGTCGTCACTGCCCTGGACGTAATATCCATCTCCTGAATAATAGTCTATTCGGCCATCAGAGCCCCAGCTGCCGACGCTGACAGTACCGACTATGGCAAACAATCCCGTGGTGAGGAAGCCTAGCCACAAGACAAGATCGACACCGACTTGGGCGCCGGGATGGACGGGGGCGGTGGGTTTGCGCGTAAAGAAGGTGACTATGCAGACAGCGCTCCATACGACAGATAGTACAAAGGTAATCAGGGTCCATGGAATGGTGTATTCATCATCGAAGTAGTAGGAGTAGGTCGCCTCAGAGTTGCTAGTGAAGTGGGCCACGATCCATGCTGCACATCCGATGCCAATCAGCCCCACAATGATGGCCGCCGCGCGAAAGACAATCTTCCATTGCCAATGCCGGTCGCCTTCTTTGAGCTCCTCGCGTCTTGTCTTGATCGTCTCGGTAGGCACTGCGTTAGGGAACAGGCTCTGTACCTGTTGCACCTGTTGCACCTGTTGCGCCTGGGTAGGTTGCTGTGTCGGCTGCGCTGTGGCCGTTTTGTCGGGCACTGGTGGCGCCGTGGGATTTATGGAAGACGAGGCTGTGGTCGTAGGATGGATTGGTTGGACGGGTGAAATCTGAGGCGAGCTGCAGGAGTCGCGTTGTGCGGAGCGAGGGGTAGCGCAGGCGGCGCTTCGTCTGATATGGGTTGCGATGACATTATTAAGTATTTGGGTAGTGAGTGGACGCGCAATGATGCGCAGAAAAGCAAAGAAAAACGAACGACTGGAAGAAGTGGAAGACACAAAGAGGAGAAAGATAGGCAGCAATGCCAGAAAGAATCCCTAGGTAGCGAGTCGTCGCAGGAGGCCTGGCGCCAGAAGGAAATTAGCCTTGGCGGCTTTAAATTGCTCGCTCACCACCGACGTTGGCTATCGTGGGCTCCGCCACACCAAACCAATATCGAATACGGCATCATCTATGCTTACTTTCGACCAGATTTCGAATTCCCATAGGCCATACTTTGTACCCTCGCCGTCGAAGTTGTATGACCGCAATAGACCGGCGTACATGAGTCAGCGTCACACTACATGAAGACGCTCATAATCGAGACACTGAGGCGGCGAATGTCTCTCTATTCACTCCGGCATCGTTCAGTCTTACTCACTCTTGTCGTTATCGCGTTTTTGGTGCCTGTCCGCATTGATTCCTTAGCAATACCACCTACCTACAAACCAGATGAATGCACGTCAACAGAGCTTGAAGTGTATTGGACGGGATTTCCATCGGAACCTCTTCCCGTTTAATATCTTTAGAGAGATTGGTGGACAGATGCATCCCTGAATGTAGCTGCTAGAATAACAGTGATTGTCAATCCTGTGTGTGGAATAGCATGTCGCAACTGCGCTTTCGTTGTCTATTACCCGAATCTAGGCCTCCGATAACTTTGCTTTGCAATCAATCGTCCCACCTCGTTCTGCCAGAGGCTGCATGCCTAATAATCTGTCCCATGCTATTTAGAATATACCTCAGCTGCAATCTCCAAAACGCGTACAGTGCGTAGAGAAACACTTCTCATGGACAATCCACCATTCTTTCGATACCAGCAGCAAAAGATGCGGTTGACGTGGTATGACGTACCTAGACTGTGTTGAGAGGACTAAGAACTGCTCAGCTGTATACGCATGTTGTTATCCTTTGTTCGAAACCTGTCTTCATATTCTATTGTATTCTGCACCTTGGACCCAAAGGCTGACTTGTATCTCTTCTGATCCATCTAACGTGGTCGTGGCTGTATTATAAACCACAGAGAACATCGAACACTGAGCATATTTAAGAGGTGTCAAAAATGTCAATTGCGCCAAACATGCCTGTCAAAGCCAGACAGCTCTCTTGGTGTGGGGGAAGCTTTCGCGCTATCCCAGGAAGGCTGTAGCGTCCCTAGAAGGTGAAAGCTACCAAGACATGGTTTATTTACTCTTGAACCATCATATCGGTATAGATCGAGAAGTTCCACTGTGGCGTAAACCCTCAGTTCGGAATCTTTGGGGACGGCTATGCAACTGCTCCTCGTCCATGCCAAGTGGCCGTATAACGTTAGACATTTCAGAGTAGTCCATTCAGAATAGCGCGAGTATTTGTTTACAGACCTTTTCACGAGGGGCATCTGGAATTCAAGACAAATTCTTGGTTGTATGAGAGAAGATTTTACATAATGTTCGGGTATCTTAATGCGATGAAAATCGTGGGTATCATCAGTGATAGTGTACAATAGCGCTCTCTCCCCCACCGTTCTCAATATCCGTATTCCTTTCACCATCCCTTCAATGACGCTCTTCCTAGTTGTGGAACTAGGATAAACACCGCCAATTAACAGTGACTGTGAATCTTGCTGCGTAATCCATCTGTATGATGAAAAAAGGGGCCTCGGTATCGTATCCGTACCGCACAGACATAGCCTCGCTACGTCGCAGCGTTCATCCATTCCATTTCGTATGCAGCAAAACATCAGCTCGCATTCGAATCTTCGATCGGAAACTCGTTGGGCCAGAGACTTTCCCTTCGACATGCGTGCCGATATCCGCCCGCGCCTCCCGGGCCAAGCCCTTCCCCGGATAGTCGGCTCCACCATGCGCGCCAAAGGGTCGGCCCTAGGTTGCAATCCTATGATGATGGCCCTTCCATGGGGATGATTGTTGGTATCATCATGTTGAGGCTCATGTGCGCTCATCGATGCTTGATGATGTTTTCGCCGGCAGTGCCCTCCCTCGCTCCATCATCTACACACGCGGTTGTGTATTCTGCCAAGCACTGAGCCGCACACATGTCGTACTCGTGTGTTACTTCGAAGGTCTCTCTGTCCATGAACTCTTCGCGGCATTGTTCCACGCAGGGTTGTGCGGCCATGAAGACATCGCAGCATACACCTTCACCGATGTCTTTTGTGCAGAAGCTCTCCTGTGGGAGGACTGCTTCTAATGATGTCTTGAGCGAGGTCGTTAGAGATGGGAAGGTTGCGAGGAGGTTGTAGCACATTGCGAGAAGACCGAGGACGACGAGGAAGACGGTGATGGATGTACGTGGAGAGCGAAGCATGGTCGAGTGCGACGGTGGTGATGAAATAATGGTAGCCTTCATTCCTGAAGCCGAAGCTAACTCTTGAATTCGAACTGTTGATACAAATGTTGTGTTGTTTGAGGAAGAGTGGAGTAAGACGAGTCGGGATTGGAGTATGTAAGGCTGAAGACAAGCCGCCGTGCTCGGCAGTGCACTCGTAAAGCCCTCGTATGGATATAAGTACGTGCGGAGTGCGGGGACGCGATGTGTACGCGGTCCACCACTAATTTTACAATAGAATTTCAGAGGCTCAAGGACGTGGTTGATGGGCAAGCTTATAAGTAAAGTCAAAAGCGCCGACCGTCAGCTTATACACGCCTGCATGTTGGCCATCACAAACCCGAAGCATACTGCGCCTCGCCCACGATGCCATCCCAGCCTTCTTTCCGACAAGGTTCCGTTGCGCAGCGATGCGGACAACGCCCTGCGACCCACACACGTTGGTCTGTCCGCGAACTTATTGCTCCGTTTCATAGTTGATTGGCCATCGCAAGGCTTGCGGCTGGAGGATTGGGGGCCATGTTGGTAATATGGACTATTTTTGCGCGTTTCAAGCCTGTCCCGGCGCGCTTAGTGAGCTGTGCATGGTCCCAAAAGCAAATTCTGGGGTGCAAAGAGCCGACACACCCGGCTTGTGCTCTTGGGTCATGGAGTGTGAATATCATCTTCCAGCTTATGTTACCAAGAACTGAATTCCTTTGACAATGTTGCTCTGCACCGGGGTATTTATGTTGTTAGTCCAACATTTATGGTCAACCAAACAGAAGCAACACTGCTATCTCGTATAGCTGTGAGCAGATCTGAACCCAATTGGGTCCGTGGCTTGTCTGCTCACCAGTCACATTCGGCCGTAAAACTAATCCATCGCGCAAAGTTGACTCAGTGATACTAAGTGAAGGAGGAAAATCTCCTGAAGATGCCATCATCGCAATATTAAAGGCACAGACGCTAGCAGCAATCTTGCGACCAGGAGAAGCGAGTGTACAATGGTGTACATAGGAGTGACGACGAAGGCGTCGCAGGATTATGCTTGATTCTTCCAACACTCCGCATTTTAACGGCGAAGGAATCAGCGTACTGCTAACCGGATATAGAAAAGTGCATTGCTTGAGTACGGCTTTGCTTTCAATCTTGCTTCTTGTGCCTGGTGGATTCTGTCTATCTTCTATGAATCCTGGCGGGTGTTAGTAGTACAAGGGCTACGTATTTGAAATCGTGTTGGTGACTATCGAAGGCCTGAAATTGGTCTGGTGTAACGTCGATTACGAGTGGTTGCACCTTTAAGACCACGATATCCTACGGCCGTTAGCATTCAAGTCTCCTACACAGATTGGGGGCCTTACGCAAGCATGATACCAGCACCAGCAAACATAGCAGCAAATTGCGTCAGGGTCTTCCTGAGCTCTTTGCCCTTCTCTGGCCCAGTTTCGAGAAGTTCGGGGATGACTGCCACTGTTCCAACGTAGAGGAACGTTCCGGCCGTAAAGGGAAGCAGCATATCTCCCCAGCGTAGGCTTGTGCCAAAAAGACCAGGACCTTCAATTGCAGAAGCAGAGTTTCCGCCTAGTTCCTGTATAGCAATCCCGATGCATGTTCCGAGCAAAGCGCCCAATGCCGTAACGAATTGCGCCCCCATCGCCGCACGCTTGCTAAAGCCAGACTGAATGAGTAGGGCGAAGTCGCCGACTTCATGAGGAATCTCGTGGAAGAATACGGCAACGGTCGTTGTAGCACCAATGGTGGGAGAGGCGTAGAAGGACGATGACATGGCCAGCCCATCGGTGATGTTGTGGGTAAAGTCAGCAATGAGATTGAGATAGCCACCGAGCCGGACGCTGGGATTGATTTCCTTGTCCTCTTTCTCCGGCACGTGGTTGGAAGAGGAACCGTTGGCAGCGGGCTTGCGAGCTCGGACGCCGTCTTTGGAATCTGCTATTGTCAAGACATGACTGGACGTGGGGTAGCAGACATCATACCATTGGTTGCGATGCCTGTTGCCGTTGCAGTGGACTCGACTTTTTCGTGGGCATGCGAATGAGAATGGTCATGGCCGCCCTCACCACCAGTAGCAATCCGCAAGCCTTTGTCCATAGCCACAAAGGTAATGAAACCGACCATGATAGCTACGCCTAGCAGCAGGTTCTTGTTGGGCTCCACCATTACAAATTTGACCTTGTCATGCTCGTCCTCGCCGAGGAAAATCTCAGGCAAAAGATGGAACAGCGTATCACCCAATAGGCCACCGACAGCGAATGCCACCATGACAGACAAGGACGACGGGTCGATGTTGGGCGGACATAGGGCGAGGAGGAAGTTGGGCGGTCCGGAGATGTACAGGGTGGCTAAAAGAGCGTTCACTGCAGGGCTGCCAGGGAACAGATATGCGAAGATCTTGGAGGTCAGACTCGATTCTAGAGGACTCGTGGCTACTTTCTGTGCATTGAGAGCTTGCACAAGCGAGCAGTTCTGAACAGCAGCGATTAGCAAGTGTTTTGGTTGAGCACGCGACACGGGTTGATGGGTACCTGGAGCTGTTCCTCAATTTGCGGGGCAGTTAATGAGGATAAATCTACAGCGGCCGTCTCTCCCTTGACAGCCGCAGCCGACACGTTCCAGGCCCAGACTGCCAGGAAGAGCGACAGGGATGCGAGAGTCTTGTTGCGTCGCGATACCATGATGGCCGCGTGTGTCCGAGTCGAATTGGGATGGTGGATGGGGTTTGACGCGTACTGTAACCTTCCAGGGGCCCCACGACTACCACAGGGCTGGGGAGGACCGATTGGATCTGGTCAAGGTGGCCTCAATCTGATAAGATGGAGCTGGGAGGAGATGTAGATTAGATAAGATGTAGATTGGATAAGATAAGATGGCACTAGTGGGGCGGCGTCGGAAAAACATGGGAAATTTTGGCGGAGAAGGGAACCAACGGCCAGCGCCCACTGCAACCACGACAACAACCACACCGCACCACGCAATTCTCCCTGCTTATACTCGTCAAGATGGGTCGCGAACTCCAGAAGAAGAAGAACAAGTCGTCTATCCCCAAGCTGCGCCACAAGCAGCCCTCCAAGAAGAAGATTCTGCAGAATCCTATCATAGCCGCCAACTGGTACTGTCTCCCACCCTGACTTTCTCGACGACATTTTCCCTGATTAACACGTTCTAGGAACCAAAAAGAAACCCTCTCTCAGAACTACGCTCGTCTTGGCCTGACCGCCCGTCTTAACCACGCCACCGGTGGCACCGAAAAGTCGATCCGCTCCCTCGGCATCAACGACCCCAAGTCCTCCCGCGCAGATGCCGCTGCTGACAGCACCGCCGATGCTCTAAACATTGTCTCTAAAACGTCAAAGCCGCATGCCGTGGAAGTAGAAGAGATCCAGGTAGAGCGAGACCCCGAGACCGGTGCAATCCTGCGCATTATTGGGGAGGACACGAAGAAGCAGAACCCGCTCAATGATCCCCTCAACGAGGTGTTGGAGGACGAGGAGATGGAGGAGTGGAACGGCTTTGCCATGGTGCCTACCGAGAGGAGCGACAACCCCGTTATCAGACAGCTCGAAGAGGCCGCCCGAAACGGCGCGCGGAAGGCGCCGAGAAGTCAGAGCCAAAGGGAGACTGAGTGGATAGAACGTTTGGTAAACAAGCATGGGGATGACTACGGCAGCATGGCCCGCGATATGAAGCTCAACCCCATGCAGCAGACAGCTGCGGATATCAAG
This sequence comes from Pseudopithomyces maydicus, assembly GCA_026873275.1. NCBI lineage: Eukaryota > Fungi > Ascomycota > Dothideomycetes > Pleosporales > Didymosphaeriaceae > Pseudopithomyces > Pseudopithomyces maydicus. The sequence continues at coordinate 665,192 of JANTUC010000003.1, read as the reverse complement.
AAGCGCGTGAAGAAGTGGAATGAGTCGAAAGGAAAAGAGAGAAAGGTTTGGACATGAGAGACATATTTGAATTTGGGCAATGGCATTTCGGTAAACACACGGCGCATAAGGTCGATCCCTGGAAGCAGAAAAAAACGGAGGCGCATAATAAGCATCTTCCAAGTAGCATGCCCCACAGCACGCTCGAACAATGGGAAGAACAATGGAACGATGAGGTGCTCCAGCAGTGTCTGGATCAACTTTGACCGGTCCGCTCTCCAATGACGAAGGGTTAGCACATGATACCATATAATGAATGTATGGAAAAGAGTTCGATGCCGGTAAACTCGCCGCAGCAACAGCTTGATTTCTCCCACCCAATCCATCGCCCCTGCTTCAACTCGTTCATATATTCTATCACACCAAGCTAAGCTTAGTTTCAACACGTGCTGACACCGTGTGCAAAAATACCTGCAAAAATGGCAGCTAAGATCATCTCACTCCTATCTCCGCCTGCCAAGAGCACAGCCCAACTTGGCCAACTCGCTTCTCATCCTATTCGGTTGCCATATTTGTGCCAACTAACGCCTTACTTGTGGAGGGTCTGACTGACAATATCCTAGCATCTCTTGGTCTTGAGTAATCGCATTCTTACTCTTGGATTGCAATCACGTAAACACATAATTCAATCTACGCACTGTTACCATGTCGGACATGAGCGCCAAAGCGCACGACAAAAAATCTTATTATATATTGGATCCGTCGTCAGTCCCGAGCATGTGTTTTTGCCTCATATCCTACAACTCACTCTCGTCGACTTGGATACCCACAAACCACCATACCACAAAATGTCTCATCTGCAATACTTCAACTATCCAAACTTCGGCACCCGCACCAAGCGCGACCTCAACTCTTCGCAAGCCGTCCGCGTCAACAATCTCATCGAAATCTCCGGCCAGGGCGGATGGGATCCCCTGACCGAAATCATCCCAGAAGCACTCTCGGATGAGATCGATCAAGCTTTTTCCAACGTCCAACTCGCTTTAGAAACGGCTGGTGGTAAAGGATGGGAGGGGGTCTACAAGATCCGCATCTTCATCAATGTGAGGGGAGAGGAAGGGTGGCCAGAATACGTGGAACACGCGGTGAGGAATTTGAAGAAGTGGTGCCCGGTAAGTGGGGTTCGAGAGGAGGCAGACAGGGTATTGGGAACTAATTGACTCGTAGAACCATGCACCGATTATGACTGCTGTGGAGGTTAATAAGTTGTGGGCGGATATGCGGATTGAGATCGAAGCGGTAGAGCATCTAGGCTGATCAGAAAGGGGGTAAAGACAGTACTGTTATCTATACTAGACATCAAAGGGCCGCAGCAGCTCTTGACATCACAACTCTGATCCAGCCATAATCAGGACGATCCCATCCCAATCAGTTTCTAGCATAAGCACTCGAATCAAGCTGACCTCGAGAAAGCCAACTGGCAAACTCAATGCAAGCTCCATCCAGACTCGTGATGTAACCATCAAACAGACAACCGACCCTACAGCATCTCCGTCTCGCCCATTCTACGAACATCACACCCCTCTCAACCTTCTCCCTACTCCTCCCTATTTCTCTCTACTCCTGGTACATAAACCCAGCCTGCTTCTTCCTCGGCGGCTCCTCATGATCATCCCCCTTCTTCGTCTTCCTCTTCATCCCATTCTTCGGCTTCGGATACGTATCGCTAAATCCATCGCTCGAGTGCGCCCACTTGCAATTCGGATCCGCACATCCATTGTCAAAATTATCGCAGCGAGGCCGTCGGCACTGCTTTCCCTTCTTCTGGCAATTATAGCAGCTCTGCGGGTTCTCGTCGCACCAGGTATTCCACCACTGACTATGGCACTCGAGGCATGCGGTGCCGCGGTAGCCGCCGTCGGGGATGTCTTTGGGCTGTTCGCTGTTACGGGCGGCGATGGCACTGGCGCTGGATTTGGCGGCTCGGGGCGGTATTTGTGTCGGCGGGAAGCGCATCGGGCTAGGGAAAGCGGGGCTGGATGACGGGCGCTCGGTTGGTGAGAGTACTGGGGCAACTGATATGTTAGTGTGGGCTTGATGCGTACCCTGCGGCAAGCTCGAGAGGATGGGTTGTCCGAAACAGCTGTTATGCACGTCGATGAAGCTGTTGTCCTGGAATTGAGCGTTCGGCGATTCTGGAGGTGGAGGGTAGAGGCTCCTCAGTCCATCATTGTTGTTGTCGTTGGTGTTGCCAGTGTTGAGTATAGCATTCCTTATCCTGCTCATGAACGTTCCCTTGGACGCTTCTTCGATGTTGACTTGTCCTTGTCCGCCACCGCTGTTGTTCAGGAATGGGCCACCGACACTACCCTGAAGCATAGAGCCATTGTTGGGGAAAAATGCACGCATATCCATATTTCCAAAATCGGTAAATTGGTTGCCGATTTGCTCCCTTCCTTGCCGACTGAACTGCTCTGACTGAGTAATTTGCGAGCTTTGTTGTTGGAAAGGATTCGTAATCTCGGCGGAGAGATTGGATCCCATATTCGGGAATACCATCTGCGGGTCGAATTGCATGATGGAGTTGTGTGGAAAAGGAGCTTGCATCGTGGTCTCTGGATTCGTCTGTAATTGGTGCATTGGACCGGGCTCTTGCATCGCACTAAATGCGTTGCTTGGTACATTCGGAGCTTGTGTTGAGACTTGAGAAGCTGAACGTTCTTCGTTCTGTACAACAGCTGAAGTGGCATCTTGGGGACCACAATTTTCTAGGTTTGGCTGCGAAGACAATCCCATGCTATCGGACACCTCCAACTGCGACCCGGATTGCTGGAGGGAAGATGACGATTCTTTCGGTGTCTGCTTTACTTTGGTTGAAAGCAAATTCATGAGCTCGTCTTGCCATTTCTTCCTCAGCTGAGGTCCTTGGCTTTTGATCATGTGGTTGACAGCTTTGTGCATTGCATAGCCTCGCACGCCCGCGTTGCTATGAAATAGTTCGAGATCCTGATCGATAGGTCTACCAGAATTTTGACGAGAGTTAGCAGCCTCCAGTACCTGCTTTCTAACCCATTCTTTGAACTGCTTCTGTTGTAGTGCGTCCAGCCCCATCATGACGGTCTGGGGAGTCACAGTTGACGATGGTGGCGGCATTTGAGCGCTATTTGAAGACGATGTAGCGGCACTAAGTCACAAGTTAGTGATTATAAAGTAAATCTCAATTATATAAACAGTCAAACAATTCACTCTCGTCTTTGTATACGAGGTGAAGATCTATAGATTTCGAGTTTTGACGTTTGTCTGATCATGACTCACCTCAAGGAAACTCCACTCTGCTTTGAGGGTGTATTGACTCCGCCTGTCTGGAACAGCTGTCGTACGAATGAAGATGTAGGAGCCGGTGGAGTTGGGAGCGGCTGACGTTCGCGAATAATCTCCGGAGTAAGGTCGGTGGTATGTGGTTGTGAGCGACCACGGCGTGGTGTTCGTGCGTTATTGTTGTGGTTCGGAGGCTTCTTTGTATGGAGAGCAGATGCGGGGGGTGTACTGGAGGAAGGCGATATATTAAGATCAGCTCCATGATGAGACACGGATGCTGTCTTGGGAGTACGCTGAGATGCAGTCTGCTGGTTTGTTGGTGTTGGCGTGGTTTGGTGCAACTCGCTCATCTGAGACATAAAGTATGCGTTACGAGTATCCATAGCCATTTTATGCTGATCCTCACGTTTCTGAATCTCTGCCTTTAACCAGGCGATTTCGAGATCTTTCTTCTCGTTATTTTGAGTAAGCTTTGCGTTATCTACTCGAGTAGCTTCAAGCTCTGTCTTTAATTTGGAAGTCTCGATTTCGAGGATTGCTGCATCGTCGACCTTCTTTCGTACGTCTGCCATCGATAGTTCGAGAAATACTCGACGCTCTTTTTCTTCGTTAAATCTAGACCGGTGGTGTTGCACATCATCCTTTAGCTTTTCTTTCTCTTGTATCAACCCACGGATCGTATTCTGGTGCCGCTCGATCGATTGCTGTTTCTCTTGGATTGCGTCTTGGCTCTCTTTCTCCAAGGCTGCTCGCAAGTCGATAAAAGACTGCTCGTACTCGGTGTGTCGTTGCTCAACTAGCGAAAGTAAGCAAAATTCTACATTTAGGTCATGTAACAAATCTAAAGTACATACCTATTTGCTTGAGCTGCTCGTCCTTCCCCAGCAACTCCACACTGAACTGGTGTCGTTGTCGGTCAGACATTAACTTGACATTTTTATACTGGAATTCCAGTTCCTCGTTATAGTTTTGGAGACGCTCAGTCTCTCTGATCGCCGCCATCTTCTCTTGGTAACGCGTTTGCGAACGCTGCCAGGCCTCCTTACAGTCCGGGCAATCAGGATTGCCCGGGAGCATAGAGCTCGGGAAGTGGCTGCTTGCAGTGTCGGCAGCATCTTTGAAACTGTCAGCGCTGGCATTTTCGTCAATAGGGCCAGTAATACCTGTGCCGCCCACAGCGGGAGCGCTTTCGCCTGTCACACTCGCTGGCACGGGGAGAGACATCTTATGCCTTTAAAAGTGTGGATCCTGCAGTCTGTTAATTCTGCGACTTTACACAGTCGCGGAGGGAGCGGATGTGGTGTGTGGGGTGAGGAGTAAAGAGGTTCGAGTTGCGCAAGGTGAAAAGGCAGCAAAGACAGCCAAGTGAAAACGCACGTGGTCCTTCACTAATTTGGCAGTGACGCCGAAAGTTGGTTGTTGTGGCGAGTGAATGACAAACAATAGCCTCGTTGTGTGAGCATCAATTCTGCCACACGTGCAGGTGGGAAAATATCCACATGTTACGCTCCAAGTGAGCCCGGCCAGTCGCGGGGTCTTAATAGTAAAATGGCAACCTAGCGCGTTTGCATCAGCCAGAAACCTTAGTTGACTATCAACGAATCGCTAGTTATGTGCAAGAATGTGTCAACGAGTTTCTAAACTTACGTCTCTGCTTGGTTGTCCCCTTGAATCATTTCTCGAATGTAACAATATTGATACACATAAAGAACAAAAAATATGCTATATATATAGCGTGTTGCATATCAAAGAACGTCACGTACTGAATTGCAGTTTGCAATACACGCTTACCTGACCTACCACCGTTTGTAGATGATATTTAACAGCCAATAGGCAAAATCAATAGTAATAACACAAGAAAGCATTTCTTATCCCCAGCTGGTTAGACGCATATCAAATAGGATTGACACTTTGTTGTGTCTGGTAAGATCCTTGAACATCTACACAACAAGCTCTCTGCCTGGACCCAGACCGCGCAACCTGAATCCAAAATCTGTGACGATTGAGCTGAAGAGGGGTCCCATGCCTGCGAAATAAATCATACATCTCAAGTCTCTCCTAGACGAAGACTCGATAGCGGAAGCCTTCTCCGCAACGGAGGAAATTGTAAAGGCTACGTACTATTTTTCCGCTTATCTAGGCGAAGGTAAAAAGTTATAGCTGGGTTATAGTGGCACCGGGCGAAAAAGAGCTTTTTATTCATGGCAAAAGCCCTTGCAATAGTCACTCAAAGCTCGGAATTACTCCGGGAATAATAAGCAAAGAGTCAGGTACTCTGGTATATTGGGATTCTGGGCTTGATTTATTAGGTCGGTAATCAGCGAAGAATAGCTGAATGCAAAGCCAAATTTATGTGCTACTCTCCTTTTTGAAACATCAAATTCTTTGTGATCAGTCAAGCTGTCTTCGAAGAAATCGTCTTACCGTTCTATTGTTATTTGTAGGCGTTTGAAAACAGTGCTGGCGAATATTTGCAAATTATGGAGAGTTTCCTTATTTGAAATGATGTATGGAAGCTTTCTACAAGGATAAATGTGTTCCTAAATGAAAGCTATGGTTGAATTATTTGACTAGGAAATTGTGTAGCCAGAATATCTGTGACGTTCAGACTATCTTTCTCCGCAACAACATTCGGTGATTCGCCATGGAAGAAACGACTGTAGCGACATAGTTGGCGGTGACTTTCTGAACAATCATCAGCAATCAGCGTGACACGGTTGTTGCGTTCACTCATCCATGACTTAAGAAAACCATACACAGGTCTAAGAGTGTCAACATAAGCGAATGAAGACCTTCTTCCCCAGTCGTAATGTGATCGAGGTGCACGCCTGTCAATGTTCCTCCAGAGACAATTGTGCTATAAAAATCTTCCCCTTCTGGAGTGCTACATTATAACTCTCGTTACCAGAAAGCTTTTCCAGATAGAACAACCATTTTGCGAAATCTTGATATGCCTAGAAAGTATATGATGTAAGCCCGATCGCAAGTCTAAGCCCGGGCGTAAATCTAAGCCCCGGGCGTAAGTCACTTACGTAAAGACTATATAGACGGGCTGACTCATACTGAGTGCTTTGAAAGCGAAGTTGAGCACTGATCTTGCTAATCAGAGTCAACCACACGCATGTGATAGATTGTAGTGTTGTTCAAACGACATTCCAGTTCGAATTGAACTGACAATAATCCCAAGATACTGCCCATGACGACTGTGGCTCATCTTCTTGCCAAGATAATCTGAAAATGGGGCCGTTATGTAGGAAGATGTAGGCTAGATCGATTTGGCAAGCAGCATGCATGGTTCCTCCTCCAATCATTAGCCAACACTCGGCTGCGGTTTATTATCAACGACTCGCCCTGTTAAAGCGCATGAAGATAGCTCGCACAGCCTAATTAGTTGAGGCTGTGTATGTCGGACTTGCTTGATAAACCTGCACTGATACTCAAACTGCCTTTAGGGTCTAATAATTGCAGGGACCACACATGTTGTATGCAATTTTGCCAAACCACGGTTATGTCGAGTTCGATTAATCAGAACCATCTTGTAGCATATCTGTATCTATTGTAGATTACCAAATTTATGTAGTACTTAACCGTATCATGAGTGCCGGTGTTAACCTAGCAAGAAGATGGTGCAACGCCAATAGGCCAAACGTAGTTATTCTATCAAGAAACGATGAAGCCGTACGAAAAAATCTGCAAAACAAGGCAGATATATGTGATGTGTGAAAGGCAGCAGCTGGTCGCATGCTAGGCTAAATTAATACGGAAAATACACTCCTGCGAATGCTGATCATCACGGTATTGGGTAATTTCAAAATAAGCGAAGCCTACGAGAGGCATATCTCTTCAGGCCTTGTTTCTGCCATCGGGGCGCAGCTTGTGGCGCAGAGTGCATCGTCAGATCATATATAGTGAGATGTTCTCACGTCAGAAGCAGCTTGGAGATTCAGGAAGATAACAATTACAATCGTCATATACTCTCTACTAGTCTTTCTGTACGCCACGTTTTATATTGTCACAAGAGGGGTGACGGCGTTTTACCCTACCAAGCATTTGAACCTAGTTAGCTCATATTCAGCTACTGCTTTTTCAAAACACTCAACACACAACACTAGTCTTCAGGTATTTGCGAGACCCTAAAAGCATATTTAGATTTCTAATTCCATCTAACATTTCCCTTTAGCATAAAGTTTCCAACCGCCCCCAAAAATCGACAACATGAACACGGGACAGAAAGACAATACTTTGCCAACCGAATCAACCGGGGCGTCTGAGCAGCAGCACGACTCAGCTTCTGCTCAAAGCACGTACGACAAGGATTCTATTCAGAAAGAAAAGAAAGAAAAATTTCAGGACATGAAACCCAAGACAAAAAAGGAAAAATTGCGACATTTCACTCATGTGGTGCTAGATGGTATCGTAAAGGGGGTACGTTTGGTGGGATGGGCACATGAGATATAATGGCTGCAACACAGAAAAGGTGGATACCAAGGAGTCTTGACTATTGTCCACGGTTAAGAGAACTCGGCAGATTTCAGTAGTACCTTCGGACAGGTAGTCATGCCTCTTCTTTATTTTCCTACTTAGAATCATAGATTGAAGCGTTTTTTTTTTACTCGATTAATTTGCTGAATATCAAAAAAAATTTCTAGTTGAGCATGAGTCTCATCTATGGTATCTCTGTTTAGGTGAGAAATATTCTCGCAAACGTTGTTTCCAGAGTGAATACGATGCAGCAGGTTTCGACGATGTTCGCCACTGAAAGTGTTGCTGATGACATCATTGCCGCGGTTCCTCGGTTCGGAACATCGGGACATTACCTGCTCTCCCGAGGTCGAAGCGTGAGCACGTGACGTCACGGCAGCTCTCCCTGGAGCTCTAGAGCCTCGTGGCAGATCCATGGAGCCAACGGTGGACATGAAATTCATCACACCAATATGTGGTTCTTGTTCGGTCTCTGTTCACGCTCCACAGGGGATCTAATGGGAAATGGAGTTACAATAATACATTATTCATGAATTCTACGAAGATTACACCAATCTCCTGGTAATTATATCAATGCGCTAGTATGAGTTCATTTATGCAACAGCCGACACCAGGGTGGGTGTAACATCGAACTCCTGAAGTGGTGCAACAAATTGGTTGTAGATCGCCTCGTGCGATCCGGTGAAGTTGTAGGTAGGCCTAATGAAGTCAGGTTAGCACGGCGTTCGTAATACAGGACTCGCTTCTTCTTTACTCACCTGTCCTCATAACCACCAAGTGTGAAGCTCAAGAAAACATCATCGGGTGACCCGTCGTAATCCGACTTCCTCTCGCCCAACTTCGCAGAGACGCCGTTGTTCACACCCTCCAGGATCTGGCAGTTCTCGTACCAGTTGCCCTTCCGGTACCATCCGTTCTCAGTACCGCTGCACTGAGCCTTCACGCCCAAGATTTGGCCTTCGACGGTAGGGACGGATACGTTGAAGCGGTAGTAGCAGCCTCCGCGTGCGCAACCTGCTTCCCAGCCGGAAACATGCCATACCCAGTTTTCGGGAATATCCATTTGACGGGTTTGTAGGATAGGCGAGGCCAACGCGCCAGCCGAAAGAGCGAGGAGAGTTGTGAATGAGACCATTTTGATTGGATAGGTACGTTTTTTGGAGAAGGTAGTTGTGAAGTTGTTTGTCGGTGTCTGATTCGTAGCAGCTGTGGCTTGAGTCTCTTTCTCGACCTCGTTGGCATGTTTATATTATAGATACTCATAAACGGGCCGACTCCAAAGGGAAACTATTGGTTTTGGGGTGCACGTCATTCCTCAGAATCCAAGCAGTCTTGGTCGACTTCTTCTGGGGCGATCTGCCCGAAGAAACATCGAATGCAGGGTGCCACCTCAACCGAGCCCCACTTAATTACCCTGCGTAGCCCAATTCCCCGCCATTCCGCCGGGATCTTTACTTAAAATAAGTGATATTCCCTCCGATGTAACCGCTGTTGGTCCCACAAAGTAACGCTCGACTACTTTAAGCGTTCTTCATGCTACCTCGACTTTAGAGAAATGGGATCATGTGCAGTATCGTGACTTCTACGTCACGCGTGGACCCATGATCTTCACATTCAATAGCTCAAATACTAGTATTCAGTGTGGCCATGTACGCTACGCGACTTTGTGCCACACGGGCAGCGTCTGCCTGTCTAATTATTTATCCTGCATTAACACCAAGGCGTCATTGTACTGTACCGGAATTACAGAACAACAAGATGCTCCTGGGGTCAGGAGTAGTCAATAGCTAAAATGACAGTGGGGCTCTGCGCACCGACCGTTGAAAAAGGGTTGGCGACAAAGTAGCTGTCTCACTTATTCTTGCCGACTAAATCCAATGTTGACATATGGAGAGCCTACAGGCCGAATTGGCAGGTGCGTCTAGCTCCAGACATGTCAAGGCCAGCGCATGGATCTTTAGCTATGGTATTACGAGACGTACAACATAGGATAACGGCATATGCTACGGAGTGTCGATATCTCCGTACTATACTCGTTCGATAGGTACGGTTCACAGTGGGTTGCATCGAAACCTGCCATGATTTTCAAATGCCTAACTGCATACGCTTCTCTAAGTACCAACTTGCCAATCACAAAGTCGATCCTGAAGACATGGCGGTAAAGCCGAGTAGGAAGCGAGGGTAGGAGTGGCGAAGAAAATGTAAGAGATAGACCAAACTAGAAAACATGCTCACAATGGAGCATCATCCTAACGTTTTCTTCCGCGGTGCCGTAACAAGATGTGCAAACATCTCATAAGAGATGCAATGCACTCGTCAATTGTGTTACCAAAGGAATTATCATTATCGTAGAAAGTGAGTTTTCACAAAAGCTTTGATAATATTGTTTGGGAGTAGTGCATGTTTGCGCTCATCTAACGGTCAGAAGATGAAAAAGGGATAGCATCGTGATTTCAGACCGCCTCTTCGATAGAAAAACGCACCGCTAGCTCCTTTTTACCATGGAGGTTTTCTTCTCAAGCTCTTCCAGTACTTCCTGTTATCCCCCCATCCACAACAATCTTTTGTCCAGTGATGTATTTCGACTCGTCGCTTACCAAGAACAATGCCGCGTTTGCGACATCCCATGCATCTCCCATCTTCCCCATCGGAACCTGGCGGTCTCTACCTTCCTTAAATTCTTGGAAGTCTTTCCCATAACGCTCTGCCAAGCCCTTAATATACGGTGTATCCATCAACCCAGGCACAACAGTGTTTACTCGGATGTTCTTATCTGCATACATGACCGCTGTAGCTTTGACAAATTGCATAATCGCAGCCTTCGTTGTATTGTACGCGATCTGCGGCTTGCCAATGTACCGCATTCCCGCAATAGATGAGATACACACGATCGCGCCGCCAGTGGCTTGTTTCTCCATAACGGGTAGCACGTGGTGACATGCTAGATACACGCTTTTGAGATTGAGTTCCACCTGTGCGTCCCAAATACCTTCTTCCATGCTTGCAGCATCGCCGGGCTGCGATTGACCCACATTACACAAGAGGATATCGATTCTCCCATGATTTTCCAGACATGCATCTACGAGTGCTTTAATAGAGTTGGATTTTGTCGCATCTGTTTGGACTATGTCGCAAACCCCGCCTTCGTCGTGAATCGTCTGTGTCGTCTTGGTCGTTGATTCTAGTGTACGGTTCCCGCCAAAGATAATGGCTCCTTGCCGGCTGAAGAGAACTGCGCATGCTGCACCAATGCCCCATCCTTCAGTTCCCGCTTGTCCCAGACCAACAACTAATGCAACTTTTCCTTTCAGATCCAGCATGATGAATTTTTCAAGGATTCGAAATGCGTTTAAACATATAGAAGGCGGTGTGAGCGTGTTTGGAAGTATGGGAAAAACGTCAAATAATAGCGCAGTCATCTATCAATCATGCCTCGTTAACGTTGTTTTCGGTAAGTTTAGTCACCGGGATTTCTCCGTCTACCGCGTATCCACGTGAGCTCTCTCCACCCATGAAGCGATGTCGTTATTGCGGAGTTTCTCCGTCTAGCCTAAGCCTCGCCTGCATGCAACACGCATGCATAATACGTCAAACATTACTCGCCCAATAGGATCACCACCAATTCACCATCAATAATTCACCACGGGAGAGACGTATCATTATGGCAGACGAACAACAGCACCCCCAGAATGCCGATTACAATCTCAACACACCCATTCCGAGCAATGCACCTGGCCTACGGCAAGGCCTAACATCCTACGGTGATGCCCACTTCTCGCTCTTCCTGCGCAAAGTCTTCATCAAAGCTCTCGGGTACAGCGAAGATGCGCTGTCACGTCCTATCATCGGTATTGTCAACACGTACTCGAGCTTCAACCCTTGCCACGCGAATATTCCACAATTAATAGAGGCTACGAAAAGAGGCGTGCAGTTGAGCGGGGGTCTTGCGATGGAATTTCCGACAATTAGCTTGCACGAGAGTTTTGCTAGTCCAACAAGCATGTTCCTGAGAAACCTAATGAGCATGGACACGGAGGAGATGGTGAGGGCACAACCGTGTGATGCAGTCGTTCTAATCGGAGGTAAATATTTATTCATGACATTGTAGATCCAAAGCTGATTTGCCTACCCTAAAGGCTGTGATAAAACCACGCCAGCACAGTTAATGGGTGGCATTTCTGCAAACAAACCAATTGTGCATTTGGTCACAGGCCCAATGATGCCAGGAAGCCACCGAGGAGTGCGAATTGGAGCTTGTACTGATTGCAGGAACAATTGGGCCAAGTTTCGTGCTGGCACAATTGACGTGGAGGACATCTCGGCCATCAACGAAGAGCTGGCCCCGACTGTGAGTAAGGCTTGGTTCTAATAATGCTATGGCTGACTAGATATAGGCTGGAACTTGTGGCGTGATGGGAACAGCAAGCACAATGGCTTGTATTCTTGCCGCCCTAGGTATGATGCCTATACGAGGCGCAACAGCACCAGCGGTGTCCTCGGCACGGTTGAGGATTGCTGAAGAGACCGGAAAACTCGCAGTACAAGCAGCCGCAACGAGGCTTACTCCGCAGCAAGTCCTCTCAAAGGCATCATTCCTCAATGCGATCACGGTTCTTCAGGCAATCGGTGGTTCCACAAATGCCGTCGTGCATTTGATGGCTATCATCGGACGGCATCCCGAAGTTGCAGGAGCTATTGATCTGAGCACCTTCGATGAGATTGGCAGAAAGACGCCACTGATAGTCGACCTAAAACCAAGTGGGGAGAACTACATGACTGACTTTCACAATAGTGGCGGTATGTTAGCGTTGCTACACGAACTTAAACCACTTTTACATCTAGATGCTATGACAGTATCAGGGAAGACACTTGGGGAAGAGATTGATTTAGCACCGCGAATATTCGTGCCCCGAGACAGTCCAGTAAACTGTATCCATTCCCTTGAGGATCCATTATACCCAGCATCATCTCTAGTGGTGCTTCGGGGTAACCTGTCACCTGGTGGTGCAGTAATGAAAGCCAGCGCATCCAAAGAACGGCGATTGTTGTGCCATAGAGGAAAAGCAGTTGTGTTTGCAAACTCTGCAGACCTAGCGCAACGGATCGATGACCCAGAGCTAGATGTCGATGCAGATAGCGTCTTGGTCCTACAGAACATTGGGCCAGTCGGCAATCCAGGAATGCCCGAGGCCGGACTAATTCCAATTCCACGCAAACTTGGGGAACAGGGAATACAAGATATGCTTCGATTGAGTGATGGCCGTATGTCAGGGACAGCCGGAGGCACAATCGCTCTTCACATATCGCCAGAATCTGCAGACCCTGAGTCCGTGTTGGGTATCGTCAAAACAGGCGATATAATTGAATGCGATGTCGAGAGGAGATTTCTGCAACTCTGCGTTTCCGAAGAAGTCATCAAGCAACGAATCGAAGCAAGGAAAGCCGATTCTGAGACTATAGGCAAGGCCAGTCAGTTGCATACAAGGGGTTATCGTGGTCTGTATATGAGATCAGTTAATCAAGCCAACCAAGGCGCTGATTTCGACTTCCTGACGGCGGCAGGGCCATAGGTTCGGTAATTCTTAAATGAATACATCGTGCTTTTTTCATCGCAAGGTGCCTTGCTGGAGATTTCATTAATTTGTGGTGTTACTCTGTGGAACGAAATCTTCAAATAAACTATGCATTACAACATCCAGGTTTGTAAAGTCGCTGAAGTCGAATTGTTGGGGTGGGTCGGCCCAGAACCTATCTTCGAGACTGAGTCCGGATGCCATTGTGGATGTAGGCACCGCAGGAGTGAAGTATGTGGCGTCCACTGGAAGGGTAGAGTCGGAGATATTTGGGCTGAAAGGTACGGTACTCCTGACACCTTCGGTGGTGTTATCTACAGAAACAGCATGAGCCGTTGTCCTCAAAGTCTTCATCCACTTGATTGTAGACTTCCCTATATCGTCGAGTATTTGGCGACTACGCTTTGCACCAGACCAGCGCTCGCCTGCCACGCTTATAAGACTGAGACTCAGGATCATGTTGCTCATCAAATCGTCAAGTTCTATCTTTCGAGCGAGATCTGGAACAGCTCTGATACAGTAAAGAGCAGTTATAGTACTAAAGATAATTCCGTGCAAGGCTACCCAGTCATGCACTAACATATCTTGGCGATATAATTGGTCATATAACTGAATAGCTTGCCACGCTAGGTCGTAGCATTCGACTAGGGATTCTGTAGATGGCCTCGGAATAGCTGGACTAGGGCGTAGAAGGAGTATTCTTATCGAATAATATCGTAATTTGCTGAGCATACGCACGTACGTGTGACCCGGTTGGCTCTGCGGGATTGTCGAGGCCCAGTGATCCAATTGCTCAAGCATACTACGTTGCCAGGCATTTATATCAGTGACGGGTGGATAAGCGTACACGGGAACATCACGGACGATGCTGTTTGCGACATATTTGATCTCCGAGTTGATCTTAGCCAGTTTGAAAAGGTGGATAGATAGAGAAATATTCCCTAAAGAACAGACGCTTAAGTTATCGTCGATAAGAGCATGGTCTTCCAGCTCATGAGGTAGCTAAACAATAGTCAGTAAAGCTGCGAAACATATCTGCTGAAATAGAGCGCACCCGTAACTCGCACGCTTCGTCTCGTAGACCTATAGGACGTCCCATCATCGTAGCGATAGTTCTATCCAATGTGAAGACAGTCCAGAATACTCGTGTTCTCATCTCTTGGTCCAGCAATGAGATGCCGGATGAGGTCGTAATATTTCGTTGCAAGCCCAAATCCAGTACAGCAGCAATGCAGTGGTAGTTTAAGTACCATACATTCAGTCTCATGGCCGGGCTATACATAGTGAAAATAAGCAAGAGTAAAACACATTGTAGGCCAGAAAAGGAGTTTTGCACGTTGATTCGCTCAAGGTGTTGTAACGCAGCGAGGCAATAAGATTCTCCGGGAACCTGGGATCTGATACGAGATGACAAGATACTAGAGGCAATAGCGAAGACCATATTCACTTGGAAAGATGTGACAGCTTCTTTTTCAGGCGTATTCGAGTCATACAGATTGTCTAGAGCATGCATCAAAGAATGCTCGTGAAGGATAGGGTATTGCGGATGCACCGATTCAAAGTAGATACGGGCTAATTGTATCGCTTGCTCTCGACCTGGCAATGGCAACGGCGTAGTGGCTGTCTGAACGAGTTGATCAATAAGTGACTGTGCCAGATTCGTCGCATCGTTGTTGACAAAGTCACGTCGATCAGGTCGTCCAGGAGAGCAGTTGAGCAATAGGCGAGCGAGGAAATAACCACTAGAAGGTCCAAGATAGCGCTGGTCAGCATTGACTCCCACAGAAATGAGTCCAATCTCGTGGGCACGCTGATCGGGCAGTGCTACTGGTTGCGAGAGTAGTGTGCTTTGTTGCAAACTGGGGGTTTCGCTACGCATCGATAGATCCGGTCCATCTGCATGTACAAATGAAGCTGACGATTGCTCAGGTGGCCCGGCAATTTGGAACGGAGCTTCCGTGCCCAAGTCAACGTCTGGCAATCTTTCCCGGATGATGGACTCAAGCCACACAACGCGTCTCTGTAAGCGCGATACGATTCCATCTCGCTCATCAACAACATTGCGAAGCCGAAGGCTCTCACCATCGGTGCATTCGGTGCCGGCTTTCCTACAGTTTGTACACGAGGGGAGCAGCGCGTCACACTGAGCTAGTCAGTGCTGTTTGCCTCTGACGAACTACTTACGCGTATTTTCCGCCGCTGACAACGAGCGCACGCAAGTCGCAAGCGCGGATTGCGCCCTGAATCACGCCCAGCCATGTGAGATGGTCGCTGAGAGCTGTACTGTAGACCGAGATGGCGGGAAAGCTCCGAATATTTGTGGCACAGGCTGTGCGCGCGCTACGGAAACCCCGCTCTTATTTGTAACCTTTGCAGCGCGGTGAATCTCCGATAGATAGCGACGCCTCTTTGCCAGACTCCATCCAAAAGCATAATATAGGCAGTGTCTGCTCGTCATATTGTTCTTTTTAGCTCTCTAAATTTTCGTCTTCGTCCTTTTGTCCAACATAACCGAGTACCTTGCCAAATTATCATAATGTCCACGACCACCATAGAACAAAAGCACCACGTCGATGCGAAGGACGCAACAGCTTTCGTGGAAGCAGTCTTGGTTGGAAATGGGGTCACAGCTGAGAATGCTGCCATTGTAGCACGCTGCCTCATCGCAGCCGATCTACGCGGCGTCGACACGCATGGCATGAATCGGATTCCTTCGTACATGGAGAGAATCCGACAAGGTGTTTTGGATGGCCTCGCAACCCCAAAAATTACTCAAATCACCCCTGTTGTGACTCAGGTTGATGCGCAGAACGGATTTGGTTTCCTTGCCGCAGACGCAGGTATGGCTGCAGCCATCGAGTCCGCCAAAACGTACGGGATTGGAATGACCAGCGTCAAACACTCGAATCACTTCGGCATGAGTGCATGGATTGTTCAGAAGGCGATTGAGGCTGACATGATGAGCTTGGTGTTTACCAACAGCAGTCCTGCGCTGCCTCCCTGGGGCGGAAAATCAAAACTGATAGGTGTATCTCCATTGGCTTGTGGTGCCCCTGGAAAGGGGAATCCATTCATTCTCGATATGGCTCCATCGATTGCTGCACGTGGGAAGATTTACAAGGCAAAAAGACGAGGCGAGAAGATACCGACAGACTGGGCGTTGGACAAGGACGGAAACGCCACCGACGATCCTGCGGCGGCTCTCGACGGTGGTGTGATGCTGCCTATGGGCGGTCCTAAAGGCTCGGGCTTAGCCATTATGATGGACGTATTCTCGGGGGTACTTTCGGGCTCTGCGTTTGCAGGTCATGTCACTGGTCCGTATGATCCGTCCAAGGCATCCGATGTCGGTCACTTTCTGGTTGCCATCAAGCCCGATCTATTCATGAGCCTGGATGATTTCAGAGAAAGGATGCAGTATCTCTACGATAGAACTGTAGGAGTCGAGAAGGCTGCTGGAGTAGATCGAATCTATTTCCCAGGCGAACTAGAACAACTTGAACAGGCGCGCAGGGAGAAGACTGGTATTCCATTAGTTCAAGCGGAGATAGATGCCTTGAATGAGGAAGCGCAGAAGGTCGGAGCGAAGTCTCTGAAAATCAAGGTTTCGGTGTAAACCATGTACCCGTAATGTTTCTGATACGCAATACAATAGTTTCTCTTAGATTATTCTATAAGCCCAAAATGCCACCTGAAATGAATTATGATGTCTTTGTTCAGGACTTACCAGCACTTCTTAAAATTTATTTTGGTAAATGAGAACCTTGGTTGGATATGACATTCATGGATTTGAGATCGTCACATGACTAGTGCATCGAGTTGAGATCCTAGCCGCGGATATCTCCACATCAGTAGCCTGCGGACTTTCTCCGCAGGTACCCACACGACAGAGAACTTGGGTAAGTATACATTGAGGACCTATCGCCTTTATTACCTCGAAGGGATAATTAATATACTTATACTCAGGAACTGCTTCCGCAACTATTCGATTTTATCCATCCAATAGTCTACTATCTCGATAAAATTGCGTCGAACCAAAGGCAGCCATGACGGTCGTCCACATCGGTAGGTCTGACTTGATGCATATGATCGTTTGTCTTATGACTTTCCGCTTATAATTTTTCAGTACTCTTTAGATTCTTACCCACCGTTTCCACTACGCACAAACAGGAGTTCGTCAATCAACTTAAGACGCTAAGGTTATTACCATGCGTCCTCAACGGACGTCTTCTAGTGGGGGGCCCTTCTATCACCGATCCAATTGAGCGAAGTAAAGGCTACGAAATTTCTCTTGTCAGCTTTCATCGGGATCGAAAAGCCTTGGATGAATATCAGGCGAGCGGCGAACACCATAGGTATGCGAGTTGGCAGCAAGTCGAAATTCACGCTAGTAGAGACTGATTGAGTGTCAGGGTAACAAGCCAATATCTGTGGCCATATAAAGACGATGTGACAAGATTCGACTTCGAGGTTCCTGAAGAGGATGAGTTCATATGTGACGCCATGATGAAGGCTGTATTAGGTGGTATGGCTTTATTGCCAAAGAACGGCACAGCAACCCCATGAAGGCACTATTCTCTATAACTAAATAAAGAAAAAGAATCATCTCATAGTATCGAATGCATGTTTTCCCACGAGTTCGATTTTTGATTTACAGTGGCGAGGCGGTGGCCACTCTGTAGATCATCTTTGCTGCTCACTCATCGCACAGTGGTTTTTATCCAAAATCTATCGAACCAGTTCCCAGCAAAGAGCCTTTTGAAAACAATCAATTCGAATTAATGTCAATTATGCAAGTCTATACTAGCTCGGGCTTCTTGGTGGGTGTACTGCTACCAGATGCCTCAATCTTCGCCTCTTCGTGTATCATGGCTCTTCTGCCGAGGTCGACCTTTCTATTTCGAAATTCCATCAGACCCACTGGAGAAGACTCGTAAAAAGATCCGTCGATCGCTGGGGCATCTAAACCTTGCAAATATTGGTAATAGATGTACGAACCGACGAACAGTCCACCACCGATTATATTACCAAGTAGAGCAGGAATCATGCCTTTCCAGATATATAACCCAACGCTGAGGTTTGGAGTTCCAATCCAGATTCCCATTGGGACAATGAACATATTCGCAACGACTGCATATACATCAGTATATGGACCATTCATATGAATGTAACTGTGAGAAATACCGTGATCGAAGCCGAGACTGATAAAGGCAAAAGTCGGCCACCATATTCCAATAATTTTTGATGCGTACTCTCTTCCACTGAGGCCCAGGAAACAGGCCAAACATACTAGCCAATTGGCGCCGATGCCCTTGAGAAACACCTGGTGCCACTGAGGCGTTACTTGCTTGGTTGTGACGAAAGCACGAACTTCAGTGGCGTATGCAGGCGCATCGAAAACTCCTCCATAGCCGGCGATGATGGCTACAATAAATAAGGAACCTGCAAGGTTACCGAGAAAGGTGAGAGACCAATGCATGAGCATCCTGGGAATGGAAAGACGGCGATGAAGTACGGCAACAGTAGTAAACTACATTTCTTAGCACCAGGAGCGAAGAACGATTAGGTATGATACGTAGGGTTTCACATACTAGGAAAGATCCCGTACAGAGGTCTGAACCTGTGAGGATGATCATACACAAGCCGTACGGAAATATCAGCGCAGCTATCGTGCGAATCAAGCCGGGCGCATTCTCTTGGAACCAAGGAGCGGTATTCGTGCTCAACACGGATGCGCATGCAAACGATAACATCATGCCAGCCATGACGCCAGACATGAATATTTTATCGATGCGCATGTTGGCTTTAGCAACACCAGCACGGGAGACCAGCTCAGCCGTTTCAGCCGGAGTGTAACAATTAAATCCCATAGTGATACCAAAAGATGTATACCTACGTGATAGAAAGGGGTCGATTTATGGAAAGAATTTGCTGCATGTGGGGTTTCTGAGTTACAATATATAGTGATTACACTCATTCATAGAAAACTATTCCTTATCGACATCAGGCACTTACAGCAGACCTGACTAATGGTACATCTCTACAGCGTTCTCCAGCATACTGCACGATGATCACCCCGGAGTAGATAAACCATCTCAGATAGTACTAGTCGCAATGCGGCACTGGGTCGTGAATGGGTGCTATGTAATTTTCTGGAGTTTCGGGAACCGTTATCATCCAATCATAAACAATTAAATCATTGATCCGTTGTTGCACAAATATTAAGCTTTGTAGATACCTAAACGTATTTCCAGGATCATTTCCTGTGGTGGGAATAGGATTAGCCAAGTCTATAAATGTGGAGCTTGGTATCCACAGATAAGAGCAGCACGTAGTCCGAGGAGAACAATAGTTCGACACCATGATAACGTGATGCGTGTTTTTCAAGATGTGGTATCAGCCGATCCAGATTGTTTGAGTCATAATTTAGTACAGAGGTACATCAGAGGCACTTAACTACTGCAATGAATACCTGAGATGAATAGAATTAGAGACACCCAGAACTCCCTGTTTCCAGGGCTCGAATTAAATCAGCAACGAGTGTATCTCATGTCAACAAAACAGAGTAATCTAGAGTCAGCAATATGTTCGATTTGTTATATAGTTGCTGTCGCTATGATTTGGTAGCTAGGTCAAAACACCCCGAAAACGAGAATCGCTGGATCAACAGATCGGCAAAGTAGTGCTGCTAAGTGAACTCGACTTCCGCGCCGCTGTTAAGAAACGAGAGTCAATTATGCAGCCTTGCGATAACTATCTGGAGGGCTATAAAAAATGGTTAAATTTAACTCATAGCTTGAATACGTACCTGGACATTTGAAGTCTCCTGCGTCAGCGCATGATAAAAGTCTTCTTAAAAACGACCAAGTTCCTTTCATATAAAATTTATGGAAGCAAATGAATGAGGTGCACATGCGCCTGTAATAGGTTGGCATCCGGCCTTCGGGGCATAGGTGCCCGGCCACTCCTCAACCACGTGATCTAATACGGCGGGCGCGCAGGTGCCCAGGTGCGTCCACCTAGGCACTTGCATCCAATACTGCATACAGGCATCTTATTTCCATCTGATTTCTCCCAAAAAAAGGACAGTTTCGTCTTACCCATCAATCTATATCGGCTCACACATGTATCCGGGAAACAATCACCTATGTACATGTATTCGTAACAGCGAGTATGAGTGATTGCGTCTGATGTGTCAGAAAAATACATGAATGTAGCAGGCATGTATGTGCAACCGTAGATATTACATTTCAGGATTACCGCAAGTGGCCAATTGACATTATGATTCAATCTTCGTCAGGAGAGAGGTGCTGATATTTGCTTGTTTCGGCCTGGCCTTGTACACCAGTTTGGCGAGCGGGTGATCGTTGCAGAAGCGAGTGGCTGGAAGCCCCCGCCAGCCTCGCAATCAAGCTCTTTCGACGATGCACTCCCAACCTCGACGCGTCACATCCAGCTTCATGCATCCGCCATGCGGCTCTTTCGACAATAGACGCGATGAGTCAGCAACGTAAGCCATATCGCATCTCCTTCATCATTCGCGCTAAAATTTCCCAGCCTCGGCGAGTGACGCGAAACCTCAACCACCGCCATCTATCTCTATCACAGAACCTCAAGACAATATATTTGATAACGATACCCGAATTTTTTTCGGGAATGGGAAGATAAATACACTGACTCTGCGTCAACTGTATCGCAAGCAGAATTTTTTGCACCTGTAGATTTGATAACTGAAAACAATGCCTCGGCCCCAAGAATAGCGAGAATCGAGGATGATGACATTCCTCTGCATCCATCAGCGCCTCGAATTGTCATCAGTGAGCCTGATACATACGAAACACATCTGTCTTCCGAGAAACAATTGACTTCCAATAAAACCCCCGAGCACAAAAAGAAGGCCTTATTTCTCGATGAAAACAACTCACTGGCCCAACCTGGGCCACGTGCGCGCCAAAGGAGACACAGTACCATTAATATCTTACCTGAACTCAAAAAGCCCCAGGATAATCGGCCAGTGGCATATGGAGGCCAACCACGTCCAACTCCTAGGCCATGGACCACCGTACAAATCCCTCAACTGAAAGATGATTGGAAGATGAAAGTCAGGTGTGTGGCCGATAGCAAAACAGCAGCAACTGTTATCGTAGTCATGGTATATTTATTCAACTCTGCGACAAATGACAGGTTAGATCGCGATGCGGATCTTTCTATGTTTAGCCATTTGGTCCATCCAGAATCGCACAAAAGGGAAATCTCTCCAACACATATAGTGCAAAGAGCACGAACTGATATCGGAAAGCAGCCGTACCAGAACGACTTTGAAACGCCAGTATCAAAGCCAGGCCTAGTACTTCCTCAGATACATGCGCAACGATCACAGCGAGAACACGTCAACTGGTTAACGGATAGTGATATGCTCCCACGAAAAATTCCTGGTATGCAACTCCTCACTGTAGGGTTTGATATCAGATCCACTTGGGGTGGAAATCTTCAGTTCGAGACAGCAGCACGGCAACTTTATGATTGCATCAAGCAGCACCGTAAAGAACACACCAATGCTCCGATGATCTTCATGGGCCATGCGCTTGGGAACTCTCTGATCATTAGAGCACTATCGGAGTATTCAAGAAAGCCTGGCATTGCAGATACTATGCTCTTGGATACGGCAGGTATCTTTCTTTTCTCCAACTATGCACCCTCGCAGACTCATCCTCAAGATCTTGCCAACTTTTATGGCGTGAAGCCCAGCGACAGAATATTTAACGAGCTATTTCACAACTCAATGATGGACAGGCTTAACAAGACGGCGAAAGATGGATTAGCCTCTCGGCATAGTCTCAGCGGAACATTAAACAGCGGTCAGGCAGAGCAAGCGAAAGCTATTGGCGTTTCAATAGGATTCCCAATCTTCCAAGTTTTTGCACGAGGAGAAAGCGATACAATGTCACTGGCCACTCTTCTTAGTACGCCGGTACGTACAATAACCATGGACAAAGAGTGGTCAGGCATTCTTCGGTTTAGAGACGCTCAAGATCCTGATTTTCTCCATCTATCCATGTTGATCCAATCTACACTGCATACGCATAAAATCCTTCACGCAGCAGCGTCTGGTAGGGTTGATGATATACATTCTATGATCCGAAGAGGAGTGAATGTCAACTTAAGAGATCGGTGGAGCCAGACTGCGTTGCAGATCGCCGTCCGTATGGACCACGAAGACGTCGTAGCAAAGTTACTGGACGCGAAAAATGTCGACCCGAATTGTCGCGATAGGCTTTCCAATACCCCTTTGCACTACGCAGTGCGTAATGGTAACGAGGCTATTGTCAGAGCACTTATACACAAAGGAGCCGATATCGGCATTGAGAACCAGCGGAAACGAACTCCAAGGGATCTGGCAGAAAAGCATAAATCGCGCAGGCATATTGCAAAGCTCTTGAAGAGCAAGTTGATGAGTGGGCCAGACCAGAGTCTATCCAGCAAATTGGTAGGATCAGGGAAGCCACCAGTCTCTGAAGATGGTATCCTGGCTTGTCGAAATTCTCAGATAACAATCACGGAGATTTATGCTACCAGGAACAGCGACAAACACTGGAGTGTTAGTGTCTCGATAGAAGCATTATTATATGGGACCAGCACTCTTGACGAAATCTTAGCACAAGTTCGGCCGCAAGCAGTTAAGAAAGATTGCCCCGTCTGTGTTTGGATTCACATACCCGAAAATAACATGATTTGGGTAGAGGACTTGTTCGCTAAGCTCCGCCTTCACCCAGCGATATGGCAAGATACAAGAAGATCGGTCACAGACTCGCTACGAAATCGCGCAATCACTCCACACTACGATAAAGCTGAGAGACAGTCTCTATTCTTACCGTACATTAGTTACGAAGCGAATGTTCGACAGGCCAAAAGAACAACATATATCCAAGCAGTTGACGCAACGCATCAACGCCACAAAGGCACAGAATTGCCATTCAGAACCAATACACTTGCTCTGATGGAAGGAAGTAGTCGAGCAAGTGCTGGTGAGCGCAAGCCTCTTCTTCAGGTCCCCGAAGGCAACAACCTCGAGAGCTATCCATACCTCGAAGAAGGTTCGGACTCTGACTTCTCGGAGATAGCCGAGCCTGATGACCCTGACGATTTGGAAGAGGAGGAAAAGGCGATGATCAATGCCTACTTATACAACCCACCAGCTTTACATGTGCGTCGGACACTAGACCAGTATTATTATCATATGTTAGAAAGCACGCACGACCGTGACATAGATCAGGTGGTGTCGCGATGGGCCCACAATGTGGCTCAACAACCTCGTCACAACATTTTGATGGTAGACCAGCTCTGGCTTTGGAAAGGGCAAAAGAGCAAAGTAATGGAGACAGGCGAGGCTGAAATGGAACAACTGAGAAGACGTGATGATAGCAGCGATAGGGCAAGAAGACGGTCTCCTGACAGGAGTAGAGGTCACTACGTGGTCTCTTGCTTTCCTAACCGGACCGGAAGCAGCGAAATATCGCACCGTAATCTCGATGATCTGAGACTACGTGTTCTTGACCCAAACAGCCACAAGAGAGACCCGGTTCGCCAACCAGAAGATCTTGTTTCGCGGATTCTTGAGACTTGCTGCAATGCGTTCGATCGGATGCAAGACGTGCAGATGCTGCGATTTTTCCAGATGTTCGAAGATTCCGTTGGAACGATCGACGACAAAGAGAGCCGCCTATTCCGTGATTTCCAACGAGGATCGAACAGACTCCTTGAACTGGACAACAGCAACAAATACTACAACGAGAAAAAGAATGCTCTTCTGACGGATCTCCTCGACATTCGAGAAGAAATATCCTTGCTCGTAGAAGTCAAAGATATAAGAGATGAGGTGAACATCATCCTCACGATACTGAACATACAGAAGAACCTCGTCGATGAAATGAGCCAAGTCCCCGAAGGAGAAGAAGAACCCCTCTCGCGCACCCCAGTCGTCAACGGCATGATCCAAAGAGACATCAGCGACTTCACCAAACTAGACAGCCAAGCCAGAACGATCCAGGAGAAACTCAACACTCTAATGGACCTTAAGCAAAAAGCAGCCAACGCATGGGAGGCAAAAGAAGCGCGAGAGACTGCCGTCGCCGCAGGCAAACAAGGCAACACTGTGCTCGTCTTCACCGTTGTCACCATCATTTTCCTCCCGCTATCCTTCATGTCATCCTTCTTCGCCATTGGTATTGCCGCATTTCCACACAATGCCGACAGTGGCGAGGTGGACTGGCCGTTGGGTACCGTCACGGGCATTCTGTTTGGCGTTTCTCTCTGCGTTTCTATTCCTTTGATCATCTTCGCTCTTAATATGGATTACTTCACTGTGTTGTTTAAGGAATTGCGGTATAATTACCTCGCCGAGCTGGGCATTAAAATTATTGCGTTACTTCCGCCATTGGGTGCAAGGAAAGACTCGATTGCGTATCGCAGGCGGTGGACTGGGTTACTTCAGCAGCAGCGTGAAGGCTATATGAAGAACGAGGATTTGGTAGTGGAGACTGAGGAAAAGGGATCCGAGGACACTGTGGTCAAGAAGCCTGGTGTGGGTTTCCCTACGACTGTCTCGTCACATACATTCGTGAACGAAGACGGAGATGCATTTTCGGTGCGGGCGAGAAAAAGACATCGAGGGTTTCGCTGGCGGAAGAAACCGGAAGATGATGAAAGCCTGATCGGCAGGTGATGTGACCGTGTATTCGTTCCCTAGGTCATAATATACTGAGCGTTATATATTGCAACTCATCATTCATCATACGTATCGCTCATTAAACATGTTCCGTCATGAAAAACCAATCCTCTACCCACACATGCCCGCTCATAGTACGAACCTTTTCGTGATAAATGATCCCGAGATGATGTCCTGGAAGAATACGGAGGACGGAGCCATGTCTCGATGAAGTTCTTGCGCTGGATACGAGATCAAACCTGCGGTTCACAACGTCTTACCCGCTGTCTCAACCCGTCCGATGACATGCTCCAACAATTCGACCTCTCCTCGTGCCTGCCCAACCCACTCCTCACTTTCATCGCTTACTAGCTCCCCATTTGTTTCTAGCTCTGCCTTGAAACGTTTAACCGCCTCCTCCAGTGGCGCAAGGTAGTGCTCGTCTAATTTGCTGTCCTTGTGTAGAGATCTTATATCCAAAACCTCATGCAAGGGTTTCGCACTAAGCAGGAGATAGTAAAAGTTCAGCGCAGCCAGGTAGAAGCCTAGCTCCTGTCTGAACTGCATGAATGTCTCCCCAAGATCCTTCATGTCACCATACGTCGATGTTAGATCAGGGAAAAGGAACGGAGCTGTAGTGTGCAGCGCCACAGGCGTAGCAAAGACACTGGCATCTTCATCTTCCGCATTGTCATGCGAGTCGTCGTGTGTTGAAGATGAGACACCAGTCGGTATGTTAGAATTTGCCTCTAGTGTCTCTCCCTTCAGCCACGTCACTGCACTTGCTTTGAGATTCTCGTACGGACAGTGCTCCAACGTATCTCTTATGAATGACAACCGTACAATACTACTCGGGTGACTTCTCAATATCGTCGATGTCAAATAGTGTGCATGTCCTCTCAAACTCGGACTCGGCGTATTTGCCGATATCAGGCTCGTTGTTTGAAGGTATTTTGCGAACGCTTCGTCGTCAGCGGGCTCACCGACCGCATTTTTCTCCAGAGCAATAAGCCCCAAAGCAAGGACAGCATCAAGGAGAGCTTCAGGTTCTAGACCGATGGTCTGCTGTCCGATGACGCCGACGTAGTTCTGGAGAATGGCGGAGTGATCGGGGAAGATGTGGATGAAGGGGGCATCATCGCTGGAGACGTTCGTGTAAAGCTCTTGCTTCACAGTTCTAGCGGTGTATAAGAGCAATGCACCGGTTTTTGAGAGAGGAATGTCCTCGGCCGAATTGGGTGGTTCATCCTCTTCACCTGGTATGCCTTGCTTCTCGGTCTCTGGGTCCATGACTGTGGAGACCAACTCTGAGGTCTTCAGGCCAAGATCTTGTGCGAGGGCAACCATTTGCCCTACAATAGCAGCACGGGATTTCAGGATATCCTCATCAGAAAAGCGTGATGCGTATGTCTTTTTGCCTGGGATGATGCGGCTGGGTTCGTACTTTTCCATGAGTCTGCTGGACCATGCAAAACCAGGAACATCGTCCTCTGAGCTCAGAGTGAGAATATAATCCTCTATGATATGAGTAAGGAAAGACTGGAGGAGTCGGTTGGTAAGTGTCTGCTCGTCGGCGGTAGGTGGCTCATTCTGTGCTTCCGGATCAGGTTCAGTCCGGTTAGAAATAGTGCGTTGAAGTAAATTCCCGCTCGGAGTTCGTGGAGGCAGATGGGGTCGTTTAGTTCCGGATAGCGTCTTAATGAGCTTGATGGTCAGTAGAGTGAGCTCGTCACGGTGTGACGTGGCACGGTTGTAGGCTGTCAGAACCGCCTGAAGACTGGTTGCCAGAAACCGGCTGGGATACTTTGCTTTGACACGGCTATGCAACGTAGTCAAAAGATCCAGCAAGACCTCAAACTTCAGGACTGGTAAGGGTGGCAGCACCGTCTCTGAAGGCACAGGGAAGGTGGTTGACTCTCCGGTCGATACGGCCGCTTTACCGGATGATGAAGCTCCAGATTCAGCCTGTGCCTCATCTTCATCAGAATTCTGGTCAGGAGATTCGAATTCCAGTAATCGCAAGGCTTCGGTGACCTTTAGGATGACCTCTCTCGGGTTGCCCTTGGCGGCAACATCCTGTAGGCATTCCTCAGATGAGGGGAGGAGCGGAAGTAGAATATGCACCAAGTCCCATCCGATATTGACGGTAAGCTCCTTGTCCTGGAGTACCTGGTGCAGAGTTGGCAAGTTGTCCTCGGTGAGTACTTGTTCAATCAGTGTGAGATAGGTCAGGTAGTCTGTAGCCGGTGGGAGAGCCTCGATGAGGGGATTGCCTGCATTCGTTTCCGCGTCCATGGCTGTAGAGGACTCGACCTTTCCAAATCAGCGAGAGAGCGTTTCCAAGAAATATCAGGGTACGGCTGGGGCGGTGGTTAGGGCGTAGTAGCCAGAAGATCTAGGCAATGACGTAGCGCTAGCGACATATAGGGCTAGTCGCCGTTCCACCACCGCCAAGCCGCCAGGCGATCGCAACAGCACCAAAGCTCGACCTCGAAGGGAAGCGGGACCACATTTGGATCACGCCGCAGACCATACTAAGCAACCCACCATGGACGACAGAGAAGAGGCCAGCAACGAGCCGCTCGACCTCGTGCGACTTTGCATTGACGAAATCGTCATCGTGAAATTGCGCGGCGACCGAGAACTCAAGGGCCGCCTACACGTACGTTGGAGCTGCGAAGTCGAGAAAGGAAACTAAGCAGACCACAGGCATACGACAGCCATTGCAACCTGGTCCTCGGCGATGTCGAAGAGACAATCTATGTTGCCGAAGAGGACGACGAGGACCAAGAGCCACGCGTGCGGGTACGTGTTTAGGAATATTTGTTTGGGACTTGGGCTAATGGGTTGTCAGACGGTCAAGAAGCAATCCGAGATGTTGTTTGTGCGAGGTCAGTATTATATATATTGCCATGGGATTTGGGAATTTGGAGAACACTGGGCTAATTAGGAAATAGGAGATTCCGTGGTCCTGATCGCGCCGCAAGAGGGAGTGACGCAGTGAGTCTGTTGCGTCTCTTTCCGTTAGGGAAGCACAGTGCTTGAACCGCCCAAACGAAACGATTGAGGGCGAACGTGCCGCGGTCATATTTAAGATACCCAAACACGTGGTGGTGCAGTTCATGGTCAGGGGTGAGAGGGTCGGGAAACAGAAGAGGTCACTGAGACATTTCCGTACCCGTGGACACGTATGAGCGCGGTTGCATGCAATACCCCGCAGTGTCTCTAAAGAGAAGGCAGCGTCGGATTCCGGCAACCATGAACAATATCACTTTACAGAGCCATATTCTTTGTCGGCTTTTGACTCTGTGATGAGATGATACCAACAATTACGTTTCAAAAAGCTGGAAGAACGAGAAACTCAGAATAGACATTCCCTAATGCGATAAGTGATTCGTAACGCGCTCACATGAAATGTCAGGATATCTACGCGTGGTTCCAACACACAATCCATATCACGATAGTACCGATATCTAGAAGCCCTGCTAACGCCAACCGATGCATTTACCATGTAGCAGTAGTAGTGGTTTGTCTACTGTGTGGCGCATTGTGGCCCACCTGCCTCGTCTTCATCATCTTCCCACTCGCCGCCTGCACGAGGATCGTCACTGTCTGCGCCGAACTCTTCGGGATCGGCGTTCCACTCGAATTCCACCTCGTCGATGTCTTCCGGTTTCTCTTGCTGAATCTCTGACGGGGGCAGCACGTCGCGAACTTTCTTGATGGCAGCATCGTCCTTGAGCCAGCCATCCTTGGGAAACTCGATCTCCACAACAAGGTACAAATCACCCTTGGCATCGCTCCGCTTCATCGGCATGCCTTCACCTGGGACTTTGAGTACCTGGCCCGGTCGCAGGACCTTCCCTTCGGGCTGCTTGACGTTCAACTGGATGCCACGGCCATCCAAGTGTGTAAGAACAACGCGGTTGAAGCCCGTCAATGCCTCAGCAAGAGAGATGTGTAGATCCGCCTTCAAGTCCGCGCCTGCACGGTCAAAAACATCATGAGGTGTCTCTTCGATCACGAAGATGACGTCTCCGGGCTCTTGATCCGGTTTCTGGTCTGCTTCGTTTGCGATCACAATCCGATCTCCTTCTCGGGCACCGCGGGGGATGTAAAGTTCGACGACGTTCTTGCCATCCACGACCTTCTTACCCTTGCATTTCTTGCAGCGGTTCTTCTCGGGTATGATCTCGCCAGTGCCCTGGCAGGAGCCGCATGGAACGGTTTCTTGGGTTACGAGACCAGGGCCTACCTGTCTAAGGACAGTCTTTTGACCTGGAAAGGATCAGTACAGGCAAGGCTGGAATGGAGGAGGTTGCTTACCCCGACCGCTACACTGTCCGCACGGGTGTGCCTTGGCGCCCTCCTTGCCACCACTTCCCTTGCACTTGTCGCATACAATCTGCTTGGAGTTTGTAAACCTGGTGGTCTTGCCCTTGTATAGCTCCTCAAGCGAGACCTCGTATTCACGCTCTACGTTCTGACCCTTGCGAGGTTGTCTTCTGCCACCAGGCATGCCACCCATTCCGCCCATGCCGGGCATCCCGCCCATACCTGGCATTCCTTCCCCGAAGCCCATGCCGCCGAACATTTGGGCAAAAATGTCGTTGATGTCAGGTCCTTCGCCCATGCCACCGCCCCGCGAGCGGATCGAAGGCAGCCATGCCATGAGTATCGTAGAGGTGGCGCTTCTCGTCATCGTAGAGGATTTCGTAGGCTTGGCTAGCCGCTTTGAAGCGAACTTCAGCTTCGGCGCGTTCAGATTCTGCGACTTTGTCGGGATGATGGGACAGTGCGGCCTATACCGGGGTCAACACGAGCATTCGGGTGCATTTATATTTGATCATATAGCGGGGCATGTGAGGGGCAAACGAACTTTGTGGTAAGCCTTTTTGATCTCTGTCTTGGTGGCTCCTTTTGAGATCGAGAGAACCTCTGTTTTTATTAGATAGGAAGGAGACGGTGCGGGCGACGAGCGTACCGTAGAGGTCGACCTCTTCTACATCAGCCACTGCGACTGGGTTAGCGAAGTTTCCGACCCGATAAAATTGCCGTACTCTTGACTCGTTGTTAGGTGGCAGTTTTTGACGAAAGCCCGAGAAGCCGCGTCGCAATATTCACAAGAAAACAAGGGTATCTATAGGTACAAGCAAGCAAACAGAAAACCCAAGCCGTCAACAGGGAAGCCTGCTGCGCATTGCAGAGTCGATGCACTATTTCGGAACTGACGCCGGGCCTTCTGTTCTTCCGAGGGCGGTGAGTAATTTCTGCCATACATTTCCGAAGAGTGATGCGCCATTGGAGCTTTCCCCATTCGCCTGCACCGGATCATGTCTGCTCCTCTGCTGCTGAGGCGGCCGCAATTGCCTGCCTATACCTGCACATCCTGCCTTGCTCGCTTCTCAAGATGGTCGGTTCGAGCCAAGTCCACCGCGGCGGCCGCCAAAACTAAGCCCTTCGCCCTACCATCGAAACCGGCACGCACGCGATTCGCGCCTTCCCCGACCGGATATCTCCATTTGGGGTCGCTTCGCACTGCTCTCTTCAATTATCTCCTCGCAAAGGCCACGGGTGGTCAATTCCTCCTCCGTATCGAAGACACCGACCAAAAGCGCACCGTAGCAGATGCTGAGTCGCGTCTCTACCGTGACCTGAAGTGGGCAGGCCTGCAATGGGATGAAGGACCTGAAGTGGGAGGGCCCTATGGCCCTTATCGCCAATCCGAGCGAAGCACGCTGTACCAGGAGCATGCCCATAAGTTGCTGGACAACGGGCATGCCTACCGCTGCTTCTGTTCTACCGAGAGGCTGAATGCTCTCGCCCAACAGCGGCACAAGATGGGCATGGCAACAGACTACGACCGCGCCTGCGCTAACATCCCCAAGGAGGAGGCAGAGGACCGTGCCGCAAAGGGCGAATCGCACGTAGTTCGTCTCCGTGTACCGGAACAATATCCCTCGTACAAAGACCTCGTTTACGGCGCCTTCAAGCCACTCAAGCGTCGCGGACATGTCGTCGAGACCGCCTACGAAGACCCCATTCTGTTGAAATCCGACGGCCTTCCCACCTACCACCTCGCCAACGTTGTCGACGACCACCACATGAAGATTACCCACGTCATACGAGGTTCGGAATGGATGCCTTCCACACCCAAGCACATTGCCATGTACAACGCATTCGGCTGGACCCCACCCGAGTTCGCACATGTCGGCCTGTTGGTAGATGAGCAGGGCAACAAGCTTTCGAAGCGCAACTTTGACACAGACATCACTGCCTTCCAGGAAATGGAGATCTTTCCCGAGACGCTGACCAACTTCGCCGCTCTGCTTGGCTGGTCGCATCAGGAAAAGTCCGACGTGATGAACCTTGAAGACCTTGTCAAGAACTTCTCGCTCAAATTCACAAAGGGAAACACCACCGTCACCTTCGGCAAGCTGCATTTCCTGCAGCGCAAACACGCAGCTCTGCGCGCGAAGGCTGGCGGCGAGCCTCTCATGGACATGGTTCAGAATGTAGTCAGCCTTCTTGCGGGGCCTGAATCCACCTACAATTACGATGACTTGAGTGTGCTCAAAGGAAAATCTTTACTTTTGGACGATTACGTCCAGAAGGTCATCCAGGCCGACCCTGAAAATTACACCAACGCCAACGAATTTGTGTACCGCAACTCCTTCATGTTCCAGCTACTGCGCCATCCGAAGTCAGTAACGTCGGCTGACGGTGTCCCGCAGCAAGCCAAAGCTTTGAAAGACGTCAAAGAATGGAACAGAGACGAATTGAATGCAAAAATCAAAGAGATTATCGATGCTCGACCTGAGGGCAAGGCCGGCGCAAAGGATGTGTACCATTACCTGAGAAAGGCGCTCACCGGTAGAGACGAGGGCATGCGCATTTACGATATCATGATGATCTTGGGTAGGGAAGAAAGTTTGACCAGGCTGGGCGCCGATTCCTGATCACTTCGTTTCGAAAATGTAAGATACGTGTGGACTTTTGTGTCAACCTTGTAATATAGAAAAAGTCTGGCGTAGGGAAAGATACCCAACATCATGGTCTCTATAGATATATGTATACTAAACAAATTCTCGATGTATAAGTCGAATCAGAATATCGCCATGAACTCTACACACTATACCAGAAGCACAGCGACACCCAAGCTCAAAACGAGAGCAAGCCCGCCCGTGCTTGACCGCACCGCGCTACCAACGGCCTTTTTCTCCACGGTGCCACGCGTGTTTCCTTCGCCTTGAACATCACCACCCCTACCTTCGCTCCCCTTATCATCCACCAACTTCAAAACCGGCATATCCACCATATGCAGCTTCGCCCCACCCAACGGCTCCAACCTCACATCCACCACCTCCCCAACACACTTCTTTCCCTCCCCCGTCGGCGGCGCATCTGGAACCCCCTTATACATCCCCCACTCAATCTCACACCCCTTCCCCGTCATCCATATCGGCGCCGCACCCGGCGCAAATATCGGATCAGCCAAACCGCTCCCGTTCGCGCGGTGCACGACCAGTGTATCGGGGTCAATCGCATAGTTCCACGCCGAGGCGTTATGGTACGAGTAATCGCGTGCCTGGGCCGGGGCGTAGTCTTCGGGGAGGAACTCGTTAGAGGCGTATTGTTTGGGTAGGGTGGAGGTGTTTGTGGAGGGGACGGCGAGCGCGAAGACGAGAGCGCCGTAGTGGATGGCTACGGTTTCGTTGGCGCGGGGTTCCTGGATGATGGATGGTGGGCTGAGGGTGTAGGTGAGCTTTGTGGTACCGGCGGTGATGGGGATCTTGTGGAGGCCTGTGGTGGGATCGGGGTTTACGGGGGAGGATGAGTCGTCGTTTAGGGATATGGTAGTTTTGGAGGCGTCGGCCCAGGAGGGGACGCGCACGTGGAAGTCGAATGGGTCTTTTGCTTGGATCGTGTAGGTTAGGGTGTTGCTGAAGGGGTACTCCGTGTCGCAGGATACTTTGGTGTCGCCTACGGTGGCGCTTCCCGGGGCGAGCAGTGCGTGGGCGATACCTCCATCGCTGACTTGGACGTATAATGCTGCGGCGAACTTTGGATACCCTTGAGGATGGTTGACGGTGCAGCAGGGGTAGTCTACTTCGAGTCCGTATGATTGTCCCCATTGATTTACATTCCAGAAGGGTTCGTCGTCGAGATGCTGCGCGTACGGTTGGTTGGGCTGCGATACGTATTGCCTCGCCCACCAATCCGGTGTGAGTTGGGAGGGCAGTGCGTTGAAGGCTGTCTTCTCGCAGAGGTCGGCATATGAATTATCACCTAAGGCTTGATAGAGATAGGAAAGGGAGTACATCGTTTCCACCAGAGTACACGTCTCGCTTCCGTAATATGGTGCCAGCCCTGCCAGTCTTTCATCCGCAAGGATCGCTCCTGAGGCGCCGCTATGATATTTAGTCGTCCAATCTACGGCATCCTTGCTCATCTCAACGTAACTGTCATTGTGCGTGACACGTCTGAAGACAGCAAGTGCCTTGAGTCCTTGGCCGACATTTACACCGTGTTCGTATGGGAAGGGATAATCGGTGCCGTGATCCGGGAGCGTGTTCACATCTTCCTTGGGATAGACCTGTTCAATGTACCAGTCTGCCCAATTATACGAGCCTTCGATCAGCAGCTCCATGTTCTCCATGACCTGGCTAGCATTTTGATTAGTCGAGTGCTCCTCGTAAAGCCACTGCAACGTGATAAGCATATCTTGCACACGAACTCTACCCCATTGCTCATCGCCTTCAGCCACGATATCTCCATCGTGATAGTGATACCCCTGGAAGTCATTCCTCAGCATGTCATTCATCAATTTCATGAACTTCCACAAGCTGTCCACCACCTTCTTCTCCCAATCTCCTCCTTTTTCTGCCTCTGCCAGTCCCTTCAGACCCAGCAAGAATGGCATGCGCCCCCAAAATTCCTCGCTGTGCCTTTCTCCGGACCAATCCAGCCGTCATCCGCCTGGTGACTCAGAACATAGTCGGCCGCAGAATGAACTTGCTTCAAGAGGCGTTCGTCATCAAGCGAGTAGGCGAGCGGAACAAGACCATTGAACCAGTAAGGAAAGCCTTCGTTGAGATCTGAGTACTCGGAAGATCCGCCGACCCAAGAGGATTTGGCGACGAAATCGTAAAAGTCATGTTGGTGGCCAGCGAGGCCGTTGGCGGAGAGGGTAAGTTGGTCGCGGAGCCAACCGGAGGGACTGATGGATCCCAAGGGTAAGGGCTTGAATGTGAAGGGCACCACTAGGTATCGCTCGTCAGTTTGCTGCTTGGTCATTCGCTCCTTCCATCTCTTCAATTGCGCATGACGTACAGCTTGCATTACTCTGTGCAGTTGCAAAACCGGGTTCTGAGACTAACGCCAATAGCCCTAAGCTTTTGTAGCCTGCATGTGAGCGCATGTTTGGTCAGTGTGAAGAAGGCGTTTTGTGTGGCCTGGGGATGGTGAACCAGCAAGGCTGGTTTATAGTAAACGATGATCAGGCATGCTGTGGTTAACAGCACTGCGCCCCCCGATCTTCCATCCCCGAGTCATCACGAGCGGCCCCCTCATGCTAAACGGTTTGCGACCATATGTTTAGTCCGGGTGTTGATCAGCTAGGCCTAATGCAGAAGCCCGTGAACTCGGTACGATTCCGAACGAGTCGTAGTTACGATGCGCTATGAGTGAGAACGACTCCTGTGTGTGGTTGCCAAAACAACACATCTGAGTTATAAGCTTCTATGTTGCAATGAGGTATTTCAAGTGTTGCGATCCTTGAATGTGTAAGATTCTTGGTGTAAACAGCAGGACGAACGCCACAAGATCAAGCTTAAAATGACGTTACGAGAGTGGCAGTAGGTAAGCATGGGTCTTAGCCACACACAATTCCACTACAGTGTTAAATTGCTGGTAACGTAACGTTCCCTTCGTTCCTGCCCGTGTTGCAACATTGCTATATTTGGCGCCTGGATAGATCTCCTTCTGGAAACGCATCCGATCCAATGATGGCACTCTATTGACCATTATGCATCCGTGGGAACGAGATGCGAGGATGGCGTGCAATGTGCATGACCCACCACGGTGATGAGACACAGATGATGAAGGGTGATGTGAGGCGCGCAAAGGTTATAGACACAATGCAGTTGCAGTGGCTCGAGCCCATTTAATCCTAGGTCAAAGGCGGAAACGATTTGAGTAGGCGGAAAGGCGAAGAGTCAGCCATGTTCAGAGCAGAACTAGAGAATGACTGGTGAATATATTACATCGTAACTTACAAAAACTCATGCGGCCAGCGCTCACGCTCAACAACGCTCAAACACGATTCCAAATCTAGTTCATGCAGTGTACCGTAACCTTTGTAAACAAGCAAGCTGTGCATCATGACACAAATGCTATGCTGCTCCCTATACCGTGCGACTGGGTATCAAGGGAACTTTGCCTCAAACTCAGTAGTATCCATCCCCCAAATCTCGATCCAATTCAGACTCTTTGCATCGACAAGTTCCATCTTCCTAACAGGACCCCGACTTAATTCTAACATCGTCGTCGCTCTTTGCTCAGCTCGCCCCTTGCCCTTTCCCTTTGGCCAAACCACATCGCCAAGCTTGAATGCTAACCTACCCACTCCCACGTATTTTACATTTTGGTATTCAGGTCGCCACATTTCTGTAGACAGAGCAAACTTGTGCATTTCCAAATCCATCGAGTCCATGTGTGCTTGGAACGCAGAACCGGGCGCGATCAGCATGCGGAGAGCCCATACCTTGGGTACAAGAGATAAAATTTGGCGTAGAGATTCCATATGCGGGACTGCGCATGCAAAAGCAAGTTGCTCCAGGTGAGGCAGCTTTTGGCAAAGCTTGAAAAGTGTCTCATCGGAAAGAACCCAGTGGTCCAAAAGCAGTAGATGGCGCAGGGTACCGTGGTTGGACTGAATAGCGGCAATGTAATCGCCTGCGACACTCTTGCATTCGTTTTCGGTTGTATTTCGAGGGGTACATGCTGCACTACTAGCGCTCACGTTCGGTGTCGTCATGGTCGAAGGAGAGCTAGGTGATGTCGTTGTACTACTCATCTTAGAAGTATTAGCTTTGCTAACAAGATAGAGGCGCTCGAGGCCGTAATGTCTGTTGAGCATGGTGATCTGCTCGGTATCTACAGTGTCAATGCGCAGCATCTTTAAGTTTTCTGGAACCGCTTTGGCAGGATTGAGACGCCATGTGTTAT
Source organism: Pseudopithomyces maydicus (assembly GCA_026873275.1). Lineage (NCBI taxonomy): Eukaryota > Fungi > Ascomycota > Dothideomycetes > Pleosporales > Didymosphaeriaceae > Pseudopithomyces > Pseudopithomyces maydicus. The sequence continues at coordinate 628,907 of JANTUC010000003.1, read as the reverse complement.
CCAAAAAACAGTCATCGGGTGGTCCCAGGATCCCATAGAATTAATAATGGTGATTTCTTGCATCGTCAGGGGATTGATTGCCATTTCGAAGCCTTCGCCCTGGTTGCGGCAATACAAGTTGTACATTGCGAGACGCTTGAGGTTCATGGCATATCCTGCTGCCAGGCAGCGTCCGAAGTAGGCTTGAAGCTGGACTGACTCTTCGGCGGCCTCGCGCATTCGCGGGTTGAAGTGAAGCTTCAGATTCTCGAGTTTCTTGGACATAAGGAGGAGGAGAGAAATATTATCGGGTGATGAGAGAGGATCTATATCATAACAGATGAGGGAGGTGAGATTCGGGAGGGGTGGGAGGACGGCCGTGGGCCGTGGTATTCGTCTTGTAGGGAAGCGCAAGACGAGCGACGTCAGTGAAGGCTTCTGCATCAGGCCCTCGTATATTGTCTGGAGCGGCTTGGTGTTGAGCTCCCAACTGTGCATGTCAGCATTCTCGCACCTGTCCAAGGCAGCGATGGCACGTACGCGAAGGTCTTGAGATGCTTCATTTTGTCTAGCGCAGCGCGCATGGCTACCTGAAGCAGCATGCTGTTATCCGGCACCCGGCCTTTTGAGTAATCATCGACATCGTGTTCCCGCCATTCCCCCACCACCCTGAACGTCTGCGCGTAGTCGGCGTAGTTTCGCGACACCAGCGTGTTCAATCCCATGGCGAACGGGCTCCCGCTGCCGAAGCCGGTCGGCCGGCCGTGGACATACTGGATGTCGGCGTAGGCGCGCAAAGTAACAGCTTCATAGAGGCGGGGCAGGGTCATGTAGTAGAACAGACGCGAGGTGCGGGTGACGCGTGCAAGGTCGGCGGCATCGTCAAGCTACAGGTACAGCTACAATCAGCCAGACGCGTCGACACGGTGCAGCATGCACGTACATATTCCAGAATAAGCTGAATCAGATGCAGCGGGAGCTCCTTCCCTTGTCCTGAGGCATGTGACCTGGCAGGGCTTGTAAACCATGAGTGCTGGGGCGCAGTGATGGGCGGTCCTCTGGATGTCTCTGCCGAGTGACCATTCACTGCTGCCTTCACTCTCGCATGTGGTGTTTTGAAGCTCGGTGCCGTCGCGTTGGCCGGCGCAGGGCGGGGCGTGGCCGTGGGCGTGGCCTCGGGCATTCAGGCGAGATAGCGAGAACAGCACACGTTCTATCACGCTCCTGAGGAGGCTAAGGTTCCATGTCCAAACCTGTAGCTACGAGGCACTGGGTGGGGAGTTATTACGTGTGTCAGCCTGGAATTTCTTCGCTGCGTCAGAGCTCCGACTCTCCGCCATCTCCGCCGCGTTTGTCCCCGACAATCTACACTAGGCCGATCTGCGCATGGGTTCCTCGCGACCCGCGCGCCGCCCGAGGCTATGCAAGTACGTAAACGCATACGGTCCATACGAAGGACCTCCGTGTGGAATATCCTTTGCTTTCTAGACTCTCGCCAGCCGAGAGCGCGCCCTAGACTGTGTCCGCGGGAACTATCTACCAACCAAATGCCCGTCTTTCGTCCCTAGCTTCCTAACCGTTTCTCGGTTCATGCTCATGGAAGAACCAAGGTTGCTTGTCCGTGTACTTCTCCCCAGGAAACTGAAACGGTACTTCCACTGTACCTTCGAACACGCTCATTGCTGGCACCTCTCCCTCTGCTAAGCCTTGCAGTTTCTCCCGAGGAACTGGCACCACTACACCACATTCCCAGTTGTTGATCCTGAGAACACTCTCCTTGCCGCTTTTCAGCACGCTTTGTGAACCCCAAGCCGACTCTGTAGCATTTGCAGATCCGACGTATACCCACGCAAAAGGCTTGCCATCTTTCTTGCAACCTCGAGCCAGGAGCATCTTGTTGTGTGATAGAACACCAGGTCGGGTCGAGACATGGTTACGGAGGCACTGCGAAGCAAACGAAGGGGCATTGAATGACTTCGAGCTCAGCGTGATTATACCACCGCAGTTGACACCCCCGTACTGTTGACCACCGTATCCTCCGTGGGGAAGTAGACACGGACATGATCCAGGAAATCTTTAGGTCCTTTCCCGAATAGAGTGTGTTGCCCACTAGCAGCCAAATATAACCTCTGAAGGAATTCCTTCTTCAAAGCACCTAGCGAGGAAGATGCATAGTCCAATTCGAGACATTCGACGTTGTGAAGATCCAATTGTTTTATCACCCTGGCCAAACCAGGCAACCCGGTATGACTACGATTAGGCTCCGCAGAGTGTGACCCTTCACTACATTTTTGTTAGGCTATGCATTCCTTCGAATTGATCTGATACTTACATGGAGTGAACAAGTCCAAATCGAGATGTCTTAGAAAAGTCGAATCTGTGCAAACCTTTGATCACATTGCTGTCAACATCTTGTGCTTTGAGAAAAGATGTTAGCTCCTGGCCAAATACAGTATCGAGTTTTTCAACTTGTTGTCCATCTGGCAGTCGTGGTAAATCAATGAGAAAGAGAGAATTCTCAAGGACAGCTGGTTGCCAAGTTCCTACTGTCTGCGGGATCTGCCCCGTCTCTCCCCATTCCACCTTCATCAAGTTGGCTGTAGGGATAACGATGCGGAGATGTGTTGGGTGAAAGAGCAACATCAACTTGCTGTGCATAATGCCACTACGCAATGGCGGAAAATGCGGCTTGAGGTTCGGAATACCAAGTTCGGCGATATCTTTAAGTATCCTGGCTCGCAGTGTCTCTTCTTTCGCGCCCATAATCCATATTTGCTTTATATTCTTCGGGTTGGCTTTGTGAAAGATAAATTCGTCTTCCCATTGAAACGAGCTTAAAACAGCTATGTTCAGCGTAGAAGCCTGCAAAACTTCTTCGAGGGTAATGTCGTTGGTGCGGGGATGTTTGTACGCCCAAGTGCGCTTGACAGCGCCCTGGGGATACTGCACAGCATCGGGGACGTTCAGAGCCGCTCGTTTCGTAGTTTGCTTTGATGGCTTATCGGGCGAAGGGCTTCGTTTCCTCTTGGCTAGCCTTGCAAGTCGCTCTTGCTCCATGGCTTTACGATCCAGCGGGAAACCACTCTTCGTTATTGAAGACCCTGAAGACATGGTCCTCGAAACGTCTGTTTCCCGTTGAGCGGTATTCTTGCTGCTTGAAGACGCATCGATAGCATACTGGACTTCTGGTCCCGCGTTTTCATTGGCGATCGCGCTTTCTGCTCCCTCGAGTGACAGAGCCATAGCCAGGCGCAGGTCCCTCTCTTCGCTTGATTCGGCCGGGGTCGCAACAGTAGCAGATTCCTGGAGAGAGAGTGCAATCGCGGGCCGAAGTTCAGAATCATCGTCAGAAGCAGCCATTAGATATGTTTAGAAGAGAGAGAAAAACACGCCGGCGTTGTTGATTGTTTGACGCGTTGAGGTTATCAATGTTATCGATGAGGTAGGTTTCAGAGGTAGGCGCGCTTTCGCGTGGGCACGTGCTGTTCGGATACGCTGACTCAGCTAATCTGTCTACATTCAATGTTACTTATATACTCTGAGAGTCAACTGCAACAGAACATGATTAAAAGTTTCTTAGAACATAAAGGATGTTTAAAGGCCTAGACACTCTGTCATCCAATTAAAAGGATGCGCTGTGCTCCACCCAAGTAGCGATCTCAAGTTAGGAACAGATAATACACAATACGTCTTAATGGGAGGGGACTTTCATTGGATTTTGCTTATATTCAAGCAATGCATATTACGCCAAGTCCACCTTTCCTCATTCTGTTAGAGAAGAACCCATTGGACTAGCTCTATCTACACTGGGACGTTGAAAATACGAACCGAGGAGTCTTCACTGGCGACTGCCATTTGTTGCTCCCTCAGGTCTTTTCCAGGTCTCCAAACAATCTGGTTAATCCCCTTTGCCGGCGAAATGTCTTTTCCAACAACTACAGGAGTAGCTTTATCCAGTTCCTCTGGGTTAGTCGTGACCACGAGCAATTCTCCAGTTTCGGTACCACAAGCAAACTGCAATTTTCCGCTTGTCAACTGTCGATTGCATGATACAGCCGTAACTGCAGCATTCGCAGAGACTGAACCCTGGAGCGTGACTCCATGATCATTGACCTGCCATATCTTCACACTCTTGTCTCTCCCTGCTGTTAAGAACGTTGGTTTTTCGAGTGGCGTCCAGGATGCCCCCAGAATCATTCTCGTGTGACCTTTAGGATTGGAGTATTTCAAAGCATATCCTGCGTCCGATCCCTTTTCCCAAAGAACCCACTGCCTGTCTCGACCGACACTGAGTAGATACTTGTCATCTGGGGAGAATTGTATAGCAGTGACTGTTAACGAGTGTGCCTTTAGCGGAGGTTTGATTTCCAACCACTCTTTTGTATCGTATAGACGGATGACTGCATGGTCGATGGAACTTGCACGGCACGCGGTCGCGACTAAGGAGCCATCACTACTCACGGCTACAGCTGATATTTCATAACCGTGGCCGTATAATTTTTCTGTTTCAGGCCAAAGCAAGTGACGCGCAAGGTGATCTTCGAAAGGCGGATGATCAAACTCGAGTGTCGACTTGCGAACGATAGAAGCTGGGTCTAGAGCTTCGCGCTCATCCTCGTCATCATTCTCCACGGGCTCTTCGTCACCTACAGCCTGTATAGCTTTATTTGATAGGCCAAGTACGGGGATGTTTGCCGCATCCGGGAGCTCCGCACTCGAGGCTTCAATTTTGCAGAGTTTATTGAGCATCTGTGCGACGCCCTTTGGCTCATCAAAAACACGCAGTAATTTCTCATCTGCTCCGGAAATAAATTGCGTATCAGTGACGCAATCGATACAGTTGAGATCGTATCCGTGAATTTGAGGACGCGAAAATTCGTGCCACGAGAGGCCTTCGTCGCGTTTCCACTCAGAGAACAGCCGAGTTGTCTGGTCCGAGCCTGTCGTCAACAGATATGTTCCGTCTCTTGACCAGCTTATACCTTTGACTTCTCGTACATGTCCTGTTATTGCCACCTGCTGTGTCCACATATCTGTAGTGGAAGAATATGTCCATCTACGCCAGCTGCCAGTACGACCTAGTGAAACTACCGAATCACCATCTGCCGACCAGAGACCGACCCAAAATCCGCCAGCGCTACCGGTAGCACTGGTAGATCCTTTTGGGCGCTGATTTCGCCTAGTCTAGTGATGCAAACCCATACACCAGAGGTCGAATCTGCCTCCCAGATGGAAAGCGAGTTATCTTCGGAGGTCGAGAGCAATTGAAGTTTCCCTGATCTATGTCTCCAAGACGCAGTATAGATCCAGTCTTCGTGGCCTAAAAGGAGAGCCTCAAAGGTAATAGAATAATCTGAAGCCACTGATTTGAACCGATGGGCTTTGTTGGAAAGTGACTTGCCCAAGACGCCCAAAGCTGGATCATTCAATGCGCTGCTCGCAGCAGGTAGCTCCTCGCCCTGATGTACACGCCAAAGACGAATGTACTTGTCTTGACTTGCTGATGCAAGTAGTAGATCGCTAGTTCCATCTGATTTCTCCTGGGTAAAATCCAGCGCGCGGATCCAGCCCTCATGTCCGGTCAAGGTTGCAGAAAGCTGGAATTGGGTATCGTGAGAAACAAAAATCTGGATAATGCTGCGTGTTCCTCCGACGGCCAGTATGTGGGAAGAGCCGTCGAGCTTAGCTAGTGCGATGGCCAAAGGGAAATAGCGGGGTGCAAGAGAAATCGTTTGGATCAGCTCCGCATCGACGGTGGCGGGGTTATCGTCTTGTATCAGCTTCCAAATCTTGACCGTGCCATCAGATGCTCCTGTCGCGAATACATTTGAACCTGGAAGAGTAGCGATCCGCGTGACTGGGCTCTTATGTTCTGTAATTGTCTTGACCAGATCAAACTTGATATCGTTCTCTGAAGAACCAACCCATATTCGCAGAGTATTGTCTGCCGCCCCACTCAGAAGGATATTTACGTGAGAGCGATCATTAGGGAAAAACTTCACAGCATTCACCACGTCTGTGTGTCCATTTAGTATCGATGTAACGCCACGCAGTCGGTTGTCCTGCCAGGGTTTAGGTGAGTCCCGCGGCAGTAAATGATGAATCCCAGACATACCGAAGCTTTCCATAATGCTATACAGTTATCTGCTCCAAACGCTAGCAAATTGGATCCACATTGGTCCCAGTCGGCCGCGGCAGGGTTTCGATTCCCACCAATCGAAATAAATTCTGGTACGATACTCATTGTGGTGTGGACTGTGCTGAAGTGTAATGCAACGAAGCCATTGCTCTTCGAGATTTCTACTGCGCTAGGCTCGCTTACATGACCAACCGCAGTTTAGCGTGCCTTCCAAACTGCACCTTGCAAGCTACTCGCCCCTCTCTTGCCGACAGCAACTCAAATCGCAATGTCTCAAGCAAAGAGCGATGATAGTATTTCGATAACAGTGGAGTTTAGGTGAGTATCCAAAACATACAGCCGGTGTGGCGGTGTACCAATGAAAACAGCGGAGGATTGGAGATGCTTTTCTCCAATGAACGCAAGCTCTCTCTCTCAATACCGACCAAAGATGACAACGGTTCGCGTTCAAACATAGCGTTCCTTGTACGATATCTCTGTGATACTATCATGAAAGATCCGAGGAAAGAGCTATTCGTGCTTGACGACACAGTGTATGTTGACCGTCCATTACCTACACATGCCAAACAGCCGACTGACTGACTATGTAACCAGACGACCCGGAATTCTGGTACTCATCAACGATGCAGACTGGGAGCTGGAAGGGGAGGATAAATATGAGATTGAGAATGGTGACAACATCCTTTTTGTCTCTACACTGCATGGAGGTTAGATAGATAGAGTAGCCCAGAAAGAATCAAGGGAGTTCTTGAATTACCTAACCCTGCGAAAAGAAATACATTATATTAAGTGCAGCTACAAAGTATTCGTTTTTTCCATCTCTTATTTAGTATGTTAGGATTTCATCACGAGGCTAGCCGACTCCCGGGGTCCGTCCAGTCTAGGTCTAGCTGTCAAACTTTGAGTGCCATATAAAGCGATCCCTCTCCTCCCTTTTCTTTCCTTTCTTTTTCCCTTTTTATTAACATTGAATAAAAATTTTGTACCTGCCTAGCTTGTCTGTCGTATGACGTAGGTTGCGCTCGTTAAACGCAGCTGGCTGGCTGGGGAAGAGGCGACAGACACGTAGAGAGAGAGAGAGAGAGTCGCGTGCGCTGCGAAACAGAAAAAAAAGAAAACCAAAACGACAAAAAGGGATTCGAACACGGAGCTCCTGGATGACATTGGTTACCCTAAGTCGTGAGGCAAGTCATTGCCTGCTCCTACCACTCCCGTCATAATAGGCCATGTGCCGCAGCTTTGAACCTCGTGCTGAATCCCGATGGTAAAAAGTCTACTGAGATTAATTATATAGGGTAAAAAGATGGTGAGGGGATTTGATGAAGGTGCGGAGGGCGTTGTGCTGGGTGAGAGACGCGGTTGAGCGCGCGCTGTCCACGCGCGACAAACGGCCGATAGCAACGTTGAAAGTTCGAAAAATGGCTTTTTTCAGTCGGTTCACTGCACTTTCAAGATGACCAAAACAGCCTATAATCTTTGGATATCGGAATATCAGTTAGATTTAGGAGGTATCTGAGATACCCGAGTATATATGTGTAGTAGGTAGCTCATGGCCCCGCAGCTATGGGAGAGATTTGCGGTGGAGTTAACACCACGAGGAAAGAACGAACCAGGGACTCTTTCGGACCTTTGCCAGTATATTCGAATGGTAGCAAATATGCTAGGTGATGAACCAGGTATAAAAACACCGTGAGGGAGTTCTCTTCGTGTGTACAGAAACTAGAGCTCCGTAGACAATATTCAAAAGCTCATGAGAATTCACAGAATAAGTAGGAAGGGATGTGGGTGTGCATGGCTCTCCTGAGTACTGCATCAATAACCAGGAATTCCTGAGCTTTGTAATGGTCCTATCATTTAGTGAAGGTCCGTTTAGAGTCAGCAGGAGGATGGTAAACAAATTGGCAAGGATGGTATTTAGTCAATAGCCCGATGATTGTAAACATTCATTATTGACGTAGCATTGTTCCAGGGCCCAACGTACCATTTACTGTCTGGCAATCACTACGTAGACAACCTCATCCTTGGTCACAGATTACTTCACGTGCACAGGGAAATATGAATATAGATCAACCAGCAATTCGAAACTAACACTACATATGTACAAATTAAATCCCCTTCAAGTCTTTCGATTACACAAGACAACCCCAAATCCTCCTAATTAGACAAAAACACTAAGGAGCGTATACAGTGAGTCGTATAGCACACTTATGTACAAATTTCCAACTCTCTGTTTGCCAAAGCCCTTCAGATTGCCCAGCAACCCTTCGCTATGCACTGTGTGATATACAGTAGAGTGAGCGCGCTTACTCGGGCTTGCCAAGGATGCCGCGGGCCATGTGCCTCTTGCGGAGGTTGTACTCGACAGCGCGCTTCTTGGCAGCGGTGCTCTGAGTGAAGGCAGCGGAGCCACCGAAGGGACCAGCAAGAGCGCTGTTCTGGAGGCGGACAACGCAGACGTTGCTGGCGCCACCGGCGGTACCCGAGCAGGTCATACCCTGGGGCATCTGGACCTGTGACATGAATCAGTATTTTGTATGGAAGAAGGAATGATGAGAGCATTGGGAGAGCGTACCTTGACGGGGAAGTCCGTGGTGGTAGCAGCGGAGAGACCACCAATGCCGATACCAGGGACATTCTGGGTGACCTTAGCATCCTGGAAGGCAGCGGGGTCGGTTCCGCCAGAGGTGGCATCGATCTGGGCGGTGAGCGGGCCAGCACCGTCCTGGTTGACCTGGTGGAAGGTCATGGTGATCGTGCCATCGTCAGAGGTGGTGGGAAGACCAGAGGCAGCACCCGCACCAGCAGCGGAAGCCACGGCGTTCTCGACAGTGCCCTTGGGGGTCTTAGAGCCTCCTCCACGGGCTATACTGGGTCAGTGAATGTGTCTTTGTAGATTATATGGTGGAATTCACTCACCCTGACGACCAAGAAGGCTAGCAAGACCTCCAAGACCACCAGCACCAGCTCCCTTGGCGGCACCAGCACCAGCACCAGCACCAGCTCCTTTGGCGGCACCAGCACCAGTTGCACCAGTGGCAGCACCAGTTGCACCAGTGGCAGCTCCAGCGCCAGTGGCAGCTCCAGCACCGGCACCGCTACCCATGAAAGCAGCGATAGCAGCACCAGCATCTACAGCACCGCCACCCTGGGTGCGGCCAAGAGCAGAAGCCTTGCCGCCCATCTCACGAGCGCGGATGATGGAAGTATCAGCCTCAGAACCGCACCCGGGAGTAGCACAGTCACGGGGAGTACCATCCTGGACTGTCATCGATGTCAGTTACAATGGTCATAGACATAATGAAGCGTGGGGGAGAAAGCAAGCTTACCAGAGAGACCAGGCATGGTCACACCGTTTGCTCCCTGAACAGCGGTGATGACACCGTGAGCAGAGGTGGAGGCCGCGAAGGCAGCAATGGCAGCGAGGGAGTAACGCATTTTGATTGGTAATTGGGTGGATAGAAGAGTTGATGAATAGAAAGTTCAGAGATCGTAAGTATGCAGGAAATGTTACAAAGAACGGGGATATCAAGAAGAGCGTCCGGCGCAATGAATTATTAGAAGGAAATGGAGGAAGGGGAGGAATGTAGAAAGTGTTGGAAAGGCTGGTTGATGTTGATGGTTATCGTTAGGAGGATATCTAGATACCTTATATACACGGTGAGTATACCAGCGGCGACCACATGCCTCGGCGAAAAAGCTTGGAGACTACCAAGCTTTGTTCGGGAGGGCGCCAGGCTCGGCTTGCGAATCGAGGCGAGAGGTCTCGGAAGCGCTGCAGAGTCGTGATGAGACCGGATACAGAGCACCCACCGCCTCGGATGAGACGACTCCAGTCGAACCATGGAGATGAGCTAAACTTGACTGGGGTATCCACAATAATTCTGTGGAAACATTCGAATGGGAAAAGCATGAGCTGGCTAGCTGCACGGCTTGCTCTCGGTCGTTATGCCGGCAGTACGCGATTGCCGTGGTCAATGTGCAGTTTCGACCTGCCAGAAACTCATCTATGCACATTCTCAGCTATCACGATATCTCTCGGCGCTGACATGTCCAGCAGCCTCCGGCCGTAACAAGTTGGCAAAACCGGGGCCAACACTAGGACGGTAGTCTAGCGCGCAGCGCTCGGGAATGTGCGACGGGTAGATCCTCCCATAGCGAACCTTAGGCAGGGCAACCTTGGCCATTGCTTGGCCAGAAACAGAACGATCGTCGGAACAATGTTGGAGCGACGACGTCGAACGCATACATGTTTTGCATCTGAAGGGGAAGCTTTGAGGGTGGCGTTTCGGAACTTCACGGGGGCTCGTAAACTTATCTGATTCAAAACGCGGAGTGCGGGTAACACGGAGTCCTGACCTATGAGGCTCGCTACGAGAGGGTTGCCGAAACTGGTGAGCATTTCAGGAAGATGGGTAGACGATGGAGCGATTTGGGAGCGCGGAGAGTCTATTGGTGAGCATAAGAGGCGCAGCTGGTGGCTGTGACAAGTTTTGTTTGGTCTAGATCTATTCAGGCGGATGCAGATCTTGAGGATAGCCATTGAACTACATGGTGGCCGTTGCATTAGTCGATGTCAATTGGATTGAATTGAATTTGACGGACGAGCATTTCTTGCTCATCCGTCGACAGTACTAGATGTCGAAATCTGACGATATGCAGAATGAAAATCAAGCACAAAGCAAAGCCCCGCGGGGCGGTGGATTGAGTTTGGAAATAGCTGTCAAGTGTTTGGAGCCGTATGGTGAAACGAATTGGTTTAAGAGATCGACACCCGCCTAGTGCGCTTATTCAGCTGTTGCCGCCTCGAGCTGGTCAGCCCTCTCCCCGGTAATTTCAGCAAGCTTTGTACTGCTGATTCAAACCGCTCCATGGCAAAACATTGTTTGTGATGTGTTTTGACGTCACTAGTCCTTAATTTATCACTCAGTGTGGAGTTCACAATAGTCAAACAATGTACATGTGCAAATGTGTTCAAGCTCAGAATAACAGATGCTGTTATCCCTTCAAGCTATTCAAAAGAATATGTATGATAAAATGGGAAACGTGATAATAAAACCTCAGCCTTAGCTGCGACCGCACATCTTCGACGAAGCACCTCTGTTGAACGAGGTCTACAACAATCATCCCTCATCCCTCTCTTCCTCTACCCCAACCCCCTCTTCTACGAAAGTTCTAAAGTCCCTCACCTCCCGTATCCACACATACCTAACGCAAATCTCCTGAATCTCGAAGTATATCGATTCGAGCGGTAACAAATCCTTGCGGATGAGATTTCGCATGAATAGTAGTAACAATCTGACGGCTCTTGTCTGGGCCTCTCTCCCACTCTCCAGCAAGCCCTCCCTTGTGCCCTCCGGCGAGTCCAACCCAGGCGGCTGCCCCATCTGCTCCGTTAGTCTGAGCGCGTGCTGGATGTAGTCTGCGATCACGGGCGCCGGCTCGATGTTCAGCTGGGGCAGGGTTTGATCTTGCAGCAAGGTGGTTAGGAAGTCGAGGGAGGAAAGCTCTATAGGGAGGTGTGTGAGCTCTGGAATGGCGAGCGCAGGCTCGGTTTCTAACCTGGAAAGCACGCCCAGCTTCCAGCGCTGGAACTCGTTCAGCTTGGAAGTCGCGGGCTTGGAGGGCTCCGATGCGGTGCTCGCGGGCGAGTCGCCCTCGGACCCCAGCGTACGCTCGTATATACCTTCTTCCTCGAGCATGCGGATGTACGTCCTGATGTTGAACGAGGAGGTTTGCCGCATCTCGACATAGTTGTTGTGGAGCTGGCGGGGGCTTGTGCGTGCGAACTGCGAGGGGTTGCGCGACTGCAGGAGGGCCTTGATGAGCTCTACCCGAATGAGATTGATCTCATTGCTAGCCACAGCGCCGGAGGCTTTGTCCGGACTTTGCGCGGTGGTTGTGTTGAGCCTCTGGAGGGTCTCGACCCAGTGCGACAGGAAGGGGTTGTTGCGCAGCGGCGTGGCCTGATTGAGGACGTATAGCCTGTATTCGCAATTTACAAGCACAGAGAGTGCCTCCCATGAGGGCTTAGACTTAGCTGTTGGTGGCGGGTCAGTCAACCCCTGCAACAACTCGCTCTGCATGTGTTGGGCGGCATACCTTGTGCTTCATACGCATCCAACGTGTTCTTCAGCCTCAACGACTCCTCAAATATGGTGGAATCGGCAGCTTCTCTGTGTGCGCTGGCGTGGCCCAGCTGACGATTGGCGTCTTCGCAAGAGCGATCGGGCTGGTTGAGGGCTTGGATCTCGGCGGGTATCAAAGCTGCGTTCATCGCTCTTTGGCCCTGTTGTATGGCGTGTGGGTTTGTCGGTGAGCGAAGCTACGGGAAGACATGTGTATGCGCGGTTGCCGTGTGTTATTGTCACTTTCGCAGTTCAGTGTCAGATTCTATGTGTGGTTGCGCCAAGGGATTCTTTCCAACGGAAGTCCGGGGTCGCGTTCCCTCTAACGACCCACCAAAAGGCGCGCGCGGACCCCAGAAAGGATCAATAACACTCGCGCAGCCAGACTGGTCCACAAACGATGGAAGCGTTTGGCGATCCTGAGATCTTTACTTTAACAGTAGGCGGGGTAGGTCGACTTCACAGCATGTCACAATGATATTAGCTGCTCACGTAGAAGAGAGCGCAGCAATGTGGTAGAACAAGTTCGTCAATTTGACATTACGCTATGCTGCCCAGCTGTAAAAGATCCGAAGAAAACTATCGTAGAAAGCAAACGCCTTCGTGCAGTCAATGGTGGAACAAACAAGCCAACCCTGGCCTGTCGCCCGGATAACCATCCAGCGCGGAAGCCATGGCTTGTGCGACCAAATTCGACACGTTCGACATGCGCATCAGCGTGCAAAGTACAAACGACAGCAGTCGAAACGTTTGAGAAAGGAAATGGGTATCGTGGTGGATGGCATGCCACATGCATTCATATCGCCAGTATTACTGCGCCGCTCTTGCCGACCCCGGCTAGAACTTGAGAATAATGTACAGGGCGTGGATGATACCCTGTGGACTCTGTCAGTAGCTGATTCAATTCTCCGAGTATCGTAGGAGCCTACCGGAATGTAACCGAGGATGGTCAACAGGATGTTGATGAAGAAGTCGGCATTGCATCCACGCTCGAGGAACACACCCAGAGGCGGGAGGAAGATGGCGAAGATGATCTTGATGATGTCGCTACCGGTCGTTAGCACATGCTCATACCCCTCTGCGAACGGCTGTGCTCGGCTTACCTAGCAGTGAAAGGCATGATGGCGGTTTGTATTCGAGTAGGTTTGTATGGTGTTTGAAGGATGCCAGAGGCTGAATGTGTATGGCTGGTGGTAGAGTGTGTGCGTTTTGATGTCGAGTAACGCAGCTGCGGAAGCGCGGATGGTATTTAAGGTGTTTGTCATTCCTGTCGTTGGTCGCAATGACGTCGTGGCGCCTTCATTCAATGTGCCTCTAAGCAGGTAGCGGCAGCCGCCACACCCGGCCTCCGCGCCACATGTGTGAAGGCATTGGCCAGAGCAATCAAGATTCTTGCCGAGTTTGCGTAATGCGTGGTGACGAGGTGCGACGCGTGATCTCTCTGGCAACGACGCCACGATCAATCTTGTTTGGCGGGGCGCCACACGGCTGAAATTGCACCGCCACGTCATTTCGTACGGGTGCCATGATCTTCTTACCAGCAATGCTGGCTGCAAATTGTATCATTCCCCACTCACCGACCGTCTTGGTCGCGCGGCGCCGCGACATTCGGCGCCGTAAGCTGGAGGCAGTGCCTGGCTAGCAACCGCCGGCTGATACTAAACTAGAATGCCGTGCCCTGGATCATGCATGGAAAGCTCTGGATTTCTTGTGTGATGGCTATCTGGGAGATGTCACCTGAATGTCAAACAATTGGAGGTAACATGATGTATTAAGGACCATATTCAATCCTACATGGAAGCCCGGACATATGAAAATATTCCCTATTGGAAGAAATGAATTATTATTATAATTGAAATACTATCTGAGTATTCAATGTTCGGGTTAATACTTTACACCATTTAAAAACAATAATTCACTCTGCAAATAAGTCAAACATCTAAGAACATACTCGATGCGAAGACATGAAATATAATCACTATTCTAAATGCCACCCGAGTACCGAATATCCAAAAACAACATAACAGATTTGCTTTGAAAACCAGACTTCACTTTGCACACAAGCCGCACACCCGAGAACATCAATAAAAGGCATGAATCATGATCATTAATCTAGGAAAGGTGGATATCATCTAGGAACCAATACCAATTCGTCCCAACCCAAAGAAACCGCAACCCTCCCACCTCCTCACGGTGCATCTACTTGAAGTTGGGGTCATTCTGCGCCTGCTTCTGCAAATCGGCCTCCACGCCCCGTTGCCTAGCCTTGCCCTCATCGTGCTGCTTCTGAGCCTCGCTCTGCTGAGCCGCATTGCCCTATACACTCATTAGCATGACATCCCCGCGAACCCACTTGTGCAGATGCCTTACCGTGAGACCCGCAACAGCACCCCCAATCGTGCCTCCCACGCGATCGCTCAGTCCCTTGCCCAGGTCCTTGACTTGTCCCTGAGCCTCCTGCGCCTTGCCCTCCTCGTTCTGGCGGATGCCCTCCTGCTTGAGTCCCTCTGCGCCTACAAGGCCGCCGACGGCCTCCTTGGCGGAACCCACGGTTTGGTTCCAGGAGCCGGCCGAGCGATTGGGATCATCTTTAGCGGCGCCGGAAGGTGTCACGGTGAAGGGGCCGGCCTTTGCAGCGGTGTGGGAGAGATCGTGCTCGGCCTCGGCGGTGGCGCGTTTGGCGTCTGCTTCTTGCTGTACCACGCGTCAGCTTTTGTTCCAATTGTCTTGTTTTGCGTTGCACCGTGGCACGTATTGTAGTGACCATCTGCGCGTAGAAAAGAACGGGTGGAGGACATATTTTGCGATCAATGGGCCAAACAACATGAGGCTCCAATCACATAAGCGCGCGACGATGCTGAAGAGCTTGCGGCTCTTGCTGTTGGTGCGCTCGCTCATTGCATTGCGCGCGTTGTGGGAAGCACGTCCTGAAAGCGAAGAGGAAGACAATAAGGGGCCAAGCTCACCTTGTCAGCGGGGTTGCCGGTCAAGCGGCCAATGCCACCGGAGATCGCAGCGCTGGCTTGGTCGACCACGCTCTGCAGGGTCGACGTCTGGTCTTTGTTGTTGGCGGCCATGATTTCGGATATTGAATTTAGAATTTACGAAGATAGTCGGTTCAAGTCGTGATTCAACAGGTAGATTTGAAGTGCTTGTTGGAATTAGCAGTCTAAGGGACGGCAGAAGTTTTATATCTGCTTTGTTCGTTTGGCAATCGCGAGGCTCGTGCTGCATGTGAGCACTGACGTCATAACGGCGGACGCCGCCCCCAAACCGACGTGAAGGGGCGCACAGACGTGACTCTTCCAGACTCTCGTAATATTCATGCTCATGTGGAAAGCTGAAGAATTCCAATCAGCTAATGCATTGCGCATGCCAAGATAAATCGAAATCAGGGTCTATGCTCATGTGAACTAACTCTTGTATGGCCAGAACGCTCCGGCTGCAGCAATAAGAAATTCAGTAGATTCAATCAAGACTACAAAAAAAAATCTGGGCCATGACGCAATTTGTCCTACTGTTGTGCCCTGCTGCCCCATATTCGAACAAACTAATTGCGTAAATGGAGAAATAGTGGGGTATATTCTACAAGTATCTTGTCTTTCGTTTTCTTTCTTTCTTTTAGGAGAGAAGATGTCCATAGGTATGTACATTATTTTGGACCGGCAGTGAGCAGCGGATGAGAAATCTACAAAACAAGGTTTCCCCAACGCCTTTTTAGTGATTGTTTACCAGTGGCATATCTGCAATCTGTCAGTACTTGTTCGAATAGCGGTGAAAATGTAACATACTCCACCCTCACTATCGTCTACGCTCCAAGTCCCTGCCAAACCGACGATCTCGACTTCGCCGGTGAAGTGCTCGTTCAATTTGCCCAGCGTTGCTACACCGTCGTTCAAGCCGATATTTCCAGGACCGTTATTAAGCAGCCGTCGAGCCCATGCATCGATGGCGGGTTCCCCAGTCTCGTCACGAGCTTGCTTCAGGAACGGAATCAAGGCTGTGCCACCTGTTCCCCGAAGTTTCTTGCTGTTACCTCTTCGTACAGTGTTTGCGAGGTTAAGACGTTGGTTTGCTGCTTCTTTCGGAGAGAGCGAGCGTGAGTGGGATCGCGATTCTCGTGATTTGATGATGATGTACCGCGATACGATCTGAATATGCTTGTCGCGGAGCGCTCGCAGCATAGCCAAGCATGCATCATAGGCAATCACAAGTGCGCGATCATGTCGACGACTGTTCACGTATTCACGAATGTTAGCTACGCGCTCGACGTGCTCAAGGAAGCGCCGGTGCGGCCCTGGCATGTATTTGCGCATTTCCAGGAGGAACCCGTGGGGTTGGTTTTGTTGCGAACCACTCTCTGAAGCGGATTGATCCGACGTCTTCTCGCCTGTCGGGCGGTGTTCAACTCCGAGGACAATGTCGAAAAATTGGATGACTGAGCTCTGAGCATTGCTGCCGCCAGCGAATTGCACATACGGCTGCTCTCCTGTGCCATCATCGAACATGACCCCGTTGGGCAGTCCGGCGTCTGCCATGTTCTTTCCACCTGCGAGGAAAGGTCGGATGCGATGGTAAAAGACATGAGGGTCGCAACTCTCATACATCCTCTCGAGCAGGCCTCCAATCTCATCCAGCCTTTCGGCAAAGATACGCAGGCACTCTACAACCTTAGCACTGTTGCCTTGCCTAGCAGCGGCAATGGCTTCTATCATGGTCGGAATAATGGGACCAGCACGAGCTTCGATAGCCACCGACACAAGGTAGAACCATGACTCGTCCAGCGAGCCAGTAAAGGTCATGTGCGTAGCGAGGTTCTCGAGCGAATCCACTGGCTCTCCATTGAAGAGTGGCCTCCAATTCCACAAGCAGACGCCAGCATATGTGGCTACAGTTGGTAGTTCGAGATGTTTGCATGTCTGCAGGAACGGGATCGACACGGAGGGCGGGACGATCTGCAGGTCATTAGTCAAGTTCGCATACCGAGGCAGACCGTTGGGGGCTTACTTACATCGGCGGGTCGGTCACCACCCCAAACATATGCGTGAGCCATGAAGCCGAGAATCGAGTATGCTCGTCGCCATTCTGCTTCGGTGACCAGGAAGTCGGTGGAGAGAACCGGCAGTGTGTCGATTATGTGGCGAAGACGTTTGGCGAGGATGAGGCTCTGGAAGCTGCGGGCTACTGTCTCCCAAGGCTGGTAGTACGCATCGGGTAGTATTTCCAAGGGCACTTCCGAAGGCAGAAAGCCGTTTTGTGGCGAGATATCGTAGTCGGATAACTGCGGAAGTGTGGGGATCATGGTGAATGTAAGGCACTGAGGCTGCGAGTCGCTTGAGGAATTCGAGAGTCGACGCCAGACCAGTCTCTCTGCTGAAGGTGCGTTGGGCGCGCCGTTTGGGCCTGCGAAGTAGCCGAGCAAGGTGCTTGTTTCAGTGTCGCGTGCTAATAGTCTCTGCCCGAAGGCTGTTCCCTGGACAAAGCCAATTGTCTGCGCTATCGGCGCTGTGCAGATTTTCTGGGAATTTAGGGAGGTGGCAATCGAATGCAGGCTTTCCAACGACCCCGGGACAGATGATGCTGCTCAGTAGTGTTCCACAGCTGTGGAGAAATGGAACGTGATGTGTAGCGTCGGAGACGTGGAGAGAAAGTGCTTCTAACAAAGCTCTGCGGCAAGCCCGGACGCGCGAAGGCAACCAACCATGAGTGATGAGGGATTACAAACAGCAGACGGGCCCTTCGGGATGAATTATTCACCCATCACAGCTGATATCCGCGGCCGTCTTTCCCTGGAAGCTCCCGGCGCCGTGTTTCAACCGACTTGCCTCCCACCCTCACCAGCCGACGGCATCGCGTCCAAAGCAAAGCACATGCGCACCTATTTCCCTGCGCGTCTAGTGGTCGTCAGATAGCAGCGTTAGTCAGGGCGTTAGTGATGGGATAGCCTCATCTTCCGTCTCCCCCCACACACAAAAGGAACCATGGTGCCACCTGATGGTGGGGTTCTTCTTGTCTCGCTCCGAGCAAGCAAAACTCCTCGAATGCTGGCCCGTGCATCACCTCAGGGTCCAGCCTCACCTCGAGGCTTGAGCCCCTCGCCTTCCGACATCGCTTTGCGCAATGAACAATTGGGCGCTGCGCCAGTATGACTAGCTCGACCTCGATTGATTTCGATCGATCCCAACAGCAGCAATACATAAGTCAGAATGCAGCACACACGCAAAGTGGTCTGGACGTGGGGCGATCCAAATGCGGATCACATTCCATTATTACATTTAGCTGCCCTGGTCTCACGCTAAAGAGACCGTCCTCTATACTCCAGAAGACCCATCTCTCCGAAGCGTCGCGGCGACAAGCCTACAAACAGCAAGAGGCATAGCTTCCTTCCATATTGACGACAAAAACGTAGTGTTGATGTGTAGAGGGGCCCACTTGATACATGGAGTACCGAAAAGCACTCCGCCGCCTCCCCTTGCATCCCTCCGCCTATCCAATGCCTATGCCACAGGAATATAGCCCACAAGGCGGAAAAAAGTACGTGCGTTTTCGGGGTATAAGCGTCGTGCGTGAAAGCGAACCTGGTATGATGCAAACAAACCGGAAACCCCAAGAATAGTATTATTACGAAAATCAATCACCTGTCATATCCTCACTCCTAAATAAATGCAGTCGTTTTCGTAATGTTGTCGGCCGTTCAACGAGTCGATTTTAAACTCGCCGCGGCCGCTGCCGAAGCTAGATCGGACTTGCCAGATACGCTTCGTTGCGCGACCCGGGGAAGACTGCTTGTAGCAGGTGCTGGCGCTCCATTTACCGTTCTTTTGATGCCTGCGCCAACCGGAGTCCCTGACACAGTTGAGTGTCGCCTTGGTCCGCCCGTTCCGCTCTTAACGGGTGAGCTGCCAGATACCTGACGGTCTGACGCTAGTATGCCACTTTTGAAGCCTGCGGCAGGTGGTTCGGGCAGAGGACGTGTCCGCTGTGCTGGTGCCTGCGCTGTAGGCACTCGCTTGATAGGCGATGCAGTGTTGGCAGGTCCACTTGTTGGCGCTCGAGGCCTAGCCACCCGCTTGACTCCCGTGATGAACTCATGAAGCATAGCCTCATCTGGTTTCATCCGCCTGTCTGGGTCCCATCGAAGGCATCGTGCGATGAAATCGAGGAAAGCTTCATCATCGCATTTGAGCGCTTGCTGCAGAGTCTTCGAGCTTGGTCTTCGTCTGCGTCCCTTGGTAGAAACTGTGACGCGGGGCTTGCCCATGGAATCAAAGAACAGTTTCTTCCTGCTGCTCTTCTCAATCAAGTGCTTCTCCGGCGGCCCGAAGATTTCCATGATACATGCAAGTTGTTCCTGTTCATTTTCGCCAGGGAAGATAGGATAGCCTGTCAGAAGCTCGGCCAGAATACAACCCAAACTCCACATGTCGATCGGAAGACCATAAGTCATACCCAAAATGACCTCAGGGGATCGGTAGAAACGGGATTGGATGTACGTGTACACTTTTTCGTTCTCGAAGCAGCTAGAGCCGAAGTCGATGACCTTGATCTCGGAGTGAAGAGGGTGCGCAAGTAGAATGTTTTCCGGCTTCAGATCGCAATGAATCACGCGCTTACTCTTCAGCATCACCAATGAGCTGAGCATTTGCTTGCAGAAGCGTCGAATCAGGCGGAGTGAAAATCCCTTAAACTCGTGCGCTTTGATAAACTCATAGAGGTTCATACCAAGAAGCTCCGTAGAAATGCAGAGATGACCGCGGAAGTAAAAACTTTGCGTAAAGTTGATCATACTGTGCTTGTTATCCGGGTCCTGTGTACCTCATTAGTAACGGTTTCGCGATCCAGACTGAGATCAAAGTTACCCATTCTCGCAGCTTCTGCAGGATGTTGACCTCAACCAAGGCCTGCTGATGGAAGCGTTTCTTGTTACGAATGATCTTGATAGCGACGAGTGCACCAGTTTTATGATCAACACAGCGTACGACCTGACCAAAGCTGCCTTTACCGAGGACATCCACAACTTCGTAACGGTAGGCTAGGTGGTCTCCGAGGACGATGTTGTAGTCACCTCGATCGTCATCGTACCCGAAATTCGCCGTCGTAGCGTTCAAATCTCCCACATGCTTCTTTGCGCTCTTGGTTCCACAAAAGTATATCTCTTTGTAGTCGATAATCTCGCCTCGTTCAAATATGTTCAGGCTCACCATTTGCAGAGCTTGGGCGGCAGTGACACGTTCTTGTGGGCGGGCCCTCTTCCGAAGCTCGTCTACATCGCGAGCCGCATGTTCGAAATCTTTGCGTTTAGTTGCAAGCTTCTTCATTTCCTCATCAGCGACAAGGTCATCCCGGTCAAGATTAGTATCTAGGTTGCGAGCCCTCAGCATGTTAGTGGAGCTTTTTGATCCTAGCATCCTCTGCATAGGCGTCAATATGGAGCTTGACTTTGGCATGGGCTGCCCATTCGGATGTTCTGCATATCCAGATGCAGCACGAGCGCCGATGCTGCCATTGGCTTTATGGCCTTGCTTTTCGGCGTCAGCGTCAGAAGTGGCTAATGTCGACGCAGATGTTTTGCGGCGACTAAAGTCAAGCGAAGGTCGGGTACGGGTGGCAGGAGTAGGACTGGCAGTGGCCACGGCTGACCCACTCCACGTTGCCGAAGCCGGTAGCTTTGGAGGAGGCATATCGCCATGTTTCGGGGGCTGCGGTCCTCGGTCTTCGCTCTTTTGTGCAGCATTCCGTGCCTGGTTAGTGCGGGGATTGTGCACTGCAGCCTTTGAGGATGCGCGCCTCCAACCGCTCAGGCTGAGCTTACGTCTCAGAGATGAACCAGCCGAAGAAGGGGTCTCGGGTTCTGTTGATGTAGACGTCTGTGCAAGATCTGAAGTATCTTTTTGAGGTGGACGCGGACCTTGGACTTTTACATTTTGCATCTCTACGTCTGTTTCGCCGAGCTTGTATTCTCCAGAAGGTCGAGAGTACAGCTGAGCATAATCGACGCTATTCTTAGGTAGCGAATTGCTAGAAAAGGGTGTAGCCATTTGGCGGTTAGGATTCAAGGTTGGAATGGGCATTGCAGATATTCCGTGCAGCGAAGCATCGGCTGCTTTGAGGTTGAATGCAGAACTGCTGCTACGAAGATGCTTCCCTCCATCAAGCTGGTCAAAATTGTTGTTGGAGAAGAAGCTCGCCTTGGATGCTGTCATTGGCGTGCTCGGCGTCTTGTTGGTAGCTCGTTTAGGTGGTGGCGTCGTGTTACGATCGTCAACCTCACCGGAAGGTGCAGGGAACGATGAAATGCGGTTATTGAAAGGCGTGCCGAGTGGTAAAAGATTCAGTGGGGGCAGTCGTATGGGTTGCAGATTCTTCTTGTTCTTTGGAACAACCGGGCTCTGGTCAGCATCGGATCCAGCGCCCACGGTCAACCCCTTCTATGCCTGATGGTTGACTTCTCTTTCTTTGCATTATCAACCCTGGATGAATCAGTAGCCGTGGCCTGGGTATTTTGTGAGGACACAGAGGCCATATCGTCAGACGTAGTTCGTTCAGGCGAAGGTCTCAGCGCAGGGTTTGATTTGACTGCGGGTGATGAGAAGGAGAAACCACGGTGTTCAGGATCCTTTGGAGATTCGTATGCCTTGGGGATCGCAGGCACAGGAGGCACTTCCTCCCCTTCGTTTGCACCAGCCGAGCTATGAACATTCCTTGTTTTCGGGGTGGGCAGTCGAGATCCGGTCAACACAGGATTTGCTCGTGGCTGTAGCGTAGCGTTCGCCACCCTCAAGGAATTGAGACTCGAATTCGACGATACGGAGATGCCCGAAGCGTACGACTTGCGGTTCTGGTTCTGATCAGGTGTAGCCCTTGCAGAGGACGGCGTCACACTCTTTCTGAAAATCATAGCTGGCGATTGATCGAATGCTCGCTCATCGTATGCACATTCAGCTTGCGGGGTCGGGGGACTAATGGGTGCTCCTGGCAGATTTGGGTTCATGGACAGCCTCTTCAACCTCCGGGCATCGGTTGGGCTTATCGTCCTCGCGCCCAGACCGCTGACGTGGTGCATCGTGGACTGCCGTTTGCTCGATGAAGAGGAGGGCGTTTGAACACGAGCTGCTGGCCTTGCTGGCGAGCGTGACTGCGCAATTGGCAGGGAAGACTGCTCTAGTCCGGCGGTAACGCCGAGCATGGCCGACTGCTGTCGTGGGGCTACATGAAGCGATTTTGTCTTCGCAGCGCGAGTTGCACTAGGCACCCGTGAAGTATCGGGGCCCAAGTTCAGGTTGGGTGGGAGAGTGCCGCGTCGATTTCCTTGGCCAAATGACGATGTGCGTCCCATACGTGTCTGCACGCTGTCGCTAGCTAGCCTGGGCACGTCCTGCCTGGTGTCGAGGCTCGGGGTCGGTAGCATGCCCGGTCCTACAGACTTGCGTGGGGCTCGCGCGGCAGGGTTCGGCGGGGGCTGGACGGTAAATTGACTCTGGCGACGGGTACGGATCGACATGTTGGAGGTGCTTTGGGGTACGGCGGAGGGTTCTGGCGGGGCATTTGGAGGGTTGGATCTCGATTGGCTGAAGCGGCGGATTAGCGAATTGCTGCGAGCAGGGCGCGTGTCGGCGGTGCTGGAGGTGAAGGGTGAGGGTTGGTTTGGACGAGCAGGGCCCAGGGCGGAGGAGGTGAATGAATGGTGTGATGGGGGGGCCATGTGGGATGGTGCCTTGAGCGACGAAGAGTCGGGCGGGGCCGGGAAATTGCTGAGGGCTGGCTCGTACTGGAGGCTGTTTGCGAAGTCGTCAAAGGTGACCTCTGGGATGAAGCCAAAGTGCTCGTGCGCATCGGCAGGCACGTCTGGCTGGGGCTTGGAGCTGAAGCTGAAGCGGGATGTCGCGTCGTTGACAGCGGGGAAGGCGCGAGCCTGGCTCTGCGAGACAGCACCCGCATCGCTCGTCACCCTGCACACGCATTGGCACATCAGCATGGCGCCTGGATATACACATGGAGCAGCGTTTGCCCTCACCTTTGCTTCTCGTAGGGGCGCGGGCCCAGCGGCACCTTGTGGTCACGCACCGACTGGCGGCGTCCGCGGAAGTTGACATTCGGCTTCACGCTGCCCTCCTGCGGCGGCGGTCGGGGGCGGACGTGACGCTGGGCGCGCTGGACTTCCGCCGCGTATCGGTCCCGCCCGTTCGCTGGACCTTGCGGACGCGGCCCTCTGCAGTCGCACGGATCAGCACTCGCTCATCATGCACCAACGGCCTCACCACCACAGAGGCCACTCACCCGCTGAGCCGTTGCTGTCCTCGGCCGAGCTGGCCCTGCTGAGCACCGGCAGACTGCTCTCCATCCTCGTTCGTGCGGCGGGCTGCGCTACCATGGTCGACGTGCGACGCTGCCGTCACCGGGGGTGGTGCTGACGAGCGGCGGCACTCGATTGGGGCCGGCGGATCTCGTCTTGGGGGTGTCGCTGCTTGGGGTGCGTGCTGAACGGCTGCCCTCCAAGCTCGAGGCTTGGAGCGAGGGCTATGCGGAGGTGGGCATGTCGAGGGACGCCAGGATAAGGTAGGAGCAGGGCTAGCGCTACGAGTGTCCCTGCAGAAAAGGAGCCGAAGAATGCGTCGAGCACTCGATGGGCGGGGGAGGATGGACAGAGAGGAGGAGAAGAAGAGCTTGCCCAGCAGCAGCAGCAGGAGCAGCAGCAGTAGCAGTAGTTTGCAGACGATGCAAGTAGGGCAAAGTAGCGATATGTCGATGCCCAGTACACAGACCACCCCAGCGTCTTTGCGACTCGACGAATAGCCGTGCGATAATAATACCAAAACAACAAATTCTCCCGGGAAACGAGCGCAACGCCCCATCACCACAGGCTCCAGTGGGTGCCGTCTCGCTGCGCTGCCCACATGTCGTCTCAGGTGCACTGCACACAGACGTCTCACCGTGCCACCAGAGATGCTCCAGGGCTGCATCCTCAGCATGCAAAGACGGGGTCGGTGCACGCAGCCCAAACTCTACACTAGGCGACGGCGACCCTGAAAATGCACACCTAACGGTCCTTGCTGCGCGCCGCTGTCACTGTCGCAGGCCTCGTCTTACAGCCCGCCGAGGAGGGGGTGGAGGCAGCTACGCCTCTGCGGCCTGCAGCCCTGCAGCCCTGCGCAGCAGCACCGCCCTGGGCCGTCCTGGACGCGTGTTGGCCGCCACAGCCCGCACATGTCTCGTTGTGGTGTCACTGGTCCCTGCCTCTGGAAAGGGGAAGCAAAGGCGAAGACACATGGCGCACGGCCCGCCCGTCTGCACATCACAACCAAGTGCCGGCGCCACGCGCCAACCCCAAACCGCCTCGTACGGGCACCCGGCCCATGCCGTCATTCACCACCACCACCGGCACCCGCCAGCCGTCTCGACGCCGTGTCTCGATAGCACAAGCGCCAGCCCTCAGGTGCCCGGCCTGTCCATCACACCACGCACGGCTGCGTGCCAGCATGTGAATCCGGCATTCGCGCCCAAGAACAGACCCGAACTGACCTGTGGCGGTGCATCATCGTCCACACTCACATCCACCTCACGCCCGCAGCCCAGCTGCACGACCTGTGCTCAAGAGTCTCGCCCTGGTCATGGTAGTGCACCATGGGCAGCGAAGCAGCAGACTCGTTTGCCAACCGCGACACGCCCATCCCGGTCGTCTCCATCACCGGCCCCGATGACCATTCCCGTCCAGCATTGGCGAACACGCCCAGCAGCGACTCGCACCACCGCCTGTCTGCCACCAAGCTGAAGGACAAGCTCCAGTCTCTCGGCGAGGGCTCCGACCGGTCCGAGTCGCCAAACCGCTTCTCCGACAAGATGTTCACCATGTACGTGCCTCTTTCTTCCCCGGGGCCCTTTTGATATCACATGACTGACTTATTCACAACAGGCTGCTCTCCTCCGTCTTCCCGCAAGACATTGAAGATGAAGCTCCGACACCCCGGGTCAAGGACCGACGCTCCCGACAATACGTGGAACGTCCCAATTTCTCCCTGCCGCAAATGTCCTCGAATTTCCGCCGCTTCAACGCCCGGATAGGCATCGCCTTCGTCGCACAGAATCGCGCCATCCGCCTGTTCACCTGGCGCCAGCCTACACAGACTCTTTCCTTCCTCGCCGTCTACACTTTTGTTTGCGTGAACCCAACACTGATTGCCGTTCTTCCCCTAGCATGTTGTCTCTTCTTTGTCATGGTGCCTGCCTTTCTGGCACGGCATCCTCCCCCGCCGACCCACCTTCCCACAGACTTGTACCCTCTAGGAGGGCCTCCATTGGCTGCCGCCCGCACGGTAAGGCCGGCACCTGAGCTATCGAAAGACTTCTTTCGCAATATGCGCGATCTTCAAAACGTTATGGAAGACTTCTCGCGCGGACACGACGCAGTGGTGTCCTTCATCACGCCTCTCACGAATTTCTCCAATGAATCCCTGAGTTCTGCGCTATATATCATCCTCCTTTGCACATCCGTCCTGCTCTTCATCTCTGCCCACCTGCTACCCTGGCGCTTCATCTTCCTCGTAATCGGCTACGCCCTGACGGTGGTTGGGCACCCCGCAGTCCAAGATATGCTCGCAACACCGGAAAACGAGCAATTTCTATCTGAAAAAGAGCACGAGGGACGCTCGTTCTTGCTAAATTTGGCGAAAGACATCGAACTCGAGACCGACCCGGAACGTCGCGAAGTTGAGATTTTCGAGCTCCAGCACCGCCCTCTCCATGACACGGATGGCGAATACGAGTCCTTCATCTTCAGCCCTACTCCCTACGCGCCCCTCGCGCCGTCGCGTATCGCAGGCGACCGTCCCAAGGGCACGCCTTTCTTCGAAGACGTACAACCACCTCGTGGCTGGCGTTGGAGCGACAAGAAGTGGGTTCTCGACCTGCTTTCTCGGGAATGGGTCGAAGACCGCTGCGTTACGGGCGTCGAGGTGGAGGTGGAGGGTGAGCGGTGGGTTACTGATTTGCACTACGAGGACCTGGATGATGTAAGGGAGAAAGAATTCAGTATGAAGAGCGGCAAGAGTGGGAAAGAGAGAAGCAGGCTGAAGAAGAGAAGTGTGGGCGGGGTGGGTAGCGATAGTGAGAGAGAGGTCCTCAGACGGGCCTGGGAGAAGGGTAGACCGTCTAGAAAGGGAGAGTGGAGACGGCGGAGGTGGGTGAGGGGAGTGGAGAGAGTACCCATTAACGTACCTGCAGAGTGACGAGCTTGATGATTGACTACGTATTATGAAACATTATTTAAAAGATCAGCCTATTGATTTCGTCGTCATAGTATCTACTGGAGATGTCCAACCAGTACTTTGAAAGTGATGTGTGAGCTTTAAATCAATATACTCCAGACACCTATGCACCACGCCCAGCGCATCCTAAACCAAGATACCCAAATTCCACCAACCTAGTATAGGATATCAAGCCCATCTCTCATACCCTCCTCCACTCCTACCTCTCCCTCTCCCTTTCCCTGTCCTTCCCCCTTCTCTTTAAACCCTCCCCACGTCTCTATTCTTCCACACCACCCCCTCACCCTTCCACCCCCCGTAAAACACTACCCAACAGTCAGCTTTACTCCACTTCTCTATCCCGTCTTTCCACCCACCCACCCACACACCCACACACTCATTGTACCTACCAATCTGCACACCCGCCCTCCACCAACCCACACATCTCCTCCGAAGACGCCGCGCACATGAACCCCGGATACGGCACCTTGCTGCAAGTCGCCACGTAGATGGCGCGCGAGTGCGTGCAGCGCTTGTACGTGGTGAGGAAGAGGCGGCACATTTTGGAGGTGGAGTTCGAGGTGGAAAGGAGATTGAATGTATGTAGCGCTTGGGTGGTGAGTGTAGCGCTTAGGTGGTGAGTGCAGCGCTTCAAGTGGTGAGTGTTGCGTTTGAGGTTGTGAGTGGGTTGTTAGGTGGAGTGAGGTGTGTCGGCTGTCTGTTGGAGCGTTTGTATGTTTGTGCTTGGGTTAGGGCGTGTGCGTTGGTGGTAGGTAGGAAGGGGATTAAGGGGCTTGTGGGAGGTGGCAGGAGGAAGGAGGGAGGAGGGGGTGAGAGGGGAGAGAGCCAGCTTGGGAGGGTAGTTACTGCCGTTATAGGATTGGTTTGGGAATTTGTGATGGATGGGGGTATAATACGTTGGAAGGTAGAGATTAGTTTTCACGAGCTGTGTTCTTCGGGAAATCCACAGAGGCCTTAGTGTTTTCAATTGTCTTGTATCAGTTGGATGTGGTCCTCAATTTTCAGCTTGGATTGTTAACGTGGACGATATGGCTTGCGCGGTTTGGGCAGCAAATATCTTACTAAGTGATATGGGATGGTTTTTGGTACTCAGCCTGACGCGTCAAGCAGTGTATGTAGATTTGGACAGTGCACGAAAAATGCAGTAACACGAACAGCACAAATACTGCACTCACTCCATCCCTGTTCAGTTCACTCAATGTGGCTCTAATGTTGATAAACTGATAAACCTAGAATCATGAATTTTTTTAGTGTTCTCTCAAGGGTCGCCGCTTTCCTAAGCTCTCCCCACCTTAAACGACAATATGTCGTTCTTCCCTACTTGAACAATATCGCCCTCGGCAACCCTCACGCCACCTTCCCTTTCCACATACGCCATCGGCGCGTCGCCCATGACTTTTCTGAAAACATCACCCACCGTGCTTCCCTTACTGACAAGGACACAATCTCGGAAGACAGCAGTGGAACTCGCGCTGCCGCTCGTAAAATTGCTGATGTTGCGCACCGGGAAGACGGGAACCAGGCCGAGGAGCTCTGCCGCGCGGGAGAGCACTTGGACAACACCTGTGGAGCCGAAGCGGTAAAGTACCATGTCCTTCAGGTTTTCGATACGCGCATTAAGCTTCTCGTCGAGTTCCTTCAGTCCCCCTCCATCAGGGTCACCCTGCTCGATAAGATCCTCCCTTGTATCCAGGAACTCGCTACCTTCGGTGTACTTGATGAACCCCTGCTTTGCTAATTTTCGAAGAAAGACTTCTGAGATGGCGGAACATAGCACGATGCTCTTTGGATCCTGCTGTTTGGCGATTTTTGCAATATTCTTATCCGCATCCGGGTGGTCGATCTTGTTCAACGCAATAACGGTCGGGAATTTTTCATCCGTAAAAGCATTCACGACACGTTCGATGGTCTCATCGGACCAGTCTTGTAGCGGCTCTTTAAGGCCTAAACGGTCGAGACAACGCGCCACGACGACGGAGGTGGAGCCATAACCCGAGAATTGATTTTGCAGGGTTTCGACAGCGGTGGCTTTTACGGCAACGTGACGGCGTTTTATAGAGCCCCTACACTGAGATCAGCGAGGTATATGTGAGGTTGGAAGGGTACGGTACCATTTCTCCATGAGGTTGCCCTGTATCCACCGCACGATTTCGGAGCGTAGCCATACGATATCCTGGCTAGGATCGTACCCTCTAGTTGCCTTTCCTGTAGCCCATCAACCCAATGTTCTGCTCTTGCTCGCTTGGTGTAGAAGCGTACCTTCTGCGTCGGTCGTGCCACTCACGTCTACCACATGCACAAGCGCATCTGCATGTCGTAAATCGTCCAGGAAGCGATTTCCCAGGCCCTTTCCCATATGTGCTCCAGGTACTAGACCGGCTACATCGAGAAGCTCAATGGGCACGCTTCTCCGCCCATCGACGCACGAGCCATAGTTGGGCTTGCACTTGCCCTCCAGGCCAACGCGCTTGCAGGCGCATTCAATTTGCAAATATCCTATCGCACGCTGAGGGTCGATGGTGGTGAATCTTGATGTATGTGAGCTTCCCACGGTTTCAAAGGAGGTCAGGGCGCAATCCGTAGGACGGGTAGACGCAGGGCGACTGGGCGCGGGGCGGCGGGGTATGACGATCAGGATTCGGACTTACGGGAAGTTTCCTGGAGGACAGTCAGTTTTAAGGCTCCCAGAACTCCTTGAAACAACGCGAAGATGCTACGGACCAACTTTTGACGTGGCATCTGTCAAGCTGCCAGAGACACATGCTTTAGACAGAGCAATATGGAAGGACGAGGGGCAGACTGCACCTGTTGAGGGTTGTCGACTTGCCCGACGAGGGCTTTCCAACAAGGCCGATCAGAGGATCGCGAGGCATATTGTGCTAACACAATAAAGCGAAAAGCGAAAGAATATGTCGGTGGACGATGAACACAACCGGTGTCGCATTCATGGATGTTGCGACTGTCCCGCTGCGACATTGATTTTCTTATCGATACGCGGTGACCAGTGACTAAGCAAGGCGGCGGACCTCAAGTTGGCCCCCATTATGCCCTGGCATGATGCTCATTTGGGCACAGGAGGCCGAGCAAAATAAGCACATGCGGGGCCATGGACATCTCACTCCTGCAGAAGCCTAAACTGACATCCATCAGACACATACGAACAACGCCGGGCATAACTCATCACCATCGAAGCATTCGCATTACAAGAGCCGTTATAAGAAGTCTTCGAAGTTTGCCTAATATTATGTACTAGCATAGTATACAAAATGTCCCGTCCGAACGCCAGCCAGCCCGTTACCGACGGACCGACAAACTCCAAGTGAGAACTAACATAAGAACATGCCGTGACCGGATTGTACGAGCTCTATGCATCGTACTCGTCCGCTATTCAGACCTCGCACATACTACGCCGACCTTACAAGATGAGGGATCCACCCAAGAAGGAGGACACCAACACGACGAGGCCGCATACCATAGGGGCGAACGAGAATTCCGGAGCAAGACCGGCGGCAGCACCCTTGCTGGGGTCTGAGCCAGAAGCGCTACCGGTTCCAGAGTCTGAGGCACCAGAAGTCACTGCGCCGCTAGCAGCAGGGCCCGTCTCGACCTTGTCAGATCCAGCCTCCTGACTTCCACCCTTAAGACCGGGGGCGTCACCGGCACCGTTCTTGAAGTATTCGTCGACGCCTTCGGGCATAACGGGGAGCTCGTCATCTTTGAGATCGACATCCCAGTGGTCAGACTTCTTGGGGCAGTTTGACGGCTTTCCGTCGGTCTTGTATCCTCCGTCTCCGGTGGGAGCAGGCGTCTTGGAGAGAGCACTCTTGAGCGCGGTGAAGTCGTCCTTGTCCTCAACCTCGCTGTCGCTCTTCACCTTGACCAAACCGAAACCCTTGTTATCGTCCTCCTCGGTGTATTCGTAGACAAGACCACCGGAGTAAACAGGAGTCATCTTGGAAGTATCGTAGAGAGCGCTGACAGCGTTGAAGGTACGCTTGTTTTCCTTGCAGCCGTACTCAGACAAACTAGGAAAATTAGTACGTGATGATACCATCCATCGAAGACACACTTACAAGAGAGGGATGCTGTAGTTGGAGAAGGTCTTGGCCTTCTGGCTCCAATCGGTCTTCTCGAACGTGTCCGGGTCACACCAAGAGTAGTCGTTGAAGGCGAAGAAGTCGCTGCGAGCACCATCGGGACCACAGTTCATGTATGCGGCCATCTGCTGACGGTTCTCCGACACATCGGCAGCAGAGTAACCCACAGGGATCTTGCGGTACTTGCGGGCGTTGATGTAGGACCTCATGTCACGGTCAACGGCCTTGACGTAGGGGGCACACTCAGTCGTCTTGTCGTCATTGATGACCTCGTTTCCGGAGAAGAACATGAGGGTGTTGTCGTACTTTGCGAAGGCATCGATGGTGGCGAAGACGCTCTGAAGGTACATCTTGTTGTAAGACTTGGCAGGCTTCTCACGGTTGATGGAGTAGTTGGGGTTGTTGACATCCAGGGCCAGGTAGATGCCCTCGGCGGCAAGTGCATTCATGCACTCATCGTGGTCGGCAGAGTTGTCGACTGTGTAGACGCGGATCGTGTTGATACCAAGTTCCTTGAACTTCTTTATGTCACGCTTGCAGGTGGTGGTGGCAGCGATGGGGTCTTCGTTGGCGGATGAACCACCGGGCTGGTAGTCAACACCACGGATGTAGAAACGCTTGCCGTCAGCGAAGAAGGCTGCATCAGGTCAGTGTCTGGGTGTGGAACGTCGTACGGTGGAACTGACCATTTCCCTTGATGGAGACGGTAGGGACCGAGGCACGCTTCGCAGGCGCGGGACCAGCCGCAGCGCTCGCGATGAGGACGGTCGTGGCAAGAGCAGACGTCTTCATGTTGGGTGATTACGGAGACGTATAGTATACGGTACGGGTGGGAACAAACAAAAGCTGCGTAACGAGTGTTGCAATTTCAAAGCAGGCGCGAGCCTGGACAAAACGAGTGTTGAGAAGTTGCAATTAGTACAGAGAGGTAGTGAGGAAGCACGTTGGAGGGCAGCAGCAGCAGCAGCAGAAATAGGACCTGGCACAAGGCGTCTCGGCTTTAGGGGTGGGCTCATGGTTGGGATCGGGGCTTCTGGCTGTTGCGTCGATTGGCTCCCCATCCGCATTCCAATGGATGCATCCTTGCAGGCTTGCACCCACCGCCACCGGGTTCGACCAAGCATATGACCATGCGAGCTTCGGCAGGCTTAGCTGATCGCTCCGTGTCTGTTACATTTGTGGAGCAGCTCCCACCCTGAAACAGGCGCTGCTGCTTTGGAGGCGCAAATCGACAGCGATCCAAATAAGAACGGTGGGCTGGTGACCCACCCGCGCCTTGAAAAGCCTGAGTCCTGTCCCAACAACCTTTACCCATCGCTACCAAGCAGCCCCGTATGCACACACTACCCCTGCCGCGCCCCCGGACGCCCCAATCTCTCGCGACAATCCTGCGGCCAGCATTACGCAACGCAGGCGCGAGGATCGACGTCATTCAATCAGCGAAGACGCACAGGCACAGGCACAGGCACAGGCACAGGGACAGCACAGGCACAGTTACGAGAGGCAGGCAATGCACGAGGTTAGCATCCATGAATTACGTAGATGTGCAACTCTGTGTTTATATACAAGCGACGCTGCAACGCAGCTCTATTAGCATTAGGAAAGGAGATAATACTTGTGTTTTCAGTCATCCGTCATTCGCATCCGTCATTCGCATCCGTCATTCGCATCCGTGAGAGTGCTGGGGTAACGCGTACGGCCGAAGCAAGCACTTGATCGTAACCAAGACTTCTAGGCGCCAATGCGCTTGGCTAGCCAGTGGGGCGTGTCGAACATCCATCCATTCATCCAACTCAGTTGTTGTTGTTGTTGGCCCTTGTGCCAAAATACCCACCGAGAACCGCAGCGAGAATGGCAATAATAAGAACAACGACGCCGAGCGTCCACCACTTGAGCTTGCGTGCGCGGCGTGCCGATTTGATGCCTTGGTCGAGCTGTTGGTTGGCCGCCGTCGTATCCTTTTGCACCACGTCGGTCTTTATCTCATTCTGCATGACGGGCTCCTCTTGAGCCACGACTTCCTCGTTGAGCTGTTGGAAGAGTTGGGCAAGCTCAATCAGCGTCTTTTCGATGCGCTGGATATCGTTGTGACGCGCGCGCACAGCACCGAGTACACTGTTGGCCTGTCCGCTGCGGTTGGTCTTGAGCTAGAGAGGGATTAGCGATACTACTGAGCCACCGTGCAATGAAACACTTACAGCTTGCTGGAATATTCCTTCGTCACCCCAGTCGGCGTTGGCGGCTTCTTGTACCTCTTGCTCAGTCGCCTCTGGGTTGACGATGCGGTATTGTCGCGCAATCGCATCGCGGTAACGCTTGGAATAGTCTGCCTCTTCCTTTTGGAAGTCCTCTAGCTGACTTCTGAAAGTGCGCTTGAGCGACGCAACCTGCGTTCTCTTGGACGAGTTCTGGGGCTCGCGCGCTGCATCCTTCTCGAGGAATTTGATTTCGTCCTTGATCGACGTGTTCCTGATCTGAGTTTCCGAGACGATGCTTTCTAAATGGGCCGACGAGCGGTTGTCAGGCGATGAAAGCATGCGCTGGTGGATGTTCGCAATCTCGGCGATGTTCGCTGAGAGCTGGTTGATTCTGCTCTTTGTGCCATCGATGCGCGCGAGGAAGTCATGCTGGCTCAAAGGCTGCGCACCTGGCTGCTGCGGCGGCTGCTGCGGCTGCGAATACTGTGATGCTTGCGAGTACTGCGAATTCTCGTGCTGGAGTGGCGCCGCATTGAGCTGCTGGTCCTGTGAACGTCAGTACGGCCGTAGATCCAAATGAGCGAGCAACTGACATTCCCGCCGCCATAAGGGTTCGATGCTCCATAGCCGCCTTGCGCTGTGTGGCCGCCATAGGGATTCGACTGTCCATAGCCGGATTCCGCCTGGCCGGCATCCCCATATGGGTTGCCGCGGTATTGGTCGTACCCGCCGTAGGACATTGCGCTCGTGGGTTGGGAGGAGAGGTGGTCTGGAAGTGCCTAGCCTATGTATGCGCCGCGGAAGCAACGGAAACCTGCGCTGACCGACGGTACTTAGTGACAAATGTCCGTCACAAAGTCGTGCAATGGATTGTGTGCAGAGGAATTAAAGCAGTGCCTAGCTACCAAACCCGGTGCACCAAGCTGTTGGGAAAAGGCAGGTTCAAGAGCTTGGATAGCACCATAGTTTGCCTTGCCTGCCTAGCTCACCCAGCCGCAGTATTTCGTCACGAACCCGTGGACCGAGGCGCAGCACGTGAGGGGTGGGGTTTGATTACCGGTCATGGTTAGCGTTGCGATATCTTACACCTCACGTGATGTGATCTTTTCTGATGTCCTGGAGCATGTCTTAGACACACACACTCTGACGGCTTTGGCTTGTAATTTACGCTAGGACTGTATCTCATTGACCACTCTCCCTTGCCTTCTCCGGATTCCGCAGCATATTCTCGTTCCATCTCGCATCCTCACTCTCCTTTACTGGCGCCCATCCAAGCTGTATTTGCATAACTTTCTGATCCCAGTCCTTCGTGAAGCTTCTCACTTTCCCATCCTCGACCTCGAAAATAGCAGCTGCCCACCTGCTTTACAGTCAACCCATCTCACTCGAGACATCTTGGACCATGTACTCACCACCTAGCCTTCTTCGGTGGGTTTGATTTTTCGATGCCTTTATAAGCCTCTCCACAATGCGACCCACTCGCTGTGTATCTGAGCAACACATGCGTCCCCTTTGCCCATGCCTGGTCAAACTGTTCAATCTTCAAATCGCTCACACTTTTCATCACCACTGAGTGGCTCTGTGCGTAATCCATTGGAGTCTTGCATCCGGGAAACGTAGACGGAGACCAGAACCAGGAGTCTTCGTGGCAGATATGCCGTACCGAGTCGGCGCCCGTATTTTTGGTGGGCGAATAGGCAATAGACATATATTCCTTGGCCACGTTGATGTTTGCCTGGTCACACTTGTCAATTTACAGCTCCTGGGAATCAACATTGGTAGGGAATCAAGCGGATACCTGTTCTTCGGATGTCTGTTCAGTGGACATGATCACAGGAGGATAGTTGGAGCTAGTCATAATTCACGATGGTAGTTGCAGATGTATCAAGGAGATGAAAAGGAATCTAGATAGACGCGGCTAGCACGGTTAGGTAGGATGTGACCGACTGGAATTCGAATGTGTCGTCTTCAAGAAGAGAGCAAAGTATAGAGGTTGCTCATGAGGTCGCCATGACATCAACCAGTTCGAACATGACTGACCTTTGTAGCCTAGCGTATCTGGGTACGAAGGAGGGATCTTTACAGTGGTCATGTCATCATCACGAGGACATTGTTTGAACGATTTCAAAAATTTGGATGCTATCAAATATCTCGTGCCACACAGAAATCAGATTGCAATTAAACTGTGTCCTACGAATAAGTAGAGACAGTAGTTGATACTTGTCCATAACATACGCAGCAATTCCTTTAAAATCCTGGACTGGAAATCTAACTCCGTTTGGATATCAGTCCTGCATACACAAAACCCTCCCATCTTGATAATCATGGTGAAAACGACTGACATGAAACGCTGAACGCAAACAACCAAATCTGGGACAAACAAGAAAATGAAATGATACAAATAGTACATGCTAATAATAGCTTCCGCTCCGTTCGCGGGGTACTGCCACCCAGCCAGAACCAGGCTTAGTCCTCAATGGCATTTTCATGCTCATTTGCCATCTTGCTGTTGTGGAACTCACTTGAAGAACCAGCGTTCTTAATTGCCGCGATCTGTGTGTCCCGAAATCTGGCAAATTCCTCAGGACTGTCCTGCTCTAATCTTTTTAGCTCCTCTGCATTCTCTACTATTCGATTGAACGCCTTCTCCCATCCAGCACCTTCTGTCATGTCTCTGATTTCGTCGCCGCTGTATGTAGCAAAGTGATTTCTCAATGCTTGAATGTGCGGCGGGAGGTCAAGATCATTCATGGTACCAGACATGCCAGCTTGCTCGGATTGGGAAGAGCTGGGACGTGACGGATTGATGAATTCCGTGCGAATACGGTGCCCAAGCCGATGGAGGCGACCCTCTTCCAATGTCTGGGCGCGCGATGCGAGGTTCACATCCGAATTGTGACGGGAGCGTAAGGCTTTGGGTTCATCTTCATCCGAATCTTGGATCGCAACGTCGGTGACGCTTGTTGCCAGTGTGGGTACCGTGGATAGAGGTGGCGAAGAGCTGGGTATGGAGCTGTTCGTTGATGCCGCATCTGAAGACTGCAGGCGGGTCTCAGGATACTCGTCTTCGAAGCGCTTGATCATGCCTTGCAGAGTCTGATCCAAGAAGATAAGTCGGCCTAGCGCAACTAGAGTCAGTATATAGTCATAACAGAGCATGAACAACTTACGATAGGGTATATCATTGCCTGCCTTGGCCTCTCTAGCCAGTGCCAATTGCAATCTCTGTCTGATGTTCCTTGCGTTTTCCAACAAGTTCTTTGACATAATTTTAGCTCTATGTGTCTCTTCGAAATATTCAGGGCGGCTGCTCCTGGGCGTCCCTGTTCCAGGAGTGCCCGTAAGCGATGTTCTACGTAAATCAGATTCCTTTTGTCGCAGGCAATAACTTAAAGCTTTTGCAACACCCGTGCCACCAACAATGTAGTCCTCATCAGGAGCAGCATCGTTGTCCGGAGAAGCTGTACTGGCACTATCCTCGTGACCAACAAGATGTTGTAGTACATCAGGCAAGACGGCATCTCGTGATGCATTTTGAAGCTCCGGAACGCCCTCGATGTTCTGCATATTACGCAGGCAATAAGCAATAACCTGTTTAGCCAAAGCCTTAACCACCTCGTTGCTCTCAGGGCCCGGTACATCCACGCCCAAGAAAACGATAGTCTGTGAGACTTTGGTGGCCAATGTCAACGATGCGTATACTGCTGCAGCTTCTTCTTGTTCCTCCTCAGTGGTGGCCGCTGCTAACGCTGAGATTTTGGGGTTCCCTTGAATGTCAACATGAGCGATGACTGGACATTCTGGAAGGACTTCCGCAATGCCAATGACATCGGCTTGTGATAGTGAAACATCTGCCAAATGTATCCGTTTGAGCTTCTTGAATTGAGGCATGTACTTCCGCAATAGGCAGAGCGACAATGAATTTGAGAAGAGATCCCGGTTATGGGAAAGGTCAAGGAAGATAAAGTTCGGCAAGTTACCCAGGGCTGGGAACAATACCCGGAGTGATTCGGGTGTCAAATCACAGTCGGCGACGCTGAGTGCCCATAACGGACAGTCCCGTGTAAAACATTCTGCAAGCCGTGGCACGAAGTCGCGAAGCGAGTTCCCGCCCAGATCAAGCCCCTGGCACACGCCAGACTTGATGAAATGTAGAATGTGACCAAGCCCCTCTTCGTCAATGTTGTTTCCAGCAAGGCCCAATCTCTGAACACCGCTGACAATAGAACCGTCTACGATCTTTCGGATACTCGCTGATGATAATCCGCACTCAGATAGAAGAAGTTCCTCAAGCTTCGACCCGCCTAACCGCTCTGAAATGGCTTTAGACATAGTTTCGGCCACATCTCTGGAAATTGACTTTTTCTCGTTCAATGCCCCCGAAGGATCATTCGATGCCTGTGAGGTGTGCTGTGATGGAGTGAAAGGGAACGGCACCATAGATATATCGAGCGCCATTAGCGATTTACACATGTAGATGAAAAGAGCAATATGTCTCCAGCCTTCTGCACTGATTTTGGGGTTGTTCTTGAGGACCAATTTCTTTACGGCACCAGAGCGTTCCTGTACTTTCTCGTCCTTTGCATGCCCAGGGGTCGATCTTCTCCTTTTGCCGGCTTCGGGAACTTTAGCTGCAAGCAACCCAGCAAGTATGACTCGTATCTTCTCGTCGTTGAGGTCGGCATCTTCCAGAAAGAGCTTCTTTACTGGTACTACGGCCAACCAATCGGATAGAGTGACTACATCAGCGAATTGCAGTCTGGAACCAGTCAAATCCAAAGACGTTACAGTCCCAGGCGCCGATAGCGCAGTGGTGGTCGGATTGGATAACTGATCGCTGATCCTCTTCAGAATGGGTGTTTCTCGTAATTGACAGCATCTACGGTATATACGCAAAGGGTCCGTGGTGGGCCGGTCTTGATGCTTGGATACTGGTATGTTGGGCGTACCGGTAGACCCATCAGCACTAACATCGTCGTCATCGTCCCTGGTTAATTCGAGTGGTATTGAGCCATTCTCTTCAGCCTTCCTACGCTTCTTTTCTTTTCGTTCCTTGCGCTCTGCTTCGGAGCGTTTCTTCTTCTCTTTCTTCTTGCTTTGCTCTGGTTTCTGACCTTCGAGGACGGTGCCCTCTGGATTGGGAGCCACTTCGGTTCCCACGACTTCCTGTGATGAACAGACGTTGACGGCACCCTCCTTCTCCTTGGTTTCGGCGACCGACTCAGGATGCTTCAACGCTTCTCCTTCGCCCCGTTCTTTCAACTTTTTATCCTTTCGCTTTT
Source organism: Pseudopithomyces maydicus (assembly GCA_026873275.1). NCBI lineage: Eukaryota > Fungi > Ascomycota > Dothideomycetes > Pleosporales > Didymosphaeriaceae > Pseudopithomyces > Pseudopithomyces maydicus. The sequence continues at coordinate 590,826 of JANTUC010000003.1, read as the reverse complement.
GCTTCCGTTCTTCCTCATCGATATCGTCCTTGTATTTTGGTCCACTTGCAATTTCAACGTCGACACAGAATGCGACACGACGCAATTTGTTCTGGTCGAGTTCTGGTACCAGACACCTGTCTCGATTCGGGTCGATATTCATGACTTTCCTAGGGCAAACACCGCCATTAGGCACAGTCTTCCCAGAGGATGCCCCTACTTGTGATCCGGAAGAAAGCCTCCGCAGGGCATTTGATATGAACGAGCCCTTCGGTTGCTGTGGGACGTAAGGCTCAAAGCCATTGTGGTGATTGCCATTGGCGGCGGCTTGTATGCCGTTCAGCGCACCGTTGGCAGCTGAGACGGTGCCGTTCGTGCCATTTGGGCTTGCCGGGGAGCCCTGGGCTTGAACCTGAGTCGTCGCCGCGGGCGAGTTCTGCGACGAGAATTTGGAGCTGATGCTGGAAATCCACGAGTTCTTGCGCGATCCTGGCTTGGAATCGGGTGGCGTCACGCTTCCGGGTTGCTTCTCGGAGCTGGAGCGGCTCAGCAGTGTCGGGCGTTTCGCAGGGATCTTTTGTGCAGGTGTCGGCGTGCTTGGAGCGGGCGACGGTGTCGATGGTTGCTGGACTGGTGTCACGACCGAGTCCGGGCTCTTGTGTTCGTCATGGGTGCCGTTGTGTGGGAGGCCACCATGCGACGATGTCCTAGGGCGGGCATCCTTGGTGAGCCCCGGGGACGAAGGCGCGCACTGGCGATGGTGATGATCTAAAGCGCCCACAGAGTCAGCCAGGGACTTGAGCATGATGCGCGCAGCCGAAAACAGTGGAGCCGCCTTCCTCCGCTCACCTCGCGTAGGGTGGTGCAGCCACGAGACATCAACGCCGTGGACGTCCTCCATCGAAGGCGGCGGTGATGCGTGCGTGTCTGGATATGCTATCTCTGGCGGTATATGAGGGCCGCCATCGGCCGCAGTAGTGAAGGGTGACCGTTCGGAGGAAATGTCAGCGGGGCTCGTTGGTAGAAGTTAGCCGAATAGATGGGGAGTTCCCGGAAGTAAGTGCAGCAGCAAAGGATGGCTTCAGCCCACGCAGATTTGCCGTCGGCTGACTAGTATGTTACTGAACAATGTAAGCCGCGAAAAAACAAGCTACCACGGCTCAGGCTGCCAACGCTGGGTGGACGAAGAGATGTCTCTGCATGTCATATCTGGCGAGCACCGGACCCTGGGGATGACGAAAGAGTCCGATGTGGAGACAGACAGTCCGGCTCCTCAGTGGTCCCGCTCCCGGCATCACGACGCCCACATACGCTTGGAACTTCGATACAGCTAAGGATTTTGGCCCCGCTGTTCTGAGTTCCGAACATCTGTTTTTCAGAGCTCGTCATCCTTGCGGCACAGCTCAACTTGTTGTCACTTATTTGCTGGTCCCTCAGTCATCGCGCTGGCGGGTAAACGAATTACAAATGTGGATTATGCAGCACACTATATAGGGCCGACTGTCCAGCAACCTGCCCCGAACGTGCTCGTTCGATCTAGACTGCTGAATACACACTGTAGCGTGCTGTGGCGTTGGCACCTGCATCGTCCAGTATGGGGACACCAAAATCTCGGATCACGTGTCGTCTCGCTTGCATGAGCCAATCACAGAAATACAAAGCGTAGGCAAAAACGACTTGAAAGGGGGTATCATGAATCGTTCTTAGTTGCATCTAGTTCATTCAAGGCTGCTTAGGTGTCCTGGCAGGTACAGTCCCCATTTCCCTATGCATTCCCAGACGCCGGTTAACCTGCTTTTGTCATGAAGTGAAGAGAGAACACGAAGGAGCACCAGCTTAAGCAGTGAGCTCCTTGATCTTCTCCTGGACGCGCTTCTCCTTCTCGGCCTTGGTGAGCTTGGATGTCCTGTACTTGAGGGACTCCTTCTTCCACTCCTCCTTGGTCTTCTTGGGGCCAGCGCCCTCCTCCTTCTTCCAGGGGTCCTCGCGGATCTGCTTGTGAGCATCCTGGTAGAGCTCCTCAAGACCGTCGGCCTCGATGTCATCGTCGATGTAGCCGCTGAACTGGGACTTGTAGCGCTCCTCGTCGTCATCGGCAAGGGTCTCCATGTACTCAGCGACGTGGCCGGCGAAGATGTACTTGCGGAGGGTCTCGGCATCGAGCTCCTTGGACTCGATGTCGTAACCGGGGAAGCGGTTCTCCGAGTGGGGAACGAAGAGACCACCGTCCGAAGCACCCTTCATGGCACCGAAGACACGGGCACCGGTGGAGGTACGGGTGAGACCGACGTCCAAGAAGACCTTGAACGGGCGGCGCTCCTCGCCATCAACCTCAGCGGCCTCGGTGAGAGAGAACTCGCCGTCAGCCTCCTCAACACCCTCGAAAGCCTCGTCAAGCTCGAGCTTCTTCAGGGTGCGGCGGGCAAGCAGAAGACCAGTGGCATAGGCGGCGGACCAGTTGGTGAGACCGTGCTAGAGATACTTAGCGCTGGAACGTGATGATTGGGAGCGGGTGTACACACAGTGATGCCGTAGGGCTTGAGCTCGTGGGCGTACGCAGCCATGAAGACCTTGTCACCGCCGATCTCAGAGGTGACGATCTGAGCAACGATGTCGCGGTTGGTGAAGCGGACGACGAGGCGGTACTTGGGCGCATTGTACTTGTTCTTGGCCTGGGTGGTCAAGCGCTTGCGGGCATAGTAATCGGTCTTGCCCTGGCGGCGGCGCTTGTACTTGACTTGGTACCGCCTTGGAAAACGTTAGAAGTCGTAGGGAGGGCAAAAGAACGAAGGGCTTACGAGAAGTACGCGTCGTTCTTGACGAGCTTGGACTATTCCTCAGAGTCAGCAATTGACGCTTCAAACCCAAATCGAAGCAGCTTGCAAAGACTCTCCACACATCGTCAGTGCGAACAACCTGCGCGAAGGCATAGTTGTCGCACAATGGTCAGAGTGAGCACATGGCAAATCTGAAGAAGTGCCAGCGCATAAAACAAAGGTTAACTTACGAAAGGCATCTTGACGTCTGGACCTCGAGATGTTGTCGTTGGCTGGTGTTGAGGCAAAAGTTCGAGCGCGAGATAACAGTGTGCGGTCGCCAAGAAATCTTAAGCGAGTTTGGTGTTGAATACGGGGGATTAAGGTGGGTGACCACAACGTCTTCCGATTTGTATTGTGACGTCTTCCCGTATTTTGGAACTTTCAAGTACTGCATATCCACTGCAATGCAGTGTCTTTCTGTAACGTGCATCTCATAATCGTTTATGGATCAATTATTGAAAATCTATAAAACCGCGAGCGCGTGGGACACACTTTGGCAAAGTCGATGCGTTCATTTGCAGATGAATGCGGTCTTATATAAAGCTCCTATATGACGCTGATCGAATATCTATGAAAATAGCTCTCTTGTCAATATGTGAATCTGGGGAGCATCTGCACTTCCCCATGAAGCTGTGCGCACGGACCATTGTAGACGTAGCTCCACAGCCCCTCTACGACGCTCCTGCTCACGATCCCGCATAACATCTACCTACGACTCCACACTACGACATTCCTTCCTAGCTCTTGACATATCTTGGGCAGGATGGCGGAGGTTCCTATCGGTATAGTGAACTGCGTGTGCATCGGCACGAGCTTTGCTGACACTGCCTAGTCCTCGACGGCGGAACCGGCTTCCTCAAGGCAGGCTATGCGGGGCAGGTTCGTTTGCCCTCCAGAGGCCATTCTCAATTTGTATTTGACTGGAGCTTTACAGAATTTCCCCGATCACCAGTACCCTTCAATAGTCGGCCGACCAATCCTACGTTCCGAGGAGCGAGATGGAGACATTGTGGTTAAGGACATAATGTGCGGAGATGAAGCAGCAGCAGCTCGTTCCATGCTTCAGATTACATACCCTGTACGTTGCTATCCTAAGGTCGTCGAGGACGCCTCAACTGTGAGACTACGCTAATGTCGTTTCACCGTCATTAGATGGAGAATGGTATCGTGAAGCGCTGGGACGACATGCAACATCTTTGGGATTACACCTTTTTCGAGAAGATGCGCATAGATCCGACGGGCCGCAAGATTCTCCTTACAGAGCCACCGATGAACCCTCTCAAGAATCGCGAACAAATGTGCGAGGTCATGTTCGAGCGCTACGACTTTGGAGGGGTGTACGTGGCTATACAGGCTGTGCTGGCGTTATACGCGCAAGGACTTTCCTCGGGAGTCGTAGTGGACTCGGGCGATGGTGTCACACATATCGTGCCAGTCTACGAAAGTACCGTTCTCAATCATTTGACGCGGCGGCTGGACGTAGCTGGTCGGGACGTCACTCGCAACCTGATTGCTCTGCTATTGAGAAGAGGTTACGCTCTCAACCGAACCGCTGATTTTGAGACCGTACGGCAAATAAAGGAGAAGCTTTGCTACGTCTCGTATGATTTGGAACTGGACCAGCGTCTGAGTGAGGATACAACTGTCCTGGTGGAATCCTATACACTGCCTGATGGTCGCGTCATCCGAGTTGGCAGCGAGCGTTTCGAAGCTCCCGAGTGTCTGTTCCAGCCACACCTGGTCGATGTTGAGCAGCCTGGTATCGCTGAATTCCTCTTCAATACCATTCAATCCGCCGACGTCGATGTACGAAGCAGTCTGTATAAGGCAATCGTGCTCAGTGGAGGCAGCAGCATGTATCCCGGTCTACCCAGCCGTCTCGAGAAGGAACTCAAGCAGCTTTGGCTTACCAAGGTGTTGGGTGGAAACCCAGAGCGTTTGAACGTATGTATGCAATTTCTCACCTTGGCCTATCACTTACGAGACTTCTTTAGAAATTCAAGGTTCGCATTGAAGACCCTCCGAGACGCCGACACATGGTTTTCCTGGGCGGAGCAGTTCTCGCAAACATCGTGAGTCTCCTATCCCATAAGTTTCGGGATCACCAACTAACAATAAAGCAGATGGCAGACAAGCAGGATATGTGGATCTCAAAACAGGAGTGGGAGGAACAAGGCACTAGGGCATTGGAGAAACTTGGTGCGAGATGAGGTAGTGATCACCAACAGGGGGCGCTATCTTGCAGCAAGACTACTCAGTAAACCAACCAATACATACCACTACTGGACACAAGTCCAGCCTGCAATTCACAAGATTCGCCACTGCTTCTTCCGTGTGCTTCAGCCCACTTTGAATTGTGCGACTAGTTCTACCAAGGCTAACAGGCTCCATTCGTCTGGACAAACCTACCGGTCTGCGAAAAGCGATCTTCACTCGATCAGACGAGGCAAACATTAGGACTGTCAACGACGTGTGCTCTTTTAGTGATGGAGGCGTACCCGCGGCAGGGTGATGTGGCACAAACCAACTCTGACCATGCATGTTGATGATTGTTTGTACTCACGGAGTTCGTAGCATTGATGTAATATAGGCAGTATTTCGGATGATTGTAAGCAGAGAATTTTCTCTCGGGTGCATATGCATTCACACTTTCCTGTTCAATAACGTGTACCACACAGTCCCAAATTGCCGTGCATGAACCTGGACGGACGTGTCGGGCAACTGACTGCTCGTAAACAGCATCAACAGGAAGGAGGAGCTTTTCACTCGAGGTAGCGCGTGTCGCACAGATTGCAACAGCGGCTTGTAGTTTGAATTCTTCAGCAATAGGCCCGAGACGGAGGTGTTGTGTACCTAGCACATGCGGCTCCACAGCTTCGTTTAGGTACGATCGCCGTGGTGTTGGACATGATTGCTGCTCCGTGCGTCCGAGGAGGTCTGTTGCCAAATGCAACCCCAAGCATACGGGGTGCATGCCCAAATGACGGTTCGGCTACACTAAGGTAGGCATGCGATCGCACAATTTCCCACCGTGTCTCATGTGGGTGCGTGGCGTGAGCACGCATGCACGACGTGGTGTGTATGCAGAAATTTTCCAGGCGATATCAAAACCCCCACGGCGTCTGGTTGATTCCAAGGCTGTTCCACCTTGGGCAAGAGAGCCCTGGAGCCCTGGAGGTGCAAAGTGCACGTGATGACGGAGGCGCCCAGGTGCAGGTGCCCAGGTGTGGCACGGCGGAAAATTAATCACTGCAGTGCGCCGAGATGGGTGCGCAAAATCACGATCGCGATGGGCTGCCGACCTCGTGGCTGGGCGGGCGATGCCGCCGCATCCCGTGGTTTGCGCGCTGCCCAGGTGGGCAGCAGCGGGAGGCAGCGGGACGCCATGGGCGCCACACGGCTCGCATGGTTTCGGTAGCATACGTTCGCGCAGAGGGAGTCATGACAGGAGGTTTGGCAGTCGATGGCAATTCAGGGTGCGCATGTCAGGGCAAATTACGATTGTGGAGAGCGTCTTTAGCGCCCATATGGCACGTGAACCCTTTTCACCATCCGGCATTTCGGCTTCACGATGCGCTGCGTCATGGATGCTGGTGAACAACGAGCGAATGCAACGATACCTCGCTAGCGGCATCAGACCGTCCCCCATCCTGCTGGCCAAGGAAATGATAGATGACGATGCCCACAGCCGTCCTTATTCTGTGGGCGGTTAAGTACAGCGCGTCTCCTCTTGCCATTGCTGTCCATCAAATTGTGCTCCACAAAACCCAACTCTGACATCGCTCCCGTCGTGCCTGCACCTAGCGCTCCCCTCTGTTGCTTTTTGCTGCAGGGAACCGCCGCCCTCTTATTGCGCAATACACGTCAGCCGCCGTCTAAGCAGCCTCCTCGATAGCGACAGATATCTATTGCCTTCTCAGGACCGCAGTGCTGGGCTCATACTTCCCGCGGCCCATACAACAACAGGGTCCACCTTATCTTCTATACCGGATCGGTCGTGGGACGGCGGCACTCCAAGCGGAAGATCGACTGTTTCTGTGCCTCTTCAGTCAAGCTGCGCCCCGAGAGCCGTCCTCCAAGAATTGAGCATTCCTGAACCCTCTCGCTGCCAATATATTAGTGGCGCCTGGCTCCCGCTTCTTATCGCCTTCCAGTACCGGTAGTCGACTTTGCTGCAAAGAGCTCTGCAAAGCACTGCAAATCACTGCAAACGCTCCTGATTTCGACTCTGCTGAAACCGACCCACCCGCCAGACGTCATAGTATACAGCGTCCGCCTAACTTTATCCTGCTGCCCGGCAACTTTCACGACCACAATCACGCCGTGGTGTTATTTAGTGTGTAGCCCAAAGATATAGATATTAGAGGCCCGAATGTTCTAACAATTTCAACAGTTCACTACATGTCATCTCGACCAGACCGTAGCATGCCCAACTCGCCACTCTCACCCAGGATGGACTCTCTCAACATTCCTTCCCAGGCTCGCCGTCGACCCCCTCTTTCCCATGTAAGGCAATCTTCAGGCACTGCAGCCAGCCTCCGTCTGCCTTCACTGCCACGCTTCCACCCCGCCAACTTTGCGTCCTCGCAGAGCTCCAGCTTGGCGGCAACACCGCCCACGAACCCCAACTCTCCTCAGCCTCCTCTTTCGCCACGAGCCCACCAGAGGCAGTACTCGGAGGTCCAGCGTCAGATGTACATGTACCAGCAACAGCTCATGGCCAACGCAGCGCGCCAGGCTCGAGGCGCCTCAAAGCCAACAAGCCCAAAGCTCGCCCCCCTCGATAGCCCTGGCCCTGTCACTCCCATGGAGCTTGAAGGTGCTGAGGGCTACCTTACTGCCGGCATGAAACATAGTGATGCAGCTGCTCATGTGGAAAAGCTCATACGGGAGGAAGCATCTCGTCGTGGCGAGATGTCACCTGGACGAGCCACCGCAGTGGGGGGTCGATGACTCGCCGACTCTCAACCTAAAAGTCCATGCTCTCATCAACACACAAACAAAAAGGCTGTTTCGAAGGAACATGGCCAGAACCGCCGATAGCACATCATTTCACGCAGACATTCCCCACCGGCGTTATTGGTTTCACGGAAAGCATCACAGGCGTTCTACATTTCCGATGCACATTGGAGTCCGGCCGGTTTCTTGCACCAAAGTTGCATTTCTTCCCGCATCAGTCACACTTATCTCAGTTACAACCCGAGCATTGCACGTGGAGTGGATTGCACAAAGAGCATTGTGTCTAGTCTGCATAGCGCTTCGAGCTCATTTCTCCTGCTTTCACAACGAGTTCTGCAGAGAAGGGTAATTTCCTATCTTGTCTTTCGTTCTTTTTGCCACCACCCAAGAGCTGGACGTGTGGCTTTTGACAATCGCTCTCCCCTTCTGCTTTGATACCACATGTCTTACTCCATTTTCCCTTGTGCTTACAACGGGGCTGTTCAGCACTTTGCCATAGGGGCAAAGCGGGGCAGATGACCTCCCCCAGGGGCTTTTAGTTGGTCTCTGTCCAATACAATAGAATATATGTCTCAAAACCAAGCAAAATCTCCATGCTATTGATCGGGTCTCGTGTGGGTAAAGGTGGCTTTGTGACTGCTGAGGTTACTTGAACGGCCATGCCTTCCTAATCCATACGCAGCGGTGCTACTTGGCTGCCGAGTGATCCGTCACCGCTGCCAGGCCCCGGATCCTAACACTTTCCTCACCCTCACCGACGATCTACGCAGGCGCTTGCATTCACCCAACCGCAACCGCCAACCCTGTCGATGCCATCCCAGTAGCCAAACGCATCGGTGCGTGAGCTTGGCGCCAACAGCGCAAGATCAACACCTCGTGTTACCCACACCAGAAGCGCGCCAAGCCCGCGAAGTGCTCCCTCGTGCCCCGCTTTCCTCCTACGCCGTGATCTTCACTACAACACCAAGCTCTCTGCACCCGCCAATGCATCTCCATGGGCGTACGGCGCGAAGGAAAGGCGCTTGCTAACATGCTTCAAGCCCCAATTTCCCAGTGTCTCTAGCGCGGCGCACATAGCATGCTCTTACGTCGTTGTGCAGCACGCCTCTCCCGCTAGTTTGCTGCATGTGCGGTGCATGTCCGTACTATTTCCGCGCCACTGTCACTTTTCCAGGTCCGATGGGAATGGTTGGGATAAGAGAGTATCAGAGCGTGCTGGATGATGTAATTCAGGTGGCATGGTGGTCCCATCAACTGCTGCTATATTTGCGACGAGAATGGAGGCATAGCTGAAGATCGGACCTGCTGAGAGCTTCTGTTGGACCGGTGTCAACGTTGGATGGAGGCCCTGGTCTTACGCGGAGCGGACTATGCTAATATAGGTGTAGTATGACGCTATCCACACTGCGCCGCGACATTCCATCGAGTATCTATCCATGTACCTTCGCTATGCTCCTTCGCGATGCAGGGCGTTTCGGGAACCGGGTCCCTGAATTTCGTGATGATGTAGGGCTGACAGCATGTCAGATCCTTTGCACTGTCAGAGCGAAAAATAGCTGGATCGTAACGAGCTCTCATCTCACCACTGAGTCCTTGGCCACAGCTACTGTACAAAGAGGAACATGCCGTCGTTGTACGGCGTCTCCACAATTTGTTCCCAGCAAGATTTGTAGATGCATTATCCGCTCCAATCCGTCACCGCTTTGTCCTCCACAACCAAGGCCGCTAAACCAGCAGCGTCCGCACAACGGCTTACCGACAGTTGGGTTGCAATCTCCAACAGGGTCTGACGTCTATGGGGCCCTAGATCTACACTGCCTGCAGAAAAAAGAAAGCAACGTCAGAACGAACATCGCTTCACATGTCAGGGCCTGATTTGTCCATGAGAATGATATTCATCATCCGCTTACTGTTTCAGACGGTGATGGGCAGCAGATACGAGGATATCGCCCTGCTTGATTTGCTAGTCTTTCGGAATAAAACCACGCGCCATCGGCGGCAATACGCGAAATCAAGAATCCATCAGCATGGCTTCTCCGTGGCACGGAAGACTCGAAGAACAATAAGATGGGCACGGCCGACGGGAGATGTCCCTACCAGTCGCATCCTGCCAACAAAGCAGGAGCCATGATGCTGTGCCGTGCAGTGCTCCCCTCTCCAAATATCATGATCACCACGCCCATCAATCAGCGTAATGCGCACATTAGGACAGAGACATACGACTTTCCTAGATGATCTTTGATCTACAGCTATACAGCGGAAAACGTACATATCACTGCCAGCAAGGATACCCCACCGAGTCAAGATGGTTGCGCCCCTCTATGTTATGAATCAACCATGGTCTGACCAGGCCGATCGGAACGAAAAGTTGAGTAATAAACGAACCCAAAAGGCTCGGCTGTTTAGACGCAAAATGCACACAACGAGCACGCGAAGTACGCTACCATGCTCGAAGTGACATCGTTGGCCACGCTATAGACGCTGGTAGCACATTTAGCCGACTTATGTACGAGGCTGGTACGAGCCAGTGCTCGTAGGTCGCGGATAGCTCGTACCAGCCTCGTGAGTTGTGGGAAGCTCGCATGTGCTAAGCGGTAATAGTCTGTCGTGGGAGTGACATTGAAGTGGCTAACGATACGTACTATATTCGTGACAACGGTGAGTCCGATGTCACTGGCCGGCAATGGCCCTTGCTCTTGGTAAATCTTCATGTCGAAAAATATCGGCGTTCATACCTGCAAATAGTAAGTACTCTTCGCTGGAAAAAGCATAATTCATGACGTCGTCGCAACAGTTCAGATTCTGTGTGAGTGGAGTTGATATTGCATGGTATGCAATATCCCAACATTCTTCAAGCCGTGGTCCCTCTCAATTCTATCATGCAAAAAAACTGATGTGATTTCAAGATAATGATCAAGTCTATATACGCAGACAAGTGTACTTAATTTCCAAATATGAACAACTACTGATGCTCCAAGTGGAGTTCTCTCACTGATGATAGCTAAATTTGCAGCATCTTTCGTCTCGGGTTTCATTGCTATGGGTATTCCTTGAAAGAGACAAAACGAAAACATCGCTCCAAGAGGAAGAAGTCAGTTGCTATTAGGCTATCAAAGGGCAAGTGATCTCAGCAAGCTTACCAGTAGCGGCAAAAATTCAACAGGTCAAGAAAGGAACCTGCTTTGAGATGTGGGTGCCACTTTTATTCGATACGTCACACGAGTTAATCTCCTCACGTCGAACTACAGCACCACTCCACCTTCCTCTTTTCAATATCACCGAGTTTTGTGATGTCAACTAGTTCCATACGTAGATACCCATCGCTCCGTGCGTGAACGCTCACCCTTCGGCAAGCCATTACGATCCTGTTGATCTTCGGGGATTTCTGGCATGCAGGGCACAGTTAAGATTTTATCCGAAGGCCATAGCTCAAGGGTTTTGCGAAGTGTCCGTCAAACCAGCGTGCAAATCTTCCCGCGGAGCATGTTAGTTAGACATTGACAAGTTCGCGAAAGGACCTCCTTGCGACGAACATTCAGCGTGCGCGCTGAACGGCAGCCGAAACTGGCCGATGCACATCCAGGAGGTGGACATGTCGAGTTGGGTTATCGGCAAGAGCACTTGATAGACAAGACTATTAGTCACGACTGTATTTAGCGAAGGAATTCCCCAGTACTATGTTTTGGTGCTTCAGTCCACATGGCGGATCCCTTCTTGGTGTTCCGCTCGCCCTGCATGTAGACTCCTCCCAACACACAACGTCCGCGGAGAGCTATGCCCAAAATCGCCTGGTTGCCTTTGACAAATCACCAGAGGGGATCCGTCGCCGTCATTTTCCCTCTGGTCCGCGCGACCCTCGACACCCTCGTATGATCTGCTTAGAACCAGCACAAACGTCGTGGAGCAGCTAATTTGGCGGCGGGATATCTTTCACCATTCAGCACCCTGTTGCCTGGGAAGGATGTTCAGCCGAGGCTGATCAACGGCCGGAATAGATCCGTGATCGTCTCGAAGCTGAATGGCTGGCATTTCGTCCCGCTGGACGAACTGAGGTGTTTACCAAATGGGCTAGTCACGCGGCAAGTCCACGTTGTGCTAAGCGATCACTGCAAATCGCTGCTGGAGAGCGGATTGAGGCGAGCACATGCATGCGTATCACAATGCTCGAGTTTGTGAAGCGAGCATGGCTTTATGTATTGTAGATCTATCTTTCGTATTAGACGCAAGGTCGCCGGCTTGTTTTGACAGCCACCGAGCGAATCATTACGTTGGTCAGACAGCCTTTCTTATCGTTGCACGTACCAGCCTATAAGTCACAGACGCACTGTTCTGATGCCGAAGTAATGCCACCATAGTTTTTATGAATGAATTGAAGGTCGTTCCCATTGGTATGCTACACATTATTCTTTTGTTCCTCGAACGACCCAGAGTGGATCCATATGTTGCAGTCGTAGAAAGCCTAAAATGCCTTTTCCTTGGGTCGCACTACCTTGCTCGTCTCTTGCGCTCAAGTCAATAATTTCGATATCTTTCCAGCCGGCGAAATGCAAATAGTCTACGGCTGATTAATGCACAGCCTTCAGGGAATTCAATCAGCTACATACCTCCAACAAGCTGTAATCGTTCGTCCGTGTCAAGTTCGAGCCAGATTTTCACTGCCTTGGTAGGAAAGCAGCGATTACTGATGATAAGATGGACTTTACCGTCCCGATTCATGCATTCTCTCAAACTGCTAAGAACCTCAACCGGTTTGTTCAAATAATCAATGCTAACCGTACACGTTGCTGTGTCAAAACGTAGCAATTCTCCACTCTCATCTTTCGGGAATTGTGCGCGAATATCAGGATTCTTGTTCAAATCCAAAACCAATGCGCGCCCCGGGTGACTTTTGAATAGCTGGTTTTTTTCCAGTTCTGGTTTGTTCATGCCTATGCCGTACACCTTAAGCTCTTCATTTTGTACCGCAGACACGCGATCATCGGGATACCAAGAATGCCACGAGGTACAGAAATCAAGGACACGGCCTTTTCGAGGGATTACAGTGTCGAAATATGTGGTCAGGCGTGCGATAGCCCCGTCGTCAATATGCGCGACGTAGCGTGGTTGGTCATAAAAGTTATCGTCGTCCCTCTCATCAGACCGCGAGAAGTCGTCCTCGGTATATGGCCATGACTTGTGTCGCGGAATGTGCTTGCGTATCGGCGCTTGGGATATGTAATCTGCACTGTTCGTGTTGGTATGTGAAAGCATGGCCGCAGCAGTTGTGGATGTGAATGTGCGTGTTAATGTTAGGACGCGAGCACAGGTAATTTTGTGGAAAATCATTGGAAACAAACTTCAAGTGATATCATGAGGAATGACGGATGTAATTGATAGACTATTAAGATGAGATGCTGATGTGTAGAAGTGATGATGTCATAACTAACACGCGCTTTCCACGCAATCACGTGGCCCTTGTACGACCATTTCTCATGAAACAACAGATTTTTAACTTCACTGCAATTTGGAATTTGACGAGCTTGACATGATCCAGTTTAAATTTCTAGCATATGATTAGACATTTGGTTTGGGGATATGATAAGATATTGGTTTGGGGATAAGATATGTTGTAGTGATAAGCTTATTGAGGAAAGTGATAATGATAAAATGAAGGGCTAATGCCAGTCGAGGATTTTTAACCTACTCCTTCTTTACTGGCTGGAAATGATAAATCGTTGACCGCGGAAGTGTCAAGTACTATCCCCTACGTGCTTATGCGAGGTGGAAAATTCTTAGCTACTCTTCTCTTGCACCGGCTGGCAACGTTCGAAGCGTTGACCGCGGAGGTAGCAAGTGGCACTGCCCACGTGCTCATGGTACGCACAGCTCGGGTTGGCTTGCTGGATCTCGACGTGCGGGCCGCGGGTCACCATGCCGGTCAATTCGTTGGAACGGTTCTTGTTTGCAACTACGTGAGCGGGACGAAGGATCGTTGTTCCTGTTCCGTACACCGCGCGGAAGAAGTTCTCGCGCTCCACGACGCTCAATTCCCCAAGTGACATGGCCGGCTGGGGCGGCTTAGTCACGAACTCATTATAAGGGGGATAAGGAGAGACCTGAGGAGTGAGCTCTATGGGGACTCGACCGATCACTTCAGGGGCGTACGGCGGGAGGGGCACGAACACATGTTCCTGATAGTAAAGGTGTTGTATATCTCCAGGCAGCTGGGAGACGTGGATAATGCACCCGCGAGCATCGTTAAGCTCCTTGACGAACTGCGATAGGTAGAGGGTGAGTCTCTTGACTACTGCATAATGTTCGTCAGCAGGATCGAGATTGGCATCCACATTGGACTCGCCGCAAAACCTGTTAAACCTCTTGAAGTCTTCTGCTGTGCCATCCATGAGGATTCTATCGATGACAAAAGCCCGAAGCTTAGCCCCTGGAGCAGTGCGCGACCAAATTCCCTCGATGACGGAAACATTCAGGAAGGCAATGAAGGTATCGCGGGCAAGCTTACCGTCATTGTAGTCATGACTATGATCGAAGCTCATATTCAAAATGGTGTTCAGCATGTCAATCACTGTGTCACAGAACGTAGGATCCTTGATGAAGGAACCAAAGATCCACAAGCTGATCAGGAGGTGGATGTCCTTCACTACTGGTGCATAATGCCTCAAGGACTCCTTGGGGTATTGGAGCACAGAACGTGCGATTTGCTGATACTTGGCTCGATCAGTATCAGAGATGCGCTTAACAGTTCGAGTGTAGAGCCAGTCAAAGTAGACGGACACTGTGCAGGACTCTGGCCAAATTACCATGATCTCCTCGATTTTTTCATGGAATTGGCCCAGAAACAACTGGGAGGTTGAGATCAGGACTGACCGGTCGACTACGTACTCCCAAGTGCCGGCGTCATTTCGGGACGCGTCCTTGCGGCCCTTGTGGAAAAGAATCATTTCATCATCTTTACGAGGCTCGGGCAATGGACCAGTCACGTCCTTGTCGAGCTGGAAAGTAGAGGAAGGGAAGATAGACATTTTCAGGGTGAGAATGTAAGTGACTTTTGTTTTACCGTTGAAGTTGCTCTGGAAAAGAAAGGCTTAGATTGGTGTTGATCGAAGCGAGCTGTTGACTGTTCCGAGTTCGGTGACTATTTGAAAACGATTCTTCAGAAATATTTATAATTATCAAGGGATACATTGTGTCATAATATGATGATAGGGAATTGTGAAAGGTGCTGTGTTACGTGTTTATTGTATGGCGAGATTATATTTCATGTCGTAACAATGCGTGGCAATGTCTTACTCAGCCCTAATCAAGAAATACTCACCTGTATCAAGTGCCCACAAACGTATCTACCCGTTGAATCTTTTTCGTTAACCATTTGAAACCCAGCGTGGCTCCGACTCTGGGGAAACAAGTCTTCGAAAGACATCAACAACTCGTACCGTTCCTTCAAGCTGAACGACGACGATTGACCGACACGCATAAATCAACGAGTCTTGACCCAGGCATAGCTGAATCTGCCTTTGTAAATGGTATTCCTACTCATAGAACATAGATTCTATAACTCTACAGCTTCGCTTTCCCTTCCCTCCCCAAAAACCCATCAACAGCCACAACCCTCACCTCCCCACTACCCACCCTGTCCCTCCCATTCTGCTCCTGATTCATACCCACCGCCCCGCTCTTCAAATGCACCTTCTCCAAAAACTCCCAACTCTCATACGTCTCCACCGTCCTCACCGTACTCTTCTCCTTCTCCTCCCCCACCGTATACCCCCTCGTCCAATACTCGTTCTTTGATACATACTTCACCACCTCGTCCCAGCCCTTCAATGCATTGGCAACGGTCCCAGGCTTATACTCGAAATCCGCGAGGACGATGGCAGGATTGGTGGAGATTGCTGGGGATGGAGAGCATACTTTGGAGGATGTCACGGTGCTGGTGTGCACTTCGGGGGGCTGTGCGAGGACGGAGGTGGTGCTGAAGAGGTGAATGAGGTCTTGGACGGGTTGGGTGGCGAGATGGGCGTCGCTGGCGGCTTGGTTTGCGTATCTGATTTGTTCAGTGGGGATTCGTTTTGGTGCGTTGTCAAATATGTATGTAGGTAGGTACATACTCCTCGATCATGTACAGAACCGTGCCTGTGGTGTCGTCCTTTGGGAGGGTCGCGACATAACGAAGAACCTCCGGTTCATGGGGTTGTGTAAACTCTATGATTTTATGGAACGCGTCGAGAACCTGTGGGTGATCAGATTGCCGTTCTGT
This sequence comes from Pseudopithomyces maydicus, assembly GCA_026873275.1. Classification (NCBI taxonomy): domain Eukaryota; kingdom Fungi; phylum Ascomycota; class Dothideomycetes; order Pleosporales; family Didymosphaeriaceae; genus Pseudopithomyces; species Pseudopithomyces maydicus. The sequence continues at coordinate 574,815 of JANTUC010000003.1, read as the reverse complement.
GTAATGCATTGATAGGCCTCGGCAGTGGAAAAGACGAAGGTTGGCGTACAGTTTTTCTTGCTTCCTTGCTGGAGCACACAATTCTCGCGGTAACAAGTATAGGAGCCATCCTGGAATTTATTTATGAGGTAAATTAATTGAAGAGAGACTTGATAAATATAATTGGGATTGATTGCCGTCTCTTTCCCCGCACGCGCATGTTCCGAGCTTCGGAATTCATGTTCCGACAAGCGCACCGTTTGGAGGTTATCAGACGAAGGAACTGTTCGATCGCAAAGATCTCAAAGTAGATCTTCTTCGCCTCACTACGAAATGAGGTATTAGCCTGGATACAGAATTGCACAATGCAGGAGGATACAATCGAAGATTCACAATGCCTTTACACTAGCCCGTATGAGATGGGTACAAGCATTGTCATTACCATTTTTTCTATGCGGATACGTATACTCATGAATAGCTCGTCTTATTCTCGATCATCTACACCCCCAGCCCGGATATGGTTCGTAACCTCATTAATCAATGCCATAAACCATCATAGCTAAATCTCTTGCGGGACATTGCCCTTCCCAACATTGTCCAGTGTGATCTCCCCATTGAATTCTCCAGGCGTGTGCATGAAGTTCGCTCTCAACGGCGTCACGCTGGTATAACCCTGCGCGACAGCCCAACCATCGTTACCAGGTTCGCTCTGCTCCACGCTCTCGTACACGTCTTTGAATCTCGGCGCCCACTTGAAGTGCTTGTGTGTGTACCGTATGTGTCCACCCACCGGTGTCTCTCTTCCGCTCTCACCGCCGGATTCCCCGCCCAACAGCTCCTTTCGTCCCAGCTTCTCTTCCTGTCTCCGGATCTGGGCCTCGATGTCCGATGGCGATTCATCGCTCTCGGAAGGTACTTCGATCGGCTGGAAACACGAGCCAGATTTCCAGGCGTTCTGCAGCATGTTTGTGTAGAGGATCTTCTTTTGGCCTACGTTTTCGACCAGGGGGACATTGACAGAATAGAGATGCGTGTCGGGGTTCCAGTTGTCGAAGAGGTGTTGTATCAGGCGGGCAGAGAGCTCGGAGGCTCCCGTTATGATTCCCGCGTCGTGGTTCCGGTCGAAGAAGGCGTACGACAGAGCTATCGCCTTCTTTCCGCACACGGCTGCTTCCATTGCTCCGCCAATTGTGCCGCTACTCAGACTGAAGACTGCCGTACTGTTTCTGCCATAGTTGGGGCCCGACACGACCAAGTCAATCGGGCCTCTCTTCTCGAAGTAGTGGTAGAGACCAATCTGAACGCATGATGCAGGTGTGCTGTCCACCAGTATCCATTCTTCGTCGGTGGAGGAGTCGGGAAGAGGGCGGGTAGAGGTGATTCCGCTGTTCAGCAGTCGGCCGTTCTCGCTGCGGAGCGGTTGGGGACGAAAGTAGGTGGGCTTGATCGAGTGGCCGACGAGATGCGCTTTGCCTATCCACGAGCGTTGCGTGTGCGGGAGTACGACGGAGACGGTGTGGCCGTGCGACTGGAGGGTCGAAACTGGTCACTGTCAGGCGCAATTCGTGCAAGAGTCAACAGGAAGAAGTACGAACCCAGCGAATGCACGTAAGGCGACGACTGGTCTGACGGCGGGCCATCGTCGTTTGTGATCTACTCGGGTTACGACTGGGCAGACAAGAAGACATGTGACAATGGCTTACAAGAATATGCATAGCTGCTCTTTGGAATGTGCGGAGGTTGTGGAGGAAATGTTTGTTTATGTGGGGTCTGTATATGCGGAGTGGGATGTACAAGCGCATTGACGTGGATTGACGTGATTAGCCTCCCGAATCCGCGTTGAGAGTCGAGAGCTTGGGCCACGTGAGAGAGGAGTGACGATGGTCCCACGAGGACGATTCCTGGATCATCTCAGTTCACGTCCCTGCGTCCAGGTTGCCAGGAGAGCTCAAAGCTCAAAGTTCAAAGCTCGTGGCAACATCACTGGACGCCCACCAACGAGGCTGCATCATGCGTGTCATACCAGCTATCCTATGATGCAGCCCGCCATAGCTTCCGTAGCCGCGCCACGGAACCGTTCACACAACGCTGCTGCCCACGCTCGAAATTGACTTCAAGACCGAGTTTCCACCATGCGCTTTGCTTGAACAAGAGTCAGGAATTGGACCACGAGAGAAACCGTCCAACGTGGAGCCTTCACCCTCGGAGAGTCGACCAATGGCCCCTCATCCGACCTCCGATTCTACCACCCTCCCCGTTCCGAGTTCAACACTCCGGCCATGGAGAGGATTTTGAAGCAGAAACCGGCAATGCTAAGAATACCGAAAGAGCCGTTCCTGAATAGTCTGTCTCACAAGGCTGATGTGCCGGCGCCGGATCCCCGCCCCATGTCCGTGTAGCACACAATGCCGACTTGCCTGACTTTATATGCGAAGGCGAGCACCACAACCGCAGAGTTGTCTATTTGCATCGCAACTTGTTCGTCGTGTTCGATACCCCAGGCTTCTTTCTCCGCGTTTGCAACGCTTCTGCAGCTCGTCGAAGTTTCCAAGTCAACACTCCATCATTCTCCAGACCATCACCTTCACCTACACTTCAACAACCGGCACGTGACAGGTTTCCCCCTCCAAAATGGTCATCAACGTCCCCACCGCCTCCCTCGAAGGCAAAGTTGCCCTCGTCACCGGCGCCGGCCGAGGCATCGGCCGCGGCTGTGCCATCGAGCTCGGCAAGCGCGGCGCCTCCGTCGTCGTAAACTACGTCTCGAGCGAAGGCCCCGCCCAGGAAGTCGTCAAGACCATCGAAGGATTCAACAATGGCGCCAAGGCCGTTGCCATCCGCGCCGACGTGTCCAAGCTCTCTGAGATCGAGCGCCTCTTCGCAGAAGCCAAGCAAGCCTTCGGCAGGATCGACATCGTCATGTCGAACTCTGGCACCGAGTCGTGGGATAAGACGGAGGAGATCACCGAGGAGAAGTATGACCATGTTTTCAACCTTAATGCGCGGGCGCAGTTTTTCGTCGGCCAGACGGCGTACAAGCACATTGAGGATAACGGGCGTATCATTCTGATGTCGTCCATTGCGGCGGGGCTACTGGGCGTCAAGGACCACGCGCTGTACAACGGGTCGAAGATGGCGGTCATCGGGTTCATCAAGGCGTTTGCGACCGACTTTGGAAAGCGCGGTATCACAGTCAACGGCGTGGCACCCGGCGGTATCAAGAGCGACATGTTCACTTCAAATGCGTGGCACTACATCCCAGGGGGAACCCCCGAGTGGCCTGCGGAAAAGATCGAGAACCTGATGGCGAGTCACTGCCCTCTTGGGAGGTGTGCTGTTCCAGAGGACGTCGCGAGGGTGGTAGCTTTCCTGGCCAGCGAAGACGGAGGGTGGATAAACGGACAAGTCATCACTATTTCGGGTGGCTCGTCGCAGTAAGTAGAGAAACATCATGGCGCATGGGAACGGAAGGGAACGAAAGGGAACGAGGGTTCTTGGAAGCTCGTCACGAGTAAAGACGTTGATGAGTTGGGTTGAGAAGCAAAGCGAGCGAACAATGGATATCCACGAGATCACGAGAACAATGGGGAATATTTCAACATGAATCGATCTATTTTTTCTGTCTGAATACACTCATGATGAGCGAATTGATATGTTTCATTCTAATCATCTGATGTCACATACGACCAAAGGATCTTGAATACAGCGCTTCCCGTTCGCTCAGCGGTACTTAAGCAAGATACCGGTGGATTAGTAGTTAGGTGGGTGACCACTAGCGAATCCCCACTGTTGTATGTTTTTGAAGTTTTTCTTCTCTTTTGGAATTTATTTTTGGGTTGGTGTTGTCCGTGAGGTTAAGTTGGGGTGAACCCATGTTCTTACCACCATGGCAGACTAGTCGTCAGGAACGCGCTGCGACTAGGCTTTGACGCTAGTGGCTCTACCTAACCCAACAACATGACCACTATATTTGTTATCCTTGTTCCCATGGGAAATTTCCTAGAGAATTGTGACCTTGCAAGTCTCGCATTTTGAGGACGCGATGGACTGCTTGCTCGTTCCTAAGAACGAACTTGCAATATAGCACACAAGTGAAAAGCTGGGTAGCCGCTGACGTTGCACAAAGAGTACTGTGAGAAACATACACATCTATGCTTTCTATGTTGGTCTACCGGGAGTTACCAAGCACTCTCGTTACATGCCAACCACCGAGTATCCATGCTACCTGTAGCACGCATACCCTCAAATATCAAACACCCCACCCATCCCCGCCCTGATATCCACAAAATCCGCCCTCCACCCCTTATACTGCCCCAAACCCCGCTTAATCTCCCGCACCCTCTCGAGCCTCCTCTTCCCCTCATCCTCCTGCGCCTGCCTAAACGCATCCTCATCGAACTCAAAGTCATCCAAACTGCCCACGCTCTCCTGCCTCGCCTTGGCCGCCTCCCCAGCCCGCGGCTGTCGCGACGCCCCCGTAAACGCAGAGATCCCCGACTGAATGACATCCTGCAGCGAGCTCGTCTGGCGGCCCGAGGGTCGCCGAGCCGTGGGCGTGCTACCGGAGAGATCGATGTCGTCGAAGTCGTTTGCGTGGTCGTCCATGCCCGGTTGCATGGCGGCGCGCTTGTCTCTCCAGACGCCGCGGCGGAGCTCGAAGTTCTCCTCCTCGAGCTCGCGGACCTTGGAGAGGAGGCGGTCGCGTTCTTCGTCGACGAGCTCCTGGACGCTGGTGTCTTCGATGGAGCCGAGGTCTGCTTTTCGACGGCGCTGCTCGGCTTCGCGGAGGCGGGCGTTTTCGTTGCTGAGGCCGGTGACGCGGGTGCGGAGTTCGGCGGCTTCGCGCTCGGTTTTCTTGTGTTCTTGGAGGCGCGTTTGGTTGCGGGCGTCGTTGTCGCGGTGGAGCTGGGTGAGGGTCTCGATCTTCCTTTCTAGGAGCTCGGCCCGGGAGACGGAGTCGGATGCCTTGCGGTTGGCAGCGCCCAATTCGGCTTCTAGCTGGGCGATGCGTGTCTGGGCCGAATCGCGATCGGAGCCTTCTTTGGCTGCTTGCTCGCCGGCCTTTTCTAGATTGGCTTTTAGGTCTGATAGTTCGGTCTTGGTAGAGCTGGCCTCCTGCTCTGCCTTCTGCAAAGAAGTCTCTATAGTTGAGATCTTTGCTTGTAGTTCATTGCTCTTGCTGGCCTGATCGGCAAGCTGTTTGTTGAGGCTCGAAATCTCCAACTCCAAAGATTCAATGGTTTCCGATTTTGATGCAACTTGAGCATTGAGGTCGTCGATGGAGGCAGACTGACTCGGCGTAGGAGTTCGTTTCGTGGACTTGGCAGACTGTGACTGGAGTTGTGAGAGCTGTCGCTTCAACGATTCGACTTCCGATTTCTGTTCACCGCATCAGCGCCCTGCTTCCTCTGAAGAGATTGGCACCGCCTTACCAGCTTATCAGCATCCTTGGCCTTCTCTGCCGCAAGCGCAGCCTCTCCTCGTCCTTCTCTCAATTCTTCGAGTTCTTCCTCGCTCTTCTTCCATCTGGTTTCGCCTTGCCCTAGCTCTGATGCTAGCCTCTTGTTTTCCTTCTCTAGCTCCTCGATGCGCTGTGCCTGCTCCCGGTAAATGTCGCTCGATACTCCGCCTCCAGGTGTGGTGGCTGTAGGGGACGTAGGGCCTCCTGCAGACCGGTAAAAAGAAGCTGATCGTTGGCGCGACTCGACGGCTATAGAGGGCTTGCGACCGTGCGAAGTCGTCGTGGAAAATAGCTCGGTGGGCTCGTCGTCGTCGACTTCAACCGGTCCAGGAGATGCGCTTGTTGTCTCGGGTGCTTGCGCCGCTTCGATGGCAGCGGAAGAGTCCTCCGCAGCTTCCTCTGCCTTCTCCTCCTGTGTTTCCGCTGCGCTCGAGGCCTCCGGCTTCTCGTCCTTCTTCTTTGCGGCACCGCCTGCCTTCTTCGCGTTCTTCTTCTTCAAAGCTTCGTACTGCGGGGATCTTGTCAGTACAAATTAAACAATAGTTGCTTACCAGCCCCGCTCAACAGAATAGCTATGTTCCAAGCACAGGAACTCCTGCTTGTTGCAATTCCAAAGCACCGCAAGAACCACACGTACCTTCTTTTTCGCGGCAGCGACCTTGGCAGCTTTTTCTTTGTCTTCGTCGGCCATGGTAGTTATGTTTTTGAATGCTTGACTACTTTGGTTGTGTAATGCCCAATGCAAGTAATGCAGCGTGGATAGCTCCCTTGCGGGCCAGTCTTACTGATGCCAAGTGGAGCACCCACCAAAGACGCGCTAGGGCCAAATTAGGAAGTTCCCACTGCACAACCCAAGCCAAGTACTTAAACCACGATCAATGATGAATAACGCTATTTGTGCACGTGAGCTTCATATTTTGAATGATGCGTTTATACGCATCTGGTATCGGAGATAAACTCCATATTCGTGAAACCCCTGTGGTAAGACTGAGCCTCAACGGCAGTCAGCATCCAACATGCCATGTTATCCTCCACGTATACTCCAATCTGAAAGGGTCTCTGTTTCAAAAGTGTTCCGAGCGGGGGCTGCGAAGCGAGATTGCCTGTATATATCCTGGATGCTATGTGTCTGACGTTAGAACTTTGGCCCCGAGCCCATCTCGCTTCCACCCCTCTGGAGGTGGGGGACGTGTCGAATGCCTGTGAACTATACCGGCCTAATGTTTATGAAGGAGGTGGTTCGTGCTGGCAGATCACGAAGTTAATGTTTCATGGCACAACCAGACGTGACAGTGGAGGATACTGAAACCATGAGAACAGTGCTGCTGACAACGTAGGTTTATCGGTGGCTGAAGCTAGTCTAATGTTGCCAGTTCCAAGAAAACATCAATTTGTACAACTTGAAGGATGATAGACAGGTCTTTGATGATGCTCGGATACGGTCGGCTTCGTACTGTCCTATGCGCAATGCTACAGTAATCCAGTCTCGCACATTTTCGACCTGGGACGGGCTGGAATGTGAGGGCGAAATGTGCGGGGAAATCAGGGTCAAATGTGATACAAGTTACGAAGTGTGTATATTTCATTCATTCGCTACCTAATCGCAATCCTCGCTCGCAGCTAAATCACCATCGAGATAGCGCCGTCGATGCTTCTTCTCCACTACCATGCACGCTGAATCCACGGGCCATTCATCGCCTTGCCCCAAATAAGTATAATCATTTGCTCACCCTGGCTCTTCTTTGTGCCATCGATCGGGCGCGTAGGCATAACGCGATATACCAAGTAGACGTTAAGGAGAGATCAGAAAGGAAATAATGGGTATGTGGATGATCAAAGCATCAGCACCAGTCAAGATAGTCCAGAAACTCATCCCGCTCCTTTCAACTCTTTTCGGGGTCCTAGATACCCGTCCTCCCAGTGAGATAAAACAAAGAAAGTTATTCTGTAAATGAAAGTGGTGTATGTAATGTAGTGATCCAGTTCGCGTTCCAAATCGAGAGATGCATCGCAATATGCGCCATAAAACAAGAGTCATAGAAGGGTCTCGCTGTCAAAAACTCCGGGTCATGCGAGAAATATAAGAGAAAAGTGGTTGCGCTCGGTAAAGCCATAATTCGTGCCATCAACGTAGAGTTGATTAAGCGGTGGCCATTGACCAAATGCGTTACAATGTTGCAGAGATTACCAGGCGATTTATAAGCCTGAAAGCTGCCTCACTTTCGAGACGATTCCTTGGGCTCTTTCGGCTTCCAGAATTGCACAAGCTTACTGAGACGCTTGTGCTTCTTCTTGGATTCCTTCTGAGCGACTTCGGGAGCCCGTCCATACTCTGAATGGGGCCGAGTCTCGATCGAAAGCTTGCTTCTCTCGCCAAAAGATGAAGTGTTGATCAGACGAGACAAACTCACGATGCTCGACCGCTTCCGACGGCGCGGGTCAACATCGCTAGCAGCAGAGCTAAGTGACGCAGATCGGTCCCCTTGTTGACGAGGGCTCGGCAACGGAAACGCGCTCTGCATAGCACTCGTCATGGTTGACCGGGAGGATGTCAAAGACGGGACGTCGTCAACTGAGATACGTAGTTCGGGTCCAGGTTCTCCAAATCGTGGCGAGGGTGCCGGATAATCGGTCATTGATGATGCAGCTGTACCCAGTCTAGGTGTGTCGAAGGAGAGCTGACTGGACCTGAAATCCGGCGACGAGAAGGATGATGTAAATGTGTCGGGTGTCATCAGGTTCTGTTGTGCAAGAGGAAGAGAGAGATTCATGACGGTCTGTTTCTCCTGGCTATCCTCCGCAGACATCTGAGGCGTCACAGTAGAATCGGAAGAATGAGTGAGGGATGAAGTTCGAGGCTCTTCATAATCTTCCACAACTTCCACCGCGTGAGCGTTGTCCACAAAAGTAGCGTCGTCGGCGCGGGGTGGTTGACTTGGAAGAGCACGTGGGGAGCAAGGTTCAGACAATTCCTCCTTTTGCTTGCTTTCGCGCTTCACACCAAGACCGTCGGTAAAGTCCCAATTGATGGTGGATCCAGTTTGGCGCTCATCGGTTTCGACAACTTGGATTTTGGGATCTTCGATCGTCTCGCTCTCCTCATCAATCGGGGGTTCAGAATGTGTACTCTTGGAACTGGACTTGGGTGTGTCATCCTCAGGCTCTTCTTCTTCGAAAACATCAGCCATGGTCGAAGTCGTAGCCGCTGCAGTGTTTCTAAGTTCAAATGGCACGAGTGCCGGTGCGCTTTCGGTCCGTCGGTGGTTTTGAAGCATACCGCCTGCACTATGCATGGCACGTCGATGGGCAGCAAATCCTCGTTGGTTGCGAACATTGCTATCCTGTGGGGTTTTGAAGGGTCCCAAAGCCGCATCCAAGTCGATCATTGGGTTCATCGTATCGGAATCCACCCGCTTAAGCTCTCGAGGCTGCCATGACGCATAATCAGTCTGTACCTTCGGTGTCGCAGTCACGTCGTCGGCGGGTGATACTATGGTGACTGTGTTGTCAACATCGAAATTCGCTTCAAAGTCCACGTCCTCGGAATCATCCGACTCATCTTCCAGAGTCGATTGAGGAGGTGGTGTTGAGGACCTATCCTTGACCTTCTTGCTGCGTTTCGCCTTTTTCGGTATGATTGAACTGGCCCATGACTTGGCCTTTCTCGGGCCCTTATTAGCTTTGCGGGTCCTTGTCTTGTTGGCTTGTTCTCCGCTGTCCTCGTCTTCAGGCCTTGGGGATGGCAACGGCGATTCCACGGGACCAGAAATTGCGGGATCTGACACACTCGAAAGAGTCGGAACAGACGGATCGCTACGCTTCGGCTCCATGCGGAAGAAGCTTCTGCGCTTGGCAGGAAGAGTGGAGTTGCCGGGGTGCGTACCAGCAGTAGGCGAAATGGCAGATGAGGGGCGCAAAAAAATAGATGGGTCATTTCCTAAGAACCGTTGATTGTCGAGAATAGCGCCAGCAGTGCTCGGGCGCGACTCGTCTTCCACAGTGCTAAGAGTCGGGCGGCCATTCCGGCTAGAAGAAGTTCCAGCACTCAAAACGGATGACAGACTGTTGGTGGCAGAGTGGCCGCGCACGGTTGAGGTTTCTGTTTCGGAAGAAATAGTAGACAAAGGTCGGATGTACTCCACCTTATCGGAGAAACCGACTCGGGCGCGTGAAGGGGGCGTGGCGTCTCATCCAGATCTTGCAAGGAGCTGGCGTCTCGCAACGATGGCTGGGATATCGATTTACTCACGGCATGGCCAAAGACAAACTGTGGTAGCTCTGAAGGGGTAACCGGTGCACTACCAGTTCGAGGCTGTGCTGGAGGATTCATGATGGAGGTAAGGTCATGGGAGGAAATGGCACCCGACCGTCGGTGGGCATGCCCACGTCGTCCGGCAGGTGGTCCAGGGCGCAGGGTGTTGTTCGGTTGGGGTAGAACATCGTCGCCTTTGGTAGGGCTGGTGCTCATTAATGTGGTAGCTCCCGGTCGGCTGTCTCCGCCAATAAACTCGCTGCCACCACGCCTGTGTCCAACAATTGGCCTCGACGGCGTTCCTGGGGTTGCGGGCTGTGCCAATGGGGATACAGGTGGTGAAGTCGCTGTTGCGGGTGCCTTGGGCGTCCCAGCCGGGTTGAAACTGAAATCCGGCAAGGCGTTGATGGATTTTCCCCGTGCGTGGGCAGAGCCGCGGCGGCCTGTAGGGTAGGCTTGCAGCGACATTGGGCGGGCATTGGCGGTGGGTGCGGGTGCGGGTGCAGCGGGTGCTGGAGCAGTCGCGGCGGTCTCTGGGTCTCGCATGGGAAAGGAGAAGTCGGGGTTCGGTAGCAGCTCAATGGGCCCAGCCTGTGACGGACGGCGGCGCTGGTAGAGCGGTGAGCCGATCTGGGCAGATTGCTGTGTCTGCGTCACCTGGTGTCGTGGCAGGGCGATGGAAGCCATGGTGAAGCGGTTTCGTCGGGGTGGTAACACGGTCGGCTGGTCGGGGCGGGCTGAGGAGATTACGGGTGTCGAATGGCGGGCTGTGCTTGGCTCGTGGGCGCGATGGAGCGGCAGGCGCCGAGGGTGTGGTTGGACAGCGGCGTCGTTGCAGTGCTACAGAAGCGGGCACTTGGGAGTCGAGACGAAACAGGCGCGCTCGGGGTACAAGGCGGCGAGGGGATTACTGGACGAGCGGGTGAGTCGTCAGCAGGCAGATTGGGGAGCGGGCGGGCCTGGAGAGAGCGTACAGTATACGTGGTGTGGTCGGGCGCGGTGTAGGCGGGTCGTTAGGCGTGGGCGGCGGGAAGAGGAGGGCGTGTGAGTGAAAGCCAGCACACCCAAGGCAAGATTAAGGAATGACGGGAAATGAACGGACAGATACCGCCATCGACTGACAGCGTCTGCGGCACGCTGTCGAGTGCGACTTGGGTTCCAAGGCTGGTGGGGGAGAGAGAGGCTCTGGGGCGGGTGGGGAGAAAGCGGTGATGGTCGAAGTGAGAGCGATGGCAGGCGCTTTTGGGCGGCGACTAGTCGAGCACAGCGACCTGGGGGCGCCTTCCCTGCCTGCAAGCACGGACACACACCGACCCCGGCAGCTCACAGGCACATCCATGGGCCATCCCTGCGCGCCTCTGCAGCGACCTACCTAACCTGTTCGCAGCCAGCGCCATGCAACGGGCGGCGGGCGTGGCGACGATAGGTACCGTACCGAGCAGCCCAGCACAGCACCGCACCGCACAGCACAGCACAGCACAGCACAGCACAAGTGGACTAGACGAGTGTACTGTACTGCACACGGTGGTAGACAGTGCTATATCTATAGATAGGCCAGTCTGCCACCGCAAGCACTTACTTGCACACACAAAGGCAGGCCGCCTCGCGCGCCCGCCCCCCGCCGCCCGCTGCTGTCCAGCGCGCCCATTGGCATCATCCATCATCCATCGTCTCCCATCGTCGCATCACGAGCACAGCGAGCAAATCTCGCCTAGCCGCAGCCCGGCCTGCCGTATCATGATGGACAAGAGCAACTGAAGACCCCCGTCGCACCCCTGCGGCTTATCTTCTCTGTTCGGAGCCTCACTGCGGGCACAAAGAACCTTGGTGCCAGCCCAGCGAGTGAGGGTGCTGGCCCGCCTGCAAGCCATGCGAGGCGGCGGAAATGCTATTGCAGCCCTGCTCTCCCACCGCCCGCTTGCCACTGAGCGCCCGCACAACCTGAACCTTCTGCCCCCCGACCACTGCCCGCCGTGCCATTGCGCCCCCAGAGAGCTGCAACTGCAACTGCCACGCGAACTCGCTCCCCGAGTCAAGACACCGCGCTCCCCACCCTCCAGGCACAACCTGTCGCTACGGCCCCCGACGCCTGCGCCTGCATCACAACATGAAGATTGACGCTGTTTCACCGTGCAGACGAACGGCCCACTAATCCTCCTTGGGATCCTCATTTGCCTGTCCGCAGTTCGCGCGCCCAATAACTCGCTTGTCGCTAGTCCACAGATGCAGGGGCGCTGCCATCCTTACCCCGAGCATGAGGCCACCGACCATCGCCTGCTTGCCACTCACAAACAGGATGCGATAGACGAAAATGCGGAGAACATGGCCGACGAAGACGCTGATCCTGCTTGCGTGACGCGAATCCGATCCCGTCCGTCAGCGTTGCTGAGGGCAACCGCATCGAGATATCTAAGTACGTACCCATCTACCCATGTAAACCCAAGCCCGCCCGCAGCCGCTCTCGAAGAGACCAGCGTACGCTTTCAGCTCGCATCTTGCAATGACCGTGACCCTCGCGGCCTGGGTTTCCACCCCTTCGCCCTTTCCCCTACACACAACCCCAACCCGCCCTGCATCCAAGCCACGACCTGTACGTAAACCTTCTTCCAAAGCTTTGGCATCTTGTGTGTGGAAAGCAACGTGCCGTCGCTATCGTGACCCGTCTGGCCTTGCATCTTCGCTCGGTGGCTTGCCAATGGCCCGCATTTGGCCATGTGGCGCACGTCAAATGCCACTTTGGATCCGAGGTCTCTCACGAGCACTCTCGACGAGGCTGTCGCGCAGTTTAGACCGCGTTCTAGGCGGCCCTGGAGCCTTTCCGTAGCACAGCAAAAAGCAACATGCCCGATCGCTGGCTTGCAGCTCGAGCCAAAACAGCTTGTTCTTCGCAAAAAGGTCGCACAGAAAAAGCGCCAGCGTCCCGAGACCCCAGGCCCGTTCGAGGGTCTCGAGGTCGCATTTGGAATGGACGTCATGCATCAGACAATTGGAATGCACGTCCACATGAAGCGTACCAAACTTGCCATGTCGTCTTTGCTACCGTACCTAGTTTGCAACGCCCAGCAGTCACTGCCGAAGTATACCGTATACTCTATTCTCGTGGAGATTGGAAATAATCTCGAGCACAAGGATCGCCTGCCGCGCAAGATACCCGTCTTTCATTTCACATCCAGCCTTGCGAATAATGATCTTCAGGGCCTCGGCAAGCTAATTTGCCAGAGCCGGCGCAGGTCCAACTAGCAGTCTAGCAATTCGAAAACTCGTCACTCGTCCTCTGCTTTTTCTTCTCTCTGCTTCCCACGCGAATTTCCGCTCGGCCCGAGTCAGTCAAGCAGGTCCCGTGCCGTGCTAGAAGAAATTTCATGAGGTATCGCAGACGTCACTCGGAAATAAATCCAGCGCGGTGGACTGATGTGGAGACGACCAAAGTCTTTGTACTCAGGGTATGCATGAACATGCTCACGAAGCGCGATTAACGATCCAAGGTCGTGACAGCAAACTATCTTTTTTGAATTCTGATCAACCACTTTCCTGTTTGGATGCCTCGCCTGTAAATTGATGCCTCGAGCTATCCGGCTGTCCGGCTGTAAACACCGCCGCTACGTGAAACGGCTGTATCGGCAATAGATAGATACAAGTCCACGCTCCAATTGCGCAGCACGGAGAGCAGCACATCACAGCAGGCGCGAATACAAAGTGTGGGGTTCGCCACACTGGCCGTGGCCGTGCAACCACGCATGCGCCGGCACTGAGGACTAACTCGAGCCGGATGCGGACAAGCCACGCAATGCCGGGTCCGTGAGTGGATTTGTTTCACACAGGCGGGTTGAGACGTTTTCCGCTCTCGTAGCCTTTGCTGAGGAGCCCTTGAAGAGCCCTTGAGACGCTCAGTCGGTACGGTAAATAGGGGATTCAAGGGTACCTGCCGGACAGACTACGGAGGACCCTTTGGTGCAGAAAAGAGCGAGCCAGTGAAGGGAGACGCCGGCACGGTATCCTCGTCTCGGAGGTTTCGAAGATGCACAGTCATCCAACGTGTCTGGTCTGCCAGTGCACACTCTTGCCAGGATTGTTGCTTGGTTTTTTTTTTGTTTGATTATCTGCACCGTCATGGTTGCGACAAACAGGCCGTTGCCAGCACAACGCAAGACGTGTCTGTTCCTTGATTGCGCCTGTCGAGCCATCAGAGCGACCGAGCTCCATCTCGACTCGAAGACGTGTTCGAGGCCGCAGATATCGCAAATATTTTGATACCCTGTACATATACTGCGTACCTGGGCGCCATGTTCAATTCGTCATTCGCTCGGGCAGTTGCATGGCGTATCCAGGGTAACCGCTGACAGGAGCGACCGGGGGTGTCGTGGACTCGAGACGACTATTTCGTAGGGAAATTGTCAATTTCGACAACGACCACAGGTCACAAAGTAATCACAAACAATCTCACCGTGTGCAAAGCCACCGCAAAGGCCTACGACGAATACACTTTCCAAGTTCGCTGCTGGCCGCAGTGCCCCGGACATTTCGCAGCAGCACGTTCCTCCACGTCCGCCCATTCACAGCATGTGCCCCTGAGCGCGAGCGCTGTCATGATTTCTTATTTCTCTCAAGTCCGATCGTGTGCATCCGACGCAGCTTTCTGACCCCACGATCGGAATCGGGCCTGGACCATGTCCTCCAGTGCGCACCGCACCGCATGCTTTTTCGAGCTAACCTAACCTGCCCTCTCCTCTCCCCCGCCTCGAAGCGAGCGGCTCCTCCCTCGTGAGTGGGGAGGGCTGAACGCGCAATACCCAGACCGTCTCCTGCGTCACCCAGCCAGCCAGCCAGCCAGCCAGCCACGCCCGCCTGGCTCAACAAAAAACCAACACCACCCGCACAGACGACAAAACTTACCATCCCATCAAAAAACGCCGCACCCCACATCTTGTCAGATCCAGCTGTCGGGCGGTGCCGGTGGTGGTGCTGGCTGGCGGGCCATCGCTGGTCCTGGGCCTGCGCTGCTCAGTCCTGGACCTGGTTGTGGCCCTCCCCGGTGCACCCGCATACTTCCGCGTGCACCATGGCACATCAACCGGGTGCCATCCGGGCGAATGGGGACCAGAGGCTCCAGGTAAACCTGCCGTTTGTGAAACACGAGAGCGTGGTTCTGGATCGGATCACCGTGCCGCGAACGCAGGAACAGGATCCGTACCAGCTGCGAGAACCATGTGCAGCCAAACAGAGGCTCTGCGCGTGGGCGCGAGCCTGGTTCGGGGGGCACGCGATCCCGTTGGGGAACCATGGTTGAGCAGCCTTTAGGGGATGCGGTACGCAAGTGCCTACCTGGGGACGGGCGAACGAACGACGGGCGATGTGCTGCGCGGGCCGAACTTTCGTAGACAGCGCTGCCTTCGAGTGAGGTCTGGACGAGGGGCCGGAGTGGCCGTTGTGGCTTTGGTGCCAGAGGGGGTACGTCACGCATTGATTGGCAGGTGGGAGATAAGCAATTGCACCACTTTGAGGCATTTGACTCGTGGTGGTGGGTGAGATTAGAGCGCCTCTCAGCGCTATGGCTTGACGACGACACCTGGGCCGATGATCAGAAGGAACAATGTGTTGATGATACAGCTTGTGATGAGACATTTAGGCGATTGAAGCTTTGTACTGTGCCGCTGGCTGACTGTGTCTATGATACGGCTGTCACTGGACCATGCTTACTGCTCGGGTTGGCCTCGATCCGTTCGACGCTCGAATAGCATGCACAGTATCCATAGGGGTCGTCGAGCACTATGCACAACCATGACACAACATACATAAACAGTCGTCACAGTAAGGGAGAGGCAAC
The DNA here is from genome assembly GCA_026873275.1 of Pseudopithomyces maydicus. Lineage (NCBI taxonomy): Eukaryota > Fungi > Ascomycota > Dothideomycetes > Pleosporales > Didymosphaeriaceae > Pseudopithomyces > Pseudopithomyces maydicus. Next base: position 559,299 of record JANTUC010000003.1, on the reverse strand, counting down.
GCACTGCGAGACGGGATAGGCATAATCACGTGCACAGATAATGACCTCACCTCACCTCACCTCACGGCCCACGAGTCCATGCCATGACACGACCTCAGCACAGCTTGTTCACCGTCCCGCGATCTCAGCTGTCCACATATCTTATCTGACCACCACCCTTCACCGGTCCGAGAAGAAGCGAATCCATCCCCTAGATAGGCTTATGGTACGGTCGGAACCCCCTTTCGCCCTGGTGACTTCCCTCGCAACAACTCTACATCGGTGAGCATATCAGACGCTACCCACTATCAAACGCCACTATCTGCCCATTCGCCGGAGAGAAACGGAGCAAGTTCCCACGAGCGTGAGAATGCCGTTAGGTTTGGAAGCTGAAACTTGCGCCATGTGAAGGAAGACATTTATTTCGCGAGGCTTTGCTCTGTTTGTTTCGAGAAAAATTATGCATGGCTTTGGAGAGACGTGCTGAGATTGTTTTGTGAATAGACTTGCGTGAAAGTAATGAGTGATGTGCTTGAGTATTTAAATCGATAATAGTTTGAGCTATTCCTTGTGCTCGTCGCGGACTCGCTGGGGTGAATCTAGTGACTGATAATAGGATTGTTGTAGTAAACTTGCTTTATTGAGACGAGCCCTTTGATTCTATTTCTCTTGGAAATCGTTTGCCATGGTATCATAGGTTAACGTTTAATTCAGTTGAACAGCATAGTATTTTTAAGCATTGGAGATATTGATTGGAACGTATTAGATACGGGAATGGTAGAATAAAATCTCTCAAGGGACAATATGACCCTAATCCTCTTATGTAATTCTTATGTTCGTCAGCAAAATTCAAGGCAAAGTAGAGCGAAGGCCAAGAAGGTGAATGGAGCCATGCAGTGAAATCATAGTTTGTGAAGATCGATTTATTTCTTAACAGCATTCATAGAAGACAGGAGGAGGTCGATCCCTTTGGTCTAACGTTTATTTCTGGTATATTTATACAGCAATGATCATAGAAAATGGTGATGTATGTCTATGCGGACGCTTTGGCATGTCTTCAACAAATGCATGTACCCTGTGGACAACATTAACACATTGTTATGAAGTGAGCACTATAACAGTGATGATGCCTGTTTGAATGAAGTCACGCTTTTATGAAATACTTTCGTCCATCATGACTATTTTAAGACCGATTTCCCCAAAGTTGTATAGGGGTTAGGGGTAGGTGACCGTTTCGAGCGGATGTTGAGAAAGTGCAAGTTGATATATTGAAGTGGGGCTATGAGAATAAGGAGACCCGTGTCCGAGAGCACAAGCAATCCAAGCAGAAAAATACAGGTGTACACTGATGACCCATGTGTGAAAGTAACTAATCCAACAATAATACCACGATGTTTCATTTGGCGGTTAGGTTCCCTTGAAATAAAAATGTTCTGTTCGCGCACCTGCACTCGTTTCATCTTCCAAAGCATACCCTCTCCCGTCTACTTGCCCATTGAAACATTTACATACGTAGGTTTAAGCTCGGGGCAGGAACCGCTACGTATGTAACCTAGTCCTATTTTTAACCCCGCCGCGTACTTTGATCTTGGTTTACCCCGGAACGTATGAGACATGACATCCTCCGTGCACCAAAGGCTATCCCTCGTCTAAAGCAAAACGTCCACGACGACCCCCCAAATACACACATAGCCACGGTCTCAGGCTCACACCCTGCTGACTGACACGAAAGGCTGAGATCACTTCAAGACATACTTACACGCCTACATATCCACACACATGGATTCAAAGTTAGGGTCTGCATCGCCTCCCAACGTAATTAAACCATTTTTCCTTTGTACCACCCTGACTTCGCACCCTTGGCGCGGGTACATAAGACATGCATTCACGAACTGTAGCGCTCCCAGCACACCGGAAACATTCATGCAGGCACGCGAAGCCCAATTTCGCACGCGTTCATCCGTCTTCCGCAGACCCTGATCTACGCTGCTGCTGCTTTCTCCGTCCGTCGCACTAGGCCCAACTGCTGATCTGTCAACATGCTGTAATGGAATGACGGAGTCCCATACGGATGTCCCTGGCATCGTATGTATGTATGTCGTCAACGTACATAGGTACACGCCGACCCTGTCCTGTACACATCCCCTATGTAACCACATGTACACGACATCCCTGGCCCCTTTCCAATACCACTCGCCCACGTACGGAAGTATGTATGTAAGTACATACGTAGCTTGCTCATTGAACGCAAAAAGGCCAATACGCCGTGTACCCACGTCCAAGCCCCTCGGACAATCCAATCCCAAACCACCCCGAACCCACAGGTACATCATGTAGGTAGGTACCACCGCCCCGGCCCCCATTACCGAGACATGCAGATCGCCCTCCGTCCCCCCAAGCCAGCCCACTGTCAAACAAGCGCGCTCGCGCCCCAGCCAGGCACCCCAGGTACACACCGTTACACGCAATATCCCCCGATCATCACCTTGTGCTGTGCAGGGCGTCAGAGGGCGTACGCCTCGTTTGTGCGCCGCGGGTGTTTCGCGGACAGGACACGAGCGGCGATCTTCATTTCCATGTTTCTAGCGGGGGAATACTTACTTACATACGTACGCGTGGAGGGAGGGATCGGCGTTGTTGAATATGCGGAGGGCAAGTCCGACGGGGAGGGAAAGCCACGTATGTATGTAGGTAGTTGTATGACGGACAGCGTTCTGCGTGGTTCTTTGGGCTTCTTTGTTATACGAGGCACACACACTGTGCATGGGTGTGAAGTTTAAAAAACGGCTCGCTTGGGTTGTGCATTTATGTATGTACATAGCGACAATGTTAAATGTTGAATGGGGAGCGAAAAAGGTATGTATGCAAGGAGACAGAATTTGAAAAAAAAAGAAGTATCAGATTCGCATTGCACGTACACAGTGTGGGTAACCCTCCTGTTGCATCGAAGCCATACGAGCGACCGCCAATATCCCCCATCCCAATGCAGTTTCATTAGTCGTGTTCACCCCGGCCTCCCACCGATGCAACCCAAACAAGACAGAGGAAATAAGGAAATAAGGAAAAGGGTATCTCGAGCCTAGCCGACAAAACGGGAACGTGTATCAGAGAGCTTCTCACACGGAGCGCTCCCACCGCCCACAGCCTCCGATAACGCCCCTACGCCGTCGTGCTCAAGAGTAAAAGCCATAAGCAAACAACCCTCCAAAACGCCTTTAGTATGTCATGCCCACAACCAGAGAAACAGCCCCGACAGGCCCGCCCCTATCATGAACTACGAAACGAAACTTCTCACCTTACTTAACCGGTCGTGCATGTGTGATCAGGATGTTCAGAGCTCCATCTTCTCCATGAGACCCTCGCTCCACGCGCGCACGTTGCTCTTCTCACGACTATTCTCTCTCGAGATTTCTCGCTCCTTCAAGCTCTCGACGTCGCTGTCATCGTCACCGGACCAGTACTCGGCCCCCATGCTCGCCTCTCGACCGGCGTCCCACTCGTCCTCGTCGGCATCAATAATCTCGCCTGGGTGATCGATAACCATATTGTCCAGCTCGTCGCTCTCTCCATACTCCTCCAATCCCTTCCTAGCGCGGTCGCCCAGCCAGTATTCCGCACGCTTCCTGCTCCCCGCATTGGAGCTAGTCTCGTGCTGGGCTTGCTTGAAGCGGGTGATAAGCGAAGTGGGAACGACAGGCGAGTTGCTGAGCGACGAGATGCCGCGGAGGTAGAAATAGCACACACGCTTGCGCTCCTTATTATACATAAAGCAGTGGTGGCTCCATATGGCGCCGTCGTCGGCAAATGGGTCATCCGAGGGCTCCCAAGCGTAGTACTCGCAGTTCTCCATATCCATCTCGCTGTCGACGAGCTGCCAGGAGCGCGGATTCCAAATCGGGGAGCCGAGCGGAGTCATAGCACCAGCCGGAAGACCGGCGCTGTAGACTTGGGGACGGAGATAGTACATGGTTGTGTCGACTCTGTGCATAAACGACTTGCGCGTCTCGTTGCGGAACTCGTCGGGGTTCAGCGTGTTGGCGAAGTCGTAGTCGATGTGCGTCGCGTTGAGCGTCGCAATGAGGTAGGCAAAGGTGTGGCGGTTTGCGGGCTCATTGAAGCTGCCAAAGGGCGTCTCGCGGGCGATGTTGAGTTCGTCGGAGAACTGAGCGGCGGACCGCTCCGGGAGTTGAGAGACAGCTTTGAGCAGCTCTGAGTGGCGATCCTCGAGGGTGCGCTCGATGCGCTTGTACAGCTTCTTATCGCTGCCGGCGGCCTTGATGGTCCATACGTCACAGCCGCCGATGACGGCCGAATCAGGGGTATCGAAGTTGAGAGCGAGGTTGACCTGTTCGATGGTCAGTACTTATGGTGCAGACCGCGCCCGCTTCGCTAGTACTCACCTCGTGGAGGGTGCAAAGATCGAGATACTGTCGACACGTCAGCGCGATGCTCACCGCTTATCGCATGGGATACGATGCTCACCTTCATCCTGTCTTCTGTGGAGGTTGCTCGGTTGTTTCTGGGCAAATCTGGGGTTTCGCACAAGGGGTCGCAGCCTGTTCTGACGATGGGCGTGTCAGCGCAAGCTGTCCGCTCGCTGTCGGGGTCCTTTGTTGTGGGGTTGACCTGCGTAAGCCGGGACAACGCGCACAAGCTGCTCTAGGCTGGCTGCAGAGAGTAGAGTGTGCTTGTTGATCGGCCAGACGGGTGTCTAGCAGGCGCAGAGCATGTGGTGGCCGGGGGCGTCGGTGGGTGGTGAGAGGATGGGGGTGGTGTGAGCTGCTGTCGTCGCGCGGTGCGGAGACGGTGATGCTGGCACTGGGGCTAGCTGCCCTCGTGCTTGGCCCCGCTTTTGGATTGGTCGAGCCCTCTCACCACTGATGCGACAACAAGACGCCAGATGGGGCATGCGAGAGAGGTTATTCGATGCTGATTAGTACGTCGGTATCCACCAACCGTCGCTACTGCCGGCGCCGGAGGGCATAGCTGGCCCTTATCCTGCTTGGCCGGCAATGTCTCGGGATGCACCGGAGCGACAAGCGGACGCGATAGATAGATAGTAGCGACGATAGCGCGGGTACATTGGACGTCGGTCCCTGAGGCCGTGTTATGCTGTGCTGTGCTGTGGAGAGTCAAGTCGGGTTAGGGCACAACAACGGTATACATCAAGCACGTGTCAAGTCAAGGCTGCAAGTCTCGATGTCATGACATGGAAATCACGTTCGAGCCTGGGAGAAGCGCTTGTATCAAACCTAGCCGTTCCAGCCGAGGTGTGTATAGTTGATAGATAGAGTACATCCATCGCTACTCGCTCTTCAAGGCAAGGTAGCTGATAGTGCGTTCTCCGAACAACCCGTCATCCCGTGCTCCGCATGTTGTTCGCTTCGTTCCCTTGACAAGATGTGATTTAGCAAATTCAATGCCGCAATCGGCCCAAATGGTATACCGCATGCTCGTCCGTTTCCCTCGCCATTCGCCAAACGCCTTGAATGTTGACGGCTCAATAAATACCGCTGTCTTTCAGCCGCCGCTTGAAATCATCTGTGTCCTGTGCATGCGCCGAACCGTGTTAGCACGCGTCTACGAGAAGGTTACGGAGCCAAGTGCCGTCGCCGTGTGTTTGCTGTGGAAGGCAACAGTCTGCCTTGACTGTTGCATTACATGATCTTGGTTACGATGTCGTCCTCGGCCTGACAGGGATACAGCCGTCAGCAACCGAGCTTTACTCGATAGGAAGGAGACGTGCTGCACTCACCTCCATGTCTTCCAGGCTGTCCTGCTGGCCTATGCATCTTAGTACGTTCTTCTTGCTACTCTCTTGCAATTCTCCGGCAAGGAGGAGTTCATCAAGGATAAAGTAGGCCTTCTGGAAGTTGAAGATGATGTCCAGTTCGCAGACGTTGCCGTAGTATTTGTCCATCTGCTCGACATAGCGGTGGACTATCTCAAGCGCGAGCAGCTCGTTGTCGGTGGCATCGCAGCCGGCGATGAAGAAGAGCGAGGCATACCGACGGTATACAACTTTGGTGTCTGGAGGCTGCCTGTCAGCTCGACGTCGGGACAGATAGCACGACGCTCACCGACCTTTGTACTCAAGGAAGTTGCACATGCGGGTGCGGCGGGCGAGCACGAGCTGCGACACATCTTTCACGATCTTGGCCTTGTCCTTGGGTGCCAGTGTGGTGAACCACTTGGCGAGGCGCTGCAGCTGTTTAGTACGGGGGAGCTGCATGCTCTAGCAGGCGACGTACGACTTTGCCCTGCCGCGAGAGCAGGATGAGGTATCTATAGTTATTAGCATCTAGGAATGCCAGTGTCCTTCGGCAGGTGCTCACTTGATGGCCATGATGCGTGTGCAGCAGTTACTGAGGGAGTGGCCTCAAGTGCTGTAGGAAAAACGGAGGTTCGGGGCCAGTTCCACCAGCCAGCCCTGGAGCCCCGCGCGCACGTCAAAGCGCCCTCATTACAACCCCGCCAGTTGCGATGAATGATACATCATGACCACTGCGTTTGCGGCAATAGAGTAACTCTTCCCGAGAAGACCATAACCAGTCCCGAATAGTCGCGTGATAGAGACCGCCCCGTAACCGCGTCGAAGTCTTTTCATTTTTCCTTTCGCGCCTGCTGACAAACATTACTCTACTTTACGACCACGGCTCTACGGCCCTGCGGCTCTGCCAAATCTCTACTATAACTGCCCTTTCAAGAAACTTTGCTCTTGCCATAGAGACCCGTTCGGGCTCGCAAAGGCACCATGAAGCTCATTCTATCCACCTCGTAAGCCACCCGCATTTTCTTCCCAACCTGCTACTCACTGGCACAGAAATATCATGTCCGGAGGGCCTTCCGTGATACGGCGGCGTGCCTTTGAGAAATCAAACACAGAACTCACCTCATCCCTCCGAGCCAACTTCACCGCACACCGATCCTCGCCCCCCACACCCACCGCCAACGCCCACACCGCCGCGCCAGATTCAAGCCCGTCCTTCAAGTCGTGGACCACACAACAAGAGAACGCTCTATGGATACCGACACATACTCCCTCTCCGCTCTCCGAACCGCGCGAATCTTATGATATAACCGTGAAGCTCTTTTACCTCCCTAATGTGCCGGCCGATACACGATGTGTGCAGACAAGGGAGGCCATCCACCTCGTCCTGAAAGAACTAGGCACCTCCTCCATCGACCTGCTCATCGTCTCTTTCCCCGGGATATCCTTCGATGCCGACGACGAGGACTCCGACCTCGACGATCCCCCTTCGGCCCCGACTTCGGACATCGACGCTGGAGACGGCGAGGGCGCACCCGAGGACATGGAGACCATCGTCACGACGTGGCACACTTTGGAAACGCTACACGAGGAGGGTCTCGTGGCTAAGCTGGGTATCGCCGAATTCGGCTGCTCTCGGTTGGAGAAGTTCCTCCCGCGGACAAAGGTCAAGCCCAGCGTGAACCAGATCAACGTCAGGGATTGCTGCGTGGTGCCCAAGCCACTCATACTCTATGCAAGGCAGCAGAAGATCGAGCTTCTGACACATAACGACTGCACCAACGTGTTACCGCGCGGCACCTTGAGAGATATACTCGGTTCGGGTGACAAGGGTGTGGGTGTGCTGGCGGGTGACAAGGACGATGGCGAGAGACTGAGGGGCGAGGTGCAGCCACAGTGGGTGGTCAAGTACACGGCTGTGGTCAAGGATCGGGGAGTTGTGGAGAGTAAAGGGTATTTTGCAGTGGCAGAATTGCAGGAGTAGGAAATATATACCATACGAGAAAGAATATAAATTTTGTCAAACACTATAAACGATCGTTCATATACTTGGATATGCCACGACCATCCATCTACTCATAAACCACCTGCCCTGCCCAACACTCCATGCACTCTTCGTCCACCCCTTCCGCTATCCGCACTAAACGTTTCCCACAGCACCAGCATTCTGTTTCCCCTCTGTTCACATCCCACGGGAAATCCTCCGACCCATTCTCTCGATCCACGCTACTCTCTTCTAAAATATTCGCCCCTGACGGATACGGCGTCCTCTCATATGGGCGACTCCGCTTCTTCACAGGCTCCTCAGCTACCTGCGGAGGCTCCACAAACCTCACACTCGAATGCTGAGCCAGACCAGACACCTGGTTGCTGCATGGCTGCGGCCGGGTAGCCATGTATGTAGCGGAACCTAACGAATTTGGAGCGTTGAGAGTCCAGTGGCCGGCTTCGTTGTGCACGGGTGGACTCTGTGGGGGAGACTCTGTTTGTAGTGGTACATTGTGAGGGGATCCTGCTATAGATGTTTGAGTAGCGTGGTCTTGGGTGGGAGGTCGCTTGATGAAGCTGCTATAGATTGGTAGAGATATGGATTGTTTGTCTATTTTGGTTACGGGGTTCTTTTGGAGCTTGGCCTTGGGTCGTGGTTTTTTCAGTTTGGTCATGTCGGGAGGGAGAAGGTGTGGGTCTGGGTGTGGGATGTAGTATACACTTAGTGGGAGTTGCTGCGACATATAGGAAGGGGTTAGGCACGGGCGGTAGGGCAGGCGGGTTGTAATCGGAGACAAATTGAGAACGATTGACATTCACATGTCTAGTCACGGACATTTCCAGTGCAAACGTGCGGTGTGAATTATTTCTATGCATGAAATCTACAAGTTAGGTGTGCACGATGACGAGCACCACTCTAATGATGTCTATTCAACCACCTACCTACCTTCCTTATCCATCAAACCACCAAAGCAACACCACCCCTCACAAAGCCCCAACACACCCCTAACCCTTCATCCCTCTCTCCAAATTAATCGTCTCCCTACGATACTCCGGCAACTCCTCCTCATTCTTAATCGGAAACTTCTTCACAGCCTCATTCGCCTTGATGATCGCGTCCCTCGCCCCCTCCCACGTCTTCCTCTTCCCCGTCTCAAAATACCTAAACGCATGCGCCGTCTCCACTCCATTATTCATCAGATAGCTCATCTTGCGATCCTTGAACCAGAATAACCACCCCTTCAGCCCCCACCCTAGATTTTCCATTCCCGTCCCCGCCGCATCGTGCAGGAAGCCTTGGAACTCCCAGCTCTTTACCATGCTTCGGTCGAAGGAGCTGGGGGTCTTGTCGAGAGCCCATCGGGATACGAGCCACTCGTGGTGCTTATCGATGTCGGATTCCATGGTGGTGAGGGAGGGGAGAGGATGCGTGTGGCGGAAGATGTTGGAGACGGCCATGGATTGGACGTCGTTGAAAGAGAAGCCGTTGTTCTTGCCGTAGGCTGAGTGACAAAGGAGAGCCATAGAGTCAGCGTACTTGGGCGGGAATATATTGTGCCACAGACGAAGGAGTTCAGGCCCAGAGTACCCGGGTGGTTTACTGGTGGAGAGGAAGGGCACGACGGCGAGGTCGGCGCTGTAGCCTGTTGCGCAGATGACGGCGTCAATGTCCTCAAGGATGGATCCATCGTTGAATTCGATGGTGCGGGGCCCGAGGAAACGTTTTATACCGTGCATAGAGGTGAGTCGTCCGGCTTTGAGCAGTGGAATGATTGTATCGCTTGCGCCCGGAAGGCTGATCGTAATACTGGGCGAAGGTAAAATTCGCCAGGCGGGATCCAAATCTTTCCAGATCTTGTGCATCATATAATTCAAGGCTTTATCGCCTATCCAACGGGCAAGTTCGGGGAAGTAGCGTTGTAGAAGAAAGCCGGATTGCCGTTTCCGCCAGCTTAATAGCAAGTCGGCTGGTGTGTTGTCCCGCCATGTAGGAAATACATACATTCCGCGACGGTGGGAGAGGTACATTTTCGAGGCATGGGGCACGATGTTGTTTATTACGTCCGAGGCGGTACTGGACATGCCGACCATGACAACGTTTTTGCCACTGTATTTTTCCACACTGAGTCGTTCAGTAAGCGTATGTAGGGTGGGCGATATGTGGTCGTCAAACTCACTCTTCTGGTCTGAACTGTTGCGCGTGCATGAGGATACCTTCAAACTTTTCTTGGCCCTCAAATTGAGGCATGTGTGGATACGTCTGATATCCATGGCATAGCGCTACCTTGTCGAATTCTTCCGTTTGAAGCTTCCCATCTATAAGGACCTCTACCCGCCATCTTGTGTCATCATCGTTTCGGCTGACATTCTTCAGAGAGGCACCGAAGACGATGTCTTTGAACAAATCGAAGTGCTTAGCGTATGATTCCATAAACTCTTGAAACTGTGCTTGCTGTTTCCCAAAAAAATGTCAAGGTCAGCAACTATTATAGATAAGGTTTGATTGAATAGGAAAACGAACGGTAAGATGAGGAGGATAATCTAAAAATAATGTCAATCAGAAGTATCGTCATTGTAGAGAGATGCAGTGCACTTACGGTCTGGCATGGGGAAGTCCGACATGCCGCAAGTGTATTTACTGATCAAAGCTCTCGTAGCTACCTTGTTCAATAAAGCTTTACATCCTGTCTCAGTAATGTAGAACCTACAAGGTAGAGCCGTGGTCATAGAGGGCTCTTTAGTGTATGCCCACAGACCACCAACCTGCTTCCGTCGCTCAAAGCAAGTAACCTTGAATCCATCCTCGCGCAACGTTTTGAGCATGGAGAGCCCGCAAGCTCCTACAAACACCAGCCAGTTAGCCGTGTCCTATCATCGGCTGTGCTACGTTTGGCAAATCTTACCAGCGCCTACAACAGCGACCGTTTGCTGAGCCATGGTTACAGGCTTGAGCAGCGCTGCAGTGCGCAGCATGAAGTGTTCTCGTTAAACCCTTCTAAGAGGCAGCAGTTATCTTGGAATCTCACCTGCACATAAGTATGTGAGTGAAGTACACGTTTTGCGCGACATGCGGCACAGCACATAGCGCTTACTGTAACCTCTCCCTGGCCCCCGAGTTGCAACCTATCTGCTGGGATCGGCTAAGGGCGCCTACTTGAACGATTGGTCAATTGTGTTCGTCCGAATGCTGTGACCCGGAACTAGTGTAATCTCCGTTACGAGCTTTATCGCTGTGACTTTAAATCAACTTTATGTACGATTTGAAAGTAGACAGTCCTGGAAAGTAGCTCGCGCTACAGATTAAGCATGCATTCCTGGCACCCGCACTACACTAGTGTATGCTAAGAGCGTGCATGCTAAATTGGCGTTGGCGTGCCTACCTGACTACCTACAATGTGTATACGTAAGCTTGCAGGGAACGCAGTGTCCACTGGTACCCTATGAGGTTATACGAGCATGAGAGTGGACGGCTGGGAACGTGCAGTCAACGACCCAGAGGTATAAAGTACGCCTTCTGACCGAAAATAGAAAGAGCAGAGCCCTCTGCATACGTACCTTCATTCAATTGCTAGACAAAATGACTATCCTGACAATCCTCTCGATGCTTCTGGCTGCTGGAATCGCTGCGGGCGATTCCTCAACATGCTCCTTCATTCCATCTACTAATGCTACGTCTTTGAACTACCCTGGTGCACCGCACATCAACACCACAACCCCATCCTATCCTTACAATGTATCTACCCTGACCTCCGTCCCTGTTGCCTCAGTGTGCACATCACCCACCGGAAATCGCACCGCCGAGCTTGCCTGTGCACGCACCTACATCGATGCCATTGACGAGCAGCTCGCCTTTCTTTACGCGCGAAGACTGGGCTACGCGGCGGTGGCAGGTGTCAGCAAGTTTGCTGCGAACACGAGCTTGAACGACCCAACCAGGAATGAGGTTGTAGCAGAAGGGATGGCTGCCAGGGTTCTGAAGGTTAGTAGACTTAGGTCCAAGACAAGTGCTGGCTAGATGGCGACTAATGAGGAACAGTACGGCGCGACAGAAGCTGCGGGGAGAGTGATGGGCGGAGAGGGCTGCATGATATATGCAGCGCTGGAGTATGAAGTCGAGACTATACAGAAGGATTGTGATGGGGGGTTCGAGGAGCATGTAGAGAGGGTTTGCAAATGAGAATGAATGCTGCAAGCGAGAATGCTGCTTCGTCGGTACGCCCTAGTTGCTCGCCATATCCAGACCTCGGTCACTTGATATCGAACTTCCAGATACAGGCATAATTTAAGATCGGTCAGCAAATCGGCGAGAATAGCAGATCGCCTCCTTTCCGGTCGTTCCGCAGTGCGTCATGTCGTAATTTCAGACTAGACGTGGCAGCCAAGAGCCCGCACACATTCTAGAAACTCACAACGCGGTGGCTAGAGAACTGCATGAGCGTGTTGCGTTCTCAGCACAACCTCGACTGGTTACGAGGGTGGAGATTTGAAGCTGCCTGTTTTGGCGCGAGGTAGCGCCAGGGTGCAACGTTATGGCCCACATTGGTGCCGCCATTCCGCTCTAAGGCGTGTGCGCCAACTTCCTGTCAACGGCATTCACATTGGAACCATAGCAGACGATGAAGTCAATGACGAAGCTCTAGAGAGCGCCAAGTGCAGTGTTCGAGATGCAAAGGCGCCGAGATAAGAGAGCACGTCCCTCGGATGCCAAGCACCTGGGCAGCGCTAGGGTCAGCTGAAAACATTCGGGACAGCCTACGTCACGTTTCTTCTTTCTTCCCCGTTGCTCAGCACTCTGTTGTCCATGGCTCCGCCTACATCCACGACAGTCGGCTAGCTTTCGAGGACCATGCAGCCCTGCATATAGATACCATACCGTCGACTCTACGAGGGCTCGAGAAATGGGCATCCAAAGGGGGTTGGCGTATGGAGCCACCATCAACGTCGTCACCCTTATCATTTACTTCATCTACCTCTGCATCGCAATACTGCTTTCGATCCGCCAAGGCCTAGGCCACAATTTTCCCTGGATATGCATGATCATTCTGTCTCTGTGCCGTCTCACCCAGGTTCGACATATCCCGAGTGGCGCCTGATCTCCAACCACTAACGCAAACAGGTGGCGCTCGATCTTGCAGCTACCGTATTGTATCCTGAGACTAAACTTTCCAACACCACACTGGAGACTGGTGTTGCCATCCTCACCGAAATTAGTTTGACTCCTCTTTTCATGTCGACAGCCAGCGTTCTTAATATGACATCCGGACCAAAGGGACGCCGTATGCAGTGGGTCCTGCTGCTTCTGTATATTCCTCTCATCATCTCTCTCATTCTGATCGTTGCCGGAGGTATCGACCCAGACTCACGAGACACGTACACCTTCGCCGCAACCGAGTCGACAAAGGCAGGCATTGTCCTGTATTGCTGCTGCTTTGTTGTTTTGATCTGGGCAACCACCATCATAGCGGCACGTCTATATCTTGCAGACCCACTTGAAGTCAAGATCTTGACCACTGTTGTCCTCAGTCTACCATTCTTCCTAGTCGATGTGGTATACATGATGCTGTTCGCTTTCGAGAAGCAAGTCAAACCTCTGAAGTTCAATGTCATCAGTGGAAACGTCACCATACAACTTTGCATGTAAGTCAATTCTCTTTTACGGACAGGACTTTTCGTATCTTTACCATATGTTCCGCTTTCTTTTATACAATACCAAAGAACACGTCCAAGATGCGCGTTATTCCCTGCTTCGAGATACTCATTACCCTACAGGCAAGTCATCATGGAGTACATCATCGTGGGTCTCTATCTCGGTCTGGGACTGAGGATTCCGGATAAAGCTGCTAAACTAAAAGAGAAAGTTATCGGAGATAAAGATTATGAGCAACTGAGGGAGACATTTCTGTGGAAGATGTATGAAGCAGGCTCTGCCACGGTAGCCGTGGTCGTGATGCCGGCGCTCAGGTTTGCACATTGGATGCTTGGCAGGATACTTCGCTCCGGTGCATCGTGAAGAGACACTTGCCATATGTTGCAAGACCAACTTTACAATGCACGGCCATTGCGTCGTTCGACTAAAAAGACCCCAACGGTTCGAGCTCATTGGTCTTTCGAATTCTTGATACCAGGGAGGTCGCCTGCCAAACCTTTCTCGACTCCATTAGGAAGCAACGCCTGGTACTTGGAACAGAACGGATCACCGTCGTCGAAGTGTCTCGACTTGCACGACCACCCTCGATTTATATTTGGCCCGTTACGTGTCATCGGGCATTTGTACACAAGCCTTGGGTTCCACGTTCAGCACATCATTCATGTATTGCTGTCACTGTCTTAGCCGACAGTCGAGGGTTTGTTGACCATCACAGCACGCTGCAAAGGCGCGCTGGTGTCGCCTTATTGGAAAATTGTGCATCCCTAGAACAGAATTCAGGAAGCGCCTGGAGGTATTAGGGGCAGGAAGGCCAAGAATGTACAAGATAGAAGAAGATCTGCTACATGTGTTTTGTGGTTTTAGCAATGTGGGTATACATTATTCCCCCTTGTACTCACGATAGCTGCTGACAACCCTTAGTCGAGTCACATTTCCGTGTTGGCGACACGAACCTCAGCAATACACCTGAATACGACTATTGCTTAGTGAACTCGGATCTACCATGGAAGCCACGAAAACAAATTACAGAGGGTGTTAGCATGGTCGGTTGTACATTTGTCACGATGCATCTCGTTCGAAGCCGACCTACGCGATACTACACTCTTGAATAGCCCTCCCATCCGTCGAGTTATCGGTATTGTCAGTGCGAGCTCAGGTTCGACCAGTGCAATAGGGCTATGATCTCACTACTTCAGATCAAGCCAGGCTACTCTCATTGGAAACCTGTCAACTGGGCTTATTACTAGCGTGTGATTTTGTACACAGCATCTAAGAGCATGTTCATTGCTGAAAGAAGCATCACGCTCGGAATGTAGTGTTGGTTCTGGCATTTGTTAGTAAAGTTCTGGATGATTTGGTGGTGCGCGTTGTATGTTCCAAGGCGATGGGTAGAGGTATTGAGCATTTATTGATAAAAAAATGACACAAACACCGACACCTTAAATTTAACGAGATTCGGAATTCTCCTGTCGTCAGTCATATCCACCCAACTTACCCTGATACGATTCTTGGGGCCAGGACAACCATTAGCAAGTTTTGAGTGGGTTACCTTGCCGGGTTTGTACGAAGTGTCTAAACTCAGCTTGGTTGCTCGCGTACTCGGCCTTCATCCTACATTCTCCATACAAATTTCCAAATCCTTGTCAAACATACCATATTTGGCTGTTGTAGTGGAGAATGTTCATGTATAAATGTGTTCGCTCCTAAACCTTTGTGTTTTGGTCCAGTCGTAGCTCTTACAACTTTCCATTGTTTTTGCAATGAAACCTTCGGCCCTCATCTACTGCGCAGCATCATATCTATTTGTAGAATGGGGACAAGCTCAATCTGCACAAGAAATAGTAAACGCGGCTCTCAACCCACCACCTGGATCTGAACGCTATGCATCTTATGGCCCTTCACTCTACTTGAAGACTGCACTGTACAACGAAACCCCCATCGCACCAACCAACTACGACCGCCTCGAAGCATCCGCAAAGAAGCGTCTCCGACCAGAGGCCTACGACTACGCCGCCGGAGGCGCCGGTCTAGAAACCACCATCAACGCCAACCGAGCCGCCTTTGACCGCGTAAGTCCCATCCATTCCAATTCACCGCAAAAACCCCAACTAAAGCTTATATGACAGTGGCAAATCGTCCCCCGAATGATGAAACCCATCCACCCAAAACGTAACCTCAGCACCACCCTCTTCAACCGCACCCTCCCCCCCCATAGTAATGGCCCCCATCGGCGTCCAAACCCTCTTTCACCCCACCGGCGAACGCGCCACCGCCAAAATATGGGGCGAGCACGGCCTCCCCTTTACTCTCAGCACGGCATCAAGCACCGGGTTCGCCGACGCAGCAGAGGCAAATGGCGAGGACAACCCGCGCTGGTATCAGCTCTATTGGCCGTCTGACGATGACCTATTGAAGTCGTACGTCACGACTGCCAAGCAGAACGGGTACGAAGCGCTAGTCGTGACGGTGGATACGTGGGACTTTGGATGGCGGACAAGGGACCTGGACAAGGGGTATTTCCCTTTGCCCTGGGGGAGGGCGTGCAGATTGGGTTGGAGGATCCGGTTGTGCGTGAGAAGTTGGGGTTTGATCCGCTGGCTGGGAATGCGACGGCGGAGCAGAAGCAGTTGGCGGCGTTGTATCATGCGATTGTTACGTCGCCGGGGTGAGTCCCGTGTGGGGGGATCTGAAGAAGCTGAGGGAGATATGGGTTCGTGATTTTGGTTGCTGTGTTGTGTGGAAGTGAGTGGTGCTAATTGTGAGAAGGGAGATAAGCCGATTCTGCTGAAAGGTGTGCAGAGCGCGGAAGATGCGAAACTGGCGCTTGAATATGGGTTGGATGGGGTGATTGTTAGTAACGTATAGCTCCCCCCAGCTCTTGTGTTTCCCCGGACTGATTGGAAGTAGCATGGTGGTCGTCAGATTGATGGCGCCATTGGCTCGCTCGATACCCTTCCGTCTATTGTCGAAGCGGTCAAAGGAAAATTGACCATCGGCTTCGATAGTGGTATACGGTCTGGCTCAGACATCTTCAAAGCGATCGCTCTTGGAGCCGACTTTGTGCAAATTGGACGCCCTATACTTTGGGGGCTTGCACACGAGGGAGAGAAAGGCGCGAGACATGTGCTGAAGAGTTTGCTGGCGGAGTTGGAAATCAATGTAGGTCTTGCGGGATGCGCTAGCTTGAAGGAGGTCAATAGTGACCTCTTGATGGAAAGAAAGTGATAGGAAGCCATTTTTCAGTGTGGGTTGTCCTTGGCTGACGGATAGTGTACGATACCTTCTCTAGTATATTGATTCTCAAGAGGATAAACATAACATACTTTTAGATGCTTCTATAGTTTTACTCATCCTGATCGCTCACGCCCATATTTAACTCTATATGCACAAAGACGAATCATCCATCCACGAAACATCAAAGAACCCCCCTGCTCAAAATCATACAACTCACTACCCCCAACGTCATCGAACAATCCTCCTGTCTCACTACCTCACCTTGCTTCTCCACAATAACCTTCTGAGCTGCCTCAACAACCATCTTCAACATCATCCCAGCAGGGTGATTATCCCCTACGGCAGCCAAAAACCGTCCATAGACATCAAGCTGCTCGTTCATCTTTTCGCGGTCCGTCTTCCATATAGCGAGGTACGTGGCTATTGCTGGAACGAGTAGCGGTATCGTGACAGGCGCGGCGTACGTCACCGTGTCTTGTTGGAGGAAACTGAGGACGATGCTGGTCATGTCGTCTGCGGCGCTTCTCGCCTCTACCTTCTCGTGCGTAACTCTCGATAGGCAGATTCGCGCTGCGCAGTGGTAGAGTTGGAGGTGGCGGACTACGTGCTGGGGCGTTGGTGTTGGGATACTCTCGGGGAGATGCTTGAAGCAGGTTTTCAGTCGTTCCGTTTCGGTCGCGGAGGGAGGGGACCTGGTGGTGATGATCTCGCGGAGAGCATTGCTGATCGCGATGAGGGCTCGCCACATCCTCCCGATTTCTTTCGCCTCGTTTGGCGTATATAAGAGTTTTCCGTGGAGGACCAGGTCTGTGAGGAGCTGGGCTCCATCGTGCTGTGTAGAAGGGACTCCAACGGTTGTTAAGAGACGGACTGGTCTGCCTTTCCAGAAAGCTTGCCAGACGTCTCGCACAAAGCAGCAGAGCCAGATGTTGTACCACGTCGTATCCTCCTTCTTGAGTATAGTTTCTGAACTGGTGGCATCGAACTTACTGTGCAGTCCGAGTGCCTGCGCGATGCTGAAAGCTACACCTGTCCAATACCAACTCTGCTTCACGTCATCTGTATCGGCATACCAGAAACTTATCAGCAACGCAGATTGTACTAGTACGGTCTTATCGTTCTCATGGCTGATATCAAAGAGTAATTTCGCGCGGGCCGTATACGTCTCCTTACACGCGATCCTCCCCCTTCTATATTAGGAACGTAGCTAGCGCTCACAGAGAAAATGCTCCAGAGAAGCAAGAGATTAATCCCTTCGAACCCCTTTGCCGCGTATTGTGAAAGAAAAGAGCGAGCATCGATGACAGGGAACGTGGGATGCACGTAACGGAAGTACGCCTCAAGAAGCTCTGCTCGACACTCTGGAAGCGTGAAACAACCTTTCACCTTCAGGTACTCCAGATCCTCGATAGAAAGGGCTTTTTCTGCAGCAGCAAATATTTGAAAATGCCGCTGGGAGGAGGGATCAATAGCATCGAGAATAGCACCGTAACCGCCGTCGCCCACAAAAAAGGATGCTATCCTGGTGCTGGGTTCTGGGACGGCAGCTGCGACGATCATGGCGAGATCTTGGTGGGAGATTGGTGTGGATGCATGACTTTCTTCCTCTTCTGGAGTGCTTTCTGGGGATTTTTGTGAGATCAGACGCTGGCGGTGTTGGGCGGGCTTTCGCGGTCTGCAAGCACATGGTAAGCTCAACTCTAGGATTTGCACGACAGCAGTCCATCCAATTCCAGCCTGCACCACGTGTACATAGTTATATTTGAATGAAAATACAGTTGTTTCTATGTACGACCAGAACAGGTGGATTGACTTACGGGTACTGTTTTCTTGTTCGTATGATGCATGTCTCGCTGAGCTCTACACATTTTGAGCATGGCACACCATTGATATCGATATCGCAGCGAATTTTACGATCGTGGCAGACACCGCAAACTCGTACCGCGCGCTTGCGAGGCATATTCGGTATATTCAGGAAACAGAGCTGCGATCTCGACGATGACAAAAATACCTAGGTACGTACTTGGCGTAAGCTTCCGGGATGTCCGGAACTGTTCCGACGTCACTGTCAACCTCAAAGGCATGCTTGAATTTCAAGAAGCATAATAGTTATCAGGATGGCCAAGAGGAGAATTGCAAATATTATAAAATTGTAAGGGGTTATGTACTTAGAATCGTGGGTCAAAGTGGCTAGTTCAGATACTGTTCAGAGCAATGCTGGATCCAAGCCCTCGAAAAACACAGATGAACGCCAGATGCAACAGATCGACTGCAGTAAGGACCCAATGAAACTGCTTTTGAACAGGCCAATGACTAGACATTAACAACCTCATCCCGTTTCTCGCAGCGGGCTCCTTGGGAATACGCCGTTCCCTTTCTTCTGGAAGCCGCCCCCGAGTTGTTCTCATCAAATCCGGATGGATGTCCCTGCCTCGCCCCATTAGCACGTAATTGGAGTGGAGGTTTTGGCTCTATTATAGCAGTGTTAGTGCTACTCGCCGTACCGGTGCTGTCCATGCTGGCGGTCCTTGAAAGTATGCCTTGTTGCCTCAGTAAGCCCTTTATACCACCAGCCTTGCGTGCAGGGAGTTCACCCTTGCCG
This sequence comes from Pseudopithomyces maydicus, assembly GCA_026873275.1. Taxonomy (NCBI): domain Eukaryota; kingdom Fungi; phylum Ascomycota; class Dothideomycetes; order Pleosporales; family Didymosphaeriaceae; genus Pseudopithomyces; species Pseudopithomyces maydicus. The sequence continues at coordinate 540,078 of JANTUC010000003.1, read as the reverse complement.
GCTGTCGCCACAAAAAGCATGTATTTGAGATTCGGAAGCGTTTGTTGATTATCCAACGGCTTGATTCCAATGTGGTTGGAAATAATCTCAATGTTCTTGTTCAATAAGAAAACAGCGTACTCGAATCTATAGCGAACGACGCCTTTCATGAACAATGGAAAGGTGCGAGGTGTAGGCTGCGAGGTTCTACTCATGGCGAGCGGGTCGTCGATGGTAGAGTTTGAACCGCTTACTGTGATGGGGTAAGGTAGTAGCAGGTTATAATAAAGTGACAGTATGGAGACTATCTCCGCAACATAACCCAACGCCGCGGAGGTCACGTCCTCTTTGGCGTCTTCGAACTCGCCATTAGGCAATAGGAGTCCACATACAGTGAACAACAGCGCCTTTCCTTTCACTGGTTCAATGGGGTAGATCTTTTGGAGATCTTCGCACAGCCTCCTTTGTTGTCCGGCGATGTCTTCCTGTGACTGGATGCTACTTTCTCTCAACGCTGCGTGTTTGGCTCTCTCTACTGTCACTTCTTTCTCTCTTTGATCTTGCGATTCCCGCCCTTTCTGCATAAGCTCTCTGCGTCGCTGTGTGTTGGCCCGCTTCTCTTCGACCCGTCTTCGTGTAGCTTCAACTCGGCGTCTTTCTGCAACGACAGCAGCCTCAACGGTCTTCAACCGATCTTCAGCCTCTGGCACTTGATCCACAGCATCGATTCCCTCGCGATTATCTCTCAGTATTGCTTCCATCTCGCTAGCCAGACGGTCCCTCGTCGCCAAAGCGTCTTGAATGCAGTCATCGAGTGTATTCAATCGTAGGATAGCGTCATAGGAAGAGCTATTCAAGGGCCCTTCTGGATTCTCCTTGGGTGGCGCGAGATGATTTGAGCGAAGCATCTCGTCGATAGGCATATCGGTTAAGCTTGTATAGATGCCATCTGTCATGTGGAAGAGGAGACAATTCTGCGGTAGCGGGCGCCTGAACTTCTCCAAGCTCTTTCCGATGAATTGAAGTGATCCCAAGTGAGCTGAAAATTGGATCAAGTAGTGCCAGCCGTTTGTGCTCTCATTCTTCGCCCATACATTGACAGTAAGCTTGTCAAGTCGCGTAACGGCAGGCCCAGACGAGGACAGGTCAAAGAAGCGGAAATTAGGATTGATCGTTTTCTCTGCCACTTCAGAAATATAGACGGGGTCTTCATGGCCGTCCACGTGGATTGTGAAGAAGGTGTCTGCCATGCGAGTGTCGGCGATGTCCTCGAGCTTCTTCTGTCTGACAAGCGGGGTTGCGCCTGTCCATTCCAGCGTGCTTCTTCTACGGAGTCCCCCCGAAATTCCGGGCCTCTGAGGTTTCTCTGGAGACAGGTGGTGGGCATTTTCATCGTTGCCATGGCGGCCCTTCAAGTCGCTCGATGACCGTGAATGGGTGAGACCTCGACTCTCACGCAGCGCCAATGCTTTGGTAGGTGACTTGAGTGTGCTGGGTACGGCGTCATCATCAATGGTCTTTCCGCGCGGGCGCGAAGGGGTCGGGGCGAGGGTGAGGTTTCGAATGGTGATGCCTTGGAGGTGCCTGAGCTTCCGGTTCTGCGGTGGGTTAGCAGCGCAATGGCAGCCCTGACAGCGCACCATACATAGGGGAGTAGCCAAGGGAGGTCACGGGCCAGAGGTGAGACATCAACCTCGTGGTGCGGGGGATGCTCGCTGCCTGGCATGCTGCTGCTGGGTAGCCGGAGCTATGGTGCGGAGGTGTCAACGGACGCCACAGCGGCAGAGCGAGCTTAATGTGTGGAGGTTTGCCGGGAAAGCATAACACGAGAAATGTGAAGCAGACGGACCGTCGGCCGTTTGCATGGTCTTTGGCGGGCTACGCGGTGTCGACGGTTGAAGAGGCAGGCACGCGCGGCATCGTGGACCTGCCGCATTGGAGCGACAATGCACGCGGAAGCCGCGACCCTGTACGTGAGATGGTCCGTGCTCCAGTGAACTTCTGAAGTTTTGCGAAGTCGACGGCATCAATTGACCTCGAAGCGCCCCATCGCCATCGTCAATTCGCCGCCCACGATGCCGCGCAATCTGGCGAAGCTGCGCTTCAGGGCGCCCAAGCAGCTGGCTCCGCCCAATCTCCACCGCTTCGTCGCCGGCCAGGAAGACAAATTACACACCCGACTGCGCGCCCACGCCCTCGACCTTTCCAAGCCGCAGACCCCCTTGAGTCTGCACGTCGTCGTCAACCCGAAATGGAAACAGCAGCCTGGCAAGAAACCCCACAGGCTGTCTTACAAGCCGCACACTGTCAGAGACCTGGTCGACCCACAAGGCACCGCGAAGCACGGCCAGATCATCTACGTCTTCGCCAACATCAAGACCGGGCAGGTCATCTACTCACTTAATGAGCTGCTCGATGTACGTCGCCAGTCACTTTTCTCACAACTTTGCTCTGACGCCTTTCTAGCAATACCACCTCGACCAACTCCCTTTCCTCGGCAAGCATTCCAAACCCCAATCCATCCGACCTGACGAATGGACACCTCATTGCGTCATCACTTTCCCATTCCCCGAGCAAGGCCTCCAAGCTTTCCGCAAGCTTCGTGAGTTCCGCCATCTGCACGAGACATCCTGGGACAAGACAAACCCGGAGTGGATCAGATTGCCGGCCCACGCTCGAATGAGGAAGATCATGAACCAGGTTGCAAATTCCAGCGCAGATTTGGCCGAAGTATTGCAAATCCAACAGCGCCAGTCGGTCGATATGCGACGAAGATTCTTTGAGCAAGAGAAGATTTCGCTTGGGTTGATGAAGAAGATGTGGGGCGAGGCTGAGGCATTGGTACAAGGTGGCAAGGAGGCCAACGACCCCAAGTGGCTGGAAGCGCAGATTAAGAGCCTGGAGTTCCAGCTTGGAACGAAGCGTAATCGAGATGAGGCGGACGTGAAGCGTTTGAATGATGCGAAGAAGGGACACGAAGTTCGCTTGCGAAGAGTTCTGCGAGCACGTAGAAAGATGGAGCAGCTCAAGCAAACCGAAGGGACGGAAGAGTTCACGAAAATGCAAGAAGAACACGCTGCCAAGGCTGCCCCAGCTAGGGCGGCTGGTGCGGAGGAAAGACTTGAGACATTGAAGCGGGAGATTGCATTGAAAGGCGACCCCGTCGAAGTTGCTGAGAAGCAGGCCGAGCTCATGAAACTGGAGGACGCTTTCCATGCGAAATTGCGAGCCGAGACACGAGATCACCCCGTAACTCGGGATATCCTTCCTGCTGAACACAAGAAACAACTTCCCCGCCCGTTTGCAATGGATATCGAAATCAAATGGGCGGATCTGCGTAATGCCGAGTACGCAGCTGACAAGTGGCCCGAGGCAGTTGCTCACGACAATCTCGATTTGCGAAGTTCGAGACAAGATATTCACTTCTTGAACGCGGAACAATACCAAATTTCTGTTGATGATGAAGTGCAGGGTATGATTAAGGACATGGAGCGTAAGGCGTTGAGGGCACAAGGGCTAGAAGAGCCTGAGGCTGAGCCGGAGTCAGAGGAAAAGACTGGTGTGTGGAAATACCTCCCCGGAAAGAACCCATTCAAGCGTGCAGAAGCCTAATGGCTGTGCAAAATGGGTGTTGCAACATGTATTATATTCCCAGCCATATTGGCGGTGTACAATTCGTGTAGATTTCAGTACAGATAAGACGATTGATTTATACCATACCCTACGTTATCCTGGGATACACAATTTATCTATCAAACTACGCGCGAGTGATCACATGAGGCTGCTGTGCGGCTTTTGTGATTGGCAAAGATGGTGAAGGACCCTCCATGGATATCCCTCTGCAAATGGCAACCCTACTACAGTCTCCATCTAGAGATGGATTTTGTATACGTCGCCAAGTTCTCGAGGCACTCTTCAAGCTCGAATGGGATACCCGCGGCCTCCGACCCCTGATTGCTCGGTCACTCGAATAACCAATCATGATGCCGAGTTTCCGAGCAATGGCTCAGGGGGTTGACTGTAAGATCGGGGCCTCTGTAACCGTGACGAAAGAGCAAATGATGGAAGTCGCGGCGCCCGCGCTTTCCGATCGGCCGAAGCAGACATGAACACCGCAATCATGTCGACGGGCGTGTCGGAAAATGCAGAATCCAAAATGTGTTCAAAAGACGGTCGGAAGCGCAGCGCCTTGTCTTTGTGAGATGCAATTTCTCGACGCTGATCCGCCCAATCACGAAACCGCTCTTTGTTTCTTGGCACACGCTCCTTTCCTAGCCCGAAATGCACACCTCCGCTCCGCCCGGCCCTCACATGCAAGTTTCGCATTCTCCTCTCCCACCTGAATTTGCGCGCATCAAAATGTCTTCCGGCGACGTCGAGCCGTTCCCCTCGCTGCAGACGGGTGTTTCGAAGAAGGAGAGCCGGAGTGGGAAGAGCGGGAGCGTACGACGGAGGAAGAGCAGCGGATTAGGTGCTGAGCTGCCCGGCGATACAAATGTGCCAGCTTTCGCGACACTAGGAGGGGGAGGGACTCCGCCTGCGACGCCTACAGAGCCGACAGTATGTCTCCGGTACTGCTACCGAGGACCTGCAGTGCTAACATGACGCAGCGCGAGAAGTCTGGCCGCCGCTCGAAGCGCCGTTCGATACGGCGCGCCCTCTCCAAATATAAGCGTACCTGCATGCGACATACTTGGGTCCTGCCGCTTAACTTGGTTCTCATCATACTGTCGCTCTATCTCGTCAACCCCTCGCCGAAGAACCCCATATCCGCGGCCCTGTTCCTCTCCTACCCACTTCCACGAGAACCAGGCTCGGACCCCGCCGCACCCATCCAATATGGCAAAGGTGGACGCGACTTCGCCTTCGTGGCCTTCTATACCGTTGTCTTCTCTTTCACCCGCGAGTTCCTTATGCAGCGCTTCATCCGGCCTATTGCGATCCGCTGCGGCATCAAGTCTCGCGCCAAGCAGGCCAGATTTATGGAACAATTTTACACCGCCATGTACTTCGCCATCTACGGGCCCTTCGGCTTGTATGTCATGAGCAGGACGCCGGTTTGGTACTTCAACACGAAGGCCATGTATGAGGGTTTCCCGCACAAGACGCACGAAGCCATCTTCAAGGCCTACTACTTGTTGCAAGCGAGCTACTGGGCGCAACAAATGATTGTACTTCTGCTTGGATTGGAAAAGCCCCGCAAGGACTTCAAGGAATTTGTTGCACACCACTTCATCACCTTGACTTTGATTTGGTGCAGTTACCGCTTCCACTTCACCTACATGGGTCTGGCCATTTACATTACCATGGATATTTCCGACTTCTTCCTTGCTGTAAGTCTTGCCCTGATTTCACCTAGGAACCCTCACTGACGGAATAACAGACCTCCAAGATTCTCAACTATCTTGATTCGCCCATCACTGGACCGTACTTCTTCGTCTTCATGTGCGCCTGGGGCTATCTCCGCCACTACGTGAACCTGCGCGTTCTCTACTCCATCCTGACCGAATTCAAGACCATTGGTCCCTACGAGCTCAACTGGGAGACCCAGCAGTACAAGTGCTGGATCTCACAGATCATTACCTTCGCGCTGCTTGCCAGTCTGCAGGCTGTGAACTTGTTCTGGTGGTTCTTGATTTGCCGCATCGCGTATCGTTTCATCCGATACAGCACGGCCGACGACGACAGGAGTGAATACGAGGAAAGCGACGCCGAGGAAACGACCGAAAAGAAGACTCCGAAAAAGACGCCCAACGGAAAAGCAAACGCAAACGGCACTTCCAATGGCACCCCAAAGGTCTTCCTAAACGGAAAGGAGATCGCAACGCCCGACAAGCCCACGACCGCCAGTGACGCCGGGAGCATCGCATCCCGCGTCAGGGAGAGGAAGAAGAACCAAAATTAGGGGTAATGACAATGCGAGGGTACTTTGAAACGACGCTATATTCATGGTTTTGATGTCGTATGTTGCATACAGGATTCGGGTTTTGGGATTATCAATTCAGCTACCAGCCTTGTAAAACTTAGCCTGTTCGCTTCTCATGTCTCTTTTCAGTCGCTCGCTCCCGGCTATATATATATATTAGGAGTTGGCAATTGCATCGGTGGGGCAGCCGCAGGGAGGCTGACACTTTCTTTCGGTTGGGGCATGGGTCATGGTGGCTTGGGTAGGCGGGTAGGCGGGGATGTGGATAGTTAATGTTTAGAAGTATCAAAAGCTTTGACGAGCGAATATCTCATGATTTTACCAAGTATTGTCGTTATCGTCTGACCACGTTTACACAACGTTAATAAATAGACTGGAAAGACAGACCACCAAGTAAATAGTGAGGTGAGTTTGCTCATGTGTACTGCCCAAATTGAACCTTCTTAATCGAGTAATCCCACCTCTCGTCGATTGCAGTAGGCGAGAAGTCTGTGTCCCACCCCACCACGCGATAAGATCAATCAGATAAGTTCCGAACTTCGGAGCGAGAATTCCGAGCTCTCCTCTCCGGTCACGATTCCAACACCACCTACTAATACCAATAATCCTATCTACTCTCACGGTACTAAACTCTCAAACAACCACTCAAACAACTACCCAAACATCTGGCCATCCCCCATCCCCCATCCCCACCAACCCACCATGTCCCACCCCGGCACCCTCCACCTCTACGCCAAACGCCTCACCGCATTCGAGCACGCATCCACATCCCCAACCCCCACCTCCAACCTCATCCTATGGATAGGCGGCCTCGGCGACACCCTCATGTCCGTCCGCTACCCCGCCTCTATCGCCAAAGCCCTGCCCCCCACCTGGACCATCGCTGAGGTCCTGCTCTCCTCCGCCAACGACGGCTGGGGAACAGGGAGTCTCGCCCGCGACGCCGCCGAGCTAGCGAAGTGCATCGCGTTTTTCAAGGGCCAGCGCCCGGGTGCCAAGATCGTGCTCATGGGGCACTCGACGGGGTGCCAGGATATCATGGAGTACCTCACTGGGAGCACGCAGTACAGCGATGTTGTAGACGGGGCTATCTTGCAGGCGGGGGTGAGCGATAGGCAGGGGTGGGACGCGCTCGTTGCGGACGACGCGGAGTTGGCAGAGAGTCTGAAGGCGACGGTCAAGCTGGCGAGGAAGTTGGTCGAGAGCGGGGATGGGGATGTGATTTTGCCGAAGAAGGGGAGCAGGGTGTTGGAGATGTTTGAGAGTCCGTGTACGGCGTATCGGGCGGATAGCTTGTTTTCGTTCGGGGGGATGATGACTATTTCAGTACGGATCTGCCTGAGGAGAAGCTGAAGGGGACGTTTGGGAAGGTACCGCAGGGGACGAAGATGATGTTTTTGTGGGGGAGTAAGGATCCTTATATTCCTGCGGATGTGGATCAGGAGGGTACGTTGAAGATGTGGGCGAGGTATGTGAAGGAGGGGGTGGTGCGGTTGATGAGGTCAATGGCGGGGTTGTACAGGGGGCGACGCATAATCTTAATCGCGATGATGTTGAGGTGGTGCAGGATTTGGTGGGTAGAGTTGTCAGGTTTGTTGAAGGACTGTAGATGTATAAAGGGGGTTTTGGACTTGCGAGTTCGCAGTATTGCAAACGGTTGATTAGCCTTATACCACTTCAGACGACCCTTTAGTTCGATTTCACGGGTCAAATTATCCTAATTTGAACTCTTTCACTTCTTTTACACATACTTCATGTCAGCCTAGTATATGCTAACCGAAAGGACATGGGGTCATACGAGTTAAACATGATATGGTAGACATGACATATTACTTGCAGCAAAATAAACGCCTAACGCATCGATAGAACCCTTGATCTTCCTCTCAGTGGTGCCTGTGGAACCCGCTTACCCTTTCTCTTCGAAGTTTGTGCCACCCTGATCTTCTCCTCATGAGGCCTACTTCCAACCGAGGCGCCTTTCCATGGACCATACCCTATGAACATGATCTTGAGCACCGTCTCTTGTGATCGTTCTCGTAATAACTGGGACAAGTTCGAAAGTACGTCCCGTGTGTCTTCAGTCATTTCAGAAGCGATAGCATTGACATCAACGATAATGTATGCCAGCTGGAAAGCTGACAATATTTCTGCAAGAAGCGATTCGTATTCAGCTATTGTGGTAGCTGAGCTGAAAGCTCGAACTCTCGAGGCGAAACGCACATTTGTCTGCTGGACAGGTACCTTGCTTAGACTTTGAGCAACAAGACTTTTGAGAACTTCGAAGATGTCGTGTTTTGGCTCGCTCGAATCTTTTGGCTGGATGACCCAGAAAACAGCGATATGTAGTTGGATGAGTTGCTCAATCACACCGATGTAAAAGTTGCGGATGTTAAGTCGGTCGCGAAAGGTGGTCATCAAGGCGATCGAAGATGACAAATTTGTTCGATCCCATCTTTGCAGTTGCCGTGAGTCCCAGAACGGAGCACATTTGCCCGATGACATCCTGTGGACTTTACGACGCATGAACGCTTGCTTGTATAACATCTGATGATCAATAGCGCATTTGTTTAACATCAATTGGAGCGCTTGATCGAGCTGTACTTCCGAGAGTTGATGCTGGATATCTAACTGAGTAGCATGGATATCCTGCTTCATGACTACCAACTCTTGCAGTAGTTTCTGTTCGGAAGAAATTTGCTTTTTGCCAAGCTGATTGACGAGACCTATTATCTCCTGGTACTGTTGTCTAACAGATTGAAATTCGCCGTCAAAATATTTCTGTTGGGCCAAAGTATTGAGCTGGAATTGCATTTGATCCAACCTAGTCTGCATCGTGGATCGGAAAACTTGCTGCAAACGGTGCTCTTTTTGCAAAGCTTCATACATGTCTCGCTGTTCAGCCTGACTTCCAGCCACCGCGAGGTCTGCTACTTTGGAAATTGTTTTATTAATGTCTTCAATCAAGTCATCGTATCGTAAGGCTGCAGGTCTGGTGATAGACTGCACAGTTCTAGAAAAGGAGCTCGATTTATACCAGTCTATCGCTCGGCATAAAAACGAGATGATATAGCAATTCAATGTTACCACAGTGTCCCTCATTTGAGCTGTCGGATATAATGATTCGACAAGTTCAATCCTCGATAAGGTTTCGCCGATATCGTTCAGTGCTGTTGTTATAGTGGTTCCGAGTCGTTCATGCTCAATAACAACCTACGAAAAGATAAACACATACTCGAATATGTAGTAGCAGGGCGTTTACCCCAAACACTAGCTTTACCGAGCCCCAAACCAACGATACGTATTCTGGGTGGTGCTGCACCATCACGTCAAGTACTTTGCCGTAGTGCTCAACTCGTTTGGAAAATGACACAATATGTCTATGCAACTCTGAACCACTTTTCTTGTCGACATAGTGGGCCTGAGCTTTTGTAACTTCATCAATGACGTCCTTCAGCCTTGTTGCTTTCAGATTATCTAGCCGAGAAACATCTGAAGCGTGCGATGCTAACTTCTTCTTGAATCTTTTCAAGCTTTGTTCAAATACTGAATCACCCTGGGTAGAACTGTGCGATCAACAAGGCTGTTAGTTGCATTCCCAAGTAGTTAGGAGATAAGTAGAAGCGCTTACGAGGCGAGATACCACAGTGATGCGGAACTCGAGGGTGTGTTAGCTGTGACATTTGTCATTTCTCTAGATTGCAGTTCCGCAATATCAACAGGGAAGCGGTCTCAACTCTGGGCTTTACCCAACACATGCCAAGAAAAGATGGAAGCGTTGTGATCGAGAGTCAAGCGACATCTAGAAGTAGCCAATGATATACCTGGTAACCAGTCCACAACGATTGCCTGACCCCCAGCCCCGCGCCAAGGAGAGCGTGTGGTTTCCCACCCATAAGCATGCAGTCAACGTCTTTTTACAATGTCTGTAACAGAAATCATGCCTCTAGATTTCATCAAGAAAGCCGCAGCTGGAGAACCTTCGTCGGAGTCGGACGTGGTGGAATCGGACTTGGCGGAGTCGGACTTGGCGGAGATGCAGGCAGCTCAGCGTGATGCCATGATAAGGGCTCAGCGTGATGCCATGTCAAAGGCTCATCTTGATGCTCAGCATGCGATAATTGACCAAGGACACGAACCAAGTAGTTCCGATAGCGACTTCGCACCGCCCGCGATTAAGAAGAGACCGTCTCCATCATCGGATAGACCTGAAAACATCACCATATCAGATGATCGTAGCGCTGGCAGCAATCTCGAAGCACGGAACTTAGCAGCGCTCAAAGGTCGACACCAAACTACATCCAGGACGGGAGTAAAGAAAAAACTGACACCATATCCTTCGTTGGCTGGAAGCACCTCAAGGGAGATATCTGACACTGGGATTCATTCTGTAAATCCACCTTCCACACACGATGTGGCGGTGCAGAAGCGTTTTGGTCAGCTACGACTAGCTACAGAAGCTCTGACAGACACCGAAATTTTGCCTGAGTTCCACAACACTCTCTTGGACGGTACAGGAAATGGGCGAACCCCAAAGAAGGCTTCAAAGGGCCAAGATGAGAGCAACGAGGATGACCCGGAAATAGACCCATGTGACCGACTCCGAACGGAAATTGAAAAGCTACAACGCAAGGCAGCCCGCATGCAACAAGTACTTAACAAAACGGAAATTCAGCAGCAGAAGAAATCGAAAAAAGATATCAAGTTCTCTATCGCCTTGATAGTCGTTGTTACCTCGATCATCCGGAATGGACTCAAGGACAAGCATCCATAGTTTCCCGAAGGCCCCTTCATAATTTTGAATTGTTCTTGGAAAGAAACAAGAATATAGTATATGTTGTGTACCGTGATTTTATGGGCGAAAATTCGAAGCCACGAACTGGAGACATTATAGCACCACCACAACATACTAAGGAGAGTGTGCGCATAATCAACAAACACCTTCTTGCTTCCTTCGAGCGTCTATTAAAACAGGATTGGCGGTATGCTGATGATCTGGATCGTCTGCGTAGAACTGGGGAACTCGATGCACCATACCTGTTTATATACCACCATAGAAGGTATTGGGAGCAACTTTTGTCTCACTGTTCAAACACCGTTCGAGAACATTTGGATCTTTTTACTGCTTACGTATTTAAGAACTATGGCCATGAATATATGGCTGCAGATGCGTTGTTTGCAAAAAGAAAAGTCACTGTTGATTTCGTCAAATATCTAATTCAGCCTGGAGATACTCTGATATCAAAAGAGTCTGGCCAATATAGGGGTCTCGTAGCAAAATCCTGGCCACTTCCGCTCAAAGAGACCGGCCCTGACACAGAACTCAATTTACCAGAAGAGATAGATGAATACGATTTTTACGGTCACGGGTCTACAGAATCTGACGTCGATGACTTGGGCATACACAGTGACAGCAGACTCCCTAGGGTTAGACTGAACAGCATCAGTTCTATTCAACATCCGAGATATATAAGGATCGCAAGTCAAACACACCTCCAGAAAGGATAACCAAGACTTTCCATATCAACACATGGAAATGGTCTTTCAATGGTGAATTCAAGAAAGAAGATGAGCGCCATTCCCTTCTACTTTCTGCCAACGCATCAGAAATGCCAAAAGAATGGAACATCCACGAACTGGAAATCTATCCTCTGAGGTACGCCCCTGAATCGCTTATAAGTCAACTCCGCCATCGAGGGGAGATGCTGTGGGCGTGCCGGAAACGATGTTTAGTATCCTATCGGCAGAAAATCGAAGGAGAGCAACGGGAAGTGAGTTTTCCTCCAATCCAAATTCTGTTGAGTTACCTTTGGTAAACTAAATCGACTTGCGTCTAGTCTGACGAACGCTTCATGATAGATTTCTATACTTTCAGAAAACTTCATCCAAGCAACATGAGTTATTCGATATCACGACCAATCGATGAAATTACAGAGGATGAAATGGAGAAAGAAGACCCCCCTGATGAGGCATTCTTGTATCTAGCTCAACCGCAAACCAAGGGATTTAATCTGAGGACTAAAAAGTGGCTCGATCTTAACATCGATCAAATTCATCCTGTGGCTTGGAACAGACTGGCCTTCGACTCCCTAGTTCTGGACAGAAAGACCAAAGAGCTCATCACGGCTCTAGTGAGTAAGCAGATCTCGTCCGCAAAGTCGACGGACGTCGTTGCTGGGAAAGGCAATGGACTTATTCTGCTACTACATGGAGGTCCAGGAACAGGGAAGACGTTGACAGCTGAAGGAGTAGCAGAAATCGCTAAGAAGCCCTTGTATCGAGTATGTTTCTTCATATGCATGTACGTCTGAGGCGTATTCTAATAGAGATCTAGGTGACATGCGGCGACGTTGGAACGAAAGCAGAAGATGTCGAGCAATACCTAGAGTCTGTATTGTATCTTGGAAGATTGTGGGACTGTGTGGTTCTACTCGACGAAGCAGAAGTGTTTCTTGAACGAAGGAGTCTGGATGACCTTCAACGAAATGCACTAGTCTCTGTGTTCCTCCGTGTTATTGAGTACCACGAAGGCATCCTTGTTCTCACGAGTAACCGCGTCGGAACCTTTGACGAAGCGTTTCGATCGAGAATCCAGATCGCTGTGCACTACCCTCCTTTACGGGCATATCAGCGACTGCAAATTTGGAAGAACTTTTTCGACAGACTTGAATCGTTCAAGGATGGTGCAGTCGATGTCGATGAGCTTCGTGACCACTTGGAGGAGCTACAGAAGATTGAAATCAACGGGCGCCAAATACGGAATGCCATTACGACAGCTCGTCAATACGCTGAATGGAAAGAGGAGGTAATGAATTACGACCATCTCACGACAGCGCTGCAGGTCGCACAAAAGTTCAATGACTACTCGGAGAAACTCAGGGGTGGCTTGACGGATGATCAAATTGCCGAAGAAGAAGGGATACGTTGATCCAAATTCAGGATAGATTCTAGTTCGATCAATGAGAAACAGGACATGCTTCTTAATCGTGATCCTCCTGCTGTTCCAGCTCCTCGTTTGGAGCAGTAATCACACCAATCCCGCTCAGTATCCAGCGACCAAACGTTTTTGAGTCTAAAGTCCAGCCTGCAACTTCTCCGAAGGCACACGCCAACCCCACAATGCGCTGTCCCTCTTCCGCTTTATACTGAAGCCATTGCTGCCTGTCTTTTGCACCAAAATAACAAGTTCTATTTCTGTTGGTGTGCAATTTCACAGCTTTCATGTCATTACTGGCATGTACTTCCGTAATTACTTCTCCTCCCGCACCATCGATTTCGAAGTGCTCCATATCACTTTTCCAAAATGGGTTGCGCGGTATGTTTGAAGACCATGCCATAGGCAGTTTCTCAGGATCTTCGATCGTTTCCTGCTCTGTGTTTTGCATGGAAAAGGGACCACCATTACCAGCCATCTGTTGAAATTTATGTGAGAATTCCACTTGAAGACCTGAGATATACGAGTCCGAGCGCGTGGTATCACTAGCGGGCTGGAAGCATGAAATACGTTCCAACGTTCTGCATGTCTCCGTTCTTGAAGTCCAGAGACAAATCTGCCACGGAATCATATCCATTGCAATGTCTATGTCGAACGGTTGCAGTCCAGTTGGTGAGTCTTGGGAAGCTAGCCGCCGGAAGTCCAAGTATGCATGCGACCAAATCTCTCTGGAGTCGCCATGTTGAGGGTTACAGTCTATGTCTAGTCCCGAGTGATTCAATAACAATTTCTGGGCGTCTTTGTAGGATGGCTGTGTCATTTGTGCTACGTTTGGTTTCGGTGATTGGAGTAGTCCAAGACAGCATATCTCACCACTCTATGATAAATATTCAGCAGGCTGATACCTCAGAGTAAGGGAATATATAGCAAACACTAACCTCGGCAATCTTTCCTGTTAGACCGATGAGGTACTGACCCGGCAGCACGACAAAGGGACGCACGTTGATATATTGCCCTGTGGCGTGTCGCACATGTCTTGCAATACCACCAAAAAGTCTGACCTACTATCTGTCAGTATCAAGCTGATAGAACATGCTCGCGCAATGAACGGATATCTTTTCGACATACAGTCAACGATCGAATGTAGGCAGTGCCATTAGGCAAGTTTGTCGACGTTGCTTTTGCCTGGCTTGGATCCTGATCTTCAGTGAACATGTCTACATTGTCCGTGTGAATTAGCAATTCTTCGATCCAATCACCAGCAGGGATGTATAAGGGACTACCCGGCCTGCCATTAGTGCTGCCGAATACTCTGGCACGCGCGCCACTGTATGTTATCGAAATTCCTATCAAGGCGCCATTTGGGTTCCAGTATGAGTCGAACACTGAGGAACAATGCGATGTCTCTCTCCAAGAATATACAAATTGAGTAGAAACCGTGCGCGCAGTTGGAGGGACAGGGTAAGCAACAGCAGCGGTATATAACGACCTTGAACTTTCGAATATAGCCTTTCTCTCTGATTCCGTGGTCTCTATCTGGGCTTGAGGGCGGGCTATGTCTTTATACTGGACGACCAACGGTCGGAAAGCTTCCCAGATGCGTCGACGATTAGCTATACCCATAAATGGTCCGCTCATTCCAAACTTTGGTCTGGTTACGTTCTCTAACCAGAGAAATAGATTTTTCCAATTGAGATTCTCAGAATCGGAATACTTTCCCAGTATTATCGAGGCCTCCCGAAACCATGGAAAGATGAGAGTGCGTAATTTCTGTTTCCAAAACCCGCTGTCTCGGGTTATGTTGAAGACGTACCAAGAACTTTGCATCAACGATCTCATATCGTCTAAGCACAGTTCCTCTAAAATGCCATATATTATGTCATAAGGTAAAACTGCTAGAGGATCACGGCGAACCTTATGGGCCAAGTCCAGAGGCTGGTCGTCCTGAGCAAAGAGCTGTGTTGGGATATGATCGTGTAAAATGTCCCCGACTTTCATATTTGGTCCAATATCGGCCACCACATACTCTTCGCCTGAAACAGACTCCCAAAATTGCTGTGGTCCCACAATGCCACCGTAGTTGAGCTGCAGCGCGGGGGCCCAATCTTCCCTGTGCTGCGAGAATACTGTGTATAGGACCTTTGTGTCAATAACGTCTTCCCTCTTCTCACCAATGGCCATCACCATGAAACTCAAGCACCTTCGATGAAAAGGAAAAACTATGTCTTCGTCATCGCTCATGGTAGTATAGCATGAGTACTGACTCTCTTGTGGGTCATTTGGATCTTCTCCAGGCTCTTCAATGCGAAAAACTCCATAATCTTCATATTCACCAGTTCCAGAGATAAACGCGACGGGATCGTCTGGATCTTCTCGGTTCAAGCCAACAACATGACCCTGATCCAGCCAGTCCACCTCAAGGTCGAGCATCGTAGGGTCATAAGACACTTTCTCTTCGTCTTTATCGACGCTTCT
This sequence comes from Pseudopithomyces maydicus, assembly GCA_026873275.1. Taxonomy (NCBI): domain Eukaryota; kingdom Fungi; phylum Ascomycota; class Dothideomycetes; order Pleosporales; family Didymosphaeriaceae; genus Pseudopithomyces; species Pseudopithomyces maydicus. The sequence goes on along the minus strand of JANTUC010000003.1, from coordinate 524,767 downwards.
AGGTTCTTCATCGTCGCTGTCTTCGTCGCTGTCTTCGTCACTTTCTCCGGAATCCTCCGTAGTTTGGTCTGCGCCAGAATCCTTTAGATGCCCACTCTGCACTTCAGGTGCCGTATCATGGCCTTCATTTGCTGCTTCATCTTCTGATTCTTCGTCTTCATCTTCTTCGTCACTCTCATTCACATCTTCGCCCGCAAGTCTTCGTTTCGCAAGATCAAGTCTTCTTGCCCTCCTAGCTAACCACTTTGCTTCTTTGCTCCCAAATTTGACCCATGTCTTCCCCAGTGGGCCTGAGCAGAGCGCACAATAACAGTCGAAGGAGCCCATATGGATTGTCGACAGATTCCAAGAGGACTACGATTGAGCGATGCAAATTAGTGATGAACTAGGAGATCAGAGGTATGGCTGCGCTTTGGAGGGTTTAAAAAACGCCCGAGAGGAGAGTGCCCAATTTACGAATGCCTCTAGTCCCGATTTGGCATTAGCACAAAGCTGCAAGGGCACCCGAACACATTCCGATCCTAGACATTCGGAATCTGTTCCGACATCATGAATGGTAGAATACTTTATGATTTACGATTTGCTTATCGGACAAATGCGCCTCCACCGTTCGCACCGAGCACGCTGCCCGTCATCCATCCGCTTTCAGGAAGACATGCCACTCCTACAATACCAGCCACTTCCTCCAGATATCCAGGTCTTCCGCCGATGCTCTTGGCGAGCTCCAATACTTCAGGGGTCTGTATGCCATTAGCAAGTGCCGCATTGCGAAGAAATCCGTTGTGTCCAACTTACATCGACCCCAGGTCTTGCCTTCGCCAATGGCGTCAAGATATTTAGTGGCCGCAAAGCTTCGCGCGGCTCATCGGGAAGACCCGAATAGAGTCCCGTGTCCATGGGGCCTGGTGCCACAGCATTGACAGTGCAGCGTTCTGCGAGTTCTCGTGCCCATACGCGCTGTTCAATAAAGATTAGCCCAGGAGCGATCGACGTCTTGAATAGGTCAGGCTTACGGTCATGGCTTCTAGAGCTCCCTTGGTACCCGCGTAGGATGTCTGCCACCAGACACCCCAAGTCGTGGTTGCGCTTGAGATGTTCACTATGCGACCAGAGCGATCGTGTGGTAGATAGGGGAATGCCGCCTTGATCAGCAAAGCCGGTGCTTTGCAGTTGAGATTGAACGTCGCATCGAACAGATCCAGGTCCAGCTGGTCAATTCCCTGCGCATTCACGATTGCCGCATTGTTGATGATGATGTCGATTTGGAAAGCACCGGACGCATCAGTGAAATGGGCCTTTGCACTGTCGACGACATGCTGAGGGGCATCCGCCTTGCCAAGATCTGCTTTGACTGGAAGTGCCTTTACTCCATACTTTTCTTCGAAGGATTTGGCTAGCTCCTGAGCTCTCGGCGTTGATTCATCAGTGGCGTAGACAATGACGACGTTAGCACCTCGGGAAGCGAAGTGTTCAGCGCAGACGGCGCCAAAACCTTTAGACCATCAGTACGAAGTATGTAACAGATAGATTCAAGCCTGGTAAAGACTCACTCCTGGAGGCACCCGTCACGATGGCAAGCTTGCCCTGGAATGTCTTGAAAGGAGCCATTTATGAGATTTGTCTATGCCTAGATCGCAAAACATGCATGTTCTTTATGTACTTCTTCTTGTTCATCGGATCAAGTATGCGCTCCGCAGGCACAGTGGGCCTTGCCAATGCGTTGTCATTAGGCTGGAACTAAGAATCCTAGTGGCCGCGCAGGCGCTCCACAGCTCCTACGCGTTCGAAGGATGTTGTGAGACGTGTATGGTCGATGAGGCTGAAAATATTATGGACCTACTGCAATAGGTATTCTTGGACGTGACTAGTGTTCCAGCTTCAGGGTTCAGGGGTCGTCGGGGGTGTCGGTGAGATCGAGGCAGGCGGTGCTTCACCGGATGCGCTATAGTCACTAGCGATCCGCTAGAAGCAGGACAGAAAACAGTCCGAGCATTTTGTGAAGATTCCTGCGCCGATAGAGCAACGATGCGTTGAATTCATGGGATTCAATTGTTTTTTTCCTGGTTTAATCCAGCCTTGACGATACCTTCTACCAGGACTGATTTGTATAAAAAAGGACTCAGGCGAGCAACTTCATGTTGCGCTGATTTGGTTATTCCCCCAGATGCGGGTCTTGCAATCGCGGCTATAAAGGCCTTCCCTGTACCGCGCTTGGTACTTACCCACTAGCCTAGGATGTTCCTACGCGTTGACGGCAGATTGCCACTCGCTTCTTTACCTTCCGTGAGGCGGGGGAGAGACCGTCTTTTCAATTGGCCTGTATACAGCTGTCAGGCAAGACAGTCCCTGCCATGTCCAGTCTCGACACCACCATTGTCAGATGATGATCAGCACTGACAGTCATCGGCCCGAAGCTTCCAGTTACACACTCGCCAATGATGGATCAACGTCTTTCCCCCCAACAAATGAGCTTCCCTCTTTTCGTCTGTGGAGTAGACCGCCCTGTGCCCAGCATCTGTGCCCACATCTGTGTCAACGATCGAACAGGGTCCTTTAATTTCTGGAAACCGGATTTCCTGTGGCCCGTTGGTAGCTCATGCAGACATGTGCGGTTCACACTAAATCAAGGATTTGCTGCACGGTCTCTCGAACTGGAGCCTGTGTGAGCTATAGGGTTGATCGTCTCCTCTAACAACTTGGACTTGTTCACTGTACCCCCTTATATTCCAGAAATAGACTACGAGGAGTTGACCTCCTCTCAGAGTCTAAATTGAGCGTCAGATACCCGGATACTGTGTTTCGTACACCATCATCTCCTCTTTTCCTCGGGGTACCTAGATATTGTCACGGCCATTGAAGAGCTCAAGGCGCACCCCTGGTGCTGGAAACGGGGAAAATGGGGCTCACATCCTCTGCCATGTTCTTGTCCGTCATCATTCCGTTGCCGTTTGATATAGCAACTACGGCAGCACGATTTTGGATCCGGTATCGCAGAAACGCCTGGGGCGCGGGTAAGTCCACTACTTGTAACGAGGTGGGTGTAAGGCTAGATGCTGACTGGGTACTCGCGGGTCTGTAGACGACTGGGCCACCCTCGCTACATTGGTAAGTGAGCTTGTTATCACAGCCTCAAAAAGTGATGAAGCTAACAATGATTCGTTACAGCCCTTCTATACCGTCGCCATGATTGCGACTGTGGGGATGAGCTTCAGTGGCGTGGGCGCTATCGATGCAACAGCATCCGACGAACAGTTCGTCAATTCTTTGAAGGTGACTATTTCGCCGTCTTTAAGGCGCGGAGGGGACGCGCATGAGACTTTGCTTACACGTATTAGTGGTTCTACATATTCCAAGAACCATGGTGTTTTACGCTCGTTGCGATCAAAGCATCCATCGGCCTCGCCATCATTCGAATCGCCAACCGAAACTTTTGGATCGAGTTTGTCATCTACGCCAACATGTTGCTCTGCTTGGTATTAATGGGTGGCACGGGAATGTATCTGTTTTTCCAGTGTATTCCGATACAGTAAGTCAACGTGCAGCTTTATCCATATGGTCAGCAACGGCTCGACTAACGATAATGCTAGAAAAAATTGGTACACTGAGATCCCTGGGTCTTGCCAGCCGCGCGAGGTCCAGACTGCACTGTCGTTTGCAGTAGCCGCTGTATCCATAGCTACCGACTGGACTTTCGCAAGTCTACCCGTATTCCTCTTGTGGAACGTTCAGATGGACATCCGAGTGAAGCTTTCTGTAATTGTCATGCTGGGTTTAGGTGTCTTGTAAGTATATTCCTGGTGGATGCCATGAGTAAAAATAGGGGCTAACCCAGCAGTGCTTCAATTGCACCCATTGTGCGCCTTCGATTCCTATTCGGACTCAACGACCAAGCCAAGTTCCTCGAGAAACTCAGCCCCATTCTTGCTTGGGCAGTGAGTAGTCCTCATCCAAGAAGGTGATCGCAACTAACATTCTCGTAGTCCGCCGAGATGAACGTTGGCCTTATCGTCGCGAACCTACCAGCCTGTCGCCCGCTCCTCGATACATTCTTCTCACGAATCTCTAGCTCGATGGGCAATTCTCGCGATCGCTCATATGGGATAACAGGATCTGGCAGCACTGCCAAGACGCTGGATCGATATTTAGAGCTCCAGGAGCCAGGAAACACGGACCTTGAGACCAGGATCTACAGCCGGCAGGATGACGGCGCAAGTGAGATGGATGTGGATATCGTCGATGACAGAAGCCAGAAACGGATGTTGGTAGGCAGGAAGAAAAGCGACACCGGAATGAAAGTACAGGTGACGAGGGATATTACCGTGACGGTAAGCGACGGGAGATAGAGGCCCGCCTTGATGGCCCCCTCTGGAAACCCCCTAAAAGCGTTGTAATGTGAAAGAATATGGATTTTAAAGAATTGTATCAATCAAATGAGTGTATAGAGTAAGTAATTAATACGCCCAGCGTCATGTCAAGTCCCCAAGCTCGTCTCCTCACCCCTCTTTACTCCACCCATTTTTCAGCTCAGGCCCTTCCCCGCTTCTCCCATAATCCCATCACCCCCTAGTGAGGAAACTCGCACTTCCACTCAAGCTGAAACGGCCACTCCCAAATCGAGCACCCATGATCCCTCCCATCCCAAGTGCACGTACTAATTTTCGTCTGCTGTACGCCATTGCCATCGATTGTCCAAAGCTCGGGGCTAGAGACACCGCACTGCTTGTACGCCAGCTTCTGCCCGTTGAACTCAACGGCGATGTCGCAGGGATTAAAGTCTTTGCCAGCGCCAAGCGTCTTGTACTTTCCGCGGCAGATGTCGTCGCCCGTTTGCCAGGTGATCTTGGAAACCGGGGCAGCACCGGAGTAGCCGATGAAGAGGAAGTTGCCGTTGTCACGGGCTTCGAGCGAGGATGTGGTGGAGGCGGTGGGGGCGGCCGTGGTGGTGAGCGCGGCGCTGAGGAAGGTAGCGAGGGTGGAGAACTTCATGATGAGCGCTTGGTGGGGGTTTTGAGATTTTGGCTGTTGAACGAGTGGATGTTTTCTCGGAAAGAAGCTTGAAGAGAAGGACCGTGAGAAGAAGTGAAGTGAGTGATTGAAGTGAATGTCTGGTTTGGAGAATTCATAGTGTACAAACTCATGGTTTAAATATTCGGTGATGATTCTTGTGTCCAGTACGAACGGGTGCTATGAATCTTCGGAGTTGTAGTCATTGATGCTGAAGTGAACGCGACGGATAGCCAATGGCGTCAGCAAGTTTCGATGATGCCAGAGGTCTTACTATATTTGGACTAATGTCCTTACGAAAAGTGCGAGGTGTAGAGCGAGGATACCTCGAACAGGTATATAGTTGAACGGACATTGAAAATGGCTGAACGGAATGTGCCCAGCGGCAAACAGCCAGATGCCGAGAGTTGTAATGTAGTGCCTATACAATTAGCGTTGGTCTGTCAGGAATAGTAACTGCTGATAGCCAGAGGCCGCTGAAGCCAAACAAGGTATTTTGTGTTCCAGTCCAATACCTCTTTGGTAAAGTCCTGATGCGTAATAATCTAGTGAACAGTTCTAGGAACACCAGGTCCGCAGCTACGTGGTGCAAGTGTTTACTTAGAAATCCGTGTGTTCATGCGGTTAGATGATCACATGATATCGATGACTGGGCATCCCGAAATAGACCGTGCTACTCCCGATATGGTAGGAGAGCAGCGTGAACCACACAGCCACTTATTCAACACCTTGTTCCGAGTCGTACTTGGGCAGTTTGCAATACTTAAGCTTTGGAACTCGATCACGGTGAGCTGCGGTGCAATCTTGCCCCAGGTATCATTTGACCTAACATGCGGCGAAACAGGCTGCTAGGTTCGATCTTCAAAGCTGGTCATATGGACCTTCCCCTTTTCGGGCAACGCTCGTATCACCCATACCGATCTTGCTGTTGCATATATGAATTTTTTAGTCCTGTATCCATGGAAGACTTGAATGCAGTAAGACTGGAGTCTGCCTCGAGTATACACAGGACTTATTCTCGCATACACGGTTGTCTAATACACAGTTCTTTGAAATGACCCCCACCATACCGCACCGCGAAGTTATTCCCGCGACAGAACATGATCATATCAGCAGCCATAGCCCAATCCCATCCGCACTCCCCCAACACATCACTACTATCCCACTTACCCCTCCTAACGAAACCATCCTCATCAACCCCCTCCCCCTCAAGCCCAACGGCAACTTCCGCCCCTCTGCATCTGCCCCCTGAGGCTCCCCAACCACCTTCCCATCCCGGCAATTTCCTTCGCCCGCACCCAACGCCACTGCATTCATTCCAACCCGCCATCCTAGCCCCGCGTCGTACAAATCATGCTGCAACCCCTTCCCTCGACCAATCCGCTCGGCCCCCACATCGTTAGCCCCAGCCCGCGTACGCACGTAGTACATACACAGCGTACACAAGGGGTATAAATGCTGCAGAGGTAAGGCCGATGCGCTGCCATACGAGCTGAGCGTGCGTATGCACGTGTTTTTGTTTGTAGTGTAGGGCTCTAGATTTATATAGGCTGGGGGATTATCCGGGGATGGTGGCGTAGGAGTGTGGGCTTATATACATATTGCTGTGGTTTTCCCTTTCCACGTGGTTGGGAGCTTATCTACCTACTTACATACATCGATCCCCTCTTTTTTTGTTGTCCCTCATCGCTGGGTCTCGCTCGCGAATCGATTCTGTGTAGATAGATCTATCAATCCGTCTGCACATCTGTGATTTTATATATATATCTATTTCCATACCTAACTCCCTGCCTATATATCCACCTATCTACTACCTATCTACATACATGGCCACCAATGCCTCCCCACCGCCCCCCTCGCGCTCACAGTTCCTCGACACGCCCGCGATGCTCGCGCCGCCCAACGTGCATCCGAACCCCTCCCACCCATGGAGCATGTTCCCGCCTGCAATCGGAATAGTCATCTTCTTCTACGCCACGACGACGCTTTTCTTCTGCGGCCACCTTTACGCGAGGTTGCGCATAACGCGAAGATTCTTCGCTGAGGATTGGGTGATTGTGGTGGGATTTGTGAGTTTATTTTTTTTCGCGTCTATGTACGCAGGTACCGGTCCCGCTGACGCGGTTAAAGTTGGCGTCCATGGGCTTCCTGCCGGTGTCTTTTCGGCTCGTTTACGCGCCTGTTGGCGTCCATCAGTGGGACATTACGGTGCGGGAGTTGCAGAATACGTTGTTTGTGAGTAAGCATGGTGTAGTCCCTGTCATTGGAGTATGCTGATCTGTTTATTGTTGCAATATGTTGGTGGGATCATCGCGTTCAACGTGCTCGCTCTCATCTGGAAAACTGCTATATTGTTGCAGTACCTAAGGATTTTTGTTCCGGAAGGGACGAGGGGATTTACGTTCTGGGCGTCACATGTCACATTGTGGGCAAACGCGATGTACTACATCACCATTCTGTTCATCAAGATCTTTGCGTGCAAGCCGATTCGCTTCTTTTGGGACAAGACGATTCCGCATGGCCATTGCATTGACCAGTACCGCATGAATGTCATCGGCGCAGTGATTTGTCTCGCGTCGGACGTGACAATTCTACTGCTCCCTCAGCGGGTGATCTTGTCACTCACACTGTCCTTCAAACGAAAGCTAGGCCTTGCTCTGGTCTTCGCGATTGGCATCTTGTAAGTCTGCCACATGTCCCTCATGCAACAGCTTGAAGTGAAGTCAACGTTTCTGCAGCAACGGCTGACCATCTGTACACTAGTGCATGCATGACGTCGGCGGTGCGTTTATACTACCAGATCAAACTTTTGGAGATGCAGCACGACGTCACGTACCAGCTCGGGTTCATCACGTTGTGGGCTTTTGCTCAGTTAGCGGCCGGGTCTTGGATTGCTTGCTCGTCCTCGATTCCGAAGTTACTATACCACATTCGTAAGAAACCGTTGGTGGTTAGACTGGAAGCTATGCTGCGTTCAAGACTTCAGTCGAATAAACTATCAAGCAGCAGGTCTGAGAACAGGACGGACCAAAGCGAGGTACGCACGATTGGTGGCGGAGGGGACACCATGGGAAGGGGAATGGTAAGCGATGTGGAGTTCAACAATGTGGTGAACGAGACGCGACAAAGCGTTGCGATTCGCGCGGACGATAAAGCTACGTGAAGAGTGGATAAGGGCGAGGCTGGACGATCAGTCTAGGTCCTCACGACGATAGTTGAATGACTGACTGAGTCCCACGGTCAGTCATGAATCGTCGGGTTGCCTGATGGACGGTATCCTCTCCGAGCATGGTCAGTTCGTACCTAGCGGCACCCAGTTCAATCATCAGGGTTGGGTTGCCTGATGATGGATGATGATGCCTTCTCCGCGCATGGTCAGTAGCGGTACCTAGTTCAACCACCAGGGTCTACTCCGCGCATGGTCCGAGTAAGTCGGTAGCAGTACCAAGTTCAACCACGAAGGGTCTACTCCGCGCATGATCAATCGTAGCGGTCCCCAGGCGCATCGCCAGGTTGCCTGATGGATGGCCGTCGCTGCACATGATCATCGATAGTAGCGGTGGATATAGGGGTCAGTGAGCGGCTCGCAGTAATTTCCAGCGGGCTGGCGATCGGCGAGCCGTGGTCCCCCAAAGCGGAAACGGCGCAATGAAGACGAGCAGCGTCGAGTGTTTGGTATAAGGAGCCATCTCAATGCAGATGGGAGGCGCAGCCAAGGGTGATTTCAGGGTTCCTCCGGCGGGCGGTGAGTATTTTTCCGAAGCGGGCCCGTGGGGGAGGGATGCATGAGGGCGGCTCACTCCCGCGAGTCCGATGCGCAGGCGGGCAGGATGCAGGACGCAGGCGGCGGGATGTGCATGGCGATTGGGCGGCAGATTGAGGGTTGATTGAATCAATATGGGCGCTGGCCATGGCTGCCGTGGGTGTGTTTGTCGGCGGCGGCGGGTGGTGGTGGACGTGGTGGGTGGAGAGGACTCCACCGCTGGGTCCCAAATAGGGACTCGATTATCAGGGTCTCCTTGGCATGGACGCGCCCGTCGACTACGCGCAGACTACAGGGCGACGGAGGGCGACGGCGGGCGACTGGCGTGCGGCAAAAGGCGGCCCACCGAATGCACGCAGGTCCAGTCCAGGTGCAGCAGCCCAGGTGCAGCCGTCCCAACGCCCGCGCGCGCATTGCACTCACAATAAACAAACGCGCGCGGCGCTGCGAGAGAACCTTGGAAGCACTGCTGGGCCAGACGCGGCGCTGCCCCTCCTCTCCTCTCTGCGGCCGCTCTGCTGCCTCTCTGCCCGTCTGCCCGTCTGCTTGTCTGCCTGCCCGCCTTTGACGCCGCAGCAGGCGCCCCCCTCCGCAGCAGCAGTCGCAGCGCAGTCGCATACCACCAGGAATCGCCAACTCCAGGCTCCGACCGTCGCAACGCCAGCGCTGGTGCACCAAGCGTCCAGCCTGTCCGAGCTCCGTGCAAACAAATTGCTCGCTGCGGGCCAGTCAACGCGCCGCCTGCTGCCTTTCCGAAGGCTGAAACGCGCAAGGTCCGTCCCGCGAGCACCTACCGGCACACCTCTCAGACCAGCACCTCCACTGCTGGCACTCGACCCTGCACTACACGAAGCTACACTCCCTTGGCCTCCCTGCTATCCCACCTCACCACTCCGCTCCTCCCGTCGTCGGACTATGTATACGCCCGCCCGCCGCCCAGCATGACGGCCCACAATAGACCGTCGACCTCTCCTCCCTCCCTCCCTACCTCGGACACCAAGTCGACCCTCGACCATCTCGTGCCCCGTCTGCAGGCACTCGACACCTCAGGCCCTCCTCCTCATCCCTCGCTGGACGCATCCCAGGACCCCACTACCGCCACGGCCATCCACGACGACGACGACACCTCCGCGCCTGCCCGCCTCGAGCAACCTCCCTCGCCAATTGCCCAAGAGACAGCCCCAGACACGTCTCCGACCATGGGTAAAATCATGAGCAGCCCTCCCAGGGCCGACGCCGTACGGCCCTCCACCCCTCGCGCCCAGACGGACCCCTCGCCCTCCTTCGACATCCTCCCTACCCACACCCCGCGCGCTCGGAACCGGTCGCCCTACTCGCGCTCGCACCTCCGTTCGCTGAGCGGATCCAGCTCGGCTGCTGCTCCTCCCATGATGCGCGCACATTCGCTCCCCACCGTCATCAACCCTGCCGGCCACCTTGCTCTTTCCCCCTCTCCAGCACCAGGCCGGCCTTCGTCTCCGCTTCGCTCTCCCAAGCGCACGCGGAGCCCGCGAGGCCAGTCTGTTCTCTACGAGGATTCATACGCACACTCGGGAGCGCCCAGCGTCTGCGACATCTCCGAGGATGCAGAGCTCGAGCTCACACCAAAGGTCGGAGCCATCCAACCTTCACCCATCTCGACCCTCTACAGCAGCACTGGCTCTCTGTCTAGGCGCAGGAGACCCGCGTCTCCGCTCCACCAGGTCGCCTTCGGGGGAGCACCCGTGCCACCGCCGGTCCGCACCCCTACCTCTGGCTCCCCCTCGCCACTGCTGTCTGCCGCCAAGTTCAACGAGCCTTTCCCGGGCGTGAGCTCGCACTACCCTTCTTCGCTTGCCTCGTCCTCCGTCCCGTCCACCCCGACTTCGATGCGCTCCCGCAGCCCCTCCATCTCGTCTCTCGAGACCATCCCGGATACCCCCGATGCCGAAGAGGAGGCTATCGAAGCAGACCGCATTGCCAAGCTGAAGGCTGCCGCCGAGCGCGAGGAGCAGAGCGAGGGTGGCAGGCGCTCGAGTCTCGATGTCCCGGGCGGCAGCGGACGCGTCTTCGGATTCGGCAAGCGGGATTCTAGGAAGCGCTGGAGTGTCTGCGGTGCTGAACGGCGCCAGGATCTTGACCTGGAGACCATCTGGGAGGACTAAAAAAGTTCATTCAGTCGCTTTTCTTGTGGACGTGTGTATTTCCGACCTTGTCAGCGGTCATCCTAGCTGGATGACATGTACGTGGCGGGTCTTGTCTCTCTTTCATCTGCACTTTGCATCATCCGGCTGCATGTTATGGCGTTTGGAGGGTTCCTTCTGAGTGCTAGCTTAGGCTAGCTTACTTTTTTGTTTTCTCCCTCTCTCTCTCACTCACTATCTTTTTTTCCCAATGGGTGGATGTCTCTCTTTCAGTCCAGTCATTGCGCATGTGCTCACTCACGGTCGGTGGCATTTGATGGAATTTGTATGTTTAGCAAGATACCCTTCGATGAAGGAGCAACGGTGTTATGGGAAACGGAAACGGAAACGGAAATTCGATCACAATCATGGGAGTCATGCTTAGGCTATGATGGCTATGCTATACGAAATACTACTACAGTAACAACACACACTCTCACACACACTTCCATGCATGCATGCAAATAACAATACATGTATCAGGATCGCACCTTCTCTGAGTCCACGCATTCACATGTCAGTTGCTCCCCCTCTCCAATACCTTTCACAACCATACCACAACATTATTTTTCCCACCATCCCCCCGTCTATGACGTCGCTTCGGGCTCCATCGGAACCAGGTACCAACGGTGCTTATGTACTCTACGAGGACCATCCCTACCACATGTCACGCAAAAGGACCGATTCACATCAGCCCAACTCAGGGGAAAGGTCCGATCCCATCTCACCGCATCTCATCTCAATCCATCTGGTAAACTAGTCTTATCCTTATCATATCCTTACCCCACAGTACAATATGGTACTGTAGGTGGGTGCGTGGGTAGGTGATGTCATGCTCGACTCTGGACATATGCCCGTATATATCTATCGCAGACTAGAATACTGGTAGAACGCACTTGGATGCACTTGCCTCGCGTCGTGTCATGTCATGTCATGTCATGCCGCATCGCATCGCATCGCACCGCGGCGTGCCACAACGTGTCGAGTCAACCCGACACTTGGCGCCCTGTAGCGTAGCGCCTCGTGTGTGAAACGAACGAGGTGGCTTGGCCATTACTTGGTTTTTTTAACGTTTTCAGCTTTGCATTGTTTTTTTAAAGCCTTGCGTTGTTTTATGTACGTTCCTCGGGAAGGAGGGGGGTTTTCTTTTTTGTTTCCATATCACCTCCTTTTTTTTCAGCTGGGTTCGTTGTGCTGTTTTGCTTGTTTCGGGTTTGGGCTTTGGTTTTGAAACGGGGGCGGTGTGTTAGGAGGGGTGAGAGGGGGTGTTTCTGGTGGGCCGGGGTTGAGCCGTGGGTGTGGGAGGGATGGGTTTGGACTTGATGGTGGTGGTATGTGCGGTGGTGAGGGAGAGTTGGTGGGCTTGGGTTGGGGATGGTGGCGTAGGGGTGGGTTGTGGTTCGGTGTTGGATCTAGATGGTTGCATGGGGTGGGATACCCGTGGACATCGATGAAGCACATGAAATACTCTTGAAATGGTTCAATTTAGTTAAAAGTGAATTCACTCTGCGAACCAGGGTTGGCATGGGATGTTGGGAGCTGACGCTCCCGCACGTGTTTTTCTAGAACACTGGACCAGAGTGCAATCCCGATAACATGTGATTAGCACGCTAGTCGGCTAGAGATACACATTTATAGAAGACTAGAGCTAACAAGGCGGTCAAGAAGACCAGTATTGAAGTCCAGTTCTCAGTTATCGGGTTTGAAGAAAGGCTGAAGGTGATGTTCGGTGTCAAAATTGACATCCAATCGAGCAAACTGACAGCCAAGTATATGACATTAATACATTGAGTAACTCAACAACCTATCAGAATTCCCCCCAATAGTCTTACCAAAACTCGCTCTATATCGTACCCAAACCACCCAGTTCTACTTCTCCGTCGGATACAGCAGCCCATTATCCCTCCTCACCTTCTCCGTAACCTTCAACACCGCCCTGCTATGCGCCTCCAACTCCCCAGCCGCATTCCAATCCTTCTCATTGATAATCCTCGCCTGCTCCTCCGCCTCCTCCTTCAAGTTCAAGCTCTCCTTCTTCGTGCCCAGCTCCTCCCTCGTCTTACTCCTCGGATCCCAGTACGTCACCTTCTCAATATCCGTGATGGTAGGAATCACGAGCGTGCCCTTCTCTCCGTAAATCTCACTCGGCGCATCGCTGTTGTACATCTTGCTGCTGTGCAGATGCACCGTGAAGCCCTCGTAGTGCAGCACCAGCACGCCGCCGCCATCCGCCCCAGTGGAAATGATCACAGGGTAGTACTGAGCGTCCTTGGGTGCCCCGAAGAGCCAGACGGCCGCGGCAACGGTGTAGCATCCCAGGTCGGCGAGGGCACCGCCGCCCATCTCCAGGTTGAAAATGTTGGGGACGTCGCCTTTCAGCACGGCATCGTAGCGTGAAGAGAATTGGCAAAAGGATATGGAAGCGCCGCGGACCTGGCCGATTTTCGAAATCGCGGATTTGAAGATCTTGAAGTTGGCTTCCTGGATGTGGCGCCAGGCTTCGATGAGGAAGACGCCCTTTTCCTTAGATAGCTTGAATAGCTCGTCGAGCTCTTGGCTCTTGGAGCAAGAGGGTTTCTCGAGAATGACGTGCTTCCCGGCATTGATGGCGGCTTTTGCGTGTTCGTAGTGGAGGATGTTGGGAGAAGCCACGTAAATGGCCTGGAGATTTGAATCGTTGAAGAATTTGTCGAGGTCGGTGTACAGTGCGATTTTCTGCCCCTCATACTTGGATGCGAACTCCTTGGCAGAGTCCTCCTTGCGAGAGTAAACGGCTGCGAGATTCCATTTCTGCGTTGCTTGCGCGCACTCGACGTAGGAATGGGTTATCCAATTGGTTCCAATGATACCGAAGTTGAGGGCCATGGTTGGCAATTGAGTATAGACGATGGATGGAAGAACAAAAATAAAGGATTCCAGATGTTTGTGTTATAGAAGTAGATGCTCAGGAGCCGTTGAGTCTATATATATCGTAAAGTCGCAATGGTGATGTTGGCAGAACTGTTAAAGCTTCCGAATCGGGACTGGAGTGGAGAGCTTGCGTTCGTAACCCCCACCTGAAGACTCTTCACTTGGGAGGTGTGACTGGGGAATTTGATTATAAAACAATGTTCAAAAGGCCGGAGATAACCGTTTTTAAGTTCATTCGAGCGATGTGAAGAATAATCAGTTCCTTTAAGACATCGTGATGGTTGCGGGACTTCTTGCCATGAGAAAGAGGGTGACGTCATCCGTAGCGGGGAGATTTTCTTCTTCTAGCTGAGATACACAAAGGTCCTTCGTGTAACTCCCCTCCCGCGCATACGCATGAGGCAGTAACGGCTTATCATTGCTTTGATTGGACAATCTCAAGATGTTGTATAGTCATCCCCATCAAAAAGGATAAATAAGAAGTATAATGCGAGCTGAGCAGCTCGCAAGTGATGAAAATGTACAACCTCTCCGAAATTCACCCCATATTCGAAGCCTCTTGAATCCTTCAAATCATTCGCATACACTTCGGTTAATCATTCAAACGTGATATTGCATTTCAAGAACTCGTTTCTCTGCACGCGGCTACCCAATACCTATTCCCATTCTCATCTCATCAAGCACTCCTCGTGATATTTCTCTATACCATCCTCTACCCAGCATTCGTCAACGTGCTGACCAATCCCGCCCACGTCTCCCTCACCGTCGGCTGAATCTGGCTAGCCGGCAAGACGAACCCGTAGCTACCCGTATCTCTCAGCTCCCAGGTGTAGCTGAAAGTAGAGTTGCCAGTCGCGTCGATGTAATCAACAGAGCTACCCGTAGTAGCGTAGAGAGTCGAGCACGAAGGACCAAACGTGTAAGAAGTGCCTGAAACCGCGCGAATAGCAGCGGCGGCGGCAGTAGCTATGCTGCGGTGTTCCGCAGAGTTGTGGACGACAAGGTTGCAGTCGTAGCCGTATGCTAGAGGATATCAGCAAGGTCGATATCAGAGTTAGAAGGAACCGGGAGATACGTACGCCAGAGGATGTACTGTCCGTAGGAATGGATGTCAAGGTACAGCCTGATGCCCTTGCTGTCACGGAGGGAGTTCACTTGTGTCACGAGCCCCTTGTTTTCAGGCGAGTCGCTCGCAGCCAGTCCCTTGTATGTCTCCGAGCAAGGCGAGGTAGATGCTCCGCCAGTGACTTCCCATTTGTAGGGCCAGTTGCGGTTGATGTCGCGACCGACACAGCTGCTGGAGCTGACGGTCTGGCGGTTCTTGCGCCAGAGACGGTCGGTTGTCTGGGTGTAGACGAAGCCTGTAAGATTGGTATCAGTAAGGTTGATGCTCGGGTCGTTTCGTTGTTACGGTGACAAGGAAATACCACTCCACACAATACACCATCCGAGTGTCAACCAAACAAGGACGCAGATATTATTCAATGATCAACCAACGAAAAATTGAGTATGCTTACCATCAGGGTTAACAGCAGGAATAATGTAGTAGTCGTACTTGTCAACCAAAGTCTTGACCGTCGCATCCGAAGCATACTTTGTCAGCAACTGCCACGCGAAGTACTCCGTGGTCATAGTCGTAATCCATTCTCGCGCATGAACAGTGCCGTGAATCAGCACTGCAGGCTTCGAGCCCTTACCACCGGAGCCCCAAATATGGATACCCGTCAGAGCGCGACCCTGAACAGAAGTTCCGGCCGTAAATATCTCGGACTGGCCAGGGAATCCGGCCTGGAGGTCGCTCAGGAAAGTCAGATGGTCGGCATAAGGGTGGTAGGCTGTGAACCATGTCTCACTAGGGACTTGGATATGTAAGTCTTTGTGTTGTCCATGGTAGAGATGCGTGGCTTACCTGCGGAAGCACTGAAGTCTGCAGCCTTCAAAGTGCCTTCTTCGGCCAAGGATGCACCGATATCCTCGTTGATGATGGTACTTTCCGGAACGAGAGCCCTAATAGCATCTACGTTCTTGGGCGAGACCACAACGTCCAATGTCGGCTTACCAGGGTTCAAAATATGCGCCGCGAGCTCTTCAAGTTGTACCTCGAAGTTCTGCTTCGTCTTGGGCAGGCTGAGACGAAGGACCTTGAAGCCGGTATAATCGATCTTCTTCTCTACCTTCGGCACAGCAGTGCCGAGAACGGTCGTGAGGAGCAACGCCCCGGAAAGTAGAAACCTCATGATTGTTCTTGATGATCCGAGCTGACGGCTTCGTTACCTGTTTGATAGCGAGCTCTTTATACATTTTACATGTTCTTCTCTCCCATCGCGACATATCTCTACCTTCCCATCAAGTGCTTTCTCCGGTATCTCAGCCACTGTTGCCCAGATTTATCTTTCAGGCAGGTACCAAGCATCATGCGCCTGCGGGAGATCTTCGCCTGCTCTCCCCACGCATCTAGACCCAGACCTTGCGCCCTGTATGGTGACTTCATTTAAATGACCTGTGAGGTGATTCTTGGCTTAACGCTGTCGCGCTCCTGTCGTGCTATGGCGGAACGCGGAGGTAGTGCTTGGCGGTGCCAGATAAGGAAGGTACTTTGAGTGGGGTGTGGTGAATGCCTAGAGCAAACACGAGGTATGCTTGGGTTAGCGACATATAGATAGGCTTGATTCTTTTAAGTCCTTAGTAGTCTGTTAGCAGGTTGTTGGAGTAGATCAGTCATGTATAACTCCTACTAAATTCTTAGCAAAGACTCGTGCATTCCGCTCTAAGCGCAACAAGATATGATTGATAAAGAACCTAGAATACACGCCATCAAATGGATCGCATTTTACCGCCCATCGATGCCATTATCTACCAACCCCACATGCTTCCTCCACCCCTTAGCCCATAACTCAGTATCCGAGACGTCGGATGCCCAAGAAAATACACAAATTTAGACGTACAACATGGCGCTCATGAACGCCACGAGAGTACAAAGTCGTGCCAGATACGTGTCCAAATGATAGAAACGTCGGTATTGTCGTATGCAGTATGTTTGACGGTCGCTGCGGTCGTGCGTATTGTTACAGCGAGATATTCAATGCTCTCGCTTCATTTTTATCAGCACTGCAGCGGCTCGTCAAGAGACGAAAGATCCTACGCTCTAGCACGCCTCGGCGGTGGAACCACGGGAGTTCATCAGCAGAGCAACGATGAGACCGTAAAGACCTGAGAATTGGATTAGCTTTTCGGTTGGCCGATCACACCATGATATATCGAACTTACCCAAGACTTCAGCGAAAATGAGAATAAGAATCATTCCAACGAACAACCTGGGCTGCTGGGCAGTTCCTCGTACACCAGCATCTCCGACGATTCCGATGGCGAAACCAGCAGCCATACCAGCAAGACCGACGGAAAGACCAGCACCAAGCTGGATGAAGTTCTGGAAAAGCGAAGTCTTTTGCGAAAGGTCGTTGGAGATCAGGACAGAGACGACGAGGCCGTAGATACCAATGATACCAGCCATAACGACGGGGATAATGTCTGCAACAAGTCAGTCATCCATGTTGCCTAGCCATGCAGCTATCCCGGATAACACTCTGACTACTCCTCACAAAGAGCGTAGATGGTGCGGGCGCGATGATATGAGACGTACTCTTGACGATGAGGTCAGGGCGGAGGACACCCATGGCGGAAACACCGACACCAGCCTTGGCAGTTCCATAGGCAGCTCCGAAGCAGGTGAAGACAATGGCGGACGTGCAGCCCATCGCTCCGAAGAACGGCTATACATCCGTCAGCAATCTGTTTTTCGTTGTTCTTGAGACGTTTAATGCGCGCGGCGCATGTGGCCGCGGAGCCGACGTAGACGGCGAGCCAGGAGGCGGGCAGCTGTTGGAGCGACTTACGGCATACACGGGGCTATCAGAACATATGTTAGCGATTGTTCTAGGTTATATACGATTGAAAAGTGGACTGGGGAGGTGGCGCCGGCACATGGGGGAGCTCCAGCTTATCGAACAGGTAACCTGGAGCTGGTGCCTCCAAGGAAAGCTGGTGTGGACTCACCAGAGATCGGAACCGGACATTGTAAATGTGTTGATAGCTCGCGGCGCTTCTGGTGTGGGATACGGGTCGGTTCGAGATGGACTTCGAGTGGGGAGGGCTGGTTGCTGGCGGAGGAGGTTGTCGGAGAGCAGTGGTGACGATGGCTGGAGGTGCAGGCTTCGCCTCGGACTGGAGCTAGCTTAGCCACGTGATGTACGTGCGCCAAGACGGATTGCGCGCCCCAAGTGGTCCGAGCTCAACTTTCGAAAAGTTCAACGCCAGACTTTTTGGACATCACCCATTCATACTCTTACTTTCACGCTACGCGCAAACAAGGAACGGGCGAGCAACGCAGTGTGGGTCTTCTCAACTTCCAGAAGTCTCTTCGGGATTTTTTACTAATATTCCCATTAGGAACCTACGGGCGAGCATCGCAGTGAACCCTACTACCACCACAATGTCTCAAAACGATACCTCCGCTGCCTGGCCCCAGGCCGATCAGGCTCTCTCTACTGAGATCCTCGATCTCGTTCAGCAGTCTACTCATGCTCGTCAGCTCAAGAAGGGTGCGTTATTCAGAGCACAAGATATTGAACCATTGGAAAGATGCTAATAAAAATTAGGTGCTAACGAAGGTACGCCGTTTTCTTCCCTCCAAAATAATACCATTCTCGTCGCCGCCTCGTCTGTTTTCGGTCACAAAATTAGTGCATAGCGGACGCCCGAGTTGATTTGTGGAATCATGGAGAAAAAGACACTGGTCAAAATGGTGAAGCGCACTGTGTGGAAAAGATCTGGAACACCACTGAGCTCATATCCCAACACAACTCAAGCATTCCGCTTTGCGCTTTGCGCCGTGGCCGAAAACAGAGCAGGCACCGACGAGGACAACAAGCCCACCCACTCAAACAGTAGCTAACCAACCCCAGCCACCAAGACTCTGAACCGTGGTGTTGCTGGTAAGCCTTCCCTCTCTCCCTCTCGTCCACACCAAGATATCTAACTCCCTACTCAGAACTCATCATCCTGGCCGCCGACACCAGCCCGCTCGCCATCCTCCTCCACCTGCCCCTTCTCTGCGAGGACAAGAACGTCCCCTACGTATACGTCCCCAGCAAGATGGCTGTACGTTCCCTTCTCCCGAACAATCAGTGGTGGAATACATTCGCTAACGTGAATTAGCTGGGCCGCGCCTGCGGTGTCTCCCGTCCCGTCATCGCCTGCAGCATCACCACCAACGAGGCGTCTGACCTCATGGGCCAGATCAGGTCGCTCAAGGACAAGGTCGAGCGTCTGCAGATCTAAGTGGGAAGCTGTCTGTGGCGTGGATCCGAATTCGAAACGGTTGGGCAAAAAATGAAATATGGGAGCTAGGGAGTGAAACAGATCTCGGCGTCTTGTTTTGTTGGACAAGTATGGATGGTGAAGTGATTGATATCTATGGGCATTTAAACGTGTACTAGATTGAAACCGAACCCAATCCAATTCAATCCAACCCCCGATTTTGAATCTTCGGATGAACATGAAAACGCACTTTTCTTTCCTTCGCTATGTGATATCTCATTACCATTCATGCAGTGTCATAAAGCATACAGACGCCGCGCCATGCAGACATACATCCATAATCCCTCACCTTCTCCACTTCACCCCATCTCATCTCATCATACAGATTCCATCTCACCTGCATCTCACCCATTTCAGCTCTCCACAAACTCCACCTGCACCGCCCACCCCTCCCCAAACTTAATCCCCTTACCCCCACCCACACCTGCATTCCTCCACGGCCGATTCACCCCGATATCCACCACCCAAATCGCCCACCTGGGATCCCTCCCCGCGCCGTTCTGCAGCGCCTTGAGCAGTCCCGATCGCGGCGCCCCAAGACACACGATGTACTTGGCGCGCACCTCGAGCGGCTCTCCCTCCAGGATCGCGACCTCGCCCGTGGATCCGCCCACGCCGGAGGGCGTCTCGACGGCGAGGACCGCAGCGCGGGACTTGTTCGCCCAGCCGACGACGCCCAGCGTGGTGCGGCGGTCCTCGTCGCCCAGGGCGTCGAACTCGCGGTGGCGGCCGAGCAGGGCGTCGATGATGAGCTCGGGGGGAGCCTGAAGGCGCTTGAGGGCATCTTCCGTGTCGGACCACGCGCGGACGCTGCCGCCGAATTTCTTGAAGAGATCAACCTGCTTCCTGACGTCGCGGTCCCAATCCGCGTTGCGCTCGAAGCCCAACAACGCGACCATGACCTTTGGCCCGCGGGCATGGAGATGCCTTGCTGCGGCGATGGCGCGGGCGCCTCCGCGGTGGTTCCCTGCCAGGACGACGATGACGGGGCGGGCATTGGGGTTGTCGCGGGCGAGGCGGCGGCCACCGGGGTTGATGGCGGAGAGGGCGACTTCGGCGATGCCGCGGCCGGCGTTCTCGGCCATGATTTCCTCTGTGAGGCCGTATTCTACTTCTGCGACCTCCTCGACGGCGAGCATGCCGCCTGGGGTGATGGTGTGGCACTTGCGGTTTGTGCTGGCGAGTTGTAGACAGCTCTTTGAGGTGGTATCGAGAAGGGGCGAGTCTGGAGGAGTGTTTATGCGACCGAGTTTGGGGCTGCCGGTGGCGTGTGATGAGGAGGCATATTGTATGGGGCGGTTCATCAAGGAGCGGTTGGCGGCGCGGGATAGAAGTGCTGGCGCGCCGGCATGACTCTGTGTATCGATTTCGCCTTGAATACCACTACCTTGCCGGGTAGGCACTCGAATCAGTGATGCCCGTGACATGGCTCTTCTCGAATTGCGCCCGCTGCCGAAATCTGACAAGTCTTCGTCCGAGCTTGAATTGGAAGCACTCTTAATCTTACGACCATCGAGGACGTTTTCAGTAGGGTGCAAGTTCTTTCCACCATGAGTACCAGGTCTTGCTAAACGGTTGAAGCTGACCAAACGATCCTCATCTGCCGTTGTGTCTTCATTCCGTATCTGGTCGAAGACAGTACGCTTGTCGAACTTGGACAAGTTACCGGCAAAATCGAATTCCGGAAGATCTTGGATATCAGTCGCATCTTCGGTAGCCCATCCGTTGGTAGCATCCATTGCTCGCTGGCGTCGTGTCTTGCGGTTTGAAGCATTGGCTGCCTGTATTCCGATTCTACCACCAATGAGACCCGGTGTCCTTGTCTGGGGTTCCGGATCTTGCAGCATGGGGGTCTGCCTCCAACCATTACCTTTTCTGCACATGGTCAATTATTGGTTCTCTCTCAAGACGCTAGAAAAGTCACATACGTTTTGCGCGCATCTGGCGGGGAATTAAGATCCGTGCCATTACGTCTCTCTTGCGCTGCAACCTCTTTCTTGCGAGACTTTCCACCGCGTCTAGTCCGCTTGCTATTTTCTTCGCTCTTGGTTGGGTGCGCACCTGCATCGTCCATTGGTTTCCCGCTACGAGTCTTGTTGATGCTGGCCCTGCGTAGACCAGGCTGTACAGTCTTGTCATCGCTGTCCAATTCCTCCGCATCAGCAATGTCCAACGACGAGAAAGGTCCTTCCAACGTGGCCGCGCTTGGTTTTCTGACACTGCGCTGCTTCGCTGGGCCTACAAACGGCGAGGTATTCTTGGTCAAAGACGCAGTGCTCGGTGCTACCATAGGCTTCATAGGCGTGGCGGGGGCTTCCTGAGGCGGACCAGAGGGCGCCTGGGCTGGAGTCGGAGCGGCTGAGGTCCTCTTGCCCATGCTCACGATGGCGGGGTCCTCGAAAGGCGGCGGCGCAGGGCGCATGGCAGGAGGCGCGGGTGCTGGCGCGTGAACATTATGAGGATATGGAGGGTATGCGGGTTGCTGCTGGGGAGGCGGAGGCGCATGCTGCGGTTGTTGAGCAGGCGCAGCGTGGTTGACCTTAATGTCAGCGATCGCGTGCCCCTCTACATGATAGCTGCTCAGGCGATGTCCAGACGCTGGGAAGAAAACTAAACGGCGCTTTAGTGATGGTTATTGTGTGCATTAGTCGGGAAAGGCTCACCATTCTGCAATGTCAGCGTCGACGTCTGCGGGTTCACATTTGCTACCAGACCCTCAACTACCGTGTTCGGTGGATTCTGCAGGGTAACCGTTACAGAAATGCCAATAAGTGCAGTCGCCATGATCGCGAATGGCAAATTACAAAGGGGTGCAAAGCATGCTCGAGAGGTATAAGAGGGGTATGGGAGGGGTACCGTGGAAGCGGTGGAGGAGGTGGCGGATCGTGTGGAGGAGAAAGTGACGGCGCGTCCTACCGTCTTCGTTTCCGAAGCTCTACAACATTTCGCGTACCGCAGCTACCGCCAAGCCTTACGTCACGTGTAGCACCTTCCCCGGCCTACCAATTATTGCGGTGAAAAGGTCTCACATACCACTGGGGATGGCCGAGTCGGTTGATTTTGTTTCAAGCATCTGTAGAAGGAACAGTAGCTCTTCTCAATACCCGTTTAGGTGTCCTTTGATGCGTATATGAATTACTTTTTAAAATGCAATTCCCCAAGTGCCACAAAGATCAAACATCGTCCGATAACCACAGTATTCGTCATCGCTTTCCCATGCAAAGTCTGAAAACATTGGACAAAAGCCTATTAAAGTATCTCAAATTCCATATCCCATATCCCACCGCAAATAAATTCCTAGGGTATCCAAATGTGCAAATATTGTGTCGTGTCGAGAAACACAGTCGTCATGTATAACCATCCAAATGAACGATGCGTATCCCCAGAATGCTTCCTCGTGTCATATTACACCAGCTCCCAGCAGCAGATGTACTCCCATTTACTTGCAACCTTCCCCTGTTTCGCTTTGAACTGGTCGACACGAAGGCCTCTTCCATCCTTATTGTCGAACATGGTGATGGCGCAAACATTAATCTTCTGCCCGGGGGCACCTAAGTCGATGCGGTTTATGTCCACCCACCAGCTCTTCCCGTCCGTGTTGAGAGGTATATGTTGCGAGTTTCGTCCATCACGACCGCCGATGTTGAGGGTCAGAACATAGGGTTTGCCCTATAAGTACAGTTAGCTCAAATCGTGAAAATGGGGTTTGAAGGACATGTAAGACTACGTACTTTGCCATGCCGCTCATGGTCCCAGTGAACACACCCGACTGCGAACTGGAATCTGATGACAGGATCTTGGGGATCGTGCACCTTAACATGCTTCATAGGAGGCTGGAAGGTTCGCCCGCTGATGCCAAATTCACCTTCAGTCTTGCCATATACTAGTACTCGCTCGCCAGCATCGTCCATACAATACTCTTCCCATGAGATTACCCGCCCATCTTCGCGGAACAAGTAGTCTTGATTTTCAGGATAGTGAGTGGCTCCAAAATCAACGTTACTTTTTGTGAACTGGGAAGGCTTGAAGTGCCTGTCGTAGTTGCTACCAGACACATTGCCAGCGCCCCAGCAAGCGTCGATCAGCTTCCACTGGCCGTTGTCAATGCGCACTGCATTCCATGCATGGTTACTTTTGAATGGCGGAACCGGTTCGCCAGGCTTCAGGGGCGAGTGACCAAATCCTTTGCCACTTCCCCCAACCACAACAGCTTCTAAGCCAGCCTTGAGAGCCAAAGCAGCGAACAATCCAGCGTAACCTGCGCAAACCGCCAGACCGGTTGACATAGTCCTTTCTGGAGTAGCGTGTGAGACATTGCCCGAGAAAAAGGAGTGGCAGTCATAGTCCACATTATGATGCAACCAAGTGAAGATCGCGCGCGCCTTGTCTGTTGGAGAGGGAAACGGGGCAGTCAGCTGTGTTGCCAGCCATGCTACATCAGAAGACGGCAGCGTAGTTCGAGGGAATTGGGCAGCGTGTTGATCTGGCGCAGAGAAATCACGGCAAATGAGACACGAAGCAGGCACCTGTGAAAAGTTAGCTCCATTCCGTCAACGAATGAGAGCATGTTTTGGACCATGGCAGGTAACAAAAAGGCCAACAGCTCGCAAGAAAATACCTACAGATCCAGGCTTTGGCTTCGAAGCCATGATAGCGTCCAAGTTTGGTCTCGACGAAAGCGGGATAGGCGGGGGCGCGCTTTCAACGCGTTCATTTGGGCTAGGTCTGGCTGACGGTACCGGTGGGGGCTTTGCTACGTTGTTGAAGCCTAACTCTAACGCAGGCCTTGGGTTCGGCGGAGGCAGTCTCCTCGGCTTCTCTTCATGATCTTTCTCCACACCGTTGACTTTGGAGCCAGGCCGTGCTGGAAGCCCTGGTCGGGAAGGCAGTTGCGGCGGGGAAGCGCGCGAAGGCAACTGCGGGGGCGGTGTCCGCGAAGGCAATTGGGGCGGCAATGCCTTCGGACTGTATACATCGGCGTTCGAGCGCATGGCTTTCTTGATGGAGCTATTCTGCTTGGGGTCCTCGGTCTTTCTTGCCGGCAGCGGAGGGAGAGACGTGGGATCGTATGCCGGAGCGCGGACGGTGTACATACGGCCGGTGCCATTGCTAGTTGTCGTCTTGACCGAGTCGAGCGAGAGGTGTGATATGCTGGACGCGTTGGTGGCTATCGAGGCGATTGATTCTTTGGAGTTGCTCCTGCGCAAGCTCCCAGCCTGCGAGGGTTGACGCGGCGGCAGGCTTGGGGGCTGCTTGTTTCGAGCAGGCGGGCGCGGGGGAGTGCGGGCGACTTCCTGGGTGCTTCTGGCTGTGCGGGTGCGGGCTGGTTGCACGACTGGCGGGTCGAGGTGGGCGCATCGTAGACTGGTGGGTTGTTCACGGTGGCATGTCGGGCAGCGGGCGGCCTCTGCGACGGCGGAGGAGGCGGGGGCTTCTTCTTGGTGGTGGTTGCTTGTTCGTACGAGTATGTTGGGCGCGAGGTGGGCGAGGGAGCGTGCACCTGCTCGATGTTGAGCGCAGCAATACGGTCCTTGATCGAGGCGGCCATGGTGTGCTCGTCTCCCTGCAGGAAGAGAAGGATGGGAGCCGGGTGGACGACAGCCGGGTGTACGGTAGCCGGGTGGGCTCAGGGTTGTGGTCTCTGTCCGGAGGGGACACAGAGGACAGCGAGGTGCAGGTGGTAGGGGAACGGTGCAACAGAAAGCCGACCCCACGACGCTGCCGGGGCACAGCCTGACATGTTCCACTTCCCAACCGTCGTCACAGCACAGGGCAGCAGGCTGGCTGGTGGGACTCCTCCCCGGGGCAGCAGTAATACGAGGGCAGGATTCACGGCCCTACCTCCAGCCCGTGCCAGAAGGGACACAGCCACCCATCGTGACGCCTCGCCGCCTTGCAGTCTAGCGTCGCGAGGCCAGCCACAGGTACCCAGCCCTGCCCCGCCCGGCGCCGTTTAACCTTTGGCCTTGGACGAACTGCCCGTGGCCCCAACGTGTCCGGAAATAGCTCCGCGCTTGTGAGCCGCCGCCCGCCTGCAGCGTGGCCAGCAGCTTGTTGAGAGACGCGAGCCATCTGGATGCAAGTCATAGCCGAGGAGTCACACCATCTGCCGTTGAGCACGCCGACCCGCCCTACATACAAGACGACAGCTGAACGTGGCAGTCGATCGACCGCCCATCACTCATCACCCTCGCTACTATCCTCAGTATAGGCACTATTAACATTACTATCAACATTACTATTAACATCACTATTAACATCACTATTACTATTAATATTAATATCAAGATCACTATCACGATCACCTTCACCTTCACTAATATTATTATTATAATCTTCACTTTCACTTTCACTTTCACTTTCATCTTCACCTTCACCTTCACCTTCACCTGTCACTAGCCCTTTGTGAACTGATACATCTTGCACTAGCATAGTCATTCAATATCGTGAACTAAATATCGCTACTGTGCCAAACATCCGTGGGAAGAAAAGCAGTTGAACCAACAACGAAATCGGACCCCCATATTCTCCATACACCCCGCCCGTGCCAACCTGTCCAACCTGTCTAACCCACACTCCCAAGTCCTGCCCCCCACCCACCCGTAAAGCCAGAAGAAAAAAAGGAAGGTAAAGAGAGACAATTTGAAGCCACCATTCTGCAGTGCCATTCGGTGAAAGACGCCCAGGAATGAATGCATGCCTTCGAGAGATGAGACGGAAAGGAATGGATTGGAGACGGCATCGCTCCAGCGCTATCCAAAATGATGTGCGCTCAGCAAATCAAGATGCAACGGTCAGACAAAGAAAAGGCGCCTTGGAAGCAGTTCCGAGAAAGGATAGGATAAGACGAGACGAGAGACATCCCGACGTCGTAAAGGTCAGCTCTGAAGGATTGGAGAAGCAGTACCCCCATTTGTGTGTAGCAGAACGCCGATTTTCCCAGGACTTTGAGAAACACTGAGCTCCAAGGATGGACGACTTGGACGCTACCGCTTCCTCTTCTTGCTCTTATCGTTCGTGCTGCTGTCCATCAGAAAGCCATTTGTGGCAATGGGCGCGTGGATATGGTCGTGCAGCGACGGGGGATCCATGGGCTTCTTGATGGGAACACCCATGTGCCGTCCATAGCGGCCTTTTCTGCCGTTGCCCTCATCCTCGCTGATGCAACCTTCGATACCAATGCCGGCATCCTTGCAACGTCCGCATGGGCGCTGGCGATCGCAACCCTTCTTGCTCTTGCGGCAACGCTGGCAGCGGGGCTTCGAGGACAGGTCCTCTTCATCCACGCCCAGAGGATTCTGACCATTGGTCGAAGCACTCGATGTCTTGCGTGACTGTGGGGGAAGCGAGGTTGGGGACATGGGCGCCTTCGCAACCTTGCTCTTGGATTTGGAAAGAGCACGAGGCTTGCCAGGGTAGCCGGACTTGCTTGAGACAGATCCGCGAGACTTGGCCACATGCAGCTGGAAATGGTCGTGGTGCTCGTCAGGCACAATCTCGTCGCTCTCGCCCTTGAATGAATCGTCTCTGTTGTCATCGTAGTCGTCCACACTGCTGTCGGCGCTCTCGTATGCACGGACAGCGTCTCCCATGGCACCGTGGTGGTGGTTCACATTGAAGGGAAGCGGTGGAAGCTCCTGCTCCATGTCGCTGCCATCATCGCTCTCCTCGCTGGAGGATGCGACCTCTGCCTTTCCGCTCAACGCGTCGTCAAGCGTCGAGGTGGACGTACGTCCATGCGTAGAGAAGTTGGAGGCATCACCCAATCGCATCAGCTGGCGAGCCACATCCTCATCGGAGATGACACTGATGCTGCCCAACGTAGGGTCCGGAGTAGGCATGATGCCTCCCGGTGCCCCACCCTGACGATAAGGTCCTCCTTGTGTATTACCACGGGTGCGTGATCTATAACCTTGAACCTGCCCATTCGAAGTAGAATATGGGGTGGCTAGACCGTGGAGATAGGTGGTGTCACCCTGGTTATAGTTCTGGGGCGACTGGAGAGGATAGGCATAAGCGAACGTCTGCTGGTTGTTCATGGAGTAAGGAGATACGACATTGTTGCCGCTGATACGTCTTTGCGGCGATACCGAAGATAGAGACGCGGTCATAGGTACTTGAGGAGGTACGAACAGAGGGAGCTCCTGAGAGGAGACGGCGTGTTAGTTCTGCATCCAAGATATATACTTGGATAAGATGTACTCACAGAGCTGTCGAACTTAGCTCGCTTGCGACGGCCACCCTCAACGATGTTGTCAACGCTGATCTCAGCACTGGCAACCTGCTCTTTCCTTGAACGACGGGAGCTGGTCACAGAAGCGTCACCATTCTCGCTGTCGCTGTAGGCGTTGGCATCTCCGTTGGCGTCCGCAAAGCTGCCATGGGAGCTGGGCCCACGGCTCTTCGCAGCACCACGGATGCGTTTAGTGTGGGAGATTGCTGAAGCACTGCGCCGACCGCGACCCGGCTGAGGCGACTCGCTCTGTCGGACATGCCTGGCCAGAGTGGGGGAAGCATCTGGAAGGCTTCGTCCAGTCGCGGGCGACGAGGGGACAGGGAATGATGAGAAACGGACTGGTACTCATCGATATCTGGGTCCTCTGCAGTTACGCGGACGTAAACGACCATGTTGTGTGAGAAATTCTCATAGCGCGCAATCAAGGTGTTACCTTGACGGTCTTCGAAGACGACTCCTTTGCGCTCATAGAGGCCATAGAAGTTCTTGACAGTTGTGATGATGGAATCTGTCGTATCGTGCGGATAGATATTCACACGCATGGGGAGACGAGCTTTGTGCTGCGGTGACTGAGGCAGAAGCAGCAGCTCAAACGATACCTGCTTGGGCTGGGGTGATTTGGTCGGCGACAGCGAATCGTGGGCCGAGCCAGTCTCCGTGCTCGGGTATATGTCCATCATGGTGGTCTCACTGCCGTGGTGGTTCATGATGTGCTCTGACACCAATGGTGTGCGGTTGTGCTGTGGGTCCACCCTGGAACCCTCGAACAGCAAAGTGTGGTATCGACGGTGGCAGCGG
Organism: Pseudopithomyces maydicus; assembly: GCA_026873275.1. Classification (NCBI taxonomy): domain Eukaryota; kingdom Fungi; phylum Ascomycota; class Dothideomycetes; order Pleosporales; family Didymosphaeriaceae; genus Pseudopithomyces; species Pseudopithomyces maydicus. The sequence continues at coordinate 496,518 of JANTUC010000003.1, read as the reverse complement.
ATATTTTTCCACTCGATAGTGGCAGTCGGATTGCGGTATTGAGTGTATAAGGGGGAATGCTATGCGACGAGTGCGGTATGCGGCGATAGAGCGCTGGGCCGATCCAGCCGGTGTCGCAAAGACTCGGAGCGACGGAGAGCTGGGACGAGACGAGGGGGTGTGATCTGAAGCGGTACCGATTAGCATCCGATGCGCAATTGCGAAGGATGGAGTGCAATGTGGTTTGGATAGAGGGCGTACGAGGGCTGGGTTCGAGTGGCTGCTGCTTGGTGCTCTGGTCACCGCCCGGGTTGCCAGGAGCCAGGCAAAGGCAGCGCCGAAGCACTCGCACAGCAGCATCGCCGCCCCCAGGGGAGCCACGCATGGTGGACGCGGTCGCAAAGCTCCAAGGAAGGATTACTTACAGTTGGGAACACTGCGCAAGGCAGATGGGCGGACGAGTGAGGTCGGGTTCGTTCCGTAGACCGCCGCTTGACTGGTGGCCGGGAGCAAAGGTTAGCATGCGGGCATGGGTACAATCGGACGTTAGACGGCGGGGACATGCGATGACAAGTCCCCGTGCCTTGTCTGCGAGCTGTGGAGCTTACTGTTGAAGATGGTGCGTGGTGGAAGAGAGGAGAAGGTGGATGATGCGGTTGTAGAGAAGAGAGGGGACAAGCGAACAGACCACACGAAGGCCGATCTAATGCCCACACCACAGCGCCAACACAGTGCTGTCCAGCGCAATTGTAGACTTGATCGCATGCACTTTTGCTATCAAATTCACATGGACTCGGTGCAAAGACGGTGCGCGGGGAGGCACCAGGCACACATGCGCGCGGCCTCTCTGAAGCCTACTGCTTGCGCAACCGCAGTCATTCGGTTCGGGACGATACGGTGACTGGTACAACACATGCACATACACAGCGAAGAGCTCCCGGTACTTGCTATCTGGTCCTGAGACAGGCCTGCGTCCGGGGTCGCCAGCTAGGCGCCTGAAGGTGGCTACGAATGCATGCCGCAGCGGGCAAACCACTCATAATCAAGACGGATTGGGCCTTGCCATAACCGCCTCGTTGTACGCGCACTCGACCAATGAGCTCGCGGGCGCATTCACCTTGACAGGAGCTCGTTACCCCAGGACGCATCCATGGGCAGGCGGGTGCTTCACTCAGGTGCTCTAAGCACGCCGAGTCGCATTCTGGGCCCCTCTGATGTTGCTAGCGGTTGGATTCGTTGGCAGCAACAGTGCGGCGTCTGTTGAACTCCGTGTTACGCCAGATGGGCAAACGGCGTTTCTGCTCTTAGGCAAGCTCCCACACCCCACAGTCGACTAGCACATGAGGTGAGCAGCGCGATCCTGACTTGGCTCTGCCCATTTTGCGAGGTTCTGGTAGATGCGCTGGCGGGTGGGTTCGCTAGACAGGATGCGACCCTGCATAATGACGAGCGAGCCGCGGGCGCATCCATCTCGCCCGCCGCTCGCACCATCTCAGCTCTGGCACTGGTGCATCTTCCAACACTGCTAGCCGGGCAGAGCGGAAGGGCAGAGGTGGATCGGCACAGGTCGCTGTCCCGCCGTTTGCGCCGCCGTGTGTGGGGTTTGCGCCGGCCGACAGTGACTGAGCTGGCTCGGGGTCTTGTCGGTGAAGACAAAGGCGCCATTGGCACGAGCAGACGGCAGATGGCGTGCCAACTTCCGGCCAGCAGCTCCATTCTCCAGAACGCGTGCCGCTGCTCGAGGCCATGCGGCAGTATCAGCAGCCCAGCCCAGGGCAGGCCAAATCCAGCGCCGACGGTTTGAAACGGGTGCAGTGCGTCTAATTGATTCGTTGAGAGACGCCAGTCCGACGGCGGCGGGGGGCGGCCGTGGAAGCGGCAACGCTGCTGGCAGCTTGACGTCCGCGACAGGAGCGGATCCTGAGTAGTTTGCGATCACTCTGGTGCCGTTTGAAACTCTGCACGAGTGTGGGGAGGGGGAGTTGACAGTGCACGTGATACCGTGACGGCAAAGTCACGTGTCGACGTGAGCTCGCGTCTGGCCCTGCAAAATGCCAAGATCGTGATTCTGCGTGCCCCCGCCGGCTCCAAGAAAATCTACTTCGCACATAATATTCCGACTGCAAACAGAGCGCAATGAGACCCTGCAGACAGCCCGACAGCGATCGTGGGGTGGGGCGCATACAGATGGTGTTCTCGTGGAGGGACGAGGTGGACGCGCAGCGCACGGCTGCATGACGCACGACAGCGGTCCAGCAGTGGCCGTTGCCGAGGTGATATCCACTAGCCCCAATGCGGCCTAGCAGTCAGATGCAGCTTGGGTCCCCTGCATCGCGTCCACCCGTGCACCGTGTTTTCATCCTAAGCTCGCAGTAAACACCCACTGTTTGGCCTTTAAAGGTACACTCCCACGCTCACCTCGTCGTGCCCCAGGACAATCTCGTGTATCTTATTGACGCCGAATTACTCTCAATAGATGGACTTCTAATTGTTCTACTCACGCAAACATTGTCTTTTCGCTGCGGCCTCCCCTTTACCCGCTTCGACAGCGAGCTCTTTTCTCGGTCACTGCATCCCTCGCCTGTCGAGTATCGGTAGCAATACCTTTGAACTTATCACAATGGACGCGAAGGTATGCACCTGCCCCACTTGCCTGCCTTCACTCCTGCGCCCCGGCGCCATTTTGCGCTTCACCGTCACGTAGCTCTGCTGTTTGCCGTCGCTAACACGTAGTCTCTAGCCCCAACGACCTTTAAGAAGCCTTCGGGTCCGCGACGAGAACGCTCAGCAGCAGCTTCCGGCCGGCAAGATGCTTCACCAACGCAACAAGTCGACTCCAGCGCTGTCCACATTGGTCAACATCGCAGCGATGAAGGCGCAAGGTACCAAGCGCGCTGCCTTCGCCGATGTGAGCAATGTGACTCGCGCCCTTACCAAGGACGATATACAGATCGGAAAATCGAAGGAGAATGCCGCGCTCAAGGAGTCGGCCATCGCTCCCACGAAAGAGGCTGTCAAGCCCAGCGCTCTGCTTCGCCCGGCCCAACGACCTCTAGCCTCCAAGACCAACACAACTGCAGTTCCAGAGCACACAGCTGCACCGGTATCAAAGCCGACCGTCGTTGATGCCCCTCACACTCGCAAGACTTTACTCAAAAAGGCGACAACTGTTTTCCGAGAGACACATGCAGACGCGTTGCCCGCGACATTATCATCAGCAACAACAACAACAACAACAACAACAAAGGCCTCGACGCGTCAATCTACCCGCCAAATCGTCGAACCTTCGTACACCACTATCGATCGCGCCGAACACGCGTCCTCTGCCTCAATCGTGTTGGAGGAGACCGACGCTCCCCGACCCCGACGCGAGAGCGCGCCTGCCGATAACCAGATCCGTATCGACGTACACGCTACTACGAAGGCCGACACTAAGGCGCAACAGTCTCATGCTGAAGATGATACCCAAGACAAGGCAGAATTTGTTGATGCTTTGGAGGACCCCAGTGTCCGCGAGCAAGAGCGAAATGAGCATGTAGTTAGAGCGCGAGCTTCTAGCACTCGTATCCAGGAAGAAGAGTACTGGGACGAGGGCGAGGAGGAGTACTATGACGCCGACGGTTATACTACCGCGAGGTCTCTGCGCACTCGCGGCGACTACACCACTGAAGCTATCACGGTCGTTCTGGGTCCCATTATCAACGACGACTCAAAACGTGAGCTCGAAGCTGCCAGACTGTTCGTTGAGGCCAACAAGACTGAGGAAGATATTGAAGACGAACAATGGGATACTTCTATGGTTGCCGAGTATGGTGACGAGATTTTCGAATACATGCATTCTCTTGAAGAGCGCATGAAGCCCAACGCACAGTACATGGATCTACAAGCTGAGATTCAATGGTCCATGCGTTCGGTTCTGATGGACTGGATGGTGCAGGTTCACAACCGATTCACGTTGCTTCCAGAAACTTTGTTCCTCAGCGTCAACTATGTGGACCGTTTCCTGTCAGCCAAGGTCGTCTCTCTCGGAAAGCTGCAACTGGTGGGCGCCACTGCCCTATTTCTCGCCGCCAAATATGAAGAAATCAATTGTCCTTCGGTGCAAGAGATTGTCTACATGGTTGATGGTGCTTACACCGTTGAAGAGGTTCTAAAGGCGGAGCGCTTCATGCTCAGCATGCTCAAATTCGAACTGGGCTGGCCAGGACCAATGAGCTTCCTCCGAAGAGTGAGCAAAGCCGATGACTACGATGTCGAGACCCGCACGCTTGCCAAGTACTTTCTCGAGATCACCATCATGGACGAGCGCTTTGTTGGATGTACCCCGAGCTACCTTGCAGCTGGTGCTCACTGCTTGGCCCGTTTCATGTTGAAGAAGGGTGCCTGGGTAAGTTATCACTACCTAACCGACAGTTACCCCTTTGCTAATACACTTCTAGACACAAGCCCATGTCCACTATTCGGGCTATACCTTCACCCAGATCCGCTTGCTTCTCTGCATCATGCTAGACTGCCTTCACAATCCTCAGAAACACCACGCTGCAGTCTACGACAAGTACACAGACAAGCGTTACAAGCGCGCTTCCATTTTCGTCGAAACCGAGCTCAGCAAAGGTTTTGAGCTTCCTTTGTGGCCCAGCAAGGAGTCCCTTCTTGGGCGAAAGTGAATATAAGAGCCCTAGCGGCTTTCGTTCCACTCCTTCTGACAAGAGGCTCTAGGTACGGACTAGTCATGTCGGGACAGCCCTACCTACCTCTACCACGGTCAACCGGAACATCGCAACACAATGCTCCTAGGAAAACCCATCGACATTTTCTCCATTCTTGTTTATTGCTTCACGAATCACGGCGTTTTGGCGACCACTCTGACCATCCGGCTCGGTCCTCGGCTCCTTCGGTCCTCTCGGTAGTTCATGGCGTTTACGGATACCCGGTCTAGTTGCTGTCACAGTCGCTGTTCCTCTCTTAATATCACGCTCGGTACAACGTGCGCGGTCATCACGAATTCCTCCTCCGACGATTTGTCGTTGCGGACGGAGAAAATAGCTGATGACACGTGCTTCTCTATTGGTCCTTTACTGCATTGTAGGCGTATGGGGTTTCCTTCAGTATGACATAGCGTACTCACGACGAGACGAAGTCATGAACATCATCCTAATTCCCCTGTTGGCTCTCTTCGATGTGTCACTCCAGTCTTTGTAAGATCGTTCAAGGAATGGTAGATAGAAGCGTATGAGGATGCTCGGTAGCATTCGGATGATGAAATTCATACGTAGTGAAGAGAAAAGTTTCAAACACCTTGCGATTTTTGTTCCAGTGACATGTCAATGCAATGCAATTCCTTTCGAAGGCTGTGTGAGACTGTGGATTGATTGATCATTACACGTACACGTTGAAAGTAGCATTGTTCTAGGGCAATGCATCGCGCCCATCTTCTTCGACAAGATAAGCAGCACTGAATTATTGTCTGTCGGCTTGGTCTAAGTCGCTGGCCAAAATTGTCGATTCTAGTCTGGCCGACTCTTAAGCCATGTGAGTCACAAATGCCTTAACCTACACCTCATCCACCAGTTTCACGCCCTGCAGCAAACAAGACGACCTACAATAGGCCTTCGGGTCGACTATTTCAAAGACTTACCCTCCCGCTTCCCCGATTTGTTACCCTGCTTGTCGGATTGATCGGTGGCGCTTCGTCGCCTGTGAGACCAAACATGGTTGTCTCAGCCCTGGCCAGGTTGCAGAACAAATGGACCTATATGAGGAGATTTCCACATCCCCTTTCCAACATGTGCAACCTCCTGACACGATCACGCACGCATCCGTAACACCAACCTTATCTTCGCTACCTATCCCTCCATTTGGTCGAGTGGACAAAGGAAAGCGCGTACTATGTCTCGGATGTGTGAGCCATTCAGTGACACCGGCGAAGACGCGTTTTTGCCTTCCATCGAAGAAGACGGTGGGCTTTACAGCACGTGTGAGGATTTTCTCGAGACCGAAAACACACCGGTTTTCTTGTCAACGTTCGACAAAGACCTTCTTGATAGTGTGGATTTGGTACCCAGCGACGGTGCACTTGCGCCGGGGAACTCGCGCACGACGAGTGTTGGACTCACACCGAATCAGGAAGATGCGTTGGATTTCGGCAATTATGACTTCGAACAGGCTCAAAAGAGCGCATCTACCTACCCAGCTCCCGATGATCTATCAGGACTATGCCCAACTCACCTCCAAAACGCACTACCAATCTACCACAAAGGAGACAATCGCCCTCTCCCACACAGATCAATCACAACCACGGACGTCCAGCTCGCCCCCGGCCCCCTCCAAACCTTCCACCAAGTCTACAACCACCCCTCGCACCGCCGCGCCTTCAGCCAAAACGATACAGAACGCATCCTAGAGTACCCCCTAGACCACCTCCCGCCAGACATCCACTACCCACCCCTCTACAGCCACTCCCAGAGCGCCACAACCAAAGTCCCAACCTTCATGCGCCTCTGTGAAGCGCGCCACTCGCGACCCAATTCCAAGCCCCGCGCCGATCCGAAGAAGAAACGCCCCTCGCAGAATGGCCCAGCTGGGAAAAGCAGAGCAAACACATCAACGAGTATCCCCGTCGACATCGGCACCCCGCTGCAACAAGACCCCGAAACCGAAATACCCGCTACAGAAGACGGCAATCCATGTATCCAGCTCACCGGCCCCCAGCTCGTGCACATGCCGCACGCGGAGCAGCGCGGAAGCCGGAAGATCATCGAGCTAGGCGCTATGCTCGTGCTGAACAAGATGGCGGCAGATGACCAGACGCAAGTGCAAATGCAAACGCAAACGCAAACGATTGACCCGCTTCTGCTCGAAGCACAACTCAGGAGGCATGATAGGGGCGTGGCGCCGAGTCCGGAGGTGATGCGCGGCGGTGCCGAGTTGAGAGATAAGATGCTGAAAGATCTGGAGAGTATGGAGAGGCTTTTGGACGGGGGTGAGGGGGAGGATGCGGAGAAGGGGAGGAGGGGGTGCGAGTTGATTAGGGAGGTGTTGGCGAGGATGGAGGATAAGGGTGGGGGAGGGGAGGGGAGTGGGGAGAGGTATGTGGTGTTTTGAGTAAGCTTTGATGAGGAATACCTGCTGATTTTTGGAATAGTAGGCTCGATGAGGTGGGGCTGGTTGGTGGTGATAATGCGTCGACGCCTCATGATGATTGTCCTAGGGGAGTTGGTCCCCTGAGTGAGGGCGATGATGAGTTTATGAAAAGATTGATAGTGGGTTCTCCTTCCCCCAACCAAGCGGTATAAGGGTCGCGGAATGGTTCTCGAGCGATTGAGCTGGCAGAATGTCGTTTCTTTCTTGGGCACAACGTGGTATGGTTCGGGATTATGTCTAACGGTTTCATTAGGATGGTCTGGGTATTCCCTGGCTTGATTTGCGTTTAGATGGCGTTCCTGACCAATGGTTTATTGACTTATAGACGTAGACTTGATACCCTTTTCACAAAATCACAACATGTTCTCTCTATCGAACATAGCTCGTGTAATCAAAGTTACAACTGTTCCTGCTTCGCATTTCCCTTCTCTTCAATTGTACAGTCACTGTGCTAAAACAACCTCTGACTGTTCGGCACTCCTATGTTCAATCACTCTTCCCCATACCTACAACCTGACCTCTCCCTGCCAACCCCAATCCCAACTCTTCCGCACTCTTAAACCTGCCCTTCATCTTCCCTTGAAATCCAGATTCGACATCCACTCTCGTCTTCGCACTGCTCTTCCTCCTGTGCTTCCCCTGCTGCGCTTTTTCATAATCGTCTCTGCAAAACTCCCATCCAAACACGCACATAAGCACAACCACAATGAAGACAATAATGACGGCCATGATGAAGCCGAAGAGCGCCCAGAATCCCGAGGTGAGGAACGAGGTAAAAGAAGTAATGATCGAAGAAACGAAGTGCGAAGGAGTCCCAATCTTGCCATGATCATCCCAAGCAAGAAAATGCATCGTGCGCCGAGAAGTGGCAGTCAGAGAGCGAGGAACGAACTTCACGTTCAAGATCTCGAACACGGGTGACGGCTCGGAAGCGGATAGAATGGGCCGCTGGATCAGCAGGACTTCAAGCATTTGCTGGGATGCATCCCACAGCTTGTACTGCAGTGGTGGCTCGGTGAGGTCGGAGTAGAGCTCTACGATGTCTATTTGGAAGACAAGCGCTTCGAGTCCTGTGCTGGTCTTCACATTACGCAGGGAATGGCGATAGGAAAGGCCAAAGAAGCCGCCTCCAAGGTTAGTCTCCTGACCAGCTTCGAGCTGGCCCGTCGACAGCCTTGCTCTGAGATCGTCAACCGAGAGATCCTGAACAACCTGATTGGCGTAGATGCGTGGGAGAACGCGCTGCCCGGAATAGAGAGGTGCGTTATTGATGGAGAGGAAAGCGCTGTCGTAGGGAAGGCTGATGTTGAGAAGCTATGCAAGGCTAGTACCTTCCTCCTTAACAATTGCAGCAAAAATATATACTCACCAAAGCATTATCATCTTTCCTTTCAGTCCACGGTTCGTTCGATCCCTTGGACGTGTCCTGGAACAGGAACGGACATCCCAGGCAGCTGAGCTTGGCGATATAATTGAAGCCCTCCTCCACGACCGTGACTTCAGGTGCTACCTCGGCACTTACGCGCGAGAGAACAAAGGTCGCTAGCGACAACGCTATCCGGAGAATCATGATGAACGAGATGTGCACGGGGAGGAAGATTTAGGGAAGGCATGCTGGAAGTTCTTTATTCGAAAACATTGATCCCGTTATGTTTGAGGATGACACTTGGCGGACGGAGGTGATCCGTGCATACGGGCGATCCTAAGTGGCGCGCCTGGCTGGAAACGAACGAGGTCATGTGACAGATACAAGCGCGGGCATTGCGCACGAAATGATTCGCGTCAAGTGTTTATTCTAGCTTACAATGTCTCTGGTCAATTCGATACCGTAGAGACCCAATGGCTACTCTTACGCGAGAGTACCGTTCATGCTGCCTATATTCCTAGGCACTCTCTAATCATCTAAATTTGCTTCCAAACAGTACACTCTCGGAAAGAGTGATGCGTTGATATTATGTTTTGTAAAATGGTAAAAAGGTGTCCAGTCCACTAGACCTCGTAAAAATCATTGATAAAAAGAGTGTCTCCTCATTGGACAGCAGAAAAATGTGGCGTATGAAAATCAGTGAGTAAAAAATGTTGATATTATAATGACAAGAGTATATATTCCTGCGTTCAACTCTGCCATCCGCGTGAAAAAAAGAATAATACAACTACCTGGTTTTGTAACTGATAGATGATCTTGATCGGTGGCCAGTAAAAAATCCGGTGCTTGGAAGGAGTATCATGAAGAACCAGGAAACATGGTATTTTCTCATACTGTCCGATGACGATCTTATGGCGTTTAAAAAGGTTTCTTTTGGAATTTATAGCGCTCTGGGAGGCTACATAGTGAAAAGCTGTACATGCTGCCCGGCCATACCTGATTACGCTGAAAATGTAACTGAGTAGCGCCTGGCATGTATATTGGTGCCTTTGATTCAATGGCAGATACTTCATACCGCAACGCACTATCGTGCAAGGGGTCTCTATTCCATCATATATAAATTTATTGGACCGAAGATAACTAATCGATATTTGTACCACCTACTCACTTGTGATATGTTGAACTGACATCGTTTCAGATCAAGCCTTCTTTCGCTTTCTCCATATCTTTCCTCCACTCTTCTTTCACCCTATCAAGTGTGCCCTCTACCGCACAGACTTCGACCGCTGTGCCAGCCAGTGCCTTAGCTACCCTCATGGCCTTCTCAAATGCCTCCTTTGTCCCACTCGCCTTCTCGAAGTCTTGGGTGTGATTCCTGCCACCTTCCGGCCCGGGTGGAATCGCGAAACTCGCGTTCACACTTGGTAAAACATAACTAAGATTGCCCTGATCTGTACTGGCTTTTACATACGTGTACTGATCTAACGGCGGAATGCCAGGCTCAGGTACTGATGGAACAGGATTGGAAAGAGCGTTAAAGAATTTTGTATAGGATGCGGCAAGAACATGATTAGGTACGTGGTCGGCATAGCCAGGATGTTTGTTCAGAGTGAGGCGCGCGCCGGTTGCTTCAGAGCCCGCGTGGAGACATGCTTCGACTTTTTTTACGAGCTGGTCTAGGCGGGCAGAGCTGGGAGCGCGGATTACGAATGTTCCTGCTGCGTACGCATGGATGATGTTGGGAGCTTTCCCGCCATCTGTGATGTTCATTCCAATGATGTCGTCTGGACGTAACTGCTGGCGCAGTACGCTCACGGCGTTATATGCGATGATGAGAGCGTCCAGTGCATTGATACCCTGCCATGAATTGTTTGCTGCGTGAGCTGCTTTACCAAAATATTCGGCCTTAAGGCGCGTGAAAGCGGTCGTCCGTACGAGTGCGCTGTTGTTGGGAAGACCCGGATGGGAGATAAGACTAACATCCACATCATCGTACGCGCCTGCTTCAAGAAGCAAGATTTTTCCCCCTTTAGGCGAAGGATTTTCTTCTCCAGGCGTTCCTATCAAGTGGATAGTCCCGGGAAGGTCATGTTGCGTCAGGATGCTTGCTGTCGCGAGAGCAGCTGCAACTGATGCAATTGCGATAAGGTTGTGACCGCAGGCATGACCAATATTCGGAAGAGCATCTGAGCTTACGAGTAAATGAGATAGGCCGAACCCGAGTACAGTAGATAGAGGATTGACTAACCCATTTCTGCATTGAAAGAGATGTTTGGGCCCTTCCGTCCAGTGTTATAAACTGCTTTCCATGCAGTATCAATCCCGTACGCATGCGGCATGACCTCCCAACCCTGCTGTAATTGCATGAACTTTGTAAGAGCATCATGAGCCTTGTTTTCTTCAAAAGCAAGTTCGGGATTGTCGTGTATGTATCTGTTCAAGGGCCACAAAGTACTCCGCAGGCAATTGACGTGTGCACTTATGTCAGAGATATATGCCGGAATGCAGTTTTCTTCGATCCGATAAGAGTCATGATCATGTTTTTCCAAGATAATGAAGCCATCTTCTTCTGATTCCTTCATGTCCATGTTCATGATCCAGAAGCCTCGGTTCAACCGACATGAGTGAAAGAATGAAGATTAGCGAGGCGAGGAGTTACTACGTCGGTGCGATATCGTCCGAGCTAACACTGGATTCAATATAGTGCGATGCAGTCATCGTGGGGCAGTGTCTTATGCGTGGAGCGCATTTATTCATGTGCCATGGATCAATCGGGTAAATACGCCTCGGAACACTATCGCCCGCTGCCCCATCTTCACCAAAAGCAGTAATTTAGAGACTTGTGATTTTGCAGCAGCTTCAGCCGGCATTGACCAGTCATTAGCTGGGTGGTGGCTATCGGTAGTTCCACATACGCATCAAATTCCTCACGGCCCTTGGTAGTCTGCAAGACAGCCACGCCGGTTCTCACCCATTTTCGCCTCAGCATATGCAACATGTACGAGAAACCATTACCAGTCAATAGTGGGGTTCGAAAGCACCACGTGCAGACGACATTCAATTATTGGAACGATCCTGGCGACGGTTCAAAACCAACACCTATTATTATCGGTGGAGGCAGGATCTCGAACAGACGCCCGCATGTACCTCATGAATTTCTGGTCACGGATGTTACCGGTGAAGAGGATAAATATCTCCTCGACAGTCACGGGTTCCAGTACTGTCACCAAAAAAGTGCCGAGAAAGACTTTGTCGACGAAAACGCCATCCAAACGACGTACTATGAAGAATGTCGACAGCTTCTCAAAGAAGTCACTGGAGCTCAACGGATTCACATCTTCAACCACAAGGTTCGCCGTGGACCAACACAGTGGCATCACCTAGGATTCAGTAATCTTGCTAACCGAGGGCCTGTCACACGAACACACGTTGATCAATCATACGATGGGGCAGAGTTGAGGCTACGGTGGGAGTTCCCGGATGAAGCAGACGAGCTGGTCAAGAGACGGTACCAAATAATCAATGTCTGGAAGCCAATTGCGACAATCGCGAAAGATCCAATCGCAACGGCCGATTCAAAATCCGTTCCAGATGGTGACCTTGTAGCGGCGGAGATGACTGAGGACGGATTCAAAGGAGAGCAATGGGTGGTTCGACACAATCCTAACCACAAATGGTATTACAAGCATCGCTTGACACCTGACGACGTGCTGCTGATCAAGTGTTTTGATTCAAACACATCGGTAGCACGGAGGTCGCTCCATTCTGCTTTCGAGGATCTCACCCACCGCGATAAGGAGTCTAGGCAGAGTATTGAGGTGAGATGTTTGGTTCTCTACGACGCTTAGTCTCTTGGAAGAGGAAGGTTAAGGTTCATGCCGTCGTAGATATTCCTATACTTGTCAAGATACCAGCCAAAGGAGGGGCTATGTAGCTGACGTTGCATTTGTAGTGCCCTAGTTAGGTTAGATAAAAACACAATGCGGGGCACATCACTTATAAGTTGTTTCGCGTTTGTTCCTTTGACACGTTACCCCTCTATCTATTTGCAGCGATCTGCCGGCTTGGCACAATGTACGGTGTCAAGTGCCGCATCAGCATCCTCCAGTAGATCTCATGACCTGACCCGCTAGTAGAAGATAACGGCCTTAGGACCTTTCTTGGAGTTCGAGCCGAGGTGGAGCAACTACTCTGGGAGAATGCAGTACATTCATACCTGCGACGTGGGGAGCGGGGAAGCAAACCAAGACCATCATCTATCTCATGGAAGCTATGTATTTGTCAAAGTGGTAATAGCCGCGCTGACCGACCTCCCCACTGTCCTAATCAAGGTATATAAGCACTAGGTCAACGAGGGGTGAAACTCGTAGGTTGTGAGTAGATAAGATAAAGCAAACTCATACAAACTCCGAGATTCAATAACTCTTTTCATATCATGGCTCCTCAGGTTGACGCACCAAAGACGGTCGAATGGCAGGGAAAGCGGGTCCCGGTCTGGACTATGCGAACGGTCAACTATAGTCTTTTGCTGTCCCAAGACCCCGCGGAAATAGACAACGTACTCAAGGCGTGTCTGGAAGATGGATACTTCTATCTCGACCTGAACAACATCGATGGCCGCCGAATGCTCCAGGACCAACAAGAGACGCTCAAACTGATGCACAGATTCTTCGAGTCTCCCATCGAGCAGAAGAATGAATTCGGACTGATCTCTTCGCATCTTGGCTATGAACCCCAAGGTAGTCGCACTGGTGCCTTTGGTGCTGGAACCAAGGATGGGTATGAAATGCTCAAGGTTTCCCGTGACGAGATCCAAAGGGGTAGCCCCAAGGTCCCATCGCCAATTAAGAACAGCGGTGACTTAGGTGTGCTCGAAAACTCTATTGGTAGCTGCAACACTATCACAAAAGTCATCCTATCCGCACTCTCAACTGGTATGGGCTTGGTTGGAGCTTCGCGTTACGAGAACCACCACCGCAACGATAAGCCATCGACTACTACTGTAAGAGACTCCCAATATCAGCTGTTGATCTCTATTCTGACGTCCTGCAGCTATCTATGATGCATTACCTCCCTTCAGAAGTCACTGGTCCCAAGGAAGTTGGCCACCAGAAGCACACTGATATCAGCTCTCTTACTCTGCTCTTCAGTGAGCAGTGGGGTCTTCAGATCAGGCCCCCAGGAACGTGCGGTGCCCGCGAAATGGGGTTCGTTGAACCCAAGGAGGGCTGCGCCTTCGTGCACGTCGGTGACTCGCTGAGATTTGCGAGTGGCATGAAGATGCAGTCGTGCATTCACCGTGTTGTGCCATTCGACCCTAAGGAACACCGCTACTCGATCGCGTACTTCCTTCGTGCCGAGGATGACACCATGTTCATGGACAGCGAGGGCCGCTACGTGACTGCCGGACAGTGGCACGACCAGAAGTTTAAGGCTTTCACAGACCCGTGGATGTACCAGCTTCAGGCACCCAAGACCATGATTCTAGGTGGAATGGAGGAGGATGGAGAGGATGATCCTGTAAACCAGGCCATCGAGCCTGCATCGGAGCCGAGTCCCATTGCCGCAAAGGCACAGCTAGCTCCTGTTTCCGTGCACGCATAGGTAGCTTGTAGTTAATAGTATAAAATATGTCAATGAGAGTGTTCGTGGTTTTTATGAATAAAATACGTGGAGTCTGTTGGCGATATAGCAGTGTTTTTAGGATCGACGAGAAACGGAAAAGGAAAAGCAGTACAGGGGATAATTACGCCCTGGAGGTGGCGAGCACCCAATAGAAACAGCTGGGCGACCCAATAACTGCAATAATGGCTTGCGACTTATGTTCTATAAATTTATGGTGCCTGTTAGAAGTGATAAGTATTCTTAAAATCGTACAAAGGTCCATCAGATAAACTATGATTTGTTGTCCAACAGTTTTGTTCTGATGCCATTGCATCGCCACCCAAATCTAGAAACCTGAAACTAATATAAGATTAGACTAGAAAACCTAGGGCATCCCGTACTAAGATATGACAGGAATAAGCAAAATCTGATCGGAGTACATGGTTTTGCGCTTCGCCACGATCTCGCCAAAGGTATACTCGATCCCGTCCCGACTTCGAAACCCGTTCACCCAAAGCTTCAAATTCAGCTGTAGTTACCATTATGATATCTACCGACGAAGATAGCGGAATTTCATCTCATGACTACGAGGCTTTATCACATGTTGCGACACCTGCAGACTCGGAAGAACCCCACCACAAGACTACACGCAACAATGCAATAAACGGCTCCAAACCTAGATTTACCGCAAACCCAAAATTTGAAGGCCTGCCGAACCAGAACCAGCATGAAAACCTCCAGATATATTGGCTCTCGCCAACTATGATGATCGGCTCTTTTTTACTGGGCACCGGTTTAGCAATAGGGCACCATATCTATTACCAATCCTTAAATGGTCAAGCAGTCGGTTCGTTCGATAGGCAGCAGTGGTCTCTCAGGTATGTAGCTCTTGAACTCCCACTCCGCCTATGTCATGGTTGTTGAAAATCAAAAGATTCGGAAACGCTTTCGCCATCAGTTCAATCCTATGTCTCAAGACTGCAGTAGGTTTCGCCTACGCTCAAGTACTATGGAGACGTCTAGGTCGATCTTATACATCAATACGTACCATCAATGCTTCATTCGATATCCTAGGTAACATCTGGTCCTTTTTCAGCTTTGAGATCTGGGCAAAGATTCAAGTGGGGTTGCTTCTAGCACTCGTACTCTGGTATGCTTCTGTTTTACTTGAATCAGACCACATGAATGACTCTCGAAAGGTGCTTGCCGATCCCAGCTCTATTTGCTCCACCCACACTATCTATCGGACAGAGTACTGTGGTTGATTGGGAGATACTCTCAGCTCTTGTACTGGACATATACAATGGTAGTTCTACCGACAGCCCATCCACCTCGGTGGTTGGTGCAGTTTCGTATACCGGTAATACGCTGCCATTCATCCTCCCGTCCACAAGACCAAACGTCACATATCACATCAATGTGAACGCTCCACTCCTCCGATGTGAACCAGCCAATCCCAGAGATTCAAACACACTCATCCAAGCTTCGAAGGGTTGGGAAAAGGAGGTCCTACGCGCAAATACAACTTCAGGAGAACCTCTCTACCTAGCAGCCTATGGCGAACATCGCATCACCGACAACGGCCCCATAAACAAAGTAACCCAAGAAAAGATGGACGGTCCCAAAGATGCTCTTCTGATTGCAATACAGAAAAGTCACCCTACCAATGCAAATGGAAAAACAGAATTAGAATTCATCCGCTGCGACCTTTGGAGCACAACCCTCGACTTCTCCGTCCACACCACATCCGGAGTCCCAAAAGTCCACGACCTCAAAACAACGTGGCTGACCCGGAACGCACCAAGCGACATCGCAATCGACAACTTTCCACTTTCGTATAACGACAATTATCAGAATTATATCAAAGATATAGGCGATTACGTAAACGGCTACGTGATCTGGCTCGGCGACGAAGAGTACTTGCTAGATGGAAGGATATTGGAATCCATTTTTCTGTCCGGCTCGCAGTTCAACGATATGCTAGTGGGTATGAAGAATCGCGCAGGGAAATCGGAAGAGAAGACGAAGATTCCGCCCCCTCAGCGGAATATTAGCTTTGCAAGGGATGTAGAGCAGTTTGCTTTGAATGTTACACTGAGCATGTTCAGTGTACCTGCGTTCTGGTATGTGCATTTATTTTACTTTGTTTAAGGTTAGCGATGGGCGCGGGATGTGTGCGTACATATTGTGATACTGACGCCAAGTAGTAAAGAAGTCGCTACCAATATTACTTTTACTACGGATACTACAGTGTATGCGTACCAGCCTCGGAACCTACTTATATCGTATGGCCTTGCCATTCTATTTACCTTCGTTTCTGTGGCAATAGGAGGGTACGCGATTTATCGGAATGGCGCGAGCTATGATACCAGTTTTTCGAGCATCAGTGTGGCGATGCAGAGCGCAGATGTAAGTTCCATGTACAAGTAAGCTGAAATATGACCTTGAGCTTACAGGAGTAGGTTAAGGAAACATTGGGATGGATGAACACGAGTACTGCTCAACCGCTTAACAAGAAAGTCGGTGGAATAAGATTGAGGTTTGATCCTGGTCGTGGGTTTGTTGTTAAAGATGTGCAGGAATAATAAGTTCAATAGTGTTGCGCTTATGATTACCCTAGTTTCAGGGACTTGGGCATACAGTCCGATCTTGGGACATGTCCATTGAGTGATTTTTCGTCTATAGAATAGATTGTCTACTCAATACGTAGCTCACTGATCAAAGTGTACAAATAGTGTACAGTGTTATACAAGATAGAAATCCCTAAAATATCTTGGATACAATATGGTTCATGCATATCTTACGTGCTCGGAGAGCCGGTAGTTCGAAAGTGGAATAAATTACTTCCACATCGTCCAGTCAATGCATACGTCTCTTTCTCTCTTTCTTCCCACTCCATATCCCCGCCCTCGTGAACCACGCGTTCGCAATTGTTGGCGCCATAGTACTGACAAAATCGTACAAATCCGTCATTGGACCTGCCCTCGGCAACGTGAATTCATCAACCGTTCCGAACCTAGACACTCGACTCTTCTTCTGTCTCCCCCCTATTCTGATCCTTCTCCTCCTTTTTTCCTTCTTCTTCAACCGCCTCTCCTCCTTCGGCGTCAACGCTGCCTTCTTCTGACCCTTGTTCTCCTCTAAATCCGTTCCCTGGAACGTTATCGTCATTACGCCACCGAGGTTCCCTTCCCTCTTCACCTCACCCGCGCCCCTGCATTCATTTGCCGCGTCCTCCACCGCCTTGAGCACGCTCCTGGCTTCTGTATCCGTGGCCTTTTTCCCACGTCGCTTGGGTCCGAGAAGGACTTCGACTTTTCGCCCATCGCGCAGGAACTCTTGGAGTTTGTCCAGCCTGTGTTTCAGATCGCCTCCCGCGATTGCCCAGTTTAGCTCTAGATTTTTCAATACTGGGCCTCGCTCTGCTTTCCGGGCGATGTCGATCTTGCGGTTGTATTGATTGCGCAGTTCCATCTTGGAGATGATTTTACAGACTGGTAGGTGCTCTGGGTCCTGGTCGCCGAACTCGTCGGTCTTGCCCTCGGTGATGAGAAGCAGGTGGTGGGTTACTCGATTGAATTTCCGAGTCGCTTGACCGATGTTGATATTGGAGTAGAAGGTACCACTCTCGTCGATCAAGTTGATTTGCTCAGCTTTGATGGCATTGTCGAAGGTGTAGAAGTCGGAGATGGCTTGGCGCTTTGCGGGGGGTTTGCGGGGCCCCTTGAACGTACGTATAGGTGTTATAGGAAGGAGGGAAGGTCGTTGGAAAGATATCTGGGGGCGTGGGACGAGGTTCGGCGCGACGAATACGCGGTAGAGGGCACGCGATGTGCTTGTTGGATGGAGGTGTGACATGTTTACAGAGCCGAGTCGAAAAAAGGAAGGACGTAAGGAGATACGTAAGGAAATACGTGGAAAAAGACGAGTCCAGATGGTACAATTGGGGTGGAATAGAAGATGGCACAATGAGCTTCACTGCTCGAAGCTTTTCGGAGAAGCGCACGGTCCAGTCGGGAAAGCGTCACCAGCACCTCCGACACGCCCCGCCAATCCGACATGGATGCAAACAGCTTCATGGCTCGTTGAGTGCTGCAGCTGCAGCCTTGCCGTGAATAATCCCGCACCATGATACAAAAGCACGAACTCATCTACCGCAAGAGTCACAACA
The DNA here is from genome assembly GCA_026873275.1 of Pseudopithomyces maydicus. Taxonomy (NCBI): domain Eukaryota; kingdom Fungi; phylum Ascomycota; class Dothideomycetes; order Pleosporales; family Didymosphaeriaceae; genus Pseudopithomyces; species Pseudopithomyces maydicus. The sequence continues at coordinate 478,255 of JANTUC010000003.1, read as the reverse complement.
CCAACTCGCCGACTCCTCCACCATGACGACCCCCACCTTGACTTCCAAGGCCCCGGCGCGTGACCCGCTGGAGGTGTACTTGGATCAACTCGAGGAGCGCGACAGGCGCGAGAAGAAACACAAGAAGTACATCGATGCCTGTAGGTCTACTCTACGACTTCTTGCTCTTCTTCCTCTTCTTCCTCTATACGGAACGCTCACATGGTTTGATAGTCACCACCTTCGCCGACAAACAAGCCGCCAAAGAAAAAGCGCGCATCATCGCCGAACGCGAGGCCTCTGAGAGCGCGATCAAATCACCCACTGAAACCCCAGCAACCGACGTTAGAGCCCGTCCAAAATGGGCCTACTACCCATCCTCCAGCGGGAAGCCGACGACGCCTCCACCGGCCCAACCCGACACTGCACATATCGCACAGCTTCGCGCCGATCTCGCCACGTCGAATAGCATTCGCGCGGAACAGGAAAGCCAGCTAAAGCTCGCAAAAACGGAGGCCTTTGACCTCCAGGCTACGAAGACCCAACAGACGAAGCGTATCACAGAGCTGGAGAAGCATAATAGGACACTCGAGATTAAGGTCAAGAATAATGCGGAGGAGCTGGTCGGTCAGCGGAAGCTGGCTCGAGAGGCTCAGGATGAGATGTTGGCGTTGCAAGTAGAAATGAATGCGAAGGACAAACGACTGCAGAAGGTGGAGGCGGACAACAAGATGCTGGTTGATCGGTGGATGGCTGAGAAGGGCGATGCAGCACAACGGATGAATGAGGCGATGGAGAAGGGGCAGAGGAAGCGGTGATATGGTGGGACTGCGTAGCTATGTGTGAATTCATAAGAGGTTCAGATGGCATATACCTTCAGACGATATTAAACCATCCCGAGATATGCGGTTATACAGGCAAATCTAAGATGCTACCTAAAGCTGTCTATACACCCTTCAAACCCAGACGCTTTATTTCCATGTCCAAAATGCTATCCTGTTGTATCGTCCCATCACCATCATCCGTCCCCGCCGCTGGTGCCTGGTCTTGGCACCCAGAGCTCCCCGCTACCTCCACCTAACACACCACTCCTCACCACACTCCCTCACCCACGCCGCCACAATGTCGGGAACCGCTCTCAAAACATGGGGTAAGCTCTACCTACCTCCTCCCCCTCCCCTCCCACAATCCCACCCCCCATTGCTGTGCCCTCCCCCGCTTACCCATCCATTCACCTTCTGACCTCCATACAGAGCTCGAGAACTCCATCAAGCTCGTCGACCCCACCAAAGACGCCCTCTACACCTACTCCAAGGACTCCCAAAAGTCCATCAACGATGCCCGTCCCTGGCGCTCAGACCCTCACTACTTCACCTCCGTCCGCATCTCCGCCGTCGCCCTGCTGAAAATGGTCATGCACGCTCGCTCGGGCGGCTCCCTAGAGGTCATGGGCCTCATGCTGGGTAAAATCGAGGCGCACACCTTCGTCGTGACGGACGCCTTCCGCCTGCCCGTCGAGGGCACCGAGACCCGCGTGAACGCCCAGGACGAGGCAAACGAGTACATGATTACGTACCTGGAGCGCTCGCGCGAGGGCGGCGGGCAGCCCGAGAACGCCGTGGGGTGGTACCACTCGCATCCTGGGTACGGGTGCTGGCTGTCGGGCATCGACGTCAACACGCAGAAGACGCAGCAGTCGTTCCAGGATCCGTTCGTCGCCGTGGTGATTGATCCCGACCGCACGGTGTCTGCGGGGAAGGTGGAGATTGGGGCGTTCCGCACGTTTCCCGACTCGTACATCAACGATAAGGAGAAGTCTGCTGCGAAGACTGGAGGTGGAGGTACTGACGCGGATGGGTTCCAGACGATCCCGCTGGGCAAGATTGAGGATTTCGGCGCCCACGCGAATCATTACTACCCGCTGAATGTGTCGCACTACAAGTCGTCGCTGGACTCGAAGTTGCTGGATTCGCTGTGGAATAAATACTGGGTTGGGACGTTGTCGTCTAGTCCCTTGATCTCGAACAGGGAGTACGGCACGAAGCAGATCTCGGATTTGGCGCGGAAGATGCAGCAGGAGAACACGAGCTTGAAGCGCAAAGGGAACTTTGGAACCGATACCAAGGGACAGCTGGCTAAGCTGGGTGCGGCGGGCGGCAAGATCGCGAGAGAAGAGGAGATGGGGCTTCTGTCTGCCAAGGTCAAGGAGAAGGTGTTCGGTGTCAGTGGCGTGGAAGATGCCCCTGGCGGTGCGGAGGTGGAAATGAAGAGCTGAAGGGCTCGACGAAGATGATGATGGAGCTTGGTTCAACGATATGAATCGATGTGGTACGCGTTTTAAAGGCATGGCCTGGCGTTTTGGCGCTCCAGAAGGCATAGATGAGCCTCGGATATGGTATGATATGGCGTTAGTGGGAGAATTTGGAGCACTTGGGACTGGGAAGTCTCTATCGAAGCAAAATTCACGATAGCACCAGGATAGATGAAGAACCCCCGATCTATGGGCGGTTTGCTTGAATGGAATGAAGATATGAAAGGATGCAACCCCCTGCGTATATTTTGTATCGCGAGGCTTGACTGCATTACGGTGAACTCACACGTAAAACACCAAATTTTGAAAGGTTCAACACAATCTGATTATATGATCCCTTGTCGTGGAACATACATAAAGGCATCTACAAAATCATACCCCTCACAACATACAACATACATACCGACCCCAATCTCATCCTCAGTCCACCCACTCCCCTCCTTCCCAAGAATCTCCCACCCAACCAACCTCCAAACCTGCCCCTGATACCACTCAAGCACCTCCTCATCCTTCACCTTCGGCCCTGCCGGCACCCGCCCTACATCCACCGGCTTGGTAAGCACATCCATAAAATCATCCCTCACCTCCTGCCCAAACGTACACACCACCAACGTCCTCTGCAGCCTCTCCTGCGCCAACGCACTTAGCTTCACCCTCGTCGACGCCACATTCTTCAAGCTGACCGTCCGTGCAAGCGTCGTTTTACCCTTCTTGCTAGCTTGCGCCTGCTCGTTGGCGTGCAGAGGGGCGACGCCCATGACGCGTTCTAGAATGATGATTAGGGCTTTGACTTCGAGGCGGAGGGCTGCGTCATCGGTTGCTTTGCGGGCGATTTCGTGGGGGTCGGATGAGGGCGGTGGGGGAGCAATGCGGTCTTCGATGGTGGCGCCCCGGGCGTGGCCGAAGGTGCAGTGGTAGAGTTGGGCGCCTACGCGCTCGAGGAGGACGTACGCGATGCCTTCGAAGAGAGAGTGGTGGATCGCGCTGTCTTTTTCCAGGTGGCCGATGAAGGTGGCGAGGAGGTGGGCGATGCTGCGTGCGCCGATGGACTCTTGGATGGAGCCAGGGGTGGGATTCGAGCGAGTGATGGTGCTTTGCTTCCAGGCAGCTTGTCGTGATGCGAGGCGGATGGCGTCGAGGGCGGAGGAGAAGAGCTTGACGCACTCAAAGATTATCATACGCGAGTGGCGGGACCCGGGGGTGTCCTGTTCGAGCTTGTCGAGGGCGACGACGATGAGGGTCCATGTTCGGGCACAGGCTGATATCAAGCAAGAGAGCTCGGAGCGGTCTTTGCCTAGGTGGCTGAGGCTTGGTTGGTGAATGGTGCGTATGGCTAGACGATCGTGGTTTTTGGCGATAATGGGGAATATTTGGCTTAGAGCACTGGCTGTGCTCACTACGCTGCCGCATATGGCATCTGTATCGGGGTCGTTCCGCCTGAGGAGTGTTTGCGTAGTCCAGTAGTGCTGAGCGACCGTCATCCCATCTGGTCCACAAGTGTCAGAACCACTCCTGTTCGAGATTGTGCTACTTACGGTTCCCGAGCGTCTCGAAGAGTTGTAAATCCTCCTCCAACGTTTCCTCCGGGGTCGGCGGCTTTGCCGCCTGGGCTTTCAATCTCTTGGATCGCTTTGGTGCGGTGGTGGTCGGTCCTTTCTTCTTTGACGAAGTTGTTGGTAAAACACCAAAGTCTTCAGGGGAATCTTCCGGTGCATCTTGTGATAGCTGACCCAGACAGTGGACGCTACGCTCGAGGCTCGCCACTCTTTTCTCAAGTTCTCCACATCTTTGCTCTGCGGTGTCGCACTTATGTTGCCAGTATGCAACGAGGTCGAGATATCGACTTTGCTCAATTTCATGGGAGACCGGCCGGCCACGTTTGAGCTGGGCCCGAAGTTGAATGACATAATCTAGGAGTATGAGAAATTTTCGCGAGAGCAAAGACTGGGGATTACCTCTAGAAGTCATCCCAAGAGGTGTTGCTTTGACGACGGCAAGAGCGAGGGCAATTGTTTCAGGAGAGGGTAGTGAACCCGAAGCCAAATATCGGCCTGCATTCGGAGTAGATGGCCGTGGAGCCATGGCTGTTATGTTTTGGTTGTCGCCAATGAATTGTTAAAAACCACTTTTGGGGAAGCGTGGGTGACTACATGCCATCTGGCATGGAACAATGTTCATGTGTGATTTTCAGTCAGAAACGGCAGAACTGACGACAGACTGCTTATCATCCAGTATAAACCGAAGCGAGCAAGGAAAATGAATGAATGAGGAGTTGCCTAGGTAGAGGTTTCGTTGAGGCTGCGTTGGAAGGCGCAGCGGGACACACTGTGGAAAGAGCGATGGGAATGCACTAGCTACGAGCATGTCAAATCCCTCGATGATGGAAAGAATGTAGAGTTCATCACGACGAGCCGTCGAAACGAAGTATGGTACATTGAAGTATATGTTACACACTTACAGGATACTTTACAACCGCGCTTACCTCATAGTAGCTCTGCTGTACATTACCGCATGCGCTCCGTCCTCTTCTTGTACGGCAGCGGTTCTATCTTCTTGCGCTTGAACTCAACATCGACCTCGCTCTTTAAGCCGTTCCTCTTCATCACACCCTCCATGTTCTCGTCCCACTTCGTCCTGAACAAAGTCACACCAATCGGCTTCAGCTTCATCCTGTCGACGAAGCTCCTCAAGATGAAACCATCTCGCTTCTCCTTCTTCCTGATTTGATCAATGCTCAACGGCTGCGCATCCTTCTGCTCCAAAACAAAAATAGCCATGCGGTGGTATGGCGCGCCCTTGTGGGCCCATGGTGCAGACCAGGAAAGCGCGACCTTCTGTTCCTCTGCGGGCACCTCGTTCTTTTCTGCCTTTCTTGACTGCTGCTGGATCACGTTCAAAGGAACGGATGTTTGGTCGGGTGCGATGGGAATATTGGAGGCAATGAAGTGGCAGCGGTAGGTCAAGCTGTCCTTCTCGAGAACTGGCACATCAGCATCCACCACGACAACCGTGACCAACTTCTGCCCGCGGTCGAAGGTCTGTACGTTAAGACGTGGCGGGTTCTCGCTCATAGCCGAATCAACGAATTCACCAATGGGGATGTTTTTCCGACCCCAAGCCAGGTCGACATCCGCGACAGGATCCATAGAGGGTAGCAGGTCGGGAACGATGTTGAACTGCTCGATACGCTGCTCGAGGATGAGACGCTTGTATTTGCGCCACTTCTGGTCGGCAAGATAGCGGTAGATAGGCTTGTTCATATCCCCTGTTCAGTTAGTCTGCTGTCCAGGCAATTGCGAACAAACTCTAAACGTACCCTGTCCATCCTCAAATTTCTTCTTGACCGCGGGGTCGTTAATGTCGGCATAGATGATCAGATCGTTGAGATGGTTTTGCATGCTCCTCAATCTGGTCTCCTTCTTTGCCTGGCTGCCGCTCACTGCAGGGTCTTGGGCCTCAAGGTGCTTTATCCTGGAGATCTGTGTCTTGATCTCGTTCAGCTTTTCCTGGCGATCTGCCTGTAGGACTTTGCGTGCCTCCTGGAAACACTGGTACGGAAGCTGCTCGAATGGGAGCTCATCGGCGTTGGCAGCAGCACTTCGAGCGATGATGGCACGACGACGGCGAGATCCAATGGGCTGGATTCCTTCTCTTCGGACAAGGCGGCGCTCGTCGCGCTTCTGTTCTACGGCATTCGGGTCCAGCTCTCCCCATTTCTTCATGTAATCGGGGGTCTCTTTCGATGAGGCTTCATCCTTGGCCGGTGCTGCCGGAGGGGGCGGTGGTGGTGAGGTCGAGGAGGTGGTCGTCTGCAGCTCTTCGCGGGCAGCTGCAGAGGATGACAGGAAACGTCGCGAGGCGCCATTGAAGGACGCGTCACCGCGCACGCATCGGAAACAGGCGCTGAATTGCCGTACGGACGGCTTGACAGGCGCCATTGCGACTGATGGGAAGATGGTGTCGCTGCGAACCAGGAGTGAATGATGGGAAGGAAAATCGGCGCACGGGCCACTGACACTTTTCTCGTGAACCTCCGCGACCAGCTCCGACTTCTCAGAACCACAGCAAAGGCATGGCGTCCCCACGGATAGCGTCGCCAATGCGCGGCGTTTCATATCAGTTGAACAGGCTGTCGCTAAGGCGGGATGCTGCTTCTGTCGGTGCTCCTCCGTGACCCTGCAGGCGCCTGCTAACATCTTCAGAAATCACTGTCCGCCTCCTTTGCCCGCTGCATCACCACATCCACCTCGTCGCAAGCCGCCGTGTCTTCGATCACCACCTCTGCCGATGGATTCGTCCCCGTCAAGCCGTTCGAGGAGCAGTCGGTCCTTGCGACCATCCACAAGTTCCCGTCCCTCGAGCCCCTCCGCCTACAAAGCTACCCTTCCAACTACCTCAATCTCCCGACGCGAAGAGACATTCTCCATCGTGCAGTCATATACGAAGGTGATATGACACGGCTGGGAACCGCACATGCAAAGACGCGCTACGAAGTGCGCGGTTCAGCGAGGAAGATTCGACCACAGAAGGGCTCTGGTAGAGCTCGTCTAGGCGACAAGAAATCTCCAATGCTAAGAGGTGGAGGACAAGCCCACGGGCCCAGGCATCGCGATTTTTCCACAGAACTTCCGAAAAAGGTCTATGATCTGGCGTGGCGAACTGCACTTTCGTACCGATGGCGCAAGGGCGAACTCATCATTGTGGACAACGCTATCGAACTAGAGAGCCCCTCTCAGCGCCTCCTGGACCACATCTTCGAGCTCCACGAGCGGGAGCGAGGGAAGGGCCGTAGTCTTCTCGTGACATCGCAGAACAGACCTCTTTTGGAACAAGCACTGGATAAGATGGACCGCCGAAGACAAGCACTGACATGGGATCTCGTTGACGTTAAGGATTTGCTCGAGCTTTCTCGTGTCATCATCGAGCGCCAGGCCCTCTGGAAGATCTTCGCTTCCCACCGCGCCGATCTCATCTCTTCTACCGTCTCCGACCTCGGCCCCGAACCAAAGAAGCCTGAAACCTACGAATTCATTGCCGGATGGCCGCAGTTCCGCACGCTTATGGCAGCTACACCTGCAGAGCGCGAAGCTGTACGCGCAGAGGCCTACGAGTCAACTGCGTTCCAGCGATGGCAACACGCAGAATCCATGCCTGAATCTGATCCTCAGAAGCTCTCCGTCACCATCTCAGCATTCGAATTACTGGCGGAGGCTAAAGATCTTCGAAGGGCACAACTCCCGACGGCGGCTTCCCTCGAAGCTGCGGTTGACAAGGCAGAGGCTGTCACTGCAGAGCTTACCGTAAACGACCCATCCACCGACCAAGCATTCATCGATGTCGCCAAGGCCCAACTTGCGCTCGACCAGCGCAATCTCGACGATTACGAGCTCCAGGCCCAGGCCGCCGAGCACCGTCGTGATGCCTTCCGCTTCAGGGGCGAGGAGGAGCTGGCAATGGCGGAAGAGGCATTCGCTGGAGACGTGCGAACGGACGTCGAGATGGCGGAGGAGCAGTTGTTGAAGACCAAGATCGATCTTGCGCGGTACAATTACGATTTGGCTGCGTCGCTTAAAGATGGTGAAGCAGACGCGAAGAAGTACTCGGCTGAAGTTGCGAAGTTGGAGAGGCAGCTGGAGAAGGTGACCGAGAGGAATGCTGATGCCCGGGCGGCGGCTGAGGAGGGAGTGGAGGTCAGCGAGGAGGAGATCAAGCAGCTTGAAGCTGAGGCCGCGGAGGCGGACAAGGCGGCAGCCAACAAGAAAGCTTGAGTTGGGAGAGAAAGTGACATGGGTAGAAAAGAAAGACTTGTATAAATAGTGTACGGGTATATGTGCATAGGAGGAAGTATCGCATGTAGGATATTATAGGTTGGCGGGTTTGTACTACAGCTTCTGCACAATATATCCTGCGAGTTTGAATGTATATTTGAGCTGTGATCTTGACTCTGCATCATGTGCAATCGAGTAAAACAGCATGGAGTATCGAGAGCACTAATTTTGTGCTATCAACAGCTCAGAAAGAGACGACTGCTGGTCTATTAATTACATTGTTAATGAGAATGGGTATCTCATTAATCCTGCAATATTCTACCACAGGAAAGCATGTAGAGTACTTGAATGATGGTGGTAGAATTGCATTCTTAGCTGGCGATTCATGAGTTTATTGATCATTCAGTTAGTTCCTAGTGAATAGGGTGACAGTAAAACAGTTGAATGTGGTCAAGGCGAGCAGTACTTATTACTCACATTCTCGCACGCAACGCCTCCTCCACAGGCACTGCCTGTAACCATCCTCGCCACCAATATCCATTTATCAATGTCCTGCAGACCTATCACAGACCCAGATACCCATCCCGCGGACCCTCCAACCAATAAAATGCCCTCGGGGGAAACAAAGCGTATCACAACCGCTTGGCCCCCACGGTCCCACCCCTTGCATAATAAAACGCATGCCCAGCAACCGGGCGTTCGTCCCGCACGTTTTTCGCCTGCAAACATGCCGTATCCGACGCAAGTTTACGCCCGGCAGGAAGATCCCTCGGTGCTGGCACACCTATCAACGTCGACCGTTACGGAATTCTTCGGGAGGGCGAGCTGCAATAATTACATCCATTCGATTTCGGCGCTGACGACGGCGTTTGAGCAGCCGGAGTCGTGCAGGCTGCATTTGACGCCGTATGTGGGGTCGACGGGGTTTTTCTCCGAGTTGTTTGTGGAGAATATTGCGGATGATGAATGTATGTAGATTCTCGATGTGTGGCTTTGTGCACGCGCTGGGCTTATTAGGGTATTTAGGTTTTCCACAGAGGCCAAAAACGCAAGCTTGTACGTTTGCGTATGAGCTTCATTTTAGCCCTGGGATTTGTCCCTCGGGATATACCACTACGCAGATTGAGCTAGATGGTGATGGCGTGAAGACCGCTACGTGCTGCCCTTCGTATGGATATCCCGCCCTCTTATCTCGCCCCCTCTTTCGACGTCAATAAAAACTAACCCACTTAATCCAGCGGGTATACTTTCCAAAGCAGGGCCGCCACAGATGCGTTTTACAACGGTGAATCCATGTGGGTGTGGCAATGCTATTCCATGTTCAATCTCGACTCAACAACCGGGCCCTCCACTTCGGTCATGACAATCACATACGATTACGTCTTAACGACAGATACAATGTCCCCTGTTGTAAAACCAACCGTAACCGAAACAGCTATAACGCATGGATACCTTCTCAGACCACCATATCTCGTCTCCTACCGCGACGCCGAACTCGCCTCCATGACAGCAAAGCCCAGTCGCTCTGGATCGAAAACCTCCAGTTCAAGTACTTCACAGACGTCAAGCGCACCGAGCGATACATCGAATCCAGCCCCAAGCCCCGGTCTTTCCACCGGAGCCAAAACCGGGATCGGTGTAGGAAGCTCTGTCGTCGTGATTATCATCTTCATCGCAATAGTATTTTTGTGGCGTCGACGAACGAAAAAGGCGGCAGCTTCGTCCGGAGAAAATATCGGGCTGACAGAAGAGTTTAACAAGGCGGAGCTGGCGACCGAGGGTCAAGCGAGGGCGGAAATGAACGGGGAGCAGAGATGGAAGGCGGAGTTGGATGTTAGTGAGGAACAGCGCGTTTATCATGAGTTGCATGGGGATTTCCAGCCGAGAGAGATGCAGTCGTAAAATTAAGGACTTTTGCTAGAATGGGTGGTGTTTGTTCTAGGGAGTGGGCAATACTCCGGGTGGTGGATCAGGTTCCGCAGGAGTGAATTCCTGTGGTAAGGCTCGATGGGAAAGTAAGAAAGACTAGTACCATGACGGTGTGAGTGCAATGTACTTTTATCATCCCAAAACTGGAGTAAAGACTAATCCGACTTGCAGATCAGTCGGACATGAGAATATATACATACAAAACGCACGACCAATGCTGTGCGTTGCGTTAAAGTAGATCTTGGTTCATCTATATCCTTAATGCATCGAAGAAGAAGATGTATAGGGTAAATTTGATATGGCACTACCTTCGAGGTCTTGGCTACAAGCACAGGCACAGTTATCAGGAGCTATGAATATGAGAGAATGGGAAGATATGTTTCAGAGAACGGCGATTGTAGAGGCAGCAGATATCCACTTGCAATAAAGCCTTCAGCACGCTAGGTTTGATGACTGAAGCCTTGGAATACACTTCGAGAAAAGGGGATGTCAACCTAAAAATTGGCAACATGCATTAGAACGTATCACATATGCTGAGTGTGTTCTACCACTTCTGTTCCATGCGTCACATTGTACTTCAGATAGCAACGCAGATGTTATTACCGATCTCCATTGCCTATGAGGTGTTACTTGGGGTCTTCAATAGGCATTTTAGAAGACTGAATCACAAATAAGTCTGCGGGTAAGACATTTGATTTTCTTAGGTTTTACAAGAGCGAGTACTGTACACATATGTACTGTCTTCTGCCTAGTGCGGGCCTGCTATGGTATAGCATTATACCGAGGCACTCAGTTCGGAGTTGTCCTTTTTTTGGACTTGGAAGTAAACTTTTCGATGGTGCTATTTTAAGCTGAAGGAATAGCACCGTGCTCGTGGTCTCTTAACTGTTCGAGTAGAGATACGCTACGCTAAATTAGGAAGGAGTGAACAAAGTGTGTCACTTCCTCTTTTTCAGGTACCAGTTTGCGACTCTACCTGCGCTCGAATGCGCCTTGAAGTCGCTTCTATCGATAAGAAAAAAACCAATGTTTACTAATAATTTTACTGACACATTGACGGACTCGTGAAAAATTCTCCGCTAAAAGTTGTCGCATTACTTCGCGTATCGTTCTCAACTAGCAGCAGCATCGACCATACTTTGTTCTCGCATGTTATCAGATTCTACAATTATAGGTCCAGTCTAACCGACTTCAGAAGCAGTTTCTGTTAGCCGACGAGTCAGGATTAAATTGAATTGGGGGCTAGCCTACCGGTTGCTCGGATATACGGCTTCTCTTATGGACAGAAAGCCAAGGAATTCCAGGCTGACGCGTGAAATTGTTATATTATCAGGCGAGCAATGAGAGCCCCTTATGTTTCTCTCTCTTCTTTGACTCTAGCAAGCACTTGTAAAAAAATAAATTAATTATTCGCGCGAGTGGACGGGTCGCGGCTGCCAACCCTGTTCACCTTGGGTGAAGGATTCTTCGGCATGTAATATGTAAGAGGCTCTGCGAGGAGCATGAAATGAACTATTTCGTTAAGTGACAAGGGTGAATACCAGAAACAGTATAGCGCATTCTCTTCTCGCCCGTTAAAGTCCATCTAGATTCAACTAAGCCATTGGCATACCTGGGGTCTTACGAGACTACTCTGATCCCAAGATTTCTATAAAGTCCAGGTGCATTCCAATTACTTCCACTCACAGAAGTCAAAATCCTCATACCAATCATGAAGTACCTCACCGTCACATCCCTTCTGGCCTCTGCCTCTGCAGCCCTCCCCTCTGTCACACCTATCCCCGTGCGATGGCCCGGCACATGTACCAACTGGCCTTCATGGATCAACGCCGGTCCAGGAGTTGATACCACAGGCTCCATCATGTTCGTCCCCGCCAACGTCGACGACGAAACCATCAACGGTCTGCCTCTCCAACAGCAAAAGATATCCTGGGGCCTAGGATCCCGCGACCTCTTGGGTGCAAGCTTCGTTGCGACCCGCAGAGTGGCAAAATCGTATTTCCGCTGCAGCGACGGAATCGCTCGCATTGGCCCGTCTCTGTCCCAGAATATCACCATCTCCCGGGATATGCGAAATGCTCATCTGCTTATCGATGCTCCTGCTGAGAAGACATACGAGCCGGAGATTTACTATCTCGAGGGAGAGGATGGAAAGAGGTTGGATGGCGTGTATCTGGGTGCTCTGAACCAGACAAAGTGGGGATTTACCTACATGGAGGGTACTTGTGGGACTGATGGAAAGGCGGGATCGCCTTGGCTGAATGCATTTCTCTTGGGTTTGCCCGTTGATGAGACTGTTCCACCGACGGCAGGATACGAACCCACGTGGGAAGGATTCTTGAAGATCGTCCCATACTAGAGATATCTGGGTCCTTTGATACCCGAAAACTTTATGAATCCCTGCACAGGGTACGCTATTACTTGTAATGATAATTAAGGCTTAATACCTTTTGGATACGCATCAGTACCGAATGGAATGATCGAAGCAGACTTTTCCGCGTGCAAATGACTACCAGTGTGACGGAATATTCCTTATTAAATTCCTCGAAGATCAGCAACGTTCACAAAGATTCAATATGTTCTGCTAAACCAAGGTCTTTCCGATCCGTGAATTATTATGCTCATTACTTTTTACCCGTGAATTACATTATTTGGAGCAAGAATTCCTCTCACTTGTCTGTACTTTTCAACAACAACCAAATGCATGACATCGTAAAGTAGGATATCTAACGCTTCCAAAATGCCCACTTCATTCCAGTCTCATTTTCCGAATTTCCTTCTTCTGCATCTGGCAAACTTTGCTCGTCGGTCAACCTTGGGTTCCTGATCACGCAAGCGAAAAAGATCAAGACAGCCGATAGCCCAATTCCAGTGATACAGAGCAGTCGCTGCACATGTTTGTACACTTCAATCGTAGCATCGCGATTTGGGTCTCCTGGAGGGTGTGTGTCGATCAAACCGAGTGGGCCAGAGTACCACATCGCAGCTTCGGTCTGGTTTGCGATACTTTTGCTCAACTCGCCAGGTACGACTGTTCTTGTTAGCAAGATCAAAACTTAAAGAAGAAATCAACAACATACCTTGCGTCCAAATGGCACCGGAGACAGTGTTTCCTAGTGCTGAGCCAATGTTGTAAGAAGCCAAGTAGATACCAGTAATAACGGCAACATGCTCATGCTTGGTGGCCGCTTGGATACTCGCTTGGGCCGGGTAAGGGAAGAACCCGCCAGCAATACCCAGAAGAACTTGCGCGCCAATAAGGCCGTTGTGTGAAGTACCTGAAACACCACCTCGGTAGTGAATGAGCAAACCAAAGGCCACCATGAAAAGGCAAGTTCCAAAAAGGATGAACGGCTTCAGCCTGCGAACTTTAAATACGACGAGACCCAGTAGTACACCGGTAATGACCGACGCGAAACTGTACAACGAGGTGATACGAAGGGCCGACTTCGGGGTCTCGTTGAATCCGACAAGCAGTACCGAGTACAGGTAGTCGCCCTGGCAGGTCCAAGCAAAATTGAGGAAGGTTGCGATTCCCAAAGCGCCCCAGACGGCGCGATCTTTCAAAAGATGGAAAGGCACCATTGGGTGCGGTGCGCGCTTCTCCCACATGATCCATACCGGAATGCATACAATTCCAATGACCAATGGCGCGATAATGTGTCCTTGTCCCCACGCCGTACTTTCACCACCTGCGAGAGTGAATGGTACGAGGATGAGACCAAATACGGCGATCAACAGGATGATGCCAATGACGTCTAGTTGCCAGAACAGAGCCACGAGAATTTTCCTAGGGCCATACATCTGGTAGGGAGTCTTGTATTCCTCCAGGGCTCCGGACTTTTTGGCCTTGTGTCCAACCCACATTAGGGAGAGGATAAGGGGTAGAGACGCAACTGGGAAAATGATGCACCACATGCCAATACCCCAACGCCAACCTGCATTGGCGAGAGTCGCAGCGCCAACATCTCCCGACACCCAGGTGTTGATGATGAAGGGTGTAGCGGGAACATAGGAGAAGAAAAGACGGGATCGAAGAGACGTCGTATCAGCGATAATGACTTCGACCAAGAGGAGCAACGATGTGTATCCGACCTGGTAAAGGAAGGCGCCAGCAGCGAAGCCTTGAACATTTGTGGAAGCTGCTTCGATGATAGTACCTGCAGTATGGGTCAGCGACTGCCAATTCATCCGCTTATTTAGACGCACCCAACACATAGAAAAATATCGATACGATGATGAGCTCGACACGACCAAATACGTCAGCGATTTTTGCGGCGGTAGGCTAGGAAAGTTAGTTCAAGCTTGTAGCAGAATTGTTGAGAATCCTACCTGGGCAGCGGCAGCGACGACTGCTTTCACAACATTGATGGTAGAGAGCAGTGAATGGTCTCCGAAGTTCGAGGTCGCTGTTGGCTGGTAGGCATATCGTAGTGTGCCGTCCTATAGCGGTGAATGAGCAGAGCATCTCTAATGGAAGGGGCAGAAACTCACCAGACCGTAGGCATAAGCAATCAAGAACACACCAATGAAGATGGCAATTCTATTCCCAGTCGTGATCTGCTTGCTCAGTGCCTCAATGCGCGCCACACCGGGCGACTTGCTCCCAATGATGGGTGTAGCTCTCCCATCCTCGTATTCAGGAGGGTGCTGTACCAGAGTGCGGTCTTTACCGGTAGGGATGTATTCCTCCGACATGCTGCAAGACAGTGGATCGCGTCCCACGCTCCAGGATGCAATTGATGAACGATGCAGGGTTGGCGGGCGGATCAGTACTTTATATGATTGATAAGATAAGATCTGGGACTGCCAAGGGCACTGACCCTGCAGGCAGCCGCGGACCTGGTCGGCATCGCCTTGGTTGGCTCTCTACCGAGCAAACCACCTCTTCCAAGACGGCTCGAGGCCTAAAGCGAAGTCCGATGCGCGCTATAGTCTTGGATCATGGCAGAATTTTTCGAGCTTCTCGAGCCGGGCGACGCTGACCGCGTGAGGGTCCAAGCGACCACATCTGGGCTCCAGAGGCTTGCAATCTGATCATCATGCTATCAGATGAGATTCCTGATCGAACGACAGCGAGTTCCTTTGCGCCACTAGTGCGGAGTGCATCATGGCATACCTAACCCCTTGCGGTGGGTTGCATTGGCGCTGTCGGAAAGGCCGATGCCGCCGGGTTCCCTTTTCCACTTGGCCGTACGTTCTGACTGGTCTAGTACTGCCAGGCCTTCGCAAAAGATTTCAAAGGCGTGGAAAGTTCGTGAATCCAGAGAAGTAGCAGTGACATTGCCAAACATCGATAAAGACGGGATATCACATGGATCATCTGATGGAGTGGATCAGGTTGGAGCAGCATTGTGCACGGGCCGGTCGAATACGAGCAGCAGCTTTATGCAACATCACATACTTACATCCGCCGAAATCGCTCGTTACATTTCCTCCGTTGCACCAGTATCGTATCCACTATCCTCCTGAAACTCAACGAATGTGCTCATCTTCTTGCGAACATAGTCGCCATACACCACCTTCTCTTGATCTCCTTCCACAGAAACCACGCAAGCTTCGCCAGGCTCAAAGAAGAACGGGATGCTGAAGCGACCAAACTTGGCGCCTTGTGCGTCGGGATCCGTGAACGGAGCACGCACGCGATGCATGGTGGCCTTGAATCGTGATCCCGAAACACGAGCCATCAAGTCTCCGATATTGACCACGATAGAGCCAGCAATATATGGCGCTGGAATCCATTCTCCTGCCGCGTTGAGAACTTCTAGCCCTCCTGTAGCATCTTGATGTAGCAGTGTGAGTATTCCGCTATCCGTGTGAGGTGTGCAGCTGAGTCGCACACCGGCTTTTTGCTGCATGGATTGTCCTTGCTCAGCTTGTGCGACAGGAGGGTAGTGCAAAAGACGCAGTGTGCTGAGAGAGTCCTCCAGCCACGAGGAAACGAAATTTGCATCTTTTCCTAGTGATACAGCGAGCAAAGATAGTAACTTGGACGCAAAATTCTGCAGCTCCGTATACATCTCTTCGAGCCGTTCTTGTTTGGGAAAGTGCTCAACGCCTGGCCAGACATTTGGCTCTGTGAGGTTGATCTTCTTTGCCTCCGTTTGCCTTGATGCTTTGTGATCTACTGTAGGATTTCCGATTTCGAAACCTGTCGTTTTCAGTCTGAGTTCTCATATGGGTGCATGCAACTTCTACTGTATTGGGGGTTCCATACCCTCTTTGAGATTGTCTGAAGCAAGGTGCGGCTGAGTAGGAAAATAACTGATACGGTTAATACCATACATTCAGTAAATATTTTGCGAACGCACCCTCTATAGGTGTTAGTGTTAATTGACCGGAATGATTTCTTCGCAAGTTTCATCTTCTGGTCCAGCGGCAGAGCAAAGAAATCACGGGAAAGTTCAAAGATCTCTTCATGGTCGAAACTCAAAGGTACGTTGGTGAGATAAGCAAAGCCTGTGGTTGCGAAGACATCGTGCAACGTTTGGCTCAACTGAGCAGTGTCTTCAGGTGGAGCGTTTGGATCTCTGAGGGCGCCAACATCGACAACAGGAAGAGAAGAGAAATTTGTTGACATGATGCGATGAAAATTACTTGGAGATTGGATTTTGAATATCAGAATGTAAATAAAAACTTCCCTCGAACACAGAAGAGGATGATATGTTAATATTGTATATCCCGGAAGTCTCGTCTGTTTTGGGAAGGAGGTCGTGTGCTGCTGACGAAAGACCCAAATGCCCAGGTGTAGCCAACCATAGCTACGTCTTGAAAGAATAGCGTTCCCACAACTTTGGTAGAGGCCATGATTCGTGGCGAACCTATGCAAAAGTGGACGAGACCCTCATTTAAGTGGCGGGGTTAGTAGACCGTCCTCGGTGACCTTTCCTTCTCGAGCATGAATTGGAGAACCAGCTCAGCGGCGAACTGCGCATCATCATCCGCGTCCGCTGCAGCCCGCCCGTTCCGTACCATTTCCGGATCCCAATATTTCCCAAAATGCTCGATTAATTCCGTGTTGACGAAGCGATTGAACTCAAAGTGTCCCTGGAATGTCAGAATACGAGCAGGCTCGTATATTCCTTGTATCGCGCAGTGTTGAGTAGCTCCAACTAATATCCACGATCTAGGAAGCACCTCAACATCGGGTATAACGACGTGATCTCCGTGGATCATCTGTACGCGGAAAGACGTTGGTATGTCTTTCGAAAACACTTTCCCGTTCGCCAGTGCATCGCGAAACTTGTCTTCGAGCTGGACATCCTTGACTCCCATTTCATAGCCTCTGGGGTCCTTTTCTACTCGAACTCCATAATCTCGCAGAAGACTCTGGCATATCAACTGGTGGCCAAAGCAACTGCCAAACATTCTGACATGGCGATGGTTCGTGTAGACGTCCAGTACGTAATCGTTTAGACGGGAGATCCACTCTACTGCATCATATGATGCAGCTGCAGACCCTGTGACGAGGATGACATCAACGTCCGCCAAGGATGAAGGATATTCGAAATCCTGAACATTATAGTCGGTGCATTCTATCGCGAGATCGGGGCAATATTGTAGCCCTACCGACACAAGTAGGTCCTCGAACATTTTGCCGTAAGTTTTCCATTTTGACTGGGCGGTTGGCAGCGGCGTGTCGGCGTTGAGCATAGCGATTCGAAGTCTGGAAGCCATGGCGATGGATTTCATGCCTTGAGGAACATGCAGTTACATGCATTCCTATAAGATTATACGCTGGTGCATGTGGGTCTAGCGATAGTGATTCGCTTTTACTTACATATGTAATTTAGAGATGGTGTCGTGGTGATTGCAAGTGTCACAATATGATTGGCTGCTACTCAGATATACGAGCATTCGGTAATAGATAACCGGATATTGGCGGCATGAGCCTTCGAAAGCTATCTAGGCCAAGGTGTATCTCGGTATAACACTTACAGCTGTTGTTGAGTTCAATTTGGAAGACCGTTTACAATTCATGTTGGCTTGTAGAAAACAGCGAAAGAGTGGTGCTGTTTGAACAACACCAACATCATGTGTGTGCTGCCACAAAAGACTTTTCAATATTCATTTGCAGTGAATTATTCGATCCTAAACCTGTTTCCTACGATTAGGAAGACTCACGCAGTATTCTTTATAGAAGTTGCTAACTTTGCCACTGAAAAAGAGACAAGTGCCCTAAGGCAATTATTTTCACACGGATGTGAGTTCCCCCAAGAATAATGTTTTTCTGTGCGTGACCATAACAACAAAGGAATCCTAGTATTGATTCATTGCTCATGATATGTGTCAGAAAAGATGTATCGAGGTCCATTGTCATACTACATTTATTCATATAACTGTGAATCTAGCAATTTCTCTGTTGTGATACACATATGACTGCCATACGGAAATCCTCATCAAGTATGAGCCTCTTTATATATGATACCGTGATCTAGCTTTAACTAAAAATATGTTCACAATTTAATCTTATCCAGCTGGGTTCTTGCAGGTGAACGGTGTTATGCCTGACGACTCAAATTGAGCCTTCATGTTGACTGCTGCCGCCCAAATCCCGAGCCCTGCTAGACTCAGCGCGGCAAAACCGTACAGCATGTCGAAGGTATTCCAGAGAGGCTTTTTCATATATCCTCGGATCCAGCGCTTTGTGCCGTGGTCAACGCGCTGGACTTCTCCCGTGACGGGGTCGAACGTCTCTTCGGGCAACATAGCATCCTTTTGCACGTTGTAACCGACTTTGAGAAGTGGTGGGAATGACTGTGTCTGTTAATAAATTTTATTTGGGATAAGAGAGAAACAAAAATATACTTACGTATTGAAATTGCAGGATACACAAGGCACCAACAAGAGTAACCAGGTTTGCAATCTGAGGCACTGCTGCTGCAACGACGAATGCGAGTCCCCAATATATGGGGACAATGACTGCCCAGAGGATCTTCCCGATTTTTTTATCCAACGGCGGGAAGTTGAAAATGTCCTGCAGAACCGAGGCGTAGATAACCTTGATACCAATGTTGCCATAAAGTGCCATGGCAATGAGTCCTGAAGCGTATGCTACCGCATTGCCAAACGTCTGCCACGCATACGCACTATCCGGAATGCCTTGATATGCGAGGGGGTAGGTAAACTGACCTTGCGCACTGTATACTACCATACCCATGATGAGGTAGCACGCATATATGAACGCTTCCGCTAAGACTAGACTCTTCCAGAAATCCATAGGTCGTCGCATCTCTGCCATAAGCTCGTTGAAAAGAATCGCACCGCCATACGCATACACGCAATTCATCACGCCTCCCATGTAGTCGTTCAGCCCAAGACCCTCTGGCCAATTTGCTGACGTGATAATGGGTCCTTCTTTGACGTTGTTGGCGATCTCGGCAGCTTCATAGTTGGGCGGGTAGTGGTGGACAACTACCATGGTCATGACAATTACAATGACGTTTAGCCAGACTGCCACGTTAGCAAGCCATCCAAGACGTTGAAGCGTGCGTATTTGTCCGAGGAGCAGGCCAGCAATTCCGGTAATGGCCTCCGCGACAACAACTATGTAGACAGTAAGTATCTGTTCATTGAGCAAGACCAAGGTCTGAACTTACAGCAAAGGAATCCGGTTCCTTTCTTGCCAGCAGCCATTTGCGCCAGGCCCTGACCATTGCTCTCAGTAAGCAGTGCAACCATTAGGAAGAATTGGAATGTTTGCAAGATGTTGAAGAAATATCGCGCCCAATTTCCAAAGACTCGGAACGCCAGATCTCCATAGTTTCGCAGAGGGTATCGGCTAGAGTCTAGTCCAAGGAACATTTGCCATAACTGAATACCAGAATAGCAGGCGAGTCCACCGAAGACTGTGTAGAGCGCAAAACCAGGGCCATACCCCATTTTACTAATCGCCCATGGTACGTTGTACGGACCCAGAATGTCGGTGGTGATGAGGTAAAATATAGAGCCTATGTATTGGTTAGCGAAGAGGACCCGTATTCTATCTCGTATACATACCCCATGTTGCGGTGCGCATCGCACCGCGGGCATTGTTCCATTCAGAATCTGTGACAGCAGATGAACTATCCATCGCCGTCGAATCTTGTGATGGACCAACCACTACATCTTTCTCATTTACATTCTCGGTAGGATGAGATACCGGCTCCTCAGTTCGTTGTTTGTGGTCACTTCGTTTGAATAGACCAAAGAGTCCCTGTTCGCTAGGTGCGGTACTCTTTTCCAGTTCGCGTGAGCGATTTGCCCAGTGATGATATTCTTCAAAGGTAATTCTTTCATCGTTGTATGTGTTGATCTGAGGCTGCGCAGTAACATCGGTCTCTGCTAGGTGAGCCGGGTCTGCGACACCACCAACAATGGCGCCAGATACATGGCCGGTTGCCATCTCAACTCGATTTGTTATATCCAAACTGTGAAGCGAATTGAGCGATTCCGAGGAGCTACAAATAGAGTAGCATGGGACGATTTATCACTGTTGCAAAAAACGACTGGCGGTGAAATGTCTAGAAATGTTTGGACTACCATTTAATCATTCACAGCTGCCGGCTGCAGTTAGTCTATACGTCGTATTAACTCGCCATATGCAGATAGTCGATTAATCTGGTTAGGCTGCTGAATCCTCCCCTGCGGTACGTTAGGACACCAATGAATGGGGTGGGGCATTCTGATAACGCAACCCCTGTCTGCATATAAGTAGGATCAAAGAGGCAGGTCCGATGTGTAGCGAAGCACTGTAGACGTAATTTAATAACGATCAAGCAAACGCCGAGTACGCTTGTAAATTGCTGGGCAAAGAACGCCTACTGCTTGTGTATACTAAGGCCCCCCAAAAACCGCCTTACACATAAGAAGCTACGGATAGGTTACTTCTTTTTATCCGGAGCGATTCAAAAATCAGAATAGAATCTCCGCCGTTGCGCACGTGGATGTTGACGCAATAGCTCCCACTATCTTCAATTCCTTGGGCCCAGTATATCAACCTGTCGAAAATTCTTAGTGTCGGATTGCGGAGTAACAATAGTATAATTACAGGTAGAGCAACTCGTCTTCGTGTTATTTGTCGCTGGGTAGAAGTCGTTCCCGTATGTCGCATTCAAAGTCACAGCGCCGACGACATTTCCGCTTTCCAACCGGATCCATGTATCCGCTTCAAATGCGTCAAGTTGAGATTTCGTGATGAGAACCTGTCGTGCGCCACGCTCCCAGTTTCCGTACCCCCGTATCCTGAATGCTGCCCAAAGCAAAGATTGACACCATTGCCTGCGACAGTCATGTCCGGAAGTTGCGAATTCCACTTGTAGCACCATGTATCACCGTGATCATGTCCAGAGAAGACCCCAATAATGCCAGGAATGGTGGAAATAGCTTGCATAAAAGGAATGTCTTGACCGCCATAATCACAGGACCCATCGTTGGTTTTACTATCCGAACACCATCCCTGGGACTGCGGCGATGCTGGTACATCATCGTTAATGCCTGGTTGGTAGTTCGGATGCACACCGGCTCGCTGCAAGGCCAATGAGGCATATGTCGGGATATGTACGAATACGAAGGATGGGAGCGTCTTCTGAAACTTATTCACTAGTTCGGCGTTAGTCTGTTGGAACCATTCCACAACTTTGGTATCGACCCAATTCTTGAGACCAATCTGACCGCCCTTTGCGTTCTTTTCTTGAAATCGAGCACCACCTCGGCTGTCAAAAAACCAGAGAAGAAGTTCCGGGGTACAATCTTCAGGCACTGTGCAGTTGCTCTCGTACACAGGAAGATAATAGTTCGAGGTACCGACATCAAGTTCCGAACCTTGGACCATCTTTTGGGTTCTGGAATTCGGCCAGCGATTCTCGTGAGCTAGAAGCGCGTCGGATGAGAGATTGTACTGGTGATCATGGTTTCCGTATGCCGAGGCCCACGGAAGGTTCCTCTCTAGCATTGGTCCGATGATCTGCTCGATATAAACGGTCGCATTCTCGAGAAATGCGTTGTCGCCGGTTATCAGATCACCATTCAGAACGACCAAACCAGGAGACTCCTTATCAAGGACCTTGTTGATGACTTTGATGGTATTTATATCTTGCTGGGGCCCCCAAGAATCCCACGCATTTTCTCCGGTGTGTAGATCCTCGAAAATGCTGAGCTGGAAGATACTTTCGGCGCTGAAGCGGAGCGGAGCAGCTGGGTTCGAGCTGTTGGTATATCTTTTAGTTGGTGGCCAAGCCTTGACCGGTAAAAACGCCGAGAAAGAGATGAAAAAGAATATCAAAGTTGACATAGTGTTCTCTGTAAGGGAAGCAACGGGATAGCCCACTCACCCGGGAAGATCAAAGGACCCCGACGGGGACGTTGGAGCAAGAAGTATCTGCGACATGGTCCGGGGGTAATGATGTGTTCAGATATCGCGAAGTCCGATTTGCCGCATCAAGTTGGATTGATGCTCAGTGCAATTTCGAGCCATCTCATGGCGTCGTGATGGGTGGTAGTGGAGGAGGTCGTGCCCCGATGGTCAAGACTGATTGGATCGTTCCAGCCGATATGGTTTTAGTGCCGCCAGGGTGAACTTCCATGGCCACAAGCGTTTCTCAACGTCTCGCCCACCTCATCTGACACGTCGCATGCAATCATCATGCCCACGGCTGCATTGTTAACTATCGTACAACCCAATCACAACAGCAAGATCTAACTTTTAGAATTTGCCTTTCGCATCAACACAGGCGTTCGGTTGTTTGGAAATGCGAGGACAGGCCCAGCGCTCACCGCCTCATACCATTGCAGTAAAGAACTGAACAAATATGCTGCCGATCCCCAGGTACTAGATAAATCACTTTGATATTCGCACCACGTATACTTGCTCGATCCAAGCCCAAAGCATGCACACAGTCTGCAGTGTGTATTAGTCAAACAGTGTGTACCACGACATGAGAAAAACTTACAAAAAGCCGACAGACCCGATAGCAGCCCAGCCACCAATCCACCATCGCACCGTTCCAGGTAAAGGCTTATACCACACATCCTGCGACTCAATCGTGAACATTATAGCTGCTGTTAAGAAACAAACACTGGCTACAACCTGCGGAACCCAGAACGCAGCAATTTTCTGCCACCAAGCAAGACTGGAGAGTACACCCGGTAGTACCACAATGCCCGTGACTCCGTACAAGGTAGCACCGAGCAATTGAATGCTGCATGCGACATAGCCGAGCTCCCGAAGATGGTAGGTTCGCAGAGCATGCCAGGTCGGCCACCATCGCCACGTCATGTATTCGTTGAAGGCTTCTTCATTGCCTGGACCATGATCGACAGCTTGTCGACGAGACACCGTCGCTTGCAGACCTCCTGATCGAGCCGGGGACTCTTCGTCGGTTGGTGCTCCTCCGCTGGTTACTGTTCGCCAAGCAGCTTCTGGATCGAGCTCTTCTCTAGTATTTTCACCCATGGCATCTATCACATCTCCATCGCCTGAACCGTGGTGGTGATGGTGATGATGTGGGATGATGTGACCGAAAAAAGTGTGAAGTTTGGCATCAAGCAGTTTCTTCTTGTCTTCATTGCTTCCCTCAATCCAGAAGCGCTTCATAGCTACGCCCGCAAAGCAGCCATCATTGATCGCTTCTAAGTAAGCCATCACAGCACCGGTTTGGTAGCAAATCACGGCCCCCAGGAAGAATAAAACGGGACCAGCGTATTTATCTTCACCTTCAGGCCAGTGTCTGGCTGGCGAAGCAAGCGGACCAAACGCGAAAGCACCATCGACTATGAACATCGCGGACCCAATAGCGTATGCAAATCTGTAAACGTTAGTATGTGTATTATTACTCAAGATAAACCCGGGGCTTACCCAGACCAAAACGCCATGTCCCAGTAAGGGAAAGTCGAGACCATGGTCCATATGTTCTGCAGAACTGCCAAGGTTTTCATCAGGAACGTATGATGTTGTATGCGTTCTGAGTACATCTTGTTTGATTTATGCAAGTACGTTTTCTTTTTTACGATTTTGTGTGCTTCCCCTTCTTGCACTGACTGCGTAACTGCCAGTGCAAGGGGGTCTGTGGGCCCTAAGTTTTCATCTTTATCGGTTAAATCTGACTTTTTGCTGTCCGGAGTCGTACCTTCATTATCATCGTGATTAATGAAAGCCGCTGCATCCCCATCCTCTGCGCGAACTTGCTGCCCATTTTCTACAGCAACATCTGGCGCAATGTCGGTATCCCTATTGAGTGTACCCTGGAAACGAGGACTTGATCGGTTTTTTTCCCCGTCGTAATCCGGCTGTTGGCGGATGTTAGTCACGATTCAATATTGCGCACACTCAGGCTCTCAAAGTACATTATTAAAGTTCGGCTCTCCGGATTCGATCTTTTCTGCTTCTAAAGACATGTCAAACAGATCTCACATAGCCCTGACCCAGCAACGAGGATAGTCTAGCGATGACTTCAATGGATATGCAGATAAAAACGTGGTTTTCGGTCTTTATTTTGGTGAACTTGGCCAACTAAGCTTTTAGATCCGCGGAACAAGCTTTGACAAGGCTTAGTATGAAAGTAGTGAAGCGCAGACATCTATCATTGGCTTCACCATCGTCCGCGTCCCGGGACTTGCCGCATCCGGGTCGCCACGACCATCGATTGCGGGGTAGACTAGTGGTATCAACTGTATCGCTCCTATCAGGAAGCTATGGACGCAAAACTGCATGATGTGTGAGGTGAACGGATAGTAGAATTGGACCCGGTGCCGGGGCGAACGAGCAGGATGCCTTTACGATTCAGGAATGACCTGACCAGGTCGGACTTTCACTCTAAACGAAGGGAAAGGATGACATCAACAACACGAGAAACGGATGCCTCGATAAGATTCGTCAGTAACCTGTGTTTAGTGCGGGACATGACTCGATGCCGATCAGCATCAATGCAGCAGGTGACCTCTCTCCTAAGGAAGACGAACTTGGCGATACTTGTCCTCAGTATCAGCCTGTTATTCTAGCCCATTGGCAGTTACGCGAGCCCGAGTAAAAGAAAGGATGAGGATTTGAAGAAGGATAGAACATAGATGGAATGGAGCCGGTATGACCTGTACAGGTCCTTGCGACGTTGATTGAAAGAGATTGAAATGCACAGGTGCATGCATTCCTTGGCGCATGAGCAACGGCACACTGCTTTTTGTTGATACGGCGGATCACATCCTATTGGCTCCAGAGAACACGTCCGGAGCAGTGCAAGCGATGTGATGCAATGTAAACATGGTGTCTTCAGTCTTTCGATTATCGTCGTGAGGACCCAGACAGATCATGCCGACTCTGGTCAAAGGCGAACCAGACGCAACGAACTCATCAGAACGGAGTACCAGAACAACAGACCGAACATAAGTGCCATGCCAATTTACCTATGAACAGTATGTGCATGTGCTTCTCTATCGCAGCCATTCTTGCGGATGTGCCAACTCTTGGATTTATCTCGCATGGCTTAGACCAATTCCTTGTTCGACCACCCGCAGCTCTTGGAATTGGCCCCGTGACGTCGCGTTCGGCAGCGAATGTAGGATTGAGCGGGCTATACCGTGCAAGGTGTTGACGGGCCATCTGAAACCCTTATTGGTTTAGTGTGACGCGACAGCTCAACGCTTTGACCAGTCGCGGGACCCCCCGAACGTTTCATATAGTCAACAGTGTGGGGTATTTTCTTTTGTCCTGGAGTCTTAAGACTTGTTCAATTTTCCCCTCAATCTCTCAAAAGCTCAGAAAAGACTCTACATACCCCAATCATGAACACCTTGCAGCCAGAAGCCGATCCTAATAAGAAAAGCCGAGGACAATGGATGGATAACGATAAGGTTTTCGGGTGCAGCACATCGAATATCCGGAAAGCTGCGGAATACATCAATGTCCCGGTGGAAGCACTCAAGATGCTCTCCCCAAAGGAGCTCAGAGAACTGGTCGACGAGGTCAAAGAAGCTGGACGTGATGAGCAAGAACAAAAACACGGCCGAAGGGGCAGTGACGGCGGAATACGGCTCCCCATGCGGCTCCTAGTGCCGCTTGGTACGAACACGAACGCACCGCCACAAAAGAAGAACGCACCCAAGGGATCCCAATACTGGCTTAAGACCCTTAGCAACCGTATCGTCGCAGAACTGATCCGTGCTGCTGACCGATATCTGCTATTCAAGGACGGCGAGGACCCACAGACCCTGAAGAAGTATTCGCGGTTCGGCATAGGGGATTTGATAGAAGAAGGATACGAGAAGCATATGATCCATATGAGACTCACACCGGATCAAGTCGATCAGCTATTCAAGAAGATACAAGGTCGTTTGCGGAACCCGCTCATGCGGATGCCACCAGGCAAGCGCGCGCCAGGAGCTAGCTGGAATGTAGGAAGGGAACTTTGGCAGACGGAAAATCCTCAATGGAAGCATTCGGGTCTTTCGGCTACGGCATAGGAAAGGCGTGGCGGTTTGTACGGTCATTTCATGAGCACAATTCTGGGTTTTGGTGAATGGCGTTTTGTTGCAAGCAATTATCACATGAGTACATATGTTTTTGACCCGATTGTTATATATCTAAGAGCATTATACCCCTTTCTGTACTGCTTGTTGTGGTTCGATGCATGTGGCACTGTCTTTGAACAATATCGTGAATACACCATGCATGCTAATAGCTACCATTAGGTCATCGAGACCATCGTTGTCCAAAAATTCATGAGAAAGACTAGCATTCAGAAATGGAAGCTCGATGTGGGACGGCGCCCTGAACGGAATCCTAGGCTGGCCGAAGCAACACAGTCATCGATGAATGATCTCTGGTTGATCGCCTTGTTCAAAGAACGCGCTGCTATACATATACATACATCAAGGCCGCGAAATAAAACGGAAACTCTTATGCTGCAGTATATGCCATACGGCTCCAGGGATATACCTTTTCAACGGAACATATTTATCATCTACTGCTCTCAAAGCCTCACTGGATAGTATTCACTCTGGTTCAGCATCTATGAGGTGGCTCATTGCCTAAGAACACTTTAATATGGATTCGAAAATTCATAATGATGGGGTTGTTGTTGGTGTGTTTTGCTTACCCACATTCTTTCCACGACTTGGCAGGATACTGACAGTTGAGTCGCATGGCCACTGCGGTTTGAAGATGAAGCATCGTTTTAGTTGAATCTTGATAATTGGTAATTTTCAAAATGAGGCTTGATCCTAAATCTACACTGCACTACCTGAGCTTATGGATGCTCAGATAATATGGGTGGGTTCCATGACTATAACAACCGCTATGTCGAGATTTATACTAGATGTCTTAGCACGTTACTACGTGAAGAATCCTGTAATATAGGTTTGACATAATGGAAATAAACAGGACCTAGTAATCTTCGGTGCGACATATGGATAGCATGGCTGCACACCCAAAGTCTCATCGTCATTTGTCACCGAGACAAACACAGAAAATCATGAGCGATGATGTCTCAAAACTATTTACATAAGACTTTATTCCCTGGAAGCGCAGTTCTTGCGGGGCAGGATCCCGCGCTGTTCAAAGTCCATTCGTCGAAGGTTGAAAAGTCGCGGGTCAAGTGCAGTCGCATATTGACACTTACTCTCCCCTTCATCTTCACTCAACCCTCGAATACTTAAACCGCGACGACGTCATATCTCCCGCCCCAGCCTTTTTTTTTTAACAAACAGCGCCAGACTGACCACTTGGTTCTATATAGAGATCGACCAAACCCTGTCTCGCTCTACACACCCGCTCTCCACGACCGCTCTCCACGACACGCACACCTGCTGAACTGCGACCCCCACCCACCAGTTAATCGATTAAATCTTTAATTGCTAAATCGGATATTGCCTGTCTCGCTTGACGGCACACAAAGAAGCTTGCTAAACAAGTTGCACACATTTCACGCCATCACAGGGCTTGCTCTACCTCAACCTCACGACACGACATCACAAGAAAACACTTCACCCCACCAGATTCATCGTTCAAGATGACCGACAACAACCCCCGCTCACCATCCCAGCCTTCATACATGACGCCGACCAAGGCGTCGAATGCGCGCTCCCGCGACTCTACATCTCGCTCATATTCAAGTTCTCCTGTCACAACTCCCAGCTCCTCTGCATCATCTTCAACCACGAAGATGCGAGCTTCTCAGCAAAGCTCACCGCAGACCTCCCCTGACGCACACCCAAGCGTTATCCCCAAAAAGCGCTCTGGCAACGGTGTATCCAAGAAGAGCGCTGCTCCGACTCCTGCTAGCAACAAGATCCAGAGGAAAAAGTCTAGCAGCAACTCTGCCCCAGCTAAGTCGGCCATGGGATCCTTTGTCGTGGATGGCAGCAGCCGAATGCGCTACGATAACATGCGTGCCGCGGAGGAAGATCGCATGGGAGCCGAAATGGCGCGCATCGCGAAAGAGAACGACCTCATTGACGATGAGACTGCGAAGAACTGGAGCATGGAATGGCACGTAAAAGGCGAATTGCAACAGCAATGGTCCGATGATATTCGTGAGAAGTATAATGCCGATGCTGGAGCTCAGCCAGCATCTGAAGAGATCATGAGTCTTGAGGAAGCCAAGCGCATCAAGGCAAAAAAAGATGCCGATTTGGAAGAGTGGTGCGCGGCTTTTGAGGCTGGTGTCATCGATGAGCAAGGATTGATGGTTGCCACGGGCGAGGAATTCGTGGCTGGTGACTACAATCGATATTGGAAAGCCAAGGGGCGAAATGCGCAGCAGCACAAGAAGCCCCAGAAGAAGACGGAGACGAAGAAGGACTCGTTGAGTAAGGCCGTTGACGATGAGGCGACGAAACCGGTCGCAACCAAGAAGACTTCAGAGTTGACGATCATCGACAAGAGCGACGCATTCACCGACCAATCGAGCACGAAGAAGACGAAAAAGGCACCAAAGAAAGCTACCAAGATACTGCCTTCTGGAGACATACCCTCCGATGGCGAATCGCCGTCAGACGATGAAAAGCTCAAAGCGTCGTCTGCCAATGACGATGATTTCTGCTTGCTGCCTCTACCCAACCAAGATGCCCCTCTGCCAAACTACCAAGAGCTCAACTACTACAAGCTTACAGCGCTCTTGCGTGAGCGAAATATCCGGTCGGGTGGAAGGGTAGAGCGATGCCGAAATCGCCTCATCCAGGACGATATATACATCGTCACCGGACAATGGGACAAGCGAGATGCACGCAATTGGAAACACCAGAACCGAGAGGTCAAGACAAACGCACCAAAGGTGCCAAATATGCCAGTTGCACCTCCGGCCAAGTTCACAGCAGCTATGGCGCAGGCGCGTCAAGCACTGAATGACAACCCGGTTCAAGATAAGAGGCACCCATACGCGCCCATCAAGCCAGGACTTCCACAGGCAGGCGGGGGCTATCTGGCTGATGTGCCGAGGATGTACAGCACAAGCAATAAGCGAACTCGGAACGATGATGAAGATGAGGACGAGGATGGAGATGATGGTTCGCCATCAACATCCAAGAAACTGAGGACTGTCTAAGTCTTCTCCATCACACACCCGCAATCATCAACAAAGAGGTTCTACAATACCCTTCGCGAATTCCGACTCAACAGCATTTCTGACATCAAGCCATCTCTTCTCAGCGTCTTCTTGAGCATCGAAAGCATAGAGCCAGCGATTCCTAATCTTCACACTTTCTGGATCGATTGGCTTGTCCTCCTCCACACCCTTCAGCGCACCATGCCACCGATCTCTCAAATCCTCGCCATTAGTCTGACTCTGTCGCGTCCTAGGAAAGCGTAATTTCTCATACGCTCTGGTCGCGATTCTCACCTCTTCTTTCGATGTTATTTGGTTCAAGCACACTGCCAGCACGCCCGCACTTTCGACAGCCTGACTGGCGCCCTGTGCGCTTGTAGGCAAATGCGCATGACAGCTATCCCCCAACAATGCAATTCTATGCGATTTCGGCGACACCCAACTACTCAACGGCTCACGATAGCAAATCTTCCAATCCAAGCACTTCTCAGTCGCCTGCACGATTCCCCTTATCTCCGGATCCAGACTCCCTACCAGCCTTCGAACTTCCTCCATATCCCCTTCCTGGAACCAGCTCTCGGGAACATCGCCCTCGTCCTTGTGCGTCAGGATCCAGTTGAACTCCTCCCCTCCCCTCAGCGTATTCTGCACTAAATGGAGATCTGGACCGATCCAGAAATTCACACAATCTCCATCCCGCATGTATCGGTTCAGCTTCTCGTCTCTCCTCTGCTCTTGTGTAGGCCGGAAGAAAGCGCGGAAACACGCATACCCCGAACTCTTAGGATCGTCTCTGCTCCCTAACACCAAAGGCCTGGCCAAGCTCTTAATTCCGTCTGCTGCAACGATGATATCTGCTCGTAACTGCTCTCCACTTTTCAAGGTTATACTCGGTTGGGGATCCACATCTTCAAACGCAACAACCTCGCTCCCCATACGGATATCGATACCGCGCCTCCGAACCCATTCGAGGAACACATCGTGGTAGTCCCCACGATGTCCGATGTATCCTGCCATATCCATGAGCGATTGCGTTGCTAGCTCCTTCCCATCATGCCACCTTCGGATGGTCATGTTCGGAGCTTGGTTTCCTGGATTCCATTAATCTTTTCACCTCGATAACAGGCGGTGCTTCAAGACGTACCAATCCGCTTGATCTCATCCACTTCGCAGCCCCATTTCTCTAACAGGTCAAAGGCGTTTTGCCCGAGACCAAGAGAGTCTCCTAGACGCCCGAATTGCCGCACTTTGTCTAGGATGCAGAGAACGCGATGGCCGTGGTGGTGGAGCGCTATTGCGGCAGCGCAGCCACCGAGACCGGCGCCGATGACGATCGCTGTGGTGTGTCAGCCTCCATTTTCCCTGCTTCTCTTTACAGATGTTCTCTCTTGGTTCGGCTGGTTTTCCTATTCTGTGGGACATGTACTACTGCGGCTTGCACATACCTGTCAAGGGCGGATCGTGTGGTGTAGGAAGGGTTTGATACTTTATTGAGCCCATGGTTGTTTTGTCCACGGCAATGTGTCTTTCCTGTTTAATTTAGTACTGCTAGCAAGTATAACTAAATCTTTCCTTTTGAATCTCCTTCCGAATGGTCTGTGTAAGCTCACGTGTGCACGACTTTGTTTCGTCTTCCATACGTTTTTGTGATGAACTCGTTTAGTCAGAGAACATGCTCCCACTTGAAGAAACCCGGGTATAGAAGTCCCGGCTAGCGTGGGGCCGTTGATCCTTACATGTGGGGTCAGCAAGTGTGAATGGGGTCGAGTTGCGGGGTAGTACGTTGGAGCTGCCGGTAGTCCCTAAGCAAGACGACTGATGAATCGAGCGTGATTCCAATCGCCATTTCAGAAGGCGTAATTGAGCAGGCACGCGTAGGGAAATGCCATAGTTATCAATTTTCTAGCGCTACATAGTATTTGGCGTACCGACAGCCTTGAAAACCTTGTACTGACACTGACCCTCCAAGAATCGACCCATGTTTTTCACATCTCGTTTCTATTATCACAGCGTAAATACGTCTTCACTAATTTGCCGCTCGTTCTGCCCTCACAGCAAAGCATCCAGGTCCTGCATTGTGCACAAGCACGCACTTCGCCTTTTCGTCGGCAAGCATACCGCCCAATACTTCATCTAGCTCTTCTCCCTTCACAACCTTCGCTGCAGCCATCATATAGTTCTCATCATATGCCCTCAAGCTCATTGATCGCCCCAGCTGCGTATCTGGCAATGTGGTCCCCTCAAACGGCTTGCACGCGTGCGCGTGGATGAAGATAGGGCCAGCACCGGCGTAAGGCGAAGGTGAATCTTTGGGAAACGGATTGTACGGTACGAGATGAAGTTTTTCGCCTATGGAGCTCGTTAGTATGTGTGTTATGAATAGGGGTAGTATACTCGTGGATAGGGTGAGTCGTACCGGGCGAAGCGTCTTGTAGACAACGGCGGCAGGGGAACGGCGCATCGGCAGTCGCGGTGCGGTTTACTAAGTTATCGTCCCCAGGCATCGGAATCGGGTCAGAGATGGGGATGTAGCGCACTTTGACTGGGGTGAGGCCTTGCTTGAGGGTGCTTGGGGGCTCGGTGGATGCTAGGGTTCGGGAAGCCATGTTTAGCAAAACGGAGATGGTAGAATGCTTAGTGCAAGTATGATTGCTTTGTATGATGTGCTGGTGAAATAATTGACGTGTGAGGTCTACCATATATATACTGGAGTGTATCGCGGTCTCTGTTTCTGGGCGGTGTAATAAAATCGGTTGGGTCGAAGGGGGCGGTGCGCGATTGGGCACATTGAAAGCATCAGCGTAAGTTCGGAAGAGTCAAACTGAGTCACACTTTATTTCAAGACTATAACACAAATCAAATGTCAGCATCGACTGCGTGATACGATCAGTGATTTGTGAATTCGAGTTCGACAGCAAGATGACCGCACAGCTCCAGCGGAGGCAGACGCAAGTCTGACTCCACAGCCTCTGGACTACAATCTTGCTTTTTCGATGCCTGCAGTCGTAGGTGCGATCGTGCCACCCCCAATAGCTTTGTGTATGCGACTGTCGCCCTTCCGCAGCTCCCACCCTTTACCTCTGTACTTCTTCGGCCAGATTCCATTTCTCCCAGGCGCTAGAATGCCGTTAGGATCCAACGCGTCTTTAATCGTTTCGTTGAATCGCATCAAGGCGTTATTGTTCCAGTTGTACGTCTCAGCAACCTGATCTGCATACAATAAGTGAGTTCTATACTCCCCATAACCCTCACTCGCCGCCTCAGAAATCAACTCCTCCATCAGCGCGTTGCATCGCCGTTTCTCATCTTCGGACGAACGGTCGTATATAATGTTAGTGATGTAATGCATTTCCCTCCCGGCAATGCAGAGCGTGGGGAAAAGATCGATGCCATATTTTGCGTGTAGGCGGACGTTGATGTCGTGTACAATTTTCGCGTCTTTACCGCGCGTGGGGGTGATGGGCGAAAAGAAGAGATGCGCAGCGTTAGGCTTCCAGTTGAGCCAATCGAGCTCTCGCAGGACAGGTACACCGGAGCAGACAAGAGCACGGTCGTGGAGATAATGATCTGCAGGGACATCGGAAGGGAGGAAGAACTTGTATCCCTTGATTGAAGAAAAAGCAGTCTTGATGATTTCGAGTTGACTTTTGATGGCTGCGGCGTCGCCGTATTGGCAGCCGTAGAATACCCAAGAGCAGTCGCCACAGGGCAGCTTTGACGCGTGCTTCCGAATAGTGTCGCGTGGTACCGGACCAGATCCAGAGTACCAGTGTGACTTTGGATGCCCAGTGACATTCAGCTCCTGTACAACATGGCGCAGTTGTGGGATGTTACCCAATATTCCTTTCTGCGCCAGGGGCCGAATGATCTCAACAATATCGGTAAAGTCCTCGTCATGAGGGAATGTGAGCATATATGACTGATGGCCAGTTTTATGCATCAAGTGGAATCCCATCTGGCATACTATTCCGAAGTTGCTCTGTGAGAAAATGCCATCCGAATAGGGCCCATATGCGGCTGCGAAAGACTGCCAGGTAGGGTTGTCCACACCATCTTTACCCGGAAGCGCCCCCATTCCGGTACGAAGAAGCTCACCATTTGGTAGAACAATCTCCATACCGCAATGCGCCCCGAAGTGGTCGCCCATGGGGGTATATCCGACCCCACGATCGATCGCATTGCCTAGTACGCTACCACCCCCAAGGTCAGGACAGTCGATCCAGAAAGGCAGATTTCTTCTTTGAATCTCGTCATAGAGTGCAAAATAGGAGACTCCTGGTTCCACCAAGCACGATGCATTATCCGCATCAATATTCACGATCTTGTTCATCCGTTTTCCCAGATCTATTACCACTGAGCCAGGCACTCGCGGTGCTGTCCCACCGTATCCAACGTTCCTTCCCATAGATATGGGGTATATCGGGATACTATATTCATTTGCCCATCTCACAATTGCCTGCACCTCAGCGGTTGACGATGGATAAGCGGTCGCGCTAGACACAAGATCTTCTTGGTCGATTAGATGAAAAGCATCATGAGTATTAGGATGCTCGAGATACCATCCATCGACTAATGGTTTGTCATTCAGGACGACATTTTCTTCTCCGAGAGTGTCTCGGAGTGCTTTTATGGCTGCGTCGAAAGCTTCGCGTGTAGTATCAGGTGGTAGGCGGACGTCATGACGGCGAGGAACGCTTTCGGGTAACGTTTTATTTGAATACAGTCGGTCTTTGGCTTGCTGCGCTACCTTTGCGAGGCGTGTGGAGATGCCGCTGTATCTAGCGTCAAGGCTGGGAGGTGGAGCTTGGTTTATCGGCATTTTGGTTGAATGAATGGCTTCGAGTACGCATTCGATCAGGACGAGGATGCTCAGCAATGAACTAGTAATCCCAAGTGAATGTATGAGTTTGAAGTTGTGTTAAAGATCTTGGTTTTGCACTAGATTGTCGTGATAGTGCCGATGCATGCAATGTGGGGAGACGTCGGCCTTGGATAGATGTGGAGGGTTTCCCCGCATTGCACCGCTATACCCAATGCTCTTCTTCAAGCTACAGATATTCAGCTATCTTTTTCTTCCGAATCTGTCCAACTAAAATTTGGTCCTGCATAGTATGGAGATTCATGTTGGTTTTAGGTATATGTGATGTGGTCAATTCTCTCTACGTCTCTGTTGGTTACTAAGATCCGAATGCATTTCGCTGGTTCTGCTTGGAAAGAAGGTTGACTACAGATCGGATCGTAAAATAACAATTTCCTGATTAAACCTGCGCTTAGGCAACATTGTAGACGATTGTAATAGAACCTTCCCCAATCAATATTTTGCCATGTTCTCATCATACAGCTTGACAGGGTGGACATTATAGCCTTGTCCTGTCTACCAGAGCTGAGTCGGCTCCAAAACAATGCAACCATTTCTTCGGATATTAGTCTTCGAGGATTTTAGTATATTGTTATCGCTACTTGTCCTTGTAGATCTTGTATTGAAATCTGAGTCTTTCATTTGATAAAAGTTTATCGATCTTGGGTACGTTTTGGTAGATGCCAGCTGAAAGTTTCACGATGGTTTTACGGAGAACAGACAACAGAAGATGGCTATATTCTTTTGAATACAAGGAAAGGCATGTGGACTATTCACACAAGAAACTCAGAGATTAATTTCTGGAAATCAGTTGACCTACATGATAGTATATTGCAGCAACATGATCCTATTGTGCATCAGGTTCCAAACATAGTACTTAGCTATTACAAAGGCTGATTCAGCTTCCAGAAAAAGTTGATATGCCGGTCCCAGAACAAGAAACTAAGATAGGTAACTCAACTAATGCCGTGATAAGGCAAAGGGCTAGACGCTGGAAGGTTGATATGCGAAGCTGCTTGTGATTGGAGATCAAGTGCAGTGGAATCCTTCGAGTGATTTTACATGGTAGGAGAGTAAGATTGACGCAGCATTACGTAGACTGATATGCCTCCCAACCGTTTGCTTGGGCTTAAACGCAACATCCCATCCGAGTGCAGCAAGAAATCACGGTCAACAATACGACTTTGTTCACCACTTAACCTCGGCGCATATCGAGGTCTAATTTCAAATTCGGCTGCTCCGTCGCAGAGAAGGCCGAGGCATATTTCTGACAGCAATGCGAAGACTCCCCACAACTGCTGCATACACCTTCTTCTTATTAAGAAGACAGCACACACCCAAATCTTACACACATGTTCCTGATTTGTCGCTTGTAGGACCCGTAATTTTCATCTCCACAACGGCGAACCCACTTTCACAGCGTTCGTTTTGCCTTTCTAAGTAAGTTTTTGTGCGCGCGGCCACTCCGTCCTTTTGGGGCCCCCTTTCGCTCACGCCGTTGAAATCACGGGACACCTAAACCAGCGAACGAGGCTGATGTGAGGCTGCCTCAGCAGCGAGGACACAATCGGACCCCGGCATCACCACGCGGAACGCACGTGGATTCTCGCTGTGGCGCCGGTTTCAAAATTCTGACTGGCGGGCGCACGAAACAGTACAGCACTAGCATTTGTTTAGAATAGCATACGCCGCTCCTTTGGGTAAAAGCGTCGCATGGCGTAAGGCCTAAAGCTGTTCGTGGGCAAGAATCTTGACGTGCGTGCGTGGGTCGTTCGACGTGGGATGAGTATTGTCACGCCTGGATTTTGCCCGGCTGCTCCACCTCCCTGTGCCCGATTGCGGATCCGGCGAAACACGTTTTGGCGACTAGAGGTGGTGAAGTGGTGTGCGAGGGATGCGCGAGGGAAGCATGTCGCTGTGTCCGTTCATCGTTCCATGGCGGCAATGCGAGGGCCGAAGCCTCGTTGGGGCGGTAATGCGAGATTTGGGGGCGGAATCTACGGGGAAAAGAACCCTCGGTCTTACGCTGGCGGCACCTGAGGCGGGTATTGCGTATGCTGTGCATGAGGCTTGCTACTTTGGGGGCCGATTCCGTGCCATCGGAGCTCGTTGAGGGTGGGTAGCCTTGTTACACCGATAGTATTGGATATTAAAGCTGCTGTAGTGATTGCTGCACACAGTTGTTTTTGGAAAATGAAAGTTTGGAACGAAGCAAAAGGTGAAGATGATGGATCAGGCGAGGATGATGCCAGCAAGGCGGTTAGTAGGTCTAAGCGTGAGAGCACAGGTACTGCTCCGGTGCTTTGGTCTTGGTCCAGGAGCTACGGACGTAGTCGTGTGGTTTGGTGCTGTGTCTCGTTCTTCGGAAGGTGTTGGATGTTGGCGTTTCGTATGTTGGGGTTTCGCTGAAGTAGTGTACGAGCGATGTTCGTATCTCCCAACCAGGGTGTCACGTATGCGGCTCAGCTTTGGTCGTTTAGTGTTTTATTGATCGCCCATTGGCAATATTTCTGGGAGACCCAAATAGCGACGCTTGTGCAGACTCCTACGGTTTGTCGCCAGGAGCTTTCCAGGCGCTAGAACAAGTCTTCGAAACTGAAACTGCGACCGCATCGCGGATCTGGACTGTCATCCTTAGAAATCGCGGCGGTCCTGCGCTAGAGGGGCGGCGTGCGAACGTTCCAGCTGGCATGTTGGAAGACGCTTGCGCCAAGGACGCACATGTGCAGCTGTGCTCATTCCAGGAAGACATTGCCGGCGGCTCAGCTCCACTTGGAGGAGAGTGGCGAAAATGCCAAATGTCCTCGTAGTGAAGCAGAGCCTGAAGTGTCGTTGCCTCGGTCCTGTGCGAAGGATGCGTGAATTAGCGCACTCCCACGCAACAGAACACCTTACGCCTCTCTCATTCCCGCAACATCCCATTCGGCAAACCCTCGACACTGACCCCATCTAGTTTCAGTACAGCGTGTTGGGCTCGCGATAGGAGGCGGGAAGCACCGACTCGCGCGGACTGCGCTATGGGTCTCTGCGCACAGCCACACCGTTCCTATAGCGTGCGTGTCTCGCCGTCTTTGCGACCGTAAGCCATGGCTGCCACTCCTTCAGCTTTCGCATAAAGATCATGGAACCATTGCCTTTATTGGAGACTTTGGGGTCGTAAACTTGCGTCACTGTGCTAGTTTTTTACTTTCTTACTTCGGTCTTTACCGCCCATCTCGTATATATTGTCACTCGCTTTCCCATCCTGGGTCTTCTCACAATGTCATATTGGTGCACAGTAATGGATTCTAAAACCAAAGTCCAACACGGAAAGAGATTGGTGCCGGTCGTGATCGATGAGATAGCCGCCAACGACCCGAACCGCGTTTGCTTCTCTTTTCCACGATCGATTGATCTGAAAGATGGCTTCCGAGACGTTAACTTCCACACGGTAGGCATATATTCCTGAAGAGAATTACGAAAAATATTGACTGGATCAGTTTGCCAATGCTGTCAACAAGACTGCGCGTTTTATCGAGAGGGAGATCGGCAGAAGCTCCATGTTCGAAACCGTTATGTATATAGGACATCCGGATGTAAGATATTCCATCGTATTAGTAGCTTTGTAAGTACCCATTCGCCCCAAGATCTCTGAGATAGAAATCTGGAGTACTGACAAAGTCAAAGAATGAAGACGGGCCACAAGGTAAGCGGCGCAGTCGTGCAAATAGCACGTTAGCGGGGATTATACCGCTTCATTATTCGCATAACTCACCATTCTTATCTAGGTATTATTTAGTTCTCATCGTAATAGCATAGCGGGCCACGTCGACTTAATTAAACGGACCGATTGCGGGATCCTACTGCACACGGCTGGGTTTCCAGTTTCTGGCATACTCGAAGCATCGCGAATGGTAAGTCAATCTTTGATGGACCTTGACAAGTTCTTAATACTAACAAAATTTGTAGGAATCCCTCTGCATGCCAGAGCTTGATTATTTACTAGACGATTCCGTAGACACCGGGCCCTTTTTGTACAATAAATCATTTGAACAAGCCAAGCATCATCCTTGTATGGTGATACATACATCGGGATCGACCGGTATGCCAAAACCTGTTATTTGGACGCATTGGCAGTTCGCAACAACAGATGCGCAGCGCCTTGTTCCAGACTTGGATGGGCGTCCAACTTTGACAGGGAGGGTTCACGACAATTGTAGGAGATGTTTTTGGGGACTTCCAATATACCATGGTGCCGGTATCATTCTGTCAGTGATGATGGCGCTATACAACGGCTGTACAGTGGTGCTGGGGCCTCCTGGAATACCCACGGCAGATGTCTTCGCCCAGGTGGCTGAATATGGACGTATAGATGCTGCAGATCTATTGCCAGTTACACTAGAAGACATTTCCACGTCGCCAATTGCTCTAGCAAAACTTCAGCAACTAAAGTTCGTCGCTTATACTGGAGGTGAGTTGGTTTTCGAATAGAAAGATGTATTGAGCACCACCGACTGACATCCTACAGGTGTGCTCTCGGAGAGAGCAGGCGATATCATCGCACGACACACTCACCTATTTGCTCTAGTTGGTAGCACTGAAACCGGTACCTTGATCCAGCACGCGACCGATCCGGAAGACTGGCAGTATGTCTACTACAACACGGAGTACAACGGCATTGAATGGCGTTCAAGAGGCGAGCTGTACGAGCTAGTCCTTCGAAAGAACAACGATTTATTGGACGTACAAGGAGTCTTCAAACTGTATCCTCGGATGGAAGAATACTCTATGTCGGATCTCTATTCCAAGCATCCCACCAAACAACATCATTGGAAGCATGAAGGGCGCACAGACGATATGATTGT
Source organism: Pseudopithomyces maydicus (assembly GCA_026873275.1). NCBI lineage: Eukaryota > Fungi > Ascomycota > Dothideomycetes > Pleosporales > Didymosphaeriaceae > Pseudopithomyces > Pseudopithomyces maydicus. The sequence goes on along the minus strand of JANTUC010000003.1, from coordinate 439,055 downwards.
ACTCAAAAGCGGATGGAATTTCAACCCGATCAGACACGAGGCACTCATTGCTTCACACGAAATAGTGCAGAACTGCATTTTAGTCGGTACAGGTCGGAATATACCGGTAGCCATAATCGAACTGCGATCTGATATAAACGCGGAACAAGAAGAGATACGACAAGCTGTCTTGGCAGAGTTGACGCCTAAGATCGATGAAGCAAACAGCTTCGCTGATTCAGCCGGCCAGCTACGCAAGGACGCTATCTTGTTTGCGAAGAAGGACAAACCATTCGCGATTGCAGGGAAAGGGACAGTGCAGAAGAAAGCGACAGCCTCGTTATACGAAGAAGAGATTGAGGAGCTCTATTTGTCATTGGGTAATACAGGAAGAATCGTTCTATGATATTTGGACCACAAATGATGTCGGGGTTTAACGAGTCTATGATCTTTCTCAGTATAGTATATAATGTGGTAAGGCAGGGCGTAAACTTATCGGCCATTGAACCAAGAGCTTTGTGAACCGGAGATTAAAGAACTCGCTTGATTGGATAGTGCATACAAGGGGATCAACGAAGCTTGCCCTAGTCGGAACAGGGAGATGTTAACTTGGATTTGGGTAGTACGTTTACAGCGTTTAGTCTTGATGCTTAGAGATATATCATGGCCTTTTCTTTTCTTTCTTTATAGCTTCGTAGCGCTTTTACTCTAGCTATCTACGTGTATGTACCATACCCTCAAAGCACCACCTTATAATCGGAGAACGATTTTTAATTCTTATTTCTAATCACTGAAGAGCAATGTCTCAATATCCTGGGCATTGATAACCGTGCGGCTGAGACGCGCTGATTAGAATTTGGTCAAACGAGAAACACAGCACGGGCGGTGTAACAGTTCCGAGCAGGCACTACATACTTGATGACGAATATCGTCGAAATTCAAAGGCCGAAACACCGAGGCGACATTTCGATAAAACGCATACATAGACACTCGAACATGTTTCCCAAAATCACGTTCAACCCACGGAACACTGAGTCGACCTTACCACCCCTCAAAGTCCCTCCAAGCACGCCGCTTCCACCATGACTTCGCTCCATGCTCTCGCAATTCCACCAGTCGTCCGCGGCTTGCATAACATCACTTCCATCTTAAAGAAAGCCCAGAATTCGAGCATCGACCCCGCAACCATCATGTCCGCCCGCATCCATCCCGACATGCTACCTTTTCCCATGCAAGTCTTCATCTTCTGCTCCATGGCATCAGGTCTCCCCTCACGCCTCAATCCCGCCCTCCCAACCTCGCCACTGGGCCCCCTCAAAGACGACCCCACTCTCGACACCCTCATCGCGCGGGTCGCGAAGACCATCTCCTTCCTCGAATCCATTGGGCCCGAGGATCTGAACGGGAGAGAGGGTTTTGTCGTGAAGCAGAACCTTCGGGGAGGCGCGGCTTCTGCTGAATTCGGGGCCGTGGATTTCGTTGCAATGCACTCACACCCCAATTTCTGGTTTCACGTCGTCACGGCGTATGATTTGTTGCGTGGGCTGGGGCTTGATATAGGGAAGGAGGATTTCTTGAACGGGGCGCGATTGCACGAGTGGAAAGTTTTGAAGGCTTGAGCATGTACCAAGAAAGTGTAATGAGATTGATGGAAATGAAATGGGTATCATTAGCAATTATGCACTAGATTACCGCCTACCAACCAAACCGCAACTCCGCCGTCATAAAGTCATTAAGTTTTTTTCTTCCTTCATTTCCTTTGATTTCTTTCAATCACTGCACTGTGATAGCAGCAACAAGAGCGTCCATTGCACTCGAGTGCGTGCTAGCATTTGCAGGATTGATGAAAGGCCCCGCCCAGTTGACGCTCAACATGTTGCCCTCATCTCTATCGTTCTGCCAAATACTTTCCGCATTCTTCTTGATGAAATCCGCGTATACATCGTCTGGTGCAACTTCATGAAGCATCTGCAGATTGCGAACAAAGATCCCCTTGAATTGCGAGCCGTCGGGGCCGCAGTAGGGTCCGCATCTGTCGTGGAGAATACCATTATCATCGGAGAGCTCTGAAATGGCGGCTTTGGCGAAATTGTTCGCGAGCTCCATGTAATATTCGTCTGGCGAGGCGCGGTTGAGTTCGACTAGACCGCCAAGGATAACGCCTTGGTTGTAGGACCATGTGGTCTAAGAATGTCAGACTGTGTTGCCCAGGAGTTTCTGAGTTGGTATGAACTTACCCTATTGTTGTTGTGGCATTCTTCCGTCAACCCATCATTAATAGTCCCCCTGTCATTGATCATGTCTGTGATCGTGAACCACTCGATTTCCATCTTGGCCCATTTCACGTATGTTGGCTTGTCCTTCTCATCCACGCGATTCGCAAGATGAGCAGCTGTTGATAAAAACAACTCGTTTGCAATCGCGTTAACGTAGTCCTTCTTCCAATTCCAGTAGATTCCTCCATCTCCACAATAGGTGCCCCATGTCTTGGCAACGGCGTTGAAAATGTCCTTTGAAAGCGTGAGGTACTCTTGGTCTTGTGTAAGGTCATAGGCCGCAATCCAAGCGAGGGCCCACCACAAGTCGTCATCGTAGAAGCCATCCAGCCAATCATTCGCATCGGCAGCGGCAACTGTGACTTTGTCTGCCGATGATGTGTAGATGGGGAGTTGGGTTACGTCAAGATATTCTCCGTCCACCTTGCGCCAGTTTTCAGGGTAGATTGTAAGAAGTTCGTCTTCGTTGTCGAGAATTTTGTCGTAGCCTGTTTCCATGCCAGTCAAGCCTTCTAACACGAACGTAATATCGTCGGTATCCCTCTTCTTGGTGCCTGATTGCTCTATTCCCGGCTGAGGATTATGTGGCGGTGCTTGTACAAGCGTATTTGCGAATACACGGGATGCTCTGTTAGAGTCAGCAAAGGATCCATTAGTAGGTCTGCGTTACTTACAGATCTTTTGTTTGTTGAGTCTTGTCAGCTTTTGCGATGTTTGCGAGGGTGGTCATCTATGATATGGTTAAATAAAGTTCAACAACCAAGGATCGAGAACGTACGGCATTCGCTGAGTTCCACCATCCGGTCGTGCTATATAAACCACTGCCTGCGTCATACCAGATCTGCAGTGATGAAAGTGCGAATTGTGCGCGTTTTGTCGGGTCGCTAAGATCGCTTAGCGGAAGATTATCTTGCGCAAATGTGTTGTGTACGAAAGGAGCGGATAGTAAAAGAGTCTGTAAGAAGGTTGAATAATGCATGATGGGTGCGTAGAGAGAAAATTAATAGTATTAAGGAGTGTGGTATGGGACGACCCGGAGCACGAATAAATAAAAACACACTGCGACACACAGCCAAAAAACTTCTACGATCTCAAAAGAAACGGTCCCAACAGTGTTTATAGGTCTGGTAGAGCGCTCGATACCCTACGCGATAAACCGTGGGCCACGCGGGTGTCTCACCAGCCACGACCATGCTATTGACTCGCCTTTGTGCCTCTCATCTAAGGATGTACCAAGACAGGTAGAAAGAAACATAAATACAAGGAATTGGGCGGTAGTGTGGGAGATCTGTGACATGGTATGCTGGACCAGAGAGCGAAAGGGCCTCACATATACGCTAAATTTAGCGGAACTTGCTGTTTCAAGATGTGACGGCTAGGCCCATCCCCTTCAAGTTCATATGTTCTAAGGAGAACCTGATTAGGCACAAAGGCGCCCGCGGCGCTCACTGAAAGGAGAAGTGCCAGTGCGTGCATATTGCCCGTCTCGTAGGAAGTGCGGTTGCGATGCCACGAATGTGGAAGCGAGAACGAATACAGGCTGTTGAGCCCGCGTGACCCAACATCAAGGTTTCATCGGGATTTCGCTACGAATGAGATTGTTTTCTCGTAAATGTTTATGAGCTGTCAAAAGAACGCGATGCTGGGTTGTCTTGCATTGTCACAGACTCAAGTGCTGTTAGGGGATGAGGCGCAGCGCCTCGGCAGGGACGTCTCGTTTGGGCTAAGCCAATCACGTGCCCAGACATCATCGCATCCGAGCACATATTCGTCTCTTGATCTCAGGACCTCTTTAGAGTTTTACAGTTGATCGTAATCTTTCCCGTAGTCCAATTCCTTGCCCAAGAAATGTTATTAGTTGGCAGTGTGGTGTTATCGCGCTCAACGTGGCTGATGCGTTGGCGTGAACATCTCAGGCACTCCACTCGGTGTGTTGTTTCAGGCTGCAAAGCATGAGTGGTTCATTGGCAGCAGTGGCCTGACAGTCCTCAAAGTCTACCGAGGATTCTGAAATATGGATGATACACTTGGCACTGGAAACAGCTATACGATGCAGGAAACAAGCCTCAAGGAGTCCATAGGTATAAAACAATACCAAGAGAGACTCTGTATCGACCATAGAAGAAAAGTGAAGTGACGCTAATGCCGACGAAAAATGCCGGCCTTGTCGATAAGGCATTGCAGATCCAAGGTGGAACCCGAAACGCCGGAACAGAGGATCGTGCGTGTCACGTGAATATCCAATAGTTGTGACAGGCGCTCAGACCGCATCGTCTCCCGAACTGATTTTCATATTTCCTTCATAGGAAAATCTACTGACGTATTCTGGGAGAAGAGAGTGTTGGCCTGATTATTTGAAACATCTGCGCGGTTTTCTGTCGATCTGCATTTACCGACGACCGTGAAGTGTCTTCATCCTGCTCCACTGCAATATTTGTAGTGAGTACTAATAGTTGCGGGATCTGAGAAGCGTGAACATCTTCCTCGGCGCAACTTGCTACACTTTTACGCGATCAGAATTTCATATCCTAGCTCTTTGATATCACTAATCCAACAGGAATTATTGGCACCGTATTTGTCTTTGCAGCTCCAGATAATCTCCAAAATCTTCTTCGCTGTGTGAACATAGCCCCAGTAAAGCAAGTTGTAAAATTCGTCCAGTTTGTCCATGATCCAAACGCGACGAGCGAGACCCTCGCATTCGGCGCCAGCTAGGAAAAGTGGCCAACTGATTGATTTGTAGAGTGTATCGCCTGGCCTGAAATATGAAACGTGCTGCAGAATGTCATCGGAAAGTTCGGTCAGACTGAGAAGTGCACATCCACTACTGGGGTCGATGAGTGGGTTGGTGTAAGGCAGAGCTCGAGCGAGGTATATGCATACGGCGGCACGATGCGCTGCTGCGATGTGCATTCGGTGATCGAGATTATCGGTTGGACCGGCAGGCTGGAAACTACAGGACCAGACCTACATCGAGTCAGTAAGTTCCAAAGAAGGATACGGAGACTTTCGCCCACCGTTGGATCAAAGTCTAGGGCAGCTTTGAGGAGCACGCCAATCTGGTCTTGAATTTCGAGCGCGATGTCATCTGAAGCATCTTCGCGCGTATCTTCGAGCTTAAAAGACTCCACCATGATTCTCAGAAGCGGACCTGGTAAAGAGAGGTAGTTGTTTGTCTCGGCGTATTTCAGTATGGGGTCCAATTCAATTGACTCCGGTATGAGCACGCGCGATGTCGAGAAAGTGAAAGTAGATCCGATAACGAAGAAAACGAGAAAATCTGACAGAACGGTCAGACGCAGCTTGCTGATGGGCTGCTGTAAGTATGGAGGTCTGTCCAGGAGTTCGATCAACTGTCGAGCACCTTCGATATGCACCCTCCACTTGTCTTGACCTGATTCGATCAGGTCGTAATTTATAAACATCAAGATAGCAGCTAGGATTACGTCGACATTTGCGGGTGTGACCGAAGAAACGGACTGTCCCATCAGTGATAGAGCTTGCTGCTTTGCGAGAAGGGCGTCTGCATATGATGTCTTCATAGGCCCGCCAAATCTACTTACAGTCTGATAGTACTGTACGAGACATGGACTCTTCTCCGGTTGATAAGAGGATGGAGTAATGGGATCCCGTGAGATGTTGAAAACGTGATGGGCAGAACCTGCTAAGATTATATGCAGCAGCGTGGGGAACGCTGTTGTTGCAGGGACGAGATCACGAAATGGATTATGTCCGGGCCCTCCATCGTATATGACTAGGTCCATGCATATCTGGGTAACGTAATGATAAAGATAGTATCGTGAGTTTGGACTCAAGTCTTGATAGATCGGGTCGACCAGCGTGGTTTGTAGTGTCATGCCGGTTGCCTGTTGGGGAATTTCTTCGATTTCACCGGTGCTTTCGGCCAGCGTTTCATTTTGGCCAAATCGATGGTCCTTTTGGTCGTTTTCCGTTGTAAATGTGCTCTGTACTGGCGCAATCGGTTTTTTGGTTTTCATCTGGTCTTCCCACGTTTTCCCCATCATCTTGCCGCGGCTCGCTACGCCCTGGTTCCATACGAAAAGCTTGCCATAGCCAAGGCACTCGGTTCCAGAAGACAGACATTTGTGACAAACCGGAAGTGACCGATCGCACTTCCAACGACGTTTCCTACAATTGTGGCAGGCTTTTGTCGGCAGATTTAGGTCGGGTGGTAGCATTAGGTAAGGGACATGCGGGGTATGTCAAGCTCTTTCTCAATAAAGCTACTCGCTAGCAACGCCCGCAGCATGCGGATGGCAGATGATTATACCAGCAAAGTGACTCACGGCCGGTGAGCTTAGGCATGACCTAGATGTCAGAAGGCCGATGCGAAAACTCGGTCTTGGTGCCGGGTAACGTACGGGAGGCGTGGTGGAGCACGTGCACAGTCGCGACTACATTGGCCATTCACGTCACTGTGCGTTCATTACATCAGCATCCACCTTTTCCTTTTTGATACAAGCCTTCTAACCTTTACACCACACAATCATCACGCTAGCTGTAAATGGCAGCCAAGCCTCATCGTTCGCCATCCAGATCCACATGGCGACCGCAATGTTGTGGACGTCACAGAAAACACCAGTTTGGCTGAGAAATCTAAGGGGAGTTATTCCGCCATGCGGTTCTCACGGGCTTCACGGTGTCCGGAACCGTGCTCAATGCTGATTCAAAAGCATTCAGAGAGATTAGACTGTATAAAATAGCAGAGGAACTGCTCTATTTGATTTCGTCATACTTGTTTAACAATTGGAAATTGCAACTCTTGTGCTCCTTTCGATATTGGTGAGTTCTCACCATGGCACCTCTTGAAGAAGTAGAGACCGCACGACCTACTCCGCCGTCTAAAGGATCATATACACCCTCTGAGATCGAAAGACTTGGACGAGAACGACCAGACGCATTCAGTTCAATATGGGTGGAACTGGGATTTTGCTTCTCTCTTCTGGGGTCAATGTTCGTTGCTGAGTACTTCGTCTCCGGATTCAACGTCCTACTCCCAGCCTTGTCCGGAGCACTTCATATACCACCGCAGGCAGAGACATGGCCAGCAAGTGTTTTCTCTTTAGTGACCGGCGCATTCCTTCTACCCGCCGGACGCCTTGCTGATATCTTTGGTGGATACCTGGTGTTTTCGGTTGGCCTTGCGTGGTTTGTGGTTTGGTCCTTGATCGCAGGTTTCAGCCAAAACTACATCATGCTCATCTTCTGTCGAGCGCTGCAAGGGTTTGGGCCAGCAGCGTTCTTACCTTCCGGAATCATGCTTCTAGGCAGCATTGTAAGTGTATCAGTTATAACCTCCATCATGTCTATCTGACACATCCCCAGTACCGGCCCGGTCCACGCAAAAATCTCGTATTCAGTCTGTACGGAGCCTTCGCCCCAGTCGGATTCTTCGCAGGAATATTCTTCGCCGGTCTCGCCGCCCAGATCCTGACCTGGGCTTGGTACTTCTACTTCGGCACCATAATGCTAGCCATCGTCGCTGCTGCATCGTTTCTCTGCATCCCACGGAATACGATGGAAGTTCACAAAATTCCTCCGAAGATGGATTGGTGGGGTACATGTATGATCGTGCCAGGTCTCATCCTTCTTGTCTTTGCTATAACAGATGGATCGCATGCACCCAATGGCTGGGCAACACCATATATCCCGGTCACTTTTGTGCTGGGATGGCTGTTTGTGGGTGCATTCATCTATCTCGAAGGATGGGTTGTTGACCAGCCACTGATTCCGGGTGACATGTTTAATGTGAAGGGCATGAAAGCCCTTACGATTGCTCTATTCTTCCAGTATGGAGTCTTCGGCATCTTCTTGTTTTACGCTAGTTTCTAGTAAGCCATGACCATTTTCTAGATTTGGTGTACACTGGCTAATAGCGTCTCAGTATCGAAGAAGTCCTTGGCGCAAGCCCTCTGTTGACCAGTGCTTGGTTCGCTCCCATGTGCATTGGTGGGCTTATTCTGGCAACCATCGGCGGTTTTGTGTTACACATATTGCCGGGTAGAATGTAAGACTTCTCATCGGTACCTGTTCCAAAATTCCAAAGTTAATATGTGCAGTCTACTTCTGATCAGTGGCACATCGTACGTCGTAGCTGTTCTTTTGTTCGCTATTCTTCCAGAAGATCCCAACTATTGGGCCTATATCTTTCCAGCGATGATATGTTCAACTCTCGGTATCGACGTGACCTACAACGTCTCGAACATATTCATTACAACTTCCATGCCACGTTCGAGGCAGGGTCTTGCTGGCGCCTTCATCAACTCCATTCTATTCCTTGGTATATCATTTTTCCTCGGCTTTGCAGATCTTGCTGTTACACAGACAGCAGATCGTGGGCAACGACAGAGCTATAAAGTGGCCTTCCAAATGTCGGTTGCCCTTGCCGGAGCAGGGTTGTTGATTATGTTCGTGGGGGTCAAGATAGGAAAAGCAAAGAGCGAGTTAACAATTGAAGAACGCGAAGAATTGGAGAACGAGCTAACAAGGCGAGCTACGGAGGAGGTTACCGAGACCTCACGGTAGTATTTCAGCCGAGGGAATGTTTATTAATGTAATCAATCATATCTTCAGCAACAGATGCATGTCTTTTATCCTTCACTTTTCATCAACCATGTGACCTTCTTATACTTGCGTTATCACATGGTTGATGCAGCTAAGACCCTGAACATTATGCTATAGGCAACGTTGCCGTAAGGTAAATTCACCGTGATAGAGTAAAGACACCAATAATATAGCTGATCCAATGGCCTGAACATTTGAGGGGTATAGAGTTGTTGATAAGAAATAATGAACCATTTGTCATGTGAATGATAATACGCTACGCCTGTTCCCTCCTCCATGAGATACAGGGTCACTCGCCCCCTAGATACCCAGTGGCATAGATGATAGACGCACTTCCATCGCGCGCAATCAGGTAATCATCGTATGTAAACTACATATAAAAAGGTAGATGCCGAACAGAATTTGGAAAGGACAGAAATTCAGTAAAGAAAAAATAGGTTCTTAGGTTGTAAGAGAAGGACAGAAAATAGTTTAACATAAATAGAATGATGACGAGTATTCGTCGATGCATAAATGGTAGAATTCCCAGAACTTTTGTTAAGCCAAGAACCGATGTGGAACCACTGCGGAGAGAAGTGATCAAGGGCTGAGACTTGTGAATGGTCAGAGCCTTATACCTGGCGAGAGGGCTCAGAAGGCTCGCCGGCCTCGACGTGCCACTCCTTCTGCATGTAGATGCCATTGTCGATCGAATCCTTGGTATTTTGGTGATGGTTATAGGCTGAGACCTCACGCTCTTTGCCACTGGCGAAGGTTGAGTTTGTCAAGTGGCTCTTATCAGCGTATGGATTGGTGCCGGTAGACGATGACCGATAAAACTCGTCCTTGAAGAGCCGCTGGTGTGCATCGCGTCCTCTACTGCCGACGCTGTTGTCACTAGCAACAAGGCCGGCCCAGATAGCGGACAGAGGCAGGAAGATGCAGATGATTGTGGTGCTTTGTGAAGCGAGCTCGGGGACCCGGTCATAGAAATTGAGGCTTGTGAAGATAGCTGTGAATTGTTAGTGCATGGCCACTATATGACATGTAACAGGGCATGCTTACCTGGAATGACCATTGTCTGGCAGCCCATAATGAAGATGATCTGCATAGGACCGAACTGCGTCATGCGCAATCGCTTGCGCTGTAGTAGGGCATAGCCAAGCTTGAAAGTGAAAATGAAGCAGTAAACCCAGACAGCGACAGCGAAGGAAATGTTCATGTCTGTCACGAGGCTGCTGTACGGAATCATGTTGTCGTCCTTCATCGTCTGTTTGTTGCTGATAATAGTAACTGCAAATCGATAGCCAATAGCGACAAGAGCAACGACAGAAGTAACGCTCATTATGACAAGCTTCTGCATCGGCTTCGCGGTAATACAGATGACCCAGACCTGAAGGCTCAAAGAGACCATGATGCCAATGGCCAGCAAAAGCATGATAGTGTTCGAAGCGACAGTGATGGCGCGGTCCGCATTGGTGACGCGAGAGAAGTCGTTAGAGACAATGGCGTATGGATGGTAAAACGGTGTTGTCAGCCAGACAGATTGGAGGATCGAGCGAATTGCATTGAGCACCAGACAGAATGCGTTCATAATGAAGATAGAGGAACTTCGCTTCTCGCGGCGTGTGAGAAGGAGAAGTACGAGGAGAAGAATGACACTCGCGCCAATTTGTGTAGCCCAATTTATAGCAATTCGGATTCCATATTGTCGCATGAAATCAATCTCGGCCATGGTGGTCGTGAATTGTTCGCCATCGGACGTCCAGAGGATGAATTCCTGCGTATAAGCGTCGTCGGGTTTCGGGAGAGTTGACATCGTGCGTGCTATTGAAATTGCCGAATTGGTTTTCAGGTTGGTTGGAGAGTATGTGAAAATGATCGAAAGTACTCGTATACAAAGAAGCCAATAGGTAATGACTTATTTAGTGTAGATCGAGGACTGATGGGGCTGGGAAGAGTAAAGAAACTGTTAAGAGAAGAGGAAAGGCATAAAAAGGGATGACGTTCGAAGAAATAACTCGAAGACGGCCAGACAATATTAAAGCATACAGTACTCCTCTAAGTGTTGCCTTCGCCAGTGAAATCCTTACACGGAGCGGAGGCGTAGAGGCTTGAACAATACTAAGGGCGACCTACCAATCATGTCGGTTACTGGTCAACTTCACTGGACAACTGTGACCATGATAATTTCACTTCAGGGAACTGTGATGAATTTTTGCCGGCCTTTCACTTTTGCTGTCTCAAGAACAATATCAAGAACCGCGCCGCGACTCAGGTCAGCTACCAGATTTGTGGTGAAGTGGCTCCTGTCTCGCCCTGATCTTCAAGTTTCCCTGAAAAGCTGAACATGTTGGCCCACTTTCACGATCCGTTTCCAGCCTTTCGATCTGTCCGGGCGCCAAGTTTCGAAGAACAATATTAAGGAAGCTTGGACCACCTGGCGCAAATATTCCTAGTGATAACGAATGTGCTTAAGAGGTCAACATATTTGTCTAGATCTCATGTGGCTGCTCTGCGACTAAGGTCAATGGTCAGGCATTATCTTCCGTGCCGCGTTCGCCGAAACGTGCCCGTCCACATGCGGGATATTACCTAGGCGAAACGACTTTGACACGCACAGGTATGGCTGATAGGGTAGAACTAATTTCTACGTTGGGTATGAGATACATACTTAGGAGTTCTACTTTGAGTGTTCACGAAGGGTAGCTTGTCATGTCAAAGCACGGAAGGGGGCTCCAAGCAAAGACGCGATGTGAATGGAAAGCGCGCTAGACCAAACCCCGCTTAGCGTGGTGACCTCACCATCGTGCTTACTTCTGTCCCACAATCCACGGGAACACGCGCCACAGACGCGTCTAAACATGCCTTGGGTCCTCAACCACAGCGAAGGCCAGCAAAGCTACCCTGCCCCCGCGGGTGAGACGCTCTATATTGTAGCAAGCGTAGACAATGCTGCGTTGGCAGTAACGCGCGACGCACCCAGCGACCCATCAAGCATCCTAGGAACATTTGGTATGCCTGTTCCAGACTCTGTCGCGGAAAGGAAATGTAACGCTCACGATTCTAGCTGTGTATTCCTACGGTGGCAAGCTGGAAGCTGGGAGCAAAAATCTGATTGTTTCGCCACCAGTTGCTCGTCCCTCGAAGAACACCCAAATTCGCACTGATGATAAACCCATAGAAGGGTTTGTACTGCAAGCAAAGAGCGAAGCTCGTGTGGAAACCATTATCCTTCGCCATCTGGACAGGATATCTTCCGGGATCAAGTCATTGGGCGGGCTCACGTTTGAGTGGAAGCCTCCCCAGATCCAAGTTCAGTCTTCGGAGAAGAAGGTCGAAGCCCCAGAAGCTGGAGATGAAACAGAAGACGATGACGATGACGGAGACCTCGATAATACCGTTGTTTCTGGGGTCAGCAAGATGCAAGCAATGCGCTCTACGCCCCACCTGTCTTTGTCCCATTCGGAAGTGATCCAGGAAACCCCGACTATTGATCGTGTCAGCGATTTGGGCGGTCTACCATCCCGGACTGGACGTCGTGAAATGCGCAAGGAGCCATCTACAGCCACGGCTGTAGTCTACTCCTCTGCCTCTCGAGGGCAGAGCATTGCTGATGGACTCATTTTGTCTCAAGAATCAGCTAAATCAAGAGCTTCAAACACAGCAACCCAGGAATCCCATTTGCCCAAGAACGGAACAGTCAAGTCGAAGTCCACAAAGCGAGCAAGTCCAGCGGTAGAAATACCAGGTAGCGCCTCGGCACGTTCTACGAAGCGCATCAAAGTCAACGGTGCCGATAGTGTTGAAGCTTCTACCCAGTCTGCTCGTAAGACGGCAGGTCAGAAACGACAGCCAATCTCTAAGACGGAGGATGTCCCACTTCGTAGCCAGCGCAGTACGCCAGCTTCAACTGCAGGTTCTATTCAAGGCACCCCCGTCGAGCTTGATGGAGATTACGATGGCCCTAAACCTCGTATTGCCCTAAGCAACTCCTTCATACAGCCAAATAGTGCATTTATCCGCTTCCTGAAGCGACAAGGCGGAAATCTTGTCGACAAGGTAGAGGGCGATTGCAACATCCTAAGGTAAGTTTATTATTGCCACACATCCAACTTCACCCTAGTCTATGCTATCCCATCGCAATCACACCAACCCTCCCTCATCCCCGCCTCATCCCCACAAGCTAACCCGCCCCCCAGCATAAGAGAAGGCCCCATTTCCAAAACCGCCAAACTCCTCCAAGCCGTAGCCCACGGCCTCCCCATCGTCACCGACAAATGGCTCATCGACTCCACCCGCACCTCCCGCTTCCTCCCGCTCGACCCCTACAAACCCCCGAACTCGAGGCCGTATGGAAAATCCCACAAGACCGCCTCTTCAAGGGGTACACCGTTTACTTCACGCCAGCCCTCAAGGCCTCGTACGACAAGTTTGCCTTTAGCGACGTGGAGAAATTGTGCAAGGCTGTGGGAGTGCGCCGCGTGGTGAGCAAGAAGCCGGGTGGGAAGGATCTTGACGAGAAGACTATATGTCTGGCGGAGGGCAGGGACGATCCGAGTGTGCCTGCTTTGGTGGAATTGGGGCGTGTCTGTTACACGAAGGAGTTTCTGATGCAGAGCATTGTTACGGGGAATGTTGATCTGGATAGTGAGGACCACCGGGTGAAGGTTGAGGAAGAAGCGGTCGAGGAAAAGCCTGCGAAGAAGCGGGGCCGGACTCGTAATGGATGAGCTGTCGGTGCTTTGAGGTATCTTGGCTATGATCAAGGGTTCGGGGTAATGCTGAATGTGTTTGCGGAAGGCGTAACCCGTTGTGCGGCGCGTGTATGATATCCGCGACGTGTGGCGTGCTGGGAGTATGTTTATGAGCAACATGGCATCTTGGAAATTTGCTAGCATGGAGTGGCATTCAATGATCATAATGCTGGACAGGTATTTTACGATAAGGCAGCGAATGAGGACGAACGAATATGAACAATGAATAACCTATACACGCTCTACTTTCTCTTCGATCATGCATGCAAAAGCCTCTTAACAAGCCAAAACATGTATTCACACAGCGGTCGCAAATCAAACCCATAATACTCCCCTTCCCATGCCCAAACGCCACAAATGCTCTCATATCACCCTACTCCATCCTACACATAACCCCCCAATCTCCAAATCCTCTCTGCTCCTCTTGTTCCATCTAATCAAACGCCATCTTCTGCTCACTGCTAAACGTCCTCAGCATGCCCATGCCCTCCCCCTACTCCTCTGCTTCCGCCCATAAATCTCCATCCCCATCTCAAACATCTGCCAGCACCACCCGCCCGCCACCATCACACCGCTGATGACATTCACCAGCCTGACCAATAGCGGGAAGAAGCCGCCCCATTCCTCGGCGACTGTCAGGGTAATCGGCTCGATGTCGAACTTGACGAAGATGCCGGGGATGTAGTTCTCTGGCACCTTGTGCGACTGCGAGGTGACGGCGTACTGGTTGGTTTTCACGGCGTGCGAGGAGTGCCAGACGCCCTTTGCGGGGTGGTCGGTGTCGCGGTTTACGGCTTCGAGGAGGGGGAGGAGCGAGGAGTCGTCGGTGTAGATGGTGGGGACGATGGAGAGGTAGTATTGGAACTTGTAGAAGTGGTCTTCGGTGGTGGCGACGGTGTTGTCGAGGGGGTTGACGAGGGAGGGGTAGTAGGGGCCGAAGGAGAGCTCTTGGATGTGGTGCGAGAAGTTGAAGCCTGTGTATGTATTGTTTGCGTTAGCGATCTAGGTTGTCTTTTATGTAGGAGGGATGGGGGCGTGGGGGAAAGTCATACGGCCGTGATCAAGATGTTCGCCGAATTCCCTGTATCCGTGGCCGCGCGCGGTGATGTGGAAGTCACCCTGCACCTTGTTTCCATCCAGGCTGCCGAAGATGCGGCACGCGTCGCCCTCACCGCGCCTGCGGGGGTCTTGGGGAATTTCTTCTTCTTCTTCGCAGCGCCGAGCTGATCGTGCACATCCCACAGCTCCTCCCAGCCCGGATTGCCATCCTCGCCTTGTCCGAGAACGTGCTTTCCCTTGCCCCACTGGCTGAAGTACGTGGGGTCTTTCCGCAACAAGTCGCCTGCCAATGTCCTATCGCCTGCGGCATCCTGCATATTGACGTGGAGGTCTGCGCAGCTCATTGCGACGACGATGTCGATGTTGATTTGCATATCATGGGAGACACCTTTCTCGACGGAGAAGTTTTGCGTGGTTTGGCCCGTCCACCAGCGGGTTATCTCGGACCAAGAGAGGTAGATGCATGTCAGGAGGAGGAGGACCGTCCAGGATGACGAGTCGCGGCCGCGAGTGAGGTAGGTCTTTTTGGTCTTCGCTGCGAGGTGTCAGTCGCATTCGCAATCGCAAGCTCCCAATCGATAGCATCCAGCCATGCGCACGACTCTGCAATGCAGCATGCGATTCTCCAAACACAGCACCCAATCCAGCGACGCAACAAAAGCACTTACGAAAAGCATCAAAGCTAGCGATCCCTCCCTTGGAAGCTCCAAACGCATCCTCATCGAGGCCATGGTCCGAGAAACCGTTCATAGTGCCAGCAATTGGCGCGTCGCGCGAAAAGGGCACTGCAGGCCCAGTACGACTGGAAAGCACAAGGCAAAGGAGAGGAAATGTAGCCGGGCGCAAGGTAAGGGAGCGACGACTTTGGGTGTCGTGTTCACATACCCTTAATCGAAAGGACACGGGTAGTTTCAGCCCTACGACGCAGCACGGGCCACCAGGTGCGGAGGTGAGACTTCCGCCGCAAACGACCACTGCACGCTTCCTCCTCATCAGGCCTTGCTTTTTGTTTGAATGTTCCCTGCTGGGATTGGCATTTGTACCTTGAGCAGAAGGATCGTAGGTGTAATTGTATCACTTGATGCTTTTCAACACCAACGTGCTATCTATGTTACACGTTGATAGCTAGCTACGTTGAACTCTCTGTTAATGTATCTGGAGCGCTACACTTGTTGTACAAGCTTTTATGAAACAAATCATCTGGGAGAAATTGATTCTTGGGCCCGCGGGCCCAGGC
The DNA here is from genome assembly GCA_026873275.1 of Pseudopithomyces maydicus. NCBI lineage: Eukaryota > Fungi > Ascomycota > Dothideomycetes > Pleosporales > Didymosphaeriaceae > Pseudopithomyces > Pseudopithomyces maydicus. The sequence continues at coordinate 423,183 of JANTUC010000003.1, read as the reverse complement.
CCGGGCGGGCCCGGGCATCTGCAAAGCACGTGAGCATTCGGTCTGGGCAGGTGCCACCCAGGTGGGCACCTGCCATGGGCATCCTCTGGGTAGTGCTTTCCGTACGTGCAAAAGGCAACCTCACAAACTGCATAACCCCAACATCCCGACGTCACCAACTGATCATCTCTATGCCCCATTTCGTTCTCATCGTTCGCTATCATGACCCAACCAGGAATCACCCGATGCTTCGTCTACCATATACATCCCCGTGAACGGATGCCCGACCGCTTCATCGACGACGCCGCAAAGCTCTATTCCGCTGAGTATGGCATTTAGGCATCCATTTCAGCCGTTAAGAAAAATCGCATGTTACCTGGAACTCGAGTCAAAAAGAGTTTTCATGAATTTAAACGGGAATTCGTTCCTATACGCTCGGAAGTCATTCATGTCCTGGCCGCGAGCAACAAGGAAAAAGACCCGATCGGACATACCTTTGCGGTGATGGAAACGCGTAGGGGGAGAAGATGCTGTGTGATCTCGCAAATGTGTGTGAAGAAAGAGCACCGGGGGCGCGGTGTCGCGACACAGGTATGCCGGTCTCTGGTGTATTCAATTCAGGGAACAATGCCCAGACTCCAAGTCTCTTTCAATGCGCCTAGGAACTGATTCTCAGATACATGCACAATACTGAGACCCACCAGATGTTGCGCGAACTGAAAGAATCAGCCGCCGATTGCGACGTCTTCAAACTCTACAGCATACACCCAGCAGGCATCATGGCCGCCTGCCGCGCCTTCTGCAACGGCATCAACTCCCTGGATATGAAATTTATACGCGACAATGCCTGGCCTCTCGCCCCCGAAGCCCGAGGCCGCTTATTCCCGGACGTATGGAGGCCCCACGATCCCTCCAATTGGGACCGGAGCGAATGCTGTGTGCTTGTTGACGAATGGGTTGACCATGCGGAGGGAAACATTGTCTTGGACTACCTGCGTCGCGAGCCGTCTGTCGTGTCGAAGGAGAAGGTGAAATGGCCGATGGGGGAGTTGCCGGATGGGTGTAAATATATGGTATTGATTGAAAATAAGGAGAAGATGAGAGGAGATGAGAAAGTGATCACGAGGAAGGAGTTTCCGCGTAACTACATTGTTCAGAGGGGTTTTATAAAGAAGCCGCCCATGAAATTAGTCAACAAACGACTCGTTACTTGGTAGTGGTATGGAGAACTGTTCAATGTTGATGTGATAATTCTAACGCGTTTCTAGGGAACAATGAATATTTATAGACATGGCTCTCGTTAAATTACTGTCATACCCCAGACGAACTCATGAAGCAAACTTGGACAGTAATCATACTGACTACTCATCTACCACCACGCCAAACATCATCCCCTCATACCCTCTCATCACTCAACCCACTAAACTTACTATCCCCCGTCTGCTTACTCAAATCCTTCCCTCCACCCAACGCCCCCCAGGCACCGCCGCCCTCTTCAACAACTCCTGCTCCGCTACCCTCCCTGGATCCTGCTTCGATCCAATCTCTCCGAACGCCGTCTTCCCAGAGAGATTCTCATCCTCCGTGATATTCGCCCCATGCGGCCTCAGTTCTCCCTTACTCCTCGCTTGCTCACTCGCCCTGTTCACACGTCAGCGTCCACCCCACATCGAAACAAGGATATAAACTCACCCAGCATACCCCCCGTCGGCGCCGTCGCCCCCCCAGATGCATCGAACTCCTTTCCACCCGATGCACCCTTCGTTCCACCTACATTATACGTCGGCCCGACACCTGCCTCCTTACCCAGCCCCTTCCCAGCATTCAACTGCGAGGCTTCAGACCAGCCTTGCTGCGCTTCGCGGGCTTCGGCATCCATGGCGGGGGGCAGCTTGGTCGCGTTGGAGGTGTCGGTTGTGTTGGAGGTGGTGGAGGCGGAGGGCTGCTTGGAGGCTGCGGCGTGCGGGTTGTTGGAGGCGAAGGACCCGCCAGAGGTGAGGGACTCGCCGGCCAGGGAGTCGGAGGTTACGAGGCCGGTGGGCTCGTTGAGGGTTGCGGGGGTGGAGGTGTACTGGGAGGTGGTGAGTTTGGAGTTGAAAGAGGGAGGGGGAGAGGGAAGTACTTTGGTTCCGGCGGAGGTAGGCATGGTTGGATTTGGTTGGATTTGGTTGTGGGTTGAGATGTTTTGGGGAATTGGATGAGGTATGTAGGATAAGGTGATGCTTTTCAAGTATTTTTCTTTTGCGAAAGAGTACTTTGAAGTGTGAATTTGTGATTGAACGTGTTGCTGCGTGCGAGAGCTTATACCCAGCACAGTGAACGCACCATGTCATCAAATAATAGCAGTATTACCACGTTGTGACGTCAAGCCCACCATTCTTTAGAAATGCACCACTTGTAATATCATGACGCGAGAAGCCCAGGACCCTGTCGATCGCGATGCCTGCTGGTCGGGCTTTGAGGCCATCTCGGATGTTGTGCCGACAGTGCTGCAAGATGGCGTTATCTGACTGGGAATACATGCGGAGATACCATGATCACTTTTCAAAAGATAACTGCATGATACTAAACCCATTAAATTTATACTCAGGGATGGATGATAAGTTTGTAGAGATGACGCTTCGCGATTATCGCTGTGCAAAATAGTATCGATATATAGGCGTGCTTGATTTTGCGCATGCTATCCGACACCCGTTTCTCATGTGACGACAGGAAGTTACTACGAAGGCACGGCAACAAATCATTTGGGTTCCAGTTAAATACGCAACCTACCGATCATATGGGCATTCCGAGGCTTATTATCATTGGACTAGATCTTGAGAAGTTGCGCAACTGAAAGGCATGTTCATACCCATTCCTAATATCTGAGCACTAGCCCAACATCCACAATCACATCATTCAAACAATACAGAAGATTTTGAATCTTTGGTATATCATTCATTCATAACAGTATACGTGACATCCCACCCGAAGCTACTCGTCATTTACTTTCGCTTCATCCCACCCATGCCAATGCATATCATACATACAATCATCGATCAAAACGCCTCAATGCCACATTCAAAGTGCTCAGCACCCTGAACAGCTCCATCTACTGCTTAGAGCTAGGATCGTTCTTCTCAGGGTATCCGAAATCCTTTCCAGTGGTTTGCTCAAGCCCGGGCTTGTTCTTCGCCTCACGGCTCACGGCATCATTGGGGATACCGCTCAAGCCATCGTGTGCCTGTCGTCCACCCGCAACCTCGTCGATGGTGGCTGGCTGGCGCAGGTTGGAGCCGCCGATGCCAGAAGAGGAGATGTCGGAGGCGACGCCGCCCGAGCCCACGTTGACGGTACGCTCATCGGCGGAGTTGAAGTCAGAGGCGACGGGGGCTGCTCGGGGAGAGGGAGGTTGGCCTTGCGCTCGTCGATGATTTCCTGCTTGGATGCCATTGTGTAGGGTTTGTGTGTTTGACTGGGTGGGGTTAGAATGAGGGGTTTCTTTGGGTATCATGTATATATGTATCGCGTGCTCGAGATCTTGAGGCGCGATCAGGGGACGGTGAACTTACGTTGTGATTGAAGGTTGAGAGTAAGGTATCGAGAGTGATTCGAGTATCGTGAAGCAGGCAGAGATATGATTCTGGTATGATGAAAGAAAAAGATTTTGTCTGAAGGAGGGCTGTTTATATGGAGCTTCAGCGGAACGGTGGGGCATCGACGACGATGTGACGTCACGGCGATGCGCGCATGGGAATAGGAAACTTTTGGACCCCCATCGAAGATTTCGATATACACGGGCCATAGTGTGGTTCTATCACGCTTTGCGTCACTGGTGCAGCAATGCGAGGTTGGCCGTGGGTTCCTTTGGTCTGTTTGGGAAAGCTTGGTCGGGTACTGAGCCGGTGGGCATGTCAGCCTGGTGAGGAACATCAACCCATATTGTGGCATGTTAAGCATTTAGAAAACGTTACACTGACTCAGCGACGACTATGGAATTGCGATTGGTCTGGAATCGTGCTTGACAGGTAGTGGTCTGGGAATTCTACGCGAACATGCGAACGCGATGTAGCGCTGATGGCTATAGGGCTGACTGTACCCCAGCAGCCATGTTTCGGGAGGCTCTGTCGATAGATACTAATTTGGGGCCAAATTTCCCCAACATGTCACCGTTACAAACAAAATACATGGCTTTTCATTTTATACGGCAGGTTTGGAAGTGGTGGGTGCGCGACATTGTCCGTCCACCTCGGGGGGCCGCTAAAAAGGCAAACAATATATAGGCCTTCCGACGCCCGGAACCGGACCTCTCCAACTCGTAAATAGCAATTCCGACGGGAGAATTGAGACCACCGACAATGAAGGTAGTGGTAATGGTCAAAGAGAAAGAGAAGGGTTGATCGTGACTCTTATCGTTATTTTCAGCATTGATGTCGGACCGAACAAACACCCTAGTTATCGAGCTGAAGCACTAAGTACGTTTGATATTCTGGTGCACGACTCCGCCACTGTTGGAACTCGTGAAAAGAGAAAATGCACCTTCGGCATTTGAGAGGAGAATAAGAGGTAGTATTGTAGCAATGAAGCTAAGCCTGAGCCAAATGATAGTCTAAGTCTATGTCGAGTGAATGTATGCCCACCCTACGCGAAAACAGAATAGTACAGCGAAAAGAAAAAAACGCCCCGAGAAAAAGGGCGGAGAGAAGAAAAGACTATGCGCAATTGCGTAAATGCAGTCTTGCGAAATTCTGCCTGGTTTTCGATCGACCGTTAAACCGCAATAGCGGAGCTCCATAATGGTAGACCCCGGTCGAAACTTGCGGGGCTTACTGAAATGTCAAGCTAATATTGACCGGTGGAATGGATAAGGTTGCCCGTCGATCTGGACTGTGGCGCTTCTAGGGCACCGATGCCCAGTTGTCTGGAATGTGTTAGTATAGAGGTACCGCTATCAGAGTGACTCAGCTCCAGAACTTACGGGTGAACCAGCTCTGGAAGCTCATTGGTACGATGTCCGGAAATAGGGAGTTCAGATACGCCGGTGAAGTGAACGCGTAGTTGTTCTCCGAGGTTTCGATCAGCGTTGCTAGCTTTCGTTGTTTCGGGGTGTCGCCAGCCATTTGGGCCATCGTCATCTGATACTGCAGATTTGCAGTATCTTGCCACTCGATAGGATAGAATTGACGACCTGAAACAGTCAGCACCTCAATCGTATTGATGTACTAGTCCAAAAGGTGTTTCCATCGCCCATTGAAAATCACATCGCTGGGTGTCATAGGGAGTGTAGACCAACGTACCTCTGCATGACTGTATCGTTTCAATAACATTCTGCACAGTCATCTTTTCACCGCACATAGACATCTCAGCCGGCCACGTAGGCATATCCAAGGCCCTGACAACGAACCGGGCAACATCGTATACCGACGTGAGACACAACTTCGACAGGTTCCGACTGGAGTCATACACCGGCGCTACAGCTGTCATATTTCTTGGATCGGCGATGTAGTCTCCTTCATTCCCGTAGCCGGTGTTCACGCCGATGCGTAGAGACACCATTCCATTGACAGAGAAACGCTCGTAGAAGACACCACAAACGAATACTGTTGATTGTATGTAGCCATGATAGTGTTGCAGCAGGGCTAGAGCAGCAGCACGTCCACGATCTAAAAGACCATTTTGCGTACGCAGGCTAGGTCGGCCTTCGAATTCTGCAGGTACAAAGCGGCGCACGCGACTAGCCACGGCAGCTTCGATGAGTCGTAGTTGAGCGTTGCCGGTGACTGTAGATATTATTGTATCCACACCCATCAAAGAGTGCTGTATCGATGACGGGTCGTTGTAGTCAACGACCTGGCATTGATATCCCTGAGATTGGAGACCAGGCTGAGCCTATCAAAATATGTCAGCTTGGTAGGTTGAGGGGATAAGTGTGAGATAGACTGACACTCCTAGAGAGGATAATGAGTTGGTGACTGGTCGAATCGTGTATTTGTCGTGCGATGATCAAGGCCAAACCGCAAGTGCCTGCGATAGCTACTCGCATGACTGACATTGTGGAAGCACGACTAAGATAGAAGTTCGATGGGATATTTCGACGATGTGAATAAATTCGGAAGTAGAGATTCGAGGCTCTATTGCTAGTTGTTTAGGACACGAACGCGGACTGAATGCCCCTAGAGGATCATTGAAGCGAACGTCTTAAGGCCTTTTAAATGTTGAGCGATGTTACATCGATTTGTGTCCTCTATAAGAGTATGGAAACTGCTACGCGTGCACCGGTAATTATTTTGGAACAAGACTAAGAAATCAGATGTTACGTGAGTCACGCCGATTTTCTGAGGGGGGTTGGATGAAGATAGCAAAGTCGGTGTAGGCAACTTGGAACAGTGCCCAGAAAGATTGGCTGGGAAGTGAAAACAATCAAAGTATTCGAGCAGAGTGTTTCGAAGGATGAATAAGGGGTACCAGCCCAAGCCAACGGAGCAACCGTAATCAGCGCCCTAGTCGTGGCGTCCGCGCAGAGGCCCAATACAAAGACAGAGATGGGGCGACTTCTGACAGCCACCATGTGGTTCAAGGGTGTGAAAGTCTGTAAAATTCGCTGAGAGCATCGCTCGGGTGAAAAACGCCTGTTGGAACCCTGTCGCTGCCTGCTTTAACTCTTCTCAATGTGACCATCTCATCTCCGGCCAAGAACGTAACGTCATTTGCGCACTCGTTCGTGCAGGAAACACTCCTTAAACTTGACCCATATTGGATAATCACAGAGAAGACCAAGACCGATGAGGTCTATGGGCCAACATCACCTATGAGTACTGGACTGATGCCTAAAGTAACCATAACTCTGGCATATATGGTGCTGCTCTAGCCGTGGGGAAAACACAGTCTGCCGACCAGTAGCCTTGACCGGGAAACTGACCATGGCTCATGGATAATGAGCATTGGCGTTTTTATTTAGACTAGAATATAGGTGGATCCAATGAGAGTGCAGAGTTGGTCAATGTAACGAAGGATGGCCGCGTGGGAGACGGGACATGGGTTAAGCCCGGCATACATGGTTTTTACGTTTCAGCCCTTGCGCAGTAGAAAGCCTCTAGTCTATCAATCTGCTCTTACAACGCATGTTGACTGGATATTGGCGTCGGAAACATAGCATGCAGGGCCTAGAGGCCTGTAAGCCGTAAGTGCATAGCAACCGATCCAGTGGCGAAATTGTACTCTAGACTTGACAGGGTCCGTACTGACCAACAGGCATGACCTGCACGGCCTCCGGAAGGCCTTTTTTCATCCATTTGGATAGAGTGTCGTTGGAAAGGTGTCCGGATGTGGAAATGGGGGCCGATATCCGGTGAGTGCTCAGGAGGCTCGCTCGAATTTCGGAGCCCCAGAGCAGAGCCTCAGAGCGTCATCTTATCACCAAACTCGATTACGAAGTTTCGACTCATTGCATGCGGAGTGGACGTCGAAAGAAAATTCTTAGGCCCTGTCATCTGATACCACTCACGGATCTCCCCGCACTACCAGTTCAAGCGGACAGACCTACCTAATTGATCTTACTCAATCTTAGCGCAGCAGCAAGAGGCTGATAATGCTCCAGGCAGAGGCGTCGCAAGAGATAGAATGATTGGTGGGCACTCGATCGGGTATACGTGAGGGAGTCCAGCTCCAAAAGAACGCACTTCTGCCTTGATGCGACCACCAGAAACCGGTGACAGTGGAGTTGAGCACAGGAAGACCACCATACAGCGGAAAGGGTGACTTAGCACAATCGCATGTGCGCACTGTCATGCGCAGAGAAGCCATCAGCTCCACACGTTTTGTGATGGGTGAAGTGCTGATGGCGAAGGGCGCCGATATCCGCCTCGTCGCTGCCTAGCCCCGGTTGCCTGATTTCGGAGGAGACCCCAGAGGAGTTTGAAGGCGCAAATTACACAAAGGCGTTAGTGGGTTGAGATGGAAGACGCTCCACTAGAAAAGCAATTCGACATGGGGTTCCCGCCACCCTGGACTTTCTAGAGGTCTAGAGTATGGCACGTGCCTTACCTTGAGAAAGGCGCCATGTCGGAAGAGGTAAGCGTAACACGTGACTACGCGTCGGCGCACTGAAACCGCAAATCGAGGAAAATGGAAGCTATCATGGTCATTCAAATGGTAATTAGTAAACGGATATGCCTTGGCTGGGGGACCAATTGAAGAGGACTTACACTTAACAGTGTGAAGAACTAGGAGGACTGCCTTGCTAGAGTGAGAATCCCGTATGCGCCCAACACCACCACTCATGCCGTCGCGTCTTGTATGATGATACGTGTTGGTGACAAAACATGGGTAAACCGACATTTCCATGCCAAAGAAATACGGAAGAATCTGAAGAACATGTTTTCGTATGAAACAGTAGACAGTGTGGCTCCTGGTTTTCATTTCCGAGGCGATGCAAGCTACCTCGACGCGTCGTCCCAACTTAAGGGAACTGACGCGTCAACGGGCGTAAGCGCATTTTATAATCTTTCCGATGTGCAGAATTGATAGTACGGGTTGATTCTATCATAGACGCCGTATACGCGTCACAAAACTGCAATTGATCAGGCCTAATCCAGCACAAGAGGAACGCGTAGCTGCAGCTGCATGCTCACTACGCGTTCAACAGACTGCATAATGTGCACAAGTTCACAGCGCACAGACATTAGCCTGAACCTGACAGGCTTGAACGGGGCAAGCGTTTCGCTTTGGACGCAAGACATAGTGTCCCGAAAGCTCGTGCACGCTGTGGATCTTCCGTCTACGCGTGAACCGCGCTTAAGCCCGACAACATTCCCAGCCCACGTACAAGTCGCGTTCCTACCTTTCTTTCCTACATTATCCGCTCTGAACGTCTTCAATTGATACACGTTTTTGCTTTTTTCACACAGGCCAAATCTGGCTCTAATTCCTTCACTATGCCGAGTTCGCCTCTGCCAATGGGACCATCTTCGTCACCTTCGCGTTCCTCAGAAATCGCCTTCTTGAACCATTCTCCCACCACCGTGGCCAATTCATTACCTCCAGATGTGGACAACAAGCCTCTCGCTCGTCAGAAACGCAGACGCACAAGGTATGTGGTTATTTTTTTTTTGCGTTGCTTTCCTTTCGTCTGAACATGTTCATGGCGATACGCGCCTACCCGACGCGACCGCCCGCGCTGACTAAGCCACACTTATGTCGCGTCGTGTCCTGTCGAACACCCAACTGACTTCTCCCTAGCAAAGAAGACGAAGAAGTCCTGAAAGCCGAGTATGCAAAGAATCCTAAGCCAGACAAGGCTGCGCGTATTGAGATCGTGAGCAAGGTTGCGTTGGGTGAGAAAGAGGTCCAGGTGGGTTGCGTCACATGTCCACGTTACCGCGTGTCGTTGGGCCACCGAACAGCGCTAACGCTCCTTCAACAGATCTGGTTTCAGAACAGAAGACAGAACGACCGCCGCCGTTCACAACCCCTCGATCGGACGCCTTCGCTGATGTCCTCGTCGTCCATAATGTCCGACCCGCCCATAGAGGAAGAGCCGAGTGCGCGCGAGGCAGAGACCGCCCGCGTCACAACCCCGCATCGCGAACATGCGGAGCCCCAGACCGTCGCCGAGGTCGCTGAGCCATCCGAACCGGAGCGACCTACCGAGTCAGTAGACGAGCAGCCTGCACCGGAGACAGTCCGAGAGCGCAAAGAGTCCCCCACAAGAGCCATATCCGAGGAAGCTGTGACAGACAGCCCGGAGCCAGAGAAGGCGGTGGAGTCACAGGCCACCGTGGACTCGAGCGTCATCCAGTCCACCGATCCCCAGACGATTGACACCGCACCCACCGAACTGAGCAGCTCCCAGCAAAATGCCCCATCATCGCAAGGCGCATCGCAGTCCCGCACGAACTGGATTTCAAATCGTCGCAGTGCATCGTTTATGCGCTCGGCAGACGACTACGCACCGGAAGTGATCACGTTTCCTCATCCATCGCAACCCGCACAGCCCGCGCAGACCGCTACATCTCCCGAGTCTGCAACTACCCCCGCACAGCCTCCGACGACAACGCGTACAATCAAGCGCACACACTCTTTCGTCCGCATTTCCACAAACGAAGACGGTACCGCGCGCGTCGTCACAGATCTCGACAAGACACCGTCACCCCCACATCCACGCACAAATGCCACACCCTTCGCGCGTGCCGCTGCCGGCCTCCGACGAAGTTACAGCGCCGCCGGTCTGAACGAGCGCTTCGCCGCAGCCGCCCGCGAAGAACGCAGCCCCAAGATGCCCCGCACCTCTCCTTTCGGTCGCAGCCGTGACTCTCGCGCCTGGGAGTTCTGGTGCGACCCCGACACACGATACAATACGAGCCTCACCACCCGCGCAGAACAGGAGGGAAGCGGTAGCGCTGCTGACGCCATCGGATTGCTGCGTGCAAATAGGAAGATACTACAGCAGAACCAGGCGAGACAGAACACGCCTATCAAGCGCGGTCAGTCGACCAAGTACATTTCTCCGCAGTACAGCGGCGTCAAGAAGTCGAGGGGTCCCATGCAGCGGGCGGCCACGGTTAACGGGCGTCTTCAGTCGAAGGGCTCGGATAGCAGCGAGACGGACGATCTCGTGCAAACCGACTCGGATAAGGAGAACTGGGTGCCCAACGTGAACAAGAGCCAGCAGCGGTCGCGCAAAGTCTACGAGTCACCGGCTGTGCAGCGAACGCGCAAGATCCTCGGCGAGAATACGGAGATTATGTCACAGAGCAATAGTCTGGGTTACATGCTGGACAAGTCGGGTGTGACGCCCAAGAGAGCAGCCCGGGGGTCCTCCGATCCTGAACAAGACGACGAGCTTCGAGCGTTCATGGGCGGCGATGCGGGAGTCAGCGCGAGGACGACCGTTAGCTCGGCGGAGGAAGCGGGGTGCGTGGAGGGCTTGCTGAAGCTGAGTCAGGGGCAGTGGAGATGAGGGTTTTGAAGTGGAGAGAATACGCGTGTTACGACTGGTTACGACTTGGTTTCTGTGCAAGCATTTGGAGCGGGAATGGTATTGGACTGGGCAAATGGCGTTTACCTATATAAGAATATTGGGTGGTGTTTTTTGGCGTTGGGAAACTGGCATATGAAGACACTGCCATATTATTTCAGGATTGGAAAAGGTTTTAATGGAATTCTTTATCCGAGTATGATTTGGCGCTCGTGTCTGTATCCCTGGTTGTCCTCATGATTCAGTGTACCCAGACAGGAGAACTCGCAGACGCTGCAAGCGCAGGGCGTATCTTGAGTACAGAGGGTCGCCTCACTGACAACCTCCCGCTCAAACCCCTCCCGTGCATCCTTACGTGAACCCAACCCCCTGAACATCCTCCCATGGCTCCCACCTCCCACACAAAACACTTCCCGCATCCTACCACTCCTCCTTAGGCCAAGGCCTCCTATCTTTCCTCGACTTGAAATCCCCACTATTCACCGCCCTGCCCACACCCTGCGTCTGCTTCACCTCCACCCTGACCGCAACCTCCGCCTTCCTCCCACTCTTCTTCCTCCCCTTTCCCCCTCCTCCCTCTTTATCTCCCTCTCCTCCTCCTCCTCCATCTTCACCCTCTCCTCCCACTCTCTCTCCCTCTCCTCCCTCTTGACCCCCAACCCCACCATCCCCCTCCCAGCCTAACCTCCAACCCAGGCAACCCCCACCGATTCCGCACGTACCCCTCCTCCACATACTCCCACTGCAATCCTCCATGTCTGCCAAATGCCCACTCCCCCGGCATGACGCCCAGCGGCTGTCCGAACCCGGGCTTGCGCCACACGAACGGCTCGATTTGGAATGCCTTTGCGCGGAGAGCTTGCAGGTCGGTGTCGAAGCGCTCGTGCCAGGCGAGGAGGGTGAGGTCGCGGAAGGCGTGGCGGAAGGCGGCGAAGGAGGGGTGGAAGGGGGTGGATGGGGGGAGAGGGTTATGGTTGTGGGGGTCGGGGTGAGGATGGTGTGTGCGTGTGCGTGTGGTGCTGGGGCTGGGGCTGGGGCTGGGGTTCCGGGCTGGATGTGAGCGATAGTAGAAGTACTCGGCGTGGTGGTAGTAGTCGCACTATCATCATCACCAACTTCACCGCCTTCACGACAGTCTCCTCCTTTTTCTCCTCCTTTTTCTCCACCTCCACTTCCACTGCCGGTACCCTCACCATCACCACCACTGCCGCCCGACCCGACCCCCATCGCGATGCTCGCCTCCCCCCAACAGGCGGAACGTACCTCACCAGCGTGCAGTAGACGTGTGGCACGGTGTGAGACTCGTACATGCGGAGGTCGTAGCGCGCGAGGGTGTTGAGGTGCGGGTTCTGCCGCACGAGGAGGAGCTTGTATTCGAAGCCGGTGGGGTCGAGGTAGATGTGGTAGAGGTCTTGGAGTTTGACGTTAGCGGGTTTGGCAGGGGAGGATGTGGAAGGGGGTAGAGGCGGGGTGGGGAGGAGGGCTGAGGAAGAAGCTGGAGGGAGGGTGGTGTAAGGAGAGGAGGATGGAAGGGTGGAGGTGGAGGTGAGGGAGGCAAGGCGGGCGGATGGCGGCATGGCTGTCGGTTGTAAATCCGTCTTCCTCTTCGACGAGCGCTTTCGACGCGCGTCCTCTGGGGCGTCGATATCCTCCTTTTCTGCCACATTTCCGTCTCCCTGAAGCCCTTGCTGTGCCGCCTCCCTCTCCCTCGCCTCCCTCCTCTCCCTCAGCTCCCCCAGCGCACTCGCAAAGAACCCCCCTTCCTCTTAGACATACCCGACCCCAGATCCCCCCTCGCGGCCTCGCACCCCTCCTCAAACCTCTTCCTGTCCACGTCTGGCCCCATCCTCTTGTACATCTTCCTTCTCCGCCGCTGAGCGCGCTGCTCCTCCCAGGTGTACTTGCGCTCTGCGAGCTTGCGCCCGTTGAGCAGCGAGTCTTCGAGCCAGGCGTAGGTTACGATGTGTGTGTTTGGGAGGGCGAGGGCGAGTCGGACTGTGGGGTGGGTGTTAGAATATAAATATATGAGGTTGTTATAGGGGTTGAGGGAGAGATGAATATTGGTGGAAGAGGGATAAAAAGGAGTTGTTGTCAAAGAATCATATATGTATATATACATACCAGCCCCATCCCTCTTCTTGTACGCCTCCTTGGAGCAAATCAAGTGCGTAGTCTGCGGCGTGACGCTAGGCGTCCACTTCCCGTCATTATTGCAGATCCACTTTTTCAATTGCTCGTAGCTGATCGTCTTGGGTGGATCCGAGTAATCCTTGATATCGCCAGCGAGGGCGATGGTCAGGCCTTTGAGGACGCCCATTTGGGGTAGGTGGATTGATTGGCGGCTGTGGTGCTGAGTAGGGAGGATGAGGGGACTGTTGGAGAATTGATGTGGACTGTGGTACTGAGTAGGAGGTCTGTGGATTGTCTGGGTCTCGCTGTTGGATGCTTCGGTTGGTGGAAGGGAAGGAGATGACGATACGAGGGTGGGGTGTTATATATATGTGTGTGTACGTATGTGTATAGTGATAGACAGCGGTGCAGCTACGACGCTTGCAAGATGTTTTACTTGCCCGGGATCGTGGTCTGAAAGTAAGAATCCAGGGGCGACGTGGGGATGCAATCGCTCGATGGCTACGAAGTAAAAGAGATACACAATAGCACGTGTATATGGAAAAGCAAGCTCACTCACGAAGCGTGATAGCTTTAGGGGCTACATCAGTAAGAGGAACGTCGCGTTTCGTCTCGCGAATCGAAGATGATGATCTACGCCATCTAATGTTGAATAGCCACACTGGCAGCGCCCTTATGCTCTATCTACAGGCCTTTAGCAACCTTTACAAACGCTTGGATCTTCTCCAAGCTCTGCTGCCCATCCGCTTCCACACCACTACTCACATCTACCGCCTGAACACGGCTTCTATATTCTCCAAGCCCTTCCAGCGCCTTCTGGACATTGTCGGGATTTAACCCTCCAGCAAATATAACCTTGATACTATCGTCCTTACTGAGCGCCTCCTTGACCTCCGATAAATCAAGTTGCTGGCCGGTACCTCCGGATCCGGCATCTAGTAGAGGAAGGGCGTGGTACCCTCTCACACCAATACCGATGTCCTTTGGACCAAATGCTTTTACGACGGGTACGGGTATGAGTTTCGACCATTCGATGGGCTCCTGGCCATGGAGCTGGACGATGTCCAGGTTCAAGAGCTGCTGCTGCTCAAGGACAAAGTCTAGAGGTTGGTTGCGGAAGACGCCGACGATGAGCGCGCGGGTAGGGTTGGAAACAAGGCTAGATGATGCGTGCTCGAAGTAATCTGACGCGGATTTTGACTCAGGTCCAGCGGCCTTTGCAGCGTGGGTTTTTCGCGTTGTATGGACGGCCTGAGATATCGCCAATGCGGTCTCAGCGGAGACGGTACGTTTGAGTCCTGGGGCTAGGATCATGCCTATGAGATCGGCACCTGCTTCGATGGCGGCCTTTGCGGCCTCGACGCTGCGGGTGCCGCAGATTTTCACCAACGGGGAGGATGCCGCGTTTGACTTTGTAGGGTTGCTGCCGCCGAGCAAACGAGCGATGAAGTCGGCGGTGTCGGAAGCTCGCATCAAGGCTTCGCCGACTAGAACAGCGCCTACGCCATTCTGTGCATAAGGCTCGACGTCTTGTGGGCCGGTGATACCGCTCAGGGCGCAGACAATTGTTTCCTTGGGCACTAGACTCATGAGACGGCTGGTTGTGTCCATGTCGACTTCGAAGTTGACAAGGTTGCGGTTGTTCACACCGATGACTTTGGAGCCGAGATCAACTGCAATCTTCATCTCCTCTACGTTGTTGACCTCGACCAAAGGCTCCATGCCCAGCGACCGCGAGTAGTCGTAGAGCTTCTTCAGCAAAGCCTGATCGAGCATCTTGACGATGAGCAAGACTGTATCGGCACCAGCCAGTCGTGCCTCAAGAATCTGGTACTCATCGAAGATGAATTCCTTCCGCAGAACAGCCGGTCTGTTGGGCATTCCTTCGAGGCTTCGCCGGACTGCTCTGAGGTCGTCAATGCTGCCTTTGAACCACTCTGGCTCAGTCAAGACAGAGATGGTGCTCGCTCCCGCCTTGGCATATGTCCTGGCCTGGGAAGGAGCGCAGGTGGATAGCGAAATTATGCCCTTGGAAGGAGAGGCACGCTTGATCTCAGCCATGAGCGAGAGGCGGTAGGGGGACTTTCGCAGTCTTTCCGGGAAATCGATCTGAGGAGGGGCCAGGTTGAGGTCGTAGGCAGCCTGCAGGTCTGTGGGTCGCTGCGAAGGAATCTTCTTCTGCTCGGCCACGGCGGCCCTGCGATGGTCGTAGATCTTGTCCAGGATGGATGTCTTTTTGTCCTTGACGGGCGCACTGGCAACAGCGCCGATAGCTTTGGCATGGGACTCCTTTCCGAGTCTTTCGTTCTCTGCCCAAGTTCCGCCCTGCATGCGCAGAAAGTTCCGGAACATGAGTCGGCCCTGCTCGGACAGGATGCTCTCCGGGTGGAACTGCACACCCTCGACCACATATTCCTTGTGGCGCACGCCCATTATCACGCCCTTGGATCCGTCCGGGGCCTGGATCCACGAAGTGACCTCGAGGCACTCAGGCACCGTCTGGTGAGTGCCTGCGAGGGAGTGGTAGCGGGTGACGGGGATGTCCTGGGAGACATCCTGGTAGAGGCCCTTTCCGTCGTGCACAAGCGGGGAGGTCTTGCCGTGGAGGATCTCGCCGGTGACGTCGACCTTGCCGCCGAAGGTGTGGATGATGCATTGCCTGGCACGCCGGGTCAGTCAGCGATGGTCGAACACTGGTACACAGCGCAGGGCGACTCACTCTCCCATGCACACGCCCAGCACGGGGATCTTGCCCTTGAAGTGGCTTATGGCCTGATTGCTGACGCCGGCATCGTTCTCGGGGTGGCCGGGGCCGGGACTGATGACCAGCTGGGTGGGGTTCTTCGCGATGAGGTCGTCGAGGGTGGTCTCGTCGTTGCGGATGACGGTGACGGTGGCGCCCTCGAAGACGAGGTACTGGTAGACGTTCCAGGTGAAGGAGTCGTAGTTGTCGACCAGAATCACGTTGGAGGCGGTGGGAATGGGCGGCGAGGCCTCGGGATGGTGGGGCGAATGGTCGATGACTGGCAGCGCGGGCATGGTGGGCGGGCAGCGGGCAGCAGACAGCGGGTGGTGGGTGTCGCTGGGTGTCGCTGGGTGTTTTTCAAGGACTCGCAGCGGCCGGTGAGTCACCCTGGGCTCGGAATCCGCTGGCAATCGCACAAAAGCGGCAGGTAAGTAAGTATTCGAGTTGTTTCGTGCTGCATCGGAGCTTTGTTCCTGGCCCGCCGCCGCCGCCCCAAAAGTTCGGGTGGCCCGAGCGGCGCGGCGCGCTCAGAAAGCTTGAGCTTGTTCGACTTTCGCGACCGGATGCGCCCACGGCCTCGCTCGACGTCGACACGAACACGCCCCGCCGTTGATGGGCCCGGCCTGAGCAATTCTTCTCCGTACACACCATGGCCGCCGCCACCGCCCCCACGCCCTCGCTGGACCTCGCCAAGTGCCTCCAGGGCGAGCAGCAGCTCATGTGTGTTTACCACCGCCCGCATGCCTTGTCAACCGCCCTGCTGATTGCCCTAGAACCTGGGAGATTGCCTACAGCGCCCTCTGCGACCCCGACACCGCCGCCAAGAGCCAGCCTCTGCGCGACTTCCTGACCTCCAGCGAGAACGTCGCCATTCTCAGCAGCCCGTGGGCGCCCTTCCCCAAGCCCGGCGCCGACGAGAAGGCCAAATTCGACTCGGCCACCGCCCAGATCAACGTCAGCCCCGCCCAGAATGACCACTACAACCTGGACGAGATCAAGGAAGACAGTCTGTGGCTGTCCAAGGAGGCCCAGATCTCGGAACACGCTGCCCTGCGTCTGGCGCTGCAGGAATGGCAGACCCGCCCCACCGTGCAGCTGCTCGGCGGCTTGACTGAAGAGGAGGTCTTGAGCGTCAAGGAAGCCGCCGGCGTGAACAACCTGGGTGCCTCCACCTTCATGCCGAATCTGTCCATCCTGAAGAACCCGACTGCGCGCGAAGACCAGGCAGCTGCCCACTTCGACTCTCTCGACCAGCGGAGACTGAGGCTCATCGGCATCTACTTCTCCACCTGTGCCTCCATCCTGCGCGTCAGCCAGCTGCTCACCACCTGGGGCGCCGCTGTGCAATTGCGTGCCACCAAGCCCGAGTACTCCCACGACTACCGCGTGTGCGACGACCGTTTCGAGCAGCTGGGCCAGACCATAGCTGCCAATCAGAATGGCAAACCGGGGACCCAGTCGTATGTGCCTGGGCTGGAGCGCTGCATCAACGCTCTCAGCGAGCGAGTGGATGCGCTACACAGCGGCTGCACCTGGAACCTCCCTGATTCAATCCAGGACGACGTCGACGCACAGTGGACACTAGGACAGACCACACAGCTCGTTCACATATTGCATCTGACCTTGTTCCACGCCGACCTCAACGCCGACCACATCACCCCTGCTTCTAGCGTCGATCTGTGGTTCCGAACACTGGTCCCAGTGACCTTCTTCAAGGACTTTCCTGCAGTAATATAATCCCGTTGTAGACTTGTTTACTTGTACTGACCTTCTTCTCCAGAAGCACGAGGGACAGTTGCCCCTGATCCCGCTCATCCAATCTCTCACATCCATGGTCACCGTGGCAGTACTGAATACTCAGCTGATTTTTGATGACCTCGAATCCGGGAATTCCGACAACTGGGAAGCTTCTGCATATGTCCATGATGGTGGCCTGCTTGAACTCATTACCCTGAATCTTTTCAACGTCTTGGAGCTTGGCCCGAATCCCGCATTGCCTGCTGCCTTTGCTTGGGCCTCCATCGCATGGCGGCTTTTATACTATCTCAAGGACCTCGATGAGATTCGTGACCGTCAATTGGAAGCCGCCCAAAACGAGCGACTGTCTCTCCCCGCTCCTTCCCGACTGGAGGAGGCTGTCATTCATCTGTCACGATCCGATACAAACGAATCGCCCATCTTTTCCACGCTAGCTGGGATATGCATCAACCAGGATGTGCTCTCCATCATGGGGACGCTCCTGGGTATTAGCATGACCGACTTTGGATCTGATATCGACCGAATTTCTCGCGATAGGTTCCGTCTGCTTTACCTGCACGTCATCCGAGCTACATTGGCTGCAGAGGGAATAGACTTTACGCAGGCCGGCCTCATTGAGCTTGCCCATCAGATTCTATTGGGCGAGAGAAATCAGCAGGATTGGATTGCTCGCGATGCACACATCACCGATCCCGTGGTGAAGTTTGTCCGCGGCGACCAAGCCATTCTGAGAAGCAAGCTGCTGGAATCGGCAGATTCATACTACCCGTCCGAAGTCCAACCTTTGTTGATGTTTTCCAGCGCACTTATTCGGGGAGAGGGATCGAATGATACTAGAGCACGGAGCACCTATGACGAGCTAACACAGATGAGATCAGTAACACAGCGACTGCCGGAGGGCTTCCACGAGTACCGCTTGGAACAAGAAGATCTGAACGAGAACCGCGTTGCGTTGGAGATGGATCTACCCCAATTCGTCAAATCCCACTCGGCAGCATTTCCAAACCGACGCCTCCTTGCCTCGAATTCAAATTCAGTTTTACAGCCATTCATGGTCATCGAGGCGGATACACCGGGCGTTGTTTTGGATGATAGTGAACAGCCTTATGTTGCGAGGTGGCTCTATCGTCATTCTGCTTTGGAATACTTCTATCATCTACTATCGACCTATGTCGTTGGTAGTACTAAGGTTGTGTATGCCACCCAACAACCTGCATCGACCGTCGAGGCAACCAAGATCATTGAATTGTTCGCGGACATATTGCACTCGTCTCTACAGTCGTCCAAAGCTCGAGGTGATGGGGACATAGTACCTCCAGACGTTCTGCTTGCTTTGTGTATTGGTTCTGAGCATAGCCCCGATACTGTGAGCATTGTGCTCTCCATTTTCGAAGAAGAGCTCCTTCGGCAGTACCAAGACCCGGCCAACGAATCGTCATTGGACTTGCTGGTGGCTTGCACCTACTTCCTTCAGGCTCTGATAAGGGTTTCTCCAAACAGGGTGTGGCCATGGATCGCGAGGAGCCGACTGTTAGAAAGCGACGGAAATGGAGGCAGCCTGGCAAGCATCTTGATCGGCACTGAGATGGTATTTGGGAGCTACAAATTCCTCATTGGCTGCATTCGTCTTTTCCAGGGACTGGTGACTAATGCAGTGGGGGTTCTGTCTCCCGCAAGTCGTCCAGCTCCAATAAAGCCTTGACGCGTTTCAACGCATCTTCTACTTTCGAAAGCGGAACATCGGAGAAGTCGATGAGCACGACCTTGCTCACTTTCGGCAAGATGCTTGCAAGCATATACGAGACTTCGTTGGGCTGGAAATACAACTTCCCTGAGGACCGATTGCGCATCAACATTGGCATATGCGAAGCCTTCTCTGGAATTTTGGGAGTAGCGTACGAGGTGGACGACGCGCCAGATCTTGGTGGGAAATTGAGCAGCATCATTGCGCCGATCGCCAATTACATCACGGATCTATACCTCACCAAGTCGGAGAACGATTTACCTACGAACCCCATCTTGTCCTCGTTGATCTCTGGCTCGAATCTCAATAAGAATACCACCCTATCCAGTGGGGCTGCTTTGTCAAGAAAACAGACACAGTCGACACTGTTGTTATCGGAACTCCTTGTACGGATTGCCGTATTGCTCGATAGACCTTGGACACATCTGGAGCAGCAACTGTACAAAGCCACGCCACTTTTAGCACGCCTGTATGTAACTAGCGAGGCCTCGAAATCCAGGGTGGTTACCCTCCTCGAAACCCTAGTGCGCGGTGCTGTCCGCCTTGTTGAAGATCAACAAGAAGAGGGCACGTCGAAGAAGCGTGATCAAAAACCAGCCGAGCCTCCGTCACTACTTGGCCATCTCGGTCCTAAGACTGCCAAAAATTTCATGCTGGTATTGTCGCAATTAGACGAGCCTTTGAAGATCGTTGATATCCAAGAAAGCGTCTGGAACTTGCTCACTGCAGTGGTCACTTGCAAGCAGCGGTGGTTCGCACTCTATCTACTCACCGGCAGTACCCCTCGAGAGATGATGCGAAGCAAATCAAAAACTCCTACGCAAGTTTCAACGAGCAAATCACTCTTATCTCGGGCGCTTGATGCTCTTTCAAAACTCGACCTGGATATGAGCAATGCACCATGGAGGCTGTGGATTTCCATGCTTGGGTTCATCACTTCAGCACAAAATCACTGGTCCTGGGCGATGGGCGACCTTCGCGAGCGAGAAGCATTTATTGACCAACTCATAACGTTTTTCAAATGGATGTCCGATCAGCACCCACCGGTAGCAGAGAACGCCATTACACTCCGGTCGTACGAGAACCAGTTTGCCTCGCTGGCTACCGAAATCCTCGCCATGTACCTTCATGATTCACGGCAACGGGGAGGCAATGATAATTCGACATTTAAGAAGGTCTTGGCTGGCTTAACTTATCTTCAGACGAACGGTTTGAACCCACCTGAATATAATGCCGCTCTGCATTCCAGTCTGAGGCGGAATATTGAAATCGTGTTCCCTGGGGTACGGCTGTCCGACTTTAAGCATACGACACTACATCCTCAGCATTACGGACCTCGCTTTTTCTATGACACTGATTTTGCGTCCCTGTTGCTTGGCCATGACAGGAAATGGAATGGACCTCGTGGTGGCAAGGGCTTCCTGGCCGAACTTGAGCGCGCCAACAGGAATCTGAGCCTCGTCGATTCGCAGATTAAGCTTCTGCAAAGCTGGAAATTGCTCGCGCTGGAGCTCAGTCACTGTGCCACCAAGGATCCTCGTATCACATCTTGCCTCATCGACGTTGTGCATGGTTGTATGAAGGCCAACGCAGACCTGTCTCTCCCCGAGAATCTCTTCGGGCAACTGATGGTTCTGCGAGCTGACCTCGCTTTCGCCTTGCTCAAGAGGCTTGTAGAAGAAAAGGTCCATTCAGCAGACGCGCGGCTATTACTTGGCCCAGTATGGATTGCTATACGCGCCGCCGTATCGGATTTCGACGACGTCTTCTCTAGCGACCTAGTCGATTACTACCGCTCGCTGCTACGGATCCTCTACCTAACGCTCCACTTCTACATCATCTCCCCCTCTGACGCCGCCGACCCCAAGGAATCCGCCTTCCGCTCCTCCTTCCGCGGCACCATCATCCAGTCCAAAAACAACGCCGAACCCCCCTCAACGTCTCCCTCCAGCTCCTCGAAATCCTCTCCGACACCGTCGCAAAGGGCTTCCGCAGTCTAGCAACCCAGCTCCACGCGGACCCCGCATCTGCCTCCCCAAGCGACTTCGCCCTCCTCACCGCCCTCCTCCAACGGATCATTTCCCTCCCTGAAATGACTACCTCCCAAAACCAAATCGCACTTCTCTTCGCAAACAGCAACACCCTCCGCTACGCAACCTCCCTATTCTCCTGGTCAGACCGCATCCTCCTCGACACCTCAGGCTCAGGCGTCCAGGACGACCCGCTGTACGGCGAACTCGCGCTGCTCTTCCTCGTCACGCTTTCCTCGATAAAACAGCTCGCGGAGACAATGGCCGTCGAGTCAGTCCTCTCACACATCGCGTCCGCAAACCTAATGAACTACTTCCGCCGCCCCTCCGGCATGGGGCCCGCCGACAAGCCTTACCGCCTCCACTCCCTCTGGACAAAGGGCATCCTCCCCCTCTGCCTCAACCTCCTCCTCGCCGTCGGCGCCCCCATCGCAGCCGAGATAAGCGCCTTCCTGAATGGCTTCCAGGCGCAGCTACGGCGCTCCGGCGAGGCCTTCAACGCCCGCGCCACGCACAGGATTACGTACAATCTGGCGGCCGAGACGCACTCGCTGGCGCTGATCGATCGCATCGTGGAGGAGACGAGGGCTGCGGGCGCCGCGTGGGGCGTGCAGCCGGGTGAGGTGCAGAGTTTGGAGTGGGATAGGGAGAATGTGAAGGAGGATTTGGAGGGGTGGGTCGGTAGGCCCGGGATGGTGGGGTTGAGGGAGAGGGTCGTGGGGGATGGGACGGTGGAGGGGGAGGAGAGGGTTGTGGAGGAGGTGGTGGGCGCGGCGGGTGTGTTGGGGGTGGGGAAGGGAGGTGCGGCGTAGGTGGGATTGTGTGGTGTGGTGTCGTGTCGTGTGGTGACGATGTGATGTGATGTGATGTATATCGAAAGAGAAGCTTGATGGGGGTTGGTGGATGATGAGGTGTGAGAAAAATAACTCGCTGTGTGCGTTTTTTTGATGGGTGTGGTTGATTGATTGATTGATTGGGTAGGGTAGGGTAGGGATTGGAAATGGATGGTATGGGAATGTGTGTAGGGGTAGTTTAGATCGATCTCTTTTTTTTTCTGTATTGTACTTTTATGCATGGTTCTTCTTGAGTTTGATGTGTTTATGGGTGTGCGTGAGATGATGGGATGTGTTTGGCACTTGTGTGAATGCGCACATCTTTACTAAAGATTGTTGGTCATGGTCTTGAATGTGCTGGTGTGTTGTATTTATGATGAAAACTACCTAGCCTGCTAGTGTGGACAAGATAAGGCGCGGCAAATAACACGGCTGATTAAAATTTTAAATATAATGGTTCGAGAATTTGCCTTTAGTTGGAGTCGGCATAGCCTGTACAGGTCTTTACGACGTTAATTGAAAACCCTGATAACTGGACGACTGAGTTTAGCAGTAGAGAAGGCACTTTTTTCTCTAACGATCAAATTCTTTTGCCATTATATATCACTGCAAAAAATTTTAGAACAGGCACAAAAGGATGCTATAGAGCGCACTAAATTCTCAAACACATACAAAATCTATGGAAACACGCGATTCGACGGTAAAAAGAGATACTCTATGAGAAATTATGTGGAGCAGTGAGAGCCACATTCTGGCGAAACGGAAACGAAAGGAAAGAAAACAATCTCACGATTTACCACCGACCCATAACAACGCCACGTTACATCCTCACCCACCCCTCACATCCAAAACATCGTCTTATTCAGATTTCGATGCCACGGATTACCACCTTTATTATATTCCTCAAACGCTTTCCTTGCCTGTCCCATAATGTACTTATCGCAGCTCTTCCTCACGGTCAGCGCATCCTCCTTCTCCTTATTCACCATCTCCTGCGTTTTCTTACTCCGTTTCGAGACCTCTTTTGAATCGGGATTCTTAGACTTTTCCGGATCGCGCTTCGGATCCGGCTTGGGTTTGAGCTTGAACTCCTCCTGATCCCTTTTCGTATCGTAATCTTTGCGTACATCCGACCCCTTGGGCGCTACGAAGAAGCCCCGGAGATAGCAACGGCCGCGCTCGCAGAGGCGGTCGGCATAGTAGGCGGGTGCGGCGTAAGAGACGCCGACGGGGGCGCGGACATACGTGTAGCATAGTTGATGGGTCTGGGGGGCATGTATTAGTTTGTGTAGAGGGTTTATTGGGAGTTATCTAACTTAGTATTGGAGGGGAGGGGAGGGGTACTTACAAATAAGCGTAAGTCAGCCATGGACATCTTTGATTCGTTCTCGATGATAAAATAGTGTGCAGGGCGAGCGGTGCCAATGATCGCCTTGTGGGACTGGAGATAGAAATCTTGGTAGTAAGGGGAAGTGACGACGTCGTCTACTGCTGTGCCTGGAAGACAATTTTGGGTGTGGTCTGCTTGCCTATCATCGGAGGGATAGAACCGGACGTGGTGACGCTTGCCGCAGATGATGGCGACGATTCTCACGTTTTTAACTGGTGCTGACGGATTGATTCTTTTCTCCCGGGTATACTTATCCAACACTGCATTGAAAGCGTCACGTATGGCCTTTATCTCAACTCTCTTGACCTCTGCATACATACTCTCGCTCACGCCGTCTCGGTAATATATGATGACTTCGGGAAGAGTCAAGTATTTGGCATTGCGGGGACTCATCTCCTCTATCCAATCTTCAATACGTTCACTAACCATGTCTTTTACCTCGTCGATTATCTAGAGTAGTCAGTGAGATGCACACAGGATGTTCAAATCTTTCACTGACCTCTGCCCGAGGGGTATTTTGAAGACGCATGGATCCAAGAAAACGCCCTGCAAAACAATCCACGGATCCAACAATGGCGGCGATTGAAGGGCAACCAGGAACTGATCCTGGACCGGGGTGTGTCACATCTGCGCCCAGAAGAAGTATTGATTTCATAACTTCTCCTTCTGGTCTGATGACATTTCCATTTACGGTATGGTTGATGCCCCCGGATTTCAAATTCATCTTGAGTGCAATGTTGCCCCATGTGCTGCCCTGCTCCCCATTTTGACACTTGGCTCTGGTCAAACAAATGGCGTGTAAACCGTACTTCCTGTCGCAAAGGTCTTTGAATGTTGAGTATGTAGATATGTTTTTCCTCCCCAGAATCAGGATCGCCATGGTGGCACTATTTTCGCGCTTATTCAGCGCTTCAATCATCTTCTTTGGGCTGTTGTCATAGAAGACTACACCTGTCTTAGATATATCGACCCTGGCAACGTTATATTTACCAGTCCATTTAACGAGATGATTAGCTATTTCATTAGCGTGATCTTTGTTTACATGGCCTTCGTGAACCACCTGAGCGTTGAACACTTTGTCTTTGCACTGATAGAACTTCTTTTTATGAAGACCCAATTCCCTCCAACAGATGACACTGTTTCACCACTGTAACAGATAGTCGGAGCTTTAAGCATCACACCGTCAACCCTGAGCAAAAATGGACGAAGTGAGAACATGGAACAGGTTGGCTGCAATGATGTCAGCATTGCGTAAGTCGTGGAATATCTATTCAATTCCACTTACAAGCTGGAAGGGATTATTCATGTTTCTTGTAGCTCCTAGAGTTTCGAGTCCCTCTAATGCGACAAGAGCCTTGGCTATTGGGGGCTTTTGACAGGCTATTTTCTGAATTGATGATATTAGTTGACTCGGTACCAAGCCTTTGAACTTCTGATATGCCAGAATTTGCAACTTCTCGGCTGGGTACCATATCGGTTGCTGTCTGGACCCTAGATTTACGACTGGTAAGTGTGGAAAGTTCAGTCTCTGATGATAATCTAATATAGGTCAGCAATTAGGAGCGTTATACCGGCTTTAATGATACTCACGGGCTAGAAAATGCTGCTCAACCGTAGTTGTCTTCCCCGGCTCAACTTTGAAACCTTGACTAGATGGTATTTCCCCAAGTCCTACAATTGTCTTAGTCCGGCCCTTTTCGCTATTTAGCCGCTCATATGATGCAGGATCCTTTTTTTTATCACCACGATTGTACAGAATGTATACTCGTAAACCGGCTATGAGGCCTGAAAATGTGTTCCAGTCCACGTCCCCCCATGTGCGATCATCATCCATTACGGATGCGAGATTGACAGGGCGCCAGAAAGCACTATTGAGAGTGTTGACGTTCAATAGGACAGCCCCAACGCCTGCTTTGACCGAGTAAGAGTACCCTCTATGGGTACATAATGAATCACTTCCCAGTCCAGCGTGTGCATCCTTTCGGTAGAACTTGTTCCCACCCCCAGGTATTGTACCAACGCTTGATCGCTCAGCACATTCAGAGATGATGATGTTGAAAAAATTAGTCATTGTCTCAATATACTCCGTGGGATTAGCAACGGCAGCTGTATTGATCTCAGCATAGCGAAGAAGATCTTGCATATCCACTTGTCTCTCGAATCGAAGATTCATACGAAGATCCAACGGTCCGTCGCGGATATTCAGTAAATGGTGTGTTCCATCAGGATTAGCCTGGTCAAAAAGCGTGCGAAGGTCGACCCAAGCTACGATGGTACAGAAGTAGTCTGTCGCGAAACTGGCCCGATTGTCCCTGAGGACAGCACAGTTAGTAACAATGCTTTCCATCATAGCGCGCGCTTTTCTCTTAGCTTTGTTCTCTAGCTCATTTACCCTAAATTCGTATAGAACAATTGGTTTCTTGGTGTTGTAGAGAAGCTGGAAGTGATTTGTTAATACTGTAACCGCCTCGCCGTTTTTCGCCAACTGGTCCCTCACAGGATAATCCAATACCATGTCTTTCAGTCTTCCCATGTATGTGTCTTTAGTATCTCTTTCTGGAACACGGGCCTGATTTCTAAGGTCGGCTGCTGTTGGTGAACTTTGAACTGTATCTTCCTTTAGGTCGTGAGGAAACTCATAATTGAAAGTTTTAGAATCACCACCAGACCCAGCACCAGAAGAAGGTCGGGGTGGGTCCGCAACATCTTCTTGTGGCCGTTCACCATCGCCAGGAGACGAAAGATCTGGGGCATCCCCCAGAGCCTGTGATCCTCGACCTGTATTTGAAGCAATTGAAGATGACTCGAGACCAGTGTCTATCGGTGGCTTTGAATCATGCGTCGGAATTGGCACTGGTGGTTGATCATGGCCCATGGCCTTTTGCTGCGCGGCTCTATTTTCTCGGGCTTTTCTCAGTTGAGGACTGTTTGGATCGGATTTGTACAAATCTTGAAGTTTCCCAATCATTTTGTTTGCCGTCCGTCTCTTTCCTGGCTGAGTGAGTTCGCCAAATACTCTTCCAGAACTAAGAAGATCGTTGTTCGAACAGTCTGAGCAGGCATGACTATCATCCCCACATCGAAGGCATGGAGTTGTTAGGAATTCGTCAGTTATTGTATCCTTCTCCCGCTTGCTGAGGTTGAGCGGTGGTGGCTGATTTGAGAAGCCTGTGAAGGACATTTTTTTGACGCGTGAAGCGATGGGCTTCCAATAATGTGACTTTGTAGTGATGATTCAATCTGTCTTTGGGTAATATTTCTTCGGAAGATAGGTTGCAGTTTTTATATGAATAAAAGATCTATGGCAAATGTATCCTTCAGTTTGTTGCAACAAAGCCCAAAGCAATTCCAATGCACAAGTATAACAGGAAGCAGCGTTTGTAATTGATATAGTTGTTAGAAAGTTGAAATCGTGTATCAATGTGGGAAGAAAAAAAACTCGCAAGCGATTGTTCATAGGATCTAAGATGAATGCAGCTCTATCTAAGAGAAGTTGTTTGGCCACAAATCGAATCAAATTTGACAAGCAAAATCTTACTACGAGCAAATTTGGTGATGTTTTGACGTCTCTAGGGCTCGTAACAGCTTGTATAACCACCAATGACAAATAGAGAAGAGCTTTGTATCCAAATAGTAAGCACTTGCACTCCGCTGTGTACTAACCAGCAGAATTAATGAAGAACAAATAAACATGCATAGGTTTCAGATCTATCATGATAATTACTGAATGTGCTGAAACCGTAAAAAGAAAACGGTGGAGATACTTGGCAGGCCTGAAAATGTTCTATGTTAGGGCTAGCGAAGACGAGTTACCAAAAGATAAAAGTTTGATCAGATGGCGGAAGGAGTGTTCGGACCGTGATGAAGGATAAAGCCAAGATGTTGATAGAAGAAATCGTGATAATGTGCCCTCTCACACACATTTTACAACTTTGAATAATTGACCCTTCTTAATCAATTTTTATTTGGAGCTGCTCAAGCTATGGTCTGGAAAGGTCAGTCACCACAGTAGACGAAGTGAGTGATTGGTAGAAGCAACGAATGAACACTTCTTCCCAAATTTTCGTCATGACATGTCACTTGTCTGTCTGATCGTTCGATTGTTCAATATGTGTATTTTTATGTAGCATTACGAGCATACGAGCCTTTTCAATGATTGTGATAAATAGAAGAATAACAAAAACCATAGATAGCTAAAGATATACGAAAGGAAATCAAGATACCAGTCATCCAAACAAATCACACCTTTCCTTGACCTACATCCAAAACATACCTTTATCGAGATTGGAATGCCAAGGATTAAGTCTAGTAGGTTCCGAAAATTCCAAAACTGTCTCATCTTCCCGCACCTCAATCGTCTTAGGCCATTCTCCCGTCGCATCATTCGCGAGCAGTTCATTCAGTCTCACGGCAAACGCCTGCTTCTCCACCGTAATCTCTTCCTTAGTCATGGTCCTTGCATCACGCGATAGCTTGAACCGGGGCTCAAGATCAGACGTGACATCTTTCCAGGGAACCAGGTATTGCATTCCGCGATCGCAGAGCCTATCCGCAATGTATGCTGGTGCTGCGTACGAGACTCCCGTTGTCGCACGACCAAAAGCATAGCACAGTAGATGGGTCAGCTCTGGGATCCGGTTCATACCTAGTTTCATGCCGTCTTCGAGGATGTGGTAGTGTGCTGAGCGGGCAGTACCTTGGAGCGCTTTATGGGACTGAAGGAAGAAATCGTTGGGTTTGGGGTTCGTAACGACGTCTGTGACGAGAAGTCCTGGTATGAGGTTACCGTTGTAAGTCGGTCTTGAGTTAAAACCTGATTTTTTGGGAT
This sequence comes from Pseudopithomyces maydicus, assembly GCA_026873275.1. Taxonomy (NCBI): domain Eukaryota; kingdom Fungi; phylum Ascomycota; class Dothideomycetes; order Pleosporales; family Didymosphaeriaceae; genus Pseudopithomyces; species Pseudopithomyces maydicus. The sequence goes on along the minus strand of JANTUC010000003.1, from coordinate 394,791 downwards.
TGTTTGCGTACGTGTCTTTATCGTCTGTGGCGTAGAAGCGTGTATGATGTCGCTTTACAACTACGACAAAGGTGAGTCGAAGTTTGATGTCGTCTCCGTTCTCAGCTAGCTCTTTGTACGCTTTTCGGATTTCATTCATTTCGTATTCTTCGCAGATGTTGAATTGCGATTCACTGACGCCGTCACGGTAAAAAAGAATGTTTGTTGGAAGAGCGCCTTTTCCTCCCCTATTGCTGTTCTTGTTGCTCTCTTTCCAAGCAACCAGTCGCTCCTTTACCATAGAGCACATGCCCTCAATCTTTTCCTGGTGGCCTCCTTGTAGTCTCATGGAACCTTGATAGCGCATGAAATTTCCATCTACAGAGCCAACGATAGATGCAACGCTAGGGCACCCGTCACGCGCCATAGGAGATGGGTGAGCCACATCAGCTCCCATTACAATTGTATGATTTCTGTGTTCACTCGGAATGACACTATCAAGTAATTTTGGACCCAGGCGGTGATTCTCACCGCTGAATTTCATGTTAATCTTCAGGGCTAGATTAGAAGCCATCTGAAGGCTCTCTCTCCAAGTCCCATTGCCGTAATTCCACGAAACAAGCTTATTCTGTTTGACACATAGAACATGTGTTCCCAAAAAGTCGGAAATGCGTTTAATGGTGGAGTAGCTATAGGTGCGTTCGTTTTCCTCGTTCGGAAGCAGAATAACAGTACAGTCTTTCGCACTTTCGACGTGGTTTTTGAAAAATAATCGTAGTGCAGATTCATAGTTGTCGAGGAACTTTAGCTGAACTCTGTTCACGCGGACTCCATGGCCTTTAAGTGTATTAAAGATAATATTCTTCGCCTGATCGGACGTGTCCTCGTTACTGGGAATCTTCTCCCCGGGATCTTTGTTCCTGGGCTTCCTGGGGCTGGGATTCCTGGGGCCTGTTTCGAGCGCTACAACATGAAGTCTCTCTATGCTCGCTGGGAAACGAAATTTAAAATCCTTGAAATTCCATTGAGCTAATCTTGGAGTCTGGCTCTTCCCATCATAATCAAGAACTGGCGGCTGTAGCGTTCGAGCAGGCAGATTAATGAGCTTATCGCCGACCTGAAAACCCATGGCTTTCTTTGAAACGTTAGTTTCTTTCCGAATAAAACGTATAATCCAATTCGTAACATACCAGTGGTTGGTTTTTCACACCTAGAATCTCGAGACCCTCATTCTGGATCAGGTGGGCATTGGCAGCGGGTAGCCGCAAGGCTTTCCTGATCATATCTGAAACATAGACAGATGGAAGTGGAGACTTCACCATCTGATTTTCCTTAATCTGTAACAGCATAGCCGGGATCCACTGAGCGCCATCTATGCTCTGCTCTTTCATAAGACTATCCAGAGCTTCTCCGTGTCTCAGTTTTGTCCTGACGGGCTTGCCGACGTTGACACAGATCATATCGTAGTGGTTCTGACTGTTCAAAAACACGCTTTCTGTAAAATTAGCGTTGTACTTATTCAAAACTCTTCTCGAATAGACACTTACTGCTTGAAAAATACTGTTGGACAGTTGTTTCTGGTTTGCTATAATCAATTTGTCGTGCCTTGCCACGCTGATTCAGTGGTAGTAGGTGCCAGAACTTTTGTTCAGTTGCAAGCTTTCCAAATTGTTCAAATCGCACGGTACGCTTATGCTCGGTATCATAATCGACGGTATTCTTGTCGTAAGGCCCTCGATCGTAGCATATCCTCAAGAAAGCACCTTTTAATAATTTCTCTGCATTTGATCCGAATGCCTGTCTAGCATCAAATCGTTCAGGATAGCCATTATTTGCAGGCTTCATAGAAAACTGAATGAAGCTCGCAAGTGATGAAGGAGGAAGGAAAGCGGATGTTGCGGTGTTGATATTAAGTAGCATCGAGTTACTGCCTGGTCTGACAGACGTGAAGTATCCACGTACTGCGCGAACAGTATCTAAATTATCCTTTTGAAGGAGAGACTGATAGCCATACTTCTTGAACGACTTGCTAGCATTAGGCTGGATGATCTCGTCCTGGTCATGATACCGCTGACGAATCGTTTCGCCAACACAGGCGTTAAGCGCGCGAATGTAATCTTGAATCTGACCCAGCTTGTCGCCTTGTAGATGTCCCTTGATGCCAGTAATTTGTTTGTCGAAATTGAACTCAACTCGCACCTCTTTAGCCACTGTACCATTCAGCTGGGGATATTCAAAATCAAAAGACACCCAGGACTGATTCTGGGCATCTCCGATTGGGGATTTTGACCAGAGTTCTTTAAAATTTGTAGCATACAATATTTTTCTGGCATTCAGTCTCAAGGGATCACTGGCATGTCTTTTTCCCTCGTTGAATGCTTGTTCAATCTCTAGGCGTTTGTCGAAATATTCGCGCTCTCCATTTGCTTTCGAGCGAGAGTAACGTAGCGAGTATAGATACAAGCTATCTGGTATTGCGGATACTTTGATATAGTTACTCGCGATAGTCATTGTTTCCTGTGCTGATATCTCTTTCGTTGGCTCCGTCTTTGATTTATACACTCCGTTTTCTGGGGTATCAGGGGGCTCTTTGTCAGTTTTGTTGTTCACGTCTAAATACTTCACCTTATAAGGCGTGGGCGGTGGGTCCGGATGTGTAGTATTACTGCTTGGGCTACCGGTGACTTGTTCTCCCAGGCTCCATGGGGTTACAGGCCGACGAGGCCTATTGTCTCGGTCCCTCCAGCTATTTCTTCCCAATGGTGAGTCTCCAGGAAAACCTCCCCTTCGCCAAGACATAGTCACTATAGTAATAGCCACTAAAGAACCAGGAACGGATAGTAAGTCACAGTTAAAGCGTTCGTAAACTATAACTCGGTGTTGAATGAAGCGATTCACGAGGCGAGGATTCCCAAATAGCTGGAAGGTACTCCGCCCTTATGTATAAAGAGTTTGACTGGAGAGCTGCTTATCAAATCCCAAAACGAAGGATAGTCAGGTTTGCTCATATTTGGTGTTTTGTGATTTAGAAACAAAACCTCTCTTGCAGGCGGGTTTGACAGTTGTTTTCGCTTGGAAACGCATTTTTAAAGTAAAAACTATCCCCGATTGCACCGTGAAGAAACATCGGTGATTCGGCCGACACATTTGATGGCTAGCGGACAAGCATAAACACGTCCCCCAAACATCTATCCTCAAATTGACCGGATTGTTTTACATCAATCGTGGTCGTGAAAGAGAAATTGACATTACCAAAAGCAATCATGGCTTCACCATGCACTAAATGTTGCCTTCCGCTGGAGTCAGCCTAATTCGAATTCCTTAAGACGATAATTGTAGGACTGGTCTATCAATCAACCAATACAATCTACCACGCTATGCGCTTTTACACTGCCTAAAGGGGGTTTTGTTTTCTTCAACAATCAAGATTTCATCAGTAACCCGATTATGTTCTTCAATTCACCAACCGATATGCTCTAGAGCCCCCGGGTCTAATCATTCCAGTAATTTATTTCTTCATTTCTTCTATCAGAGTCACTTTCTATTGTTCATTTCTCTAATCTATTACGTTAATTACAGCACTCCTTTTTTAGTTACCTCTTATCAATCATATCCACCCTCATGTTTGGTGTATTGTCCTGATACTTCATGTTATTGGATTCGTTGCATCTGGTTTGCCTTTGGTAGATGGAGTCGGCGTGACCTATATAGGTCCTTACGACGTTAATTGGAAACCACGATTCGAAAACGGTGCGTAATTGCAGCGGGATGTATCCTTATTCCATCGCCCCAAGTTCCAGCAACATAAGATACAATTCGACATACGCACAGACACCCCAAGTGGTTTTTAATTATCGTCGTAAAGACCTGTACAGGTCATGCCGATTCCAGCCAAAGGACAGACATGCCAAAAGAGTTATTTTTCAACCCGGTGCACAGCCAAGGAATACACCACATCACACAGCAAATACCTCTCTCGATTACACCTTTTCCTACATATCCTTGAATTTTATATTCTACGCTCACAAATAATGCATCCCTCACAACTTCTCCCTCCCCACTCACTGGCTCCCCCAATCCGCCGGATCGCAGTACGCCTTGAAGATAACCAGACCCTCGCCATCATCCTCGGCATCGGTCTCGCTCTCAATGACAACATTCGCCGTCGACCCCGCAAAGAACACGTACCCCTCCTCGATCTTCTGCGCAAAGTTACCCGCCAAGCTGATGGTTCCCTTGCCCTTGGTGCACAGCACGATGCTCGGCCCATCGATGGGGTCGAACGTCGCCTTAGCGCCAACCTTGTTCAGGGCCGCGCGTACGACGGCAAACTCGTCGATCTCCGTGGGGTTGTACACCTTGACGGTGGAGTTCGAGCTGTATGCAATAGTGTTGATCTTAACGGGTGTGTAGTCGTCGACCTTCATCTTCTGCTGTTCGATAGGCGCGTACGAGTACGTCAGCATGGAGGTCAGGGTGTCGACGTCCTTGAACTTGGGCGTGAAGCCAGCGCGCACGACGTTGTCTGACGACGCCATGCACTCGATGATGTCGCCGGAGAGGTAGGCGTGGATGTCGTCTGCGCGAAGGAACATGGCCTCGCCGACCTCGAGCTTGACGTAGTTGAGGAAGAACTGCACGAAGAGACCAATGTCCTTGGGGAACTGGTCGTTGAGGCGGATGACAAGGTCGGCGAGCTCTTGGCCTGAGTTGGAGGGGCCGCCGTTGCCGGCGAAGGATGCGCCCTCGGACTGGGCTGCTTTGAGGAGCTCTTCGGTTGCAGATTCGAGGGCGTCCTTGTCGGCGTTCATGAGCTTAGTGAAGGCGGATTGGAGAGCTTTCTTGTTGTTTTGCTTGTCTTCGTCTGTGGATTCGTCGACCTTGATGCTGCTCTCGAAGCTCTTAGCTTCCTCTTCACCCACGAGCTTGCGGAGTGAGGGGATGGTCTGGAGGAAATGTGAGATTTCAGCAAGAGGACGGAAGCCACAGAGTCCATCGAAGGGGGTGACGGCGATGGTCATTTCCGGCTTGTGGTTGTCGTCTACACAGATTTAGAGGGGGATCTGCAAATGGGTGGTCAACTTACCAGGGTAGTTTTTGGGGTCTTTCGCGTGCAATTGCTCAGCAAGCTTCTTGTTTGGGTGGGCCTGGATGCTCAGGGCCTTGCCAATGGAGAGGACCTTGAACAGGAAGGGCAGCTTGTTTCCAAATCGCTCTGTGATTGTGGAGCCAAGAAGCTGCTGGTTATCTTGGACAAGCTCAATCAAGGAGCGCTGTGTCTCAAGATCCTTGGAGGGGAGTGAAGGGTGCGTGCCCATCCACAGCTAATAATGGTTAGTTGGTGCTTTGCAACGAGCATTGAGCAATTCTACCTCCGCATAGGGCTTCTCTTCTTGGATTGAGAAGCCATCAGAGGCAGTCGCAGCAGCAAACTTGGCAGCAGCAGATGTCTTGCCGACCTTTCCTGTACAAGTTCAGTGTCGAGCTCAGACATGACATTTATTGGTGGGCGGGGCATCTGACGCACCCCAGTCGTAGCTGTTGACGCCTGCACCAGTCAGTTAGAGGCGATAGGCGAGGAGTCAGGGCCGCAAAACATTACCGCACTGCAGCCTGATCAGAGGAACGGCGGGCATCTTGAATTGTTCGGTCTGCAAAGTTGGTGTCGGGGTCACCGCCAGTTCCTCTCGCAGGATGGCAGACCCCGCGTTCAGACGACTGGCCCATGTGGCACGATGAGTGGGTCCAAACAAGCAGTAGCTACCCACCCCCACTAAGCCCCTTGGGTGGCTAGCGGCTTCGCTAAATGCGACCTTCTTACTGCGGTACCATGACCTCTCCACGTTCAACAGCCTTCTTCGTGCCTCGAGTGCGGCTGCTGATGAGCCCGCTTACTTTCCGGCATTCATAACGCGTAGCCGGGGGAAGTGCGGTTGGTTTGGTCAACATGGCAGCACGCAGCAGGCCTCGCGCGGGCCAGCAAAGAGACGAGATCGACGAGGAGCGACATCTGTGGAACACGATCCGTGCCGATGGAAAGCGGTTTGATCAGCTCATGGTAAGTTCGTTTCGTGTATTCGTGCGTCTATTGCTCATGGGGTGGTTGGCTCTGCGGTCTGTCAGAATACGCTGTAAACAGAGCAAAGCTCCCCACTACTGCAACCTTGGAGCCTTGGAAGCTATGCATGCACGTGCAATCAACAGCCATAAAACGCCACTTCCCATGAAGAATAGCAAGATATGATCGATGTCTATCGATGCAAGATTCAATCATCATTGCAACTATACCCCCTCGCCCCTTTAACCTGGCACAATAAAGCTATGCTTCTTGCTTGCCACGTACCTTTTATACGGAGCAAAGGGGAGGTGATCAGCAGGCGCATGTTGTCATATTCGTGTTCTTTCCATATGGTTCTTTTCTTCAAGATATCATCTATGACTTAAACTAACATCCTTTCAGTCCCAATCCGACGCTCTCCAAGGCAAAATCCTTGAGCTAACCGGCCAACAAGACTCCCGAAAAGGTGCCCCCAACCCTACCCCTCTCCTACCCTATCCAACTTTACTCCATTTACACCCCCAACCACTCCATCCCCCCAGTCCTAACACCCCCCAGCTCGCGGCGATCCCCCTCCTCCCGCATCGACAACGAGCTCGACGCCGCTCTCCGCGAGAACATCAAACTCAGCGAAGAAATGCTCACGCTCGTGAAATCCGACCAAGGCAACGACATCTGCGAGCAGCTCACCGTGCTCTCAGCCCTCCGCTCCGCCGACACGGACAGCTCGACATCCCGCGCCACCAACCCGGGCAAGTCACGGGACCGCGGTCAAAACAAGCGCAAACTCACCGACGCCAACGACGACCGCGACAGCATCGCGGCCGACAGCCCCGCGGTCCCGAGCCCAAAGGTCGTGCTGGGAAAAGATAGAGACCGGTTGTTGCCCAAGGGCGGGAGCAGCCGTGCGGGGAGCGTGCCTGCGGGCCGCGAGAGCAGCGTGAAGGTGGAGGACGAGCGGGACGACGTAAAGGGTAAGAAGAAACGTTCTTCTACGGTTACATATACGCGGAAGGGCGGCGGCGGCGTTGCGGGTGCTGGTGCGGGTTCTGGTTCTGGTTCTGCGCGCTGAAATCCTCGTCGAAAGAAACGAAAGACACAACACAGACAAAAAGCGAAAAGCGAAAAGCGAAAAAGCGAAGCGGAGCAGAGCACAGCGAAACTCGGCGCCAGCATTCAAAAACATGCATGCGTACCTCACTTTTTCTGTTGTATATTTCCTTGCTGCTTCTGCCTGTCTATCTACCTACCTACCTGTCTGTCAGTCCGTTTATCTGTCCGAGACGATACCCAGGGCGGCTCACATCACATGTCTCTCTAGTCTCACATAGACTACGATATGTAATTTCTTCATTCTCGCTCACACCTCACTCACCACCTCTACTACCTCTCCGTGCGCCTCCCGTCCTCCTAGCTAACGTCCTACCCGCCAGACACAAAGCAGCGCCTCACCGTCCACACCGAAGTGCTCTACCGAGCGCCGCGCTCGCGCGCCGGGCCGGTCCAGCAGGAGGGCGAGGGAACGCTGCATCGGATTACTAGCGTGATCGGTAAGTTTGACCTCTTTTCCTCGCTCTTTCTTTTCCTCACTCCCCATCCTTTATTCCTCTTCCTCACCATCCTTGACCTCCTCCCCCTAATCTTCGTTCCCTCACCCACTAACCCTCCCCAGGCGAAGGCAAACAACGCCGCTACGAAATCATCGACTCGGACCCCGACCCACTCACCCCATCCATCCCCTTCCGCGCCTCCGTCGCGCACATCATCCCCATCCCACCCCCTCCTCCAACCTCTCCCTCCCGCCGCTCGAACCCCGCCGAAACGTCCTCGCGCTGTACCCCGGCACGACGACGTTCTACAAAGCCGAGGTCGTAGACGGGTGGAAGGCCAGTACCAACGGGGCTGGGAATGGAAACGGAAGCGGAGGAGGGGTGATCAAGAAGGAGGGCGAGGACAGGGATAGGGATAGGGAGAAGGAGAGGGAGAGGGAGAAGGGCAAGGGTGAGTTTGTGACGTTGAGGTTTGAGGGGGAGGATGAGGTGGACATGGTGAATAGTGTGGAGAGGAGGTATGTTTTGCCGGATAAGGCGGGGTAGGTAGGTCGAAAGGGACGGACGGGGGAGTGTGAAAGACATTGGCATTTGGAGCGTTTTGGTGAGCTTTTGTTGCGTGTTGCGCGTGCGGCGCGAGTAAATTTGGTTATCTACAGGCTGTGCGGGGATTTGTTAAGGGGATGGGTACAAAGGTACGTAGGTTAGGTTAGGTTAGGTGAGATTTGATATATGATCGCGCATTGCGATAGAGCGGCGTTAGTTAGTGTAGTCAATCGTTTACTGGTTCCCTTATTATACCGACGAGAACCTATTCGCAGCCTTGCCTAGGTACTTAGGTAGGTACCTAGGTCAATGATACATCACGTGCAAAAGATGAATCCATGGATGGAGGTGCCCCATACGAGTTCTCGTCTCCCACCAAGCAAAGTCATCTTCGGGCGCAGTAAATATAAATCTTCGTATACATATCCATAGCTTCATCTATCTCGCATGAAATTATATCCACACCCCAAGCGAGCAACCACATAAGTATAGATGTACAAACACAGGTGAAAGCATACAAGTAACATCAGGCCATCTTCCGTCCACCCCGTCCAACCAAATCAATGCAATCTGGGGTATATCACCACCCGCAACGTACTGTTTGTTGCCGCCGAGCAGAGTGTAGTCGAAGAGAAGGCGCCCCGCCCGCCCGAGGAGGGAGGGAGCAACGGCGCAGACCAGAGCCATATTAGAAATTGAGTAAGGGGGTTGTTATAAGCGAGGGTGGGCATTAAGATAGGAGAGAGGTGGGAATCGAGAACCGAGGGCCGGGTATATGCAGAGGGGGACGAATGCATGCAGTCGTACAGAGGGAGGGCGGGTCAAGAGGTGGGAGGGGGCTTATTTCGGAGGGAGCTTGACGTTGTTGGAGAGCCATGCCTGGGGGACGTACGTTAGCATGGGAATTTGGGGGGGGGAAGCATGGAGAGGGAGGGAGGGGGAATAACATACCAGGCCCTCGAAGATACCCTCGCCTGTGGTCGCGCAGCTGGGCTCGACCTTCCACACGTGATCCTTGGCGATCTTCTCGAGTTGCAACTTATCCGACACCTCCTTTGGCCGCATGGCTGTCTCGTGTTAGCTGATACGCCCCGTGGCATGCATGCGGGGTATTGCATTGCAATGGGAAGTACGCACCCCCTGTAGATCCTGCTTGTTCGCAAACACCAGCAGCAGGGCGTCCTTCATTTCCCTATCCTGGATAATGCGCGCGAGCTCGGTCCGCGCCTCGTCGATACGGTCGCGGTCATTCGAGTCGATGACGAAGATGAGGCCCTGGGTACCTGTTCGCACATCACGTCAGCGGGGTGTCTTTACGGAGCAAGCAAGGCTGGCGCAAGATAAGCAGCGCAGGGCAGCGGGCGGCCGTCCGTGTGCAATTCGCTGCACTCGCACTTGCCGTACCCGGAACAGAGTCGCGGCCCAACATACCAGAGAAGTAGTGTCTCCACAGCGGGCGAATCTTGTCCTGGCCGCCGACGTCCCAGACGTTGAACTTTGTGTTCTTGTATGTGACGGTCTCGACGTTGAAGCCGACGGTGGGGATGGTGGTCACGTCCTGGTCGAGCTTGAGCTTGTAGAGGATTGCTGTCGCAGGCGGTCAGCACGAGGGTGTTCCAGGTCGGGGCAATGGACGCATACTGGTCTTGCCGGCGGCGTCGAGCCCCAGCATGAGCAGGCGCATTTCCTTGGATCCGAAGATCTTGTTCATCATCTTAGATATTTGGCCACCCATTGTGAGTGTGTGGATCGCGGTCTCGTCGGCGAGAGGGTGTTACGAGGAGCCCAGCTCGGGGTGGGTGGTGCAGGCTGCGGAGGGCAGGGCGTGCGAGGCTGGCTGGCTGGCGCAGTGACGACGGGGAGGGAGAGTGATATCTAGACAGACAGACAGACAGATAGGTGCGGCGAGGGTGTGTCGGGCGCGTGGGCTCAATTTTGCGGGAGGAGTAGTAAGCGGGATGCCGGGGGCGCAACGAAGAGAGGCAGAGCCGCGTGCAACGGTCGCGTGGGATAGTGCGTGGGTGGATATGAAGGGGTGCGAGGGCAGACGTTGGGTGATGGCTTCAGGGTGAAACGCACTTAAACACGGTAGGCGCGTTCAAAGATCACCCAGCCAGCCAAACCTGCCAGCCAACCGCAACGCGCGCCCAGGAGCCTTTCTCCTCCAGCGTCCTCACACCGTCACTTGCGGCTGTCCCCGTCCGCACCGGAAAAAGGGGCAATACTGAGCCCTCCAGTCCTCCAGTCCCTTTTCCCCATACTCGAGCATGCATCGCACCGTCGGCATGCGCGCAATGGGGGTCCTCCGGTGCTAGTGTACCGTTTGGTGCGGATTGCCACCGCCTGCAATCTAACCCTGCAGGTACGCGCGAGCTGTCTCCTGAAGCACACTGCTAGGTGCATGCAGAACCTCGCGTCTGCTTGCAGCCAGCTTGTGCAGTCTGCATCGTGTTTCGTCCCGGTGCGATGGTTCGGCGCGGGTGCCGGAACCTGCGTTTCACCTAGGCGCTACCAATATGTTGTTTCCTTGACCTGCTACGTCTGTCATTCCACACTGCACCGCTATCTATCTCACGCCAGGTCGGACCGAGAGGCTTGAAGAGAACTCTATTAGACTACCTGTACGCTAGACAACCTTCTGTATTCGACCGCACTTGCCCAGCGGCCCCAGCCGCACTTTTATGTCTTCCGGGGTTCCTCCGTGACGCGTATATTGCCCTGATAGTACATCTTCACTATTAGAACCCGTCATTGATATCCCGCTTCTTCTCCTCGGCTATCCTCTCCTGGTTCACCGCGTGCCACCACTTGTGGCTCTCCTCCTTCTCCTCGCCGGGCTTCTCGTCCCACGGCTTGGGGCTCAGGATGTAGTGGATGTTCTTCACTTCATCGTCCCTCCAGATCTTATCGTGCACGCCCTCGTGCCGCAACGTCTTCAGCGCGTTGTAGATGTACGGCAGCGCAACCCAGCGGCCGTGGAACACATCGCCGAGCAGCGATTGATCTGCAAAGTCGTAGTCCAGCGATGTATCGTTGGAGAGTTGGTCCAAGATGAGCTGATAGACCTCCTTGGACGGGTTCACAACCTGGAGGCCGCCGTTGGGCATGCCGAGGCCAAAGTCGGGCGCCGCGCCGACCTTTTGAGCTTCGTCGGGCTTGTCGTGCTGCGATGTGAATGCACAATTCTCGGGTATCCTACTGCGAGTCAGACCACCTACGATGCACTGGGGAAGCGAAGGATTCTGGTCCATGCCTACCAGTTTTTGGGATAGTGCGGCTTCTTAAGGGGATTGCACACGCATGCATGGCTTGCTGCAAATACCCTCTGTCCCTTGCCCGCCGCGCTCGGGGGATCCAACTCCATTTCCATGAGCTCGTCCATGTTCTTCAGCACCAACATATCCGAATCCAACTGTACAACGCGGTCATATTCGGTCAATCCAAAGGGCGTGAGCTTGCTCCAGCAGTCGTAGAATCGCGGGTCGTTGGTGTAGTCTTTGCCCTTTGTCGGGAGTAGATATTTGACATGCTGCTTGGGTATGCCGCGCCTGTCGAGCGCTTCGTGTCCTTCTTGCGGGAATGCATCCGTGTAAAGTGCGACGAGGGGGTACTTTGTGCCGTGCTTCTTCAAGCTGTAGTCAAGCGCGAGAAGGCCGCTGAGATAAGCTGTATTTGTGATCAAAGTTGTCCACACTACTCTGATCAGTCTCCCTGCCGTACAGGCCGAATGGACGCGCCCGTACCCTTCTTCGAACTGGTGCCCGACGGCGGGTTGGTAGTAGTCGATGCCATCTAGATCGCTCTGATATGTGTTTTCTGCAGTGCAGAAGTACGGTGAACTGAGCTCGGTCGATGCACAGATGCGCGGTGAATGGCAGTGAATGGAAGTGAATGGAAGTGAAATGGCGGGGGGTAATCTGTAAAGTGTCGTCTAAAGAATGTAAATTCTCTACGGTCGTCGACTGCTATCTTGGAAGCAAAATGACTATCTATATTCAAGTTCGTCAGTACTGCAAGTTAGTAATTGTAATCAGAGCAAGCTTCATCAGCTTTTCAAAACATGCCCATGGTCAGGGCGGGGAGGGGCTCGATGGAGGGGCTCGCATCCACTAGTTCTGGCACGACCGCCGGGGCCCTGGCCGCCGCACACCAGCCGATCTCGGGACCCAGTCAAGATCGTCATCACATGGTATCGCGGAGCCTTGCGCTTCTCCGAAACACCCTTCGGCGCGCGTAGTCAGCAATGGGATGAACATTTCCACAGTTGTCCCACCAGCTGCTTTTCTCGTCTGATATCTTCTGAGTCTTCGTCACTGAGCTCGGCATGATTCCGCGACCACATTCGACACACGCGCCATGTCTGCCTCGATGAAGACCCAGATGCCCGCCGAGCTCGTCGACGCGCCCGAGCAAAGCAAAGCTGGCAAAACACACAAGAATTACCGGGGTTTCGTTGCGGGAGTCTTCTCGGGCATTGCGAAGCTATCAGGTAGGTTGCGTGGCCCTTTTCTTACTCGTGTGTGAGACCGGAGGCTGACACTGTGCAGTGGGGCACCCGTTCGACACCATCAAGGTCCGACTGCAGACCACCGACAAATCGCACTTTCGCGGGCCGTTAGACTGTCTGATGCAGACGTTGAGAAATGAGGGCGTCAAGGGAATTTACAAGGGCGCGACACCGCCGCTGGTCGGCTGGATGTTCATGGACTCCATGTATGGGCCGGATGCAGACTGAAGCTCAGGACAATGTACTGACCAAATGGGCAGTATGCTGGGCTCCTTGAGTGTATACCGGCGGGTACTCAACGACAATGTCTTCCACCCCGTGCGATTCCCGGGCGAACAACAGAAGAAGCTTCCCGTAGCTGGGCACGCCATGGCTGGCATAATGGCCGGGTGGACAGTATCCTTCATCGCGGGACCGGTGGAGCACATAAAGGCGCGACTCCAAGTGCAATACGCGGCGGACAAGAGCCAGAGGCTTTATAGCGGGCCTATCGATTGCTTGACGAAAGTGGTACGTCCTTTGGATCTGCTTTCATCACCTTGCCTCTGACATCATAGCAGTTCAGGAACCATGGCATCCGCGGCGTATGGCACGGCCTCAGCGCGACCCTCCTCTTCCGCACATTCTTCTGCTTCTGGTGGGGCTCCTACGACAAGTTCTCGCAGCTGCTGAACACGCACACGAACCTCTCTGCGCCCGCCGTAAACTTCTGGGCGGGTGGCTTGTCCGCGCAAGTCTTTTGGATCACATCGTACCCGAGCGACGTGATCAAGCAGCGGATAATGACAGATCCGCTGGGTCCGGAGCGGAAATTCCCTAGATGGAGAGACGCCGCGAAGGCTGTGTATAGAGAACAAGGGTGGCGGGGCTACTGGAGAGGCTTTGTGCCGTGCTTCCTGCGCGCTTTCCCTGCGAATGCGATGGCGCTGGTGGCTTTCGAGTCGGTGATGCGAGCCCTGCCTGAGTAAATAAGGGTGATTGTATATGAGTGCATTTGCATAGCGAGCTGTACATAATACCCCATGTATAAACGATGGAATAAGATACGAAATGTCACTACTCAAGGATTTGATAGTTGTGTGCTTACTCGCGCCTTCCTTCCGGGCTCGCCTTGTGCACGTGACATTGGCTGACACTCTGTCTTTTAATTATCGTCGTGAGGACCTAGACAGATCATGCGGACTCGAGCGAAAGGCAACCCAGGCGCAGCAACTTATCTAACAGGGAGCAGTGGACGTTATGTGCTTCCTTGAACGATCTCAGTACAATATCAACAACTATGTACAAGACCAAGATTGCATTGGATTAAAGCTAGTCCTCTTCGTCAAATCATACTGGCATATACTGCAATTGCAACATGTGTCCTTCAGCAACCAAGTTGTCCGTCAATTAACCCAAAGACCAAGGTAACTAAGTACGCGAGGGGCAATCACTATTCGTCTAGCAAACAAACTTATGTCGCAAATGTATTATTGTCCGGCTTCAGACTTGTCTCTCTTCATAAAGCAAATTCTGAGGAAAGTTTTCATACTTTCGTCGACTTTCCCTTCAATTGTTCTGATTGACTAGAGACTTTCAGATGCAGTCTCTTGCTGCGGAGAGAAACATCGAAAGCTCAGTGTGTTTGTGTTCTCATGTTAAAGACATCATCCTACCTCAAACATGTACGGAAAATTGGTATATTATGAAGTTGGTTCCACGGATTGTAAGGACACGAACCCAAGCAGCTCATTCTTATCTTCATAAACAGCTGTCAGTATCTTGTTTTAGCCACTAGTAAACACATCAAAATGCCACCCAAAGGCAAAGGCAAAGGCAAGAAAGGGGCACCTCCCGTCGAAGAGATCAACAAAAACGAGAAAAGCCAGATTACAGATCAATGCTTAACAAAACCTTGTCTCCGCTGTAACAGCAATGAACATCACTGTATTGATTGTACCACAAAGATGAGCTCCAACAAAAAGGGACTATACGGTGGACTGAGTGAGGGCAGAAAACGGGGCGCAGATAAATTTATCGACGCGCTTAAAGAAGAGTACAATGCAGATGGCGCTAACCCGAAATTTGATACTGCACGACAGAAGAGGCAGCAGCAGGAAGACTTGGAAAAGGCACTTAGACAGCAGCAAGAAGACAACAATAAACGGAAGGGAGTTGAGTCTGAAAATAAAGAGCAGATAAATTTGGAAGGAAAGGCTCAGGTAGAAGAAGCGGATGGTCCCAAGGTGATGGATCCTGTTAGCCCAACTGACAGTGCTGAGCGAAGTACAAGCATCACTACTCTACCAGTCTCTACTACTTCCAATCCGATTTTCACTCAGCTCCAAGGTCAAAGCCAAACCATTTCGGCAGGCCAAGCCTCCACACAACAATCTTCTGAGATCCAGGAAGTACATGGTGCGGTGTCAGAACATGTGCGACCTGATCAAGAATCACAGACGGTAAGGAATATCAGGCAGGATCGAAGGAATGTTGTTCAGCACGACTCGAGTGTGGACTCGAATCTTAAGCGCATCATGCAAAAAGTTTTGGAATTTCCGAAACGCGAGACCTTTGCTGCAGAGGGCAATCATGTGATTACAAACCACTTCGAGATTGACATAAAGCCAAATGCGGTCTTACACAGATACACAGTTATGTCGGCGTTCGCAGGGTTAAGCAAGAGAAAGATCAAGGACTTCGTGAGCACGGCAATCAAGAAATGTGACTTCTTGAACAACAACCGAGCTAGTTTTGCCACGGATTACTACGACACCATCATCTCTTGGGTGGATTTACACAACTTGATCCCAGAAGATAGATACAAGAGATTGAATGGCGATAGCTCTAGAGGGCCTGGATCGGGGTGGAGCCTCATCACCTTGAATCACGGTTCAACGACTAGACATCTAACATTCCAGTATCAAGGGACAGTCGATGTGAATTCCCTGAAGGAATACACACATGCCAATGGCAATCCAGACAAGACTAAGCTTGATTCTGCAATCAAAGCTCTAAATATACTGATCTCGAAATGTTTTGATGAAGCTCCAGCTCCAGCTCCAGCCTCAGCTCCAGCCCTAGCCCCAGTTCCAGCCCCAGCTCCAACTCCAGCTCCACTTCAGGGTCAAGTTCCAGTTCATACGAATACTTTTCGAGTTGGCGCCAACAAATATTACTTGAAAAATTCTTATCAGCCCTTGAAAAACGCAAACAAACGTAAAACCTGCAAATCGCTCGAAACGTCACGCGGTTTCGCATACCAAGTCAAACCTGGTGTTGGGAAAATCCTTCTCAATATTCAAACCCATACTAGTGCTTCGTATAAACCCAACTCCCTCAATGAAACAATGGCGGATAGGGATGTAATCAATTGGAGGAACCCTCTCGATCTGAAAGCCATACTCAAAGGTCTGTGGGTGCGTATTGAGTATGAAAGGGGTGATCCCAAGGAAGCCGAAGTTCACGCCAGATTGAATAGTGAAGAATCTCGCGTCAAGCAAATACAAGGCTTTGGCAAGTCAGTCAAGGATCAGATCGCTTACAAGAACGACAACGGAGTAGATGTTACTGTGAAGCAGCACTTGGAAACCTCTCAAGGAAAACCTCTAGATCATCCCGAACTACCAGCGGTCAATCTCGGAGCCCCTCGAAATCCCAAATGGTATGCCCCCGAGCAATTGAAAATCATGCCTTTTCAGCTATTCAGGGATGTTTTACCATCGGAGTGGACTGCAGGCATGATAGAAAGAGCATGTCGTTTTCCTGAAATTAATGCTGGCCTGATAGGAGTGTCAGCCATGGAAACATTAGGTCTTTCCACTCAAAATACTTCTGGTAGCCAGCAACTTGTAAGTGTAATTTTGCTTCCCATGGAATAGCTTCTATAACTAACAATGTATCTGTGTAGCCACTTTGCCCAGTTCTCACCATCAATCCAAGTCTCATGCTTATTCCCAGCCAGAAGCTGAATTTCCCCCGCGGCATGTATGGCAAAAGTCCGAATCCCTTAGTGAAAGGGAATGAGATTATCAAACTTAAAGCCCATTGGAACACTAAGGCTAAGCGTTTCTTCGAAGTCAAAGACCAGAACCAGGAACTTCGGGTTACCTTGCTGGTTGACAGCAGAATAGGAAGTGATACAGATGCTAAAAGAGGTCTCACCCAATTCCGGGGTTTTGCAGGTCCCGAGAAAAATGGTTTCGTGAATTACAACATTGCCAAGGTACAAAGTTCAGGCAGAAACACAATCGAAATCGATCCGACGAATTGGAACCAACTGAAAAACACAATGAGTAACCACTTAGGGACTACCGACCTTTTCCTACTCGTACTTCGCGACAAAGATTACGATGCGTACTCGAATTTCAAAGATCTAGCCGATAGACGATTCGGTAAACACTCTATTTGCATCACAGCACCGAAACTAAAAGATAGGGTCCCAGAGAAGATGGGCAACATTATGATGAAATTAAACTTGAAGCTGCAGGGTATCAATCACACCATCTCTGGCGGACTAATAGAATCAATCTTCACTAACACCCTAGTACTTGGGGCTGATGTTACCCATCCGGGCCCAAGTTCGATCGCAGGATGTCCTTCTATTGCTGCTATCGTAGGGTCAGTCGATAAATACGCAGGTCGTTTCTTGGGCTCAATGCGCCTCCAGAAAGAAAGCAAAAAAGAGGTGAGACCTACCATGCAAAGCCATTGAGCAGAGACAGTATACTAATTGGGCAGATTATTGACGAGATAGAAGATATGGTCCAAGAACGAATCATCGATTGGGTTTGTGAGCAGCCGGGTAAACAATTACCAGAAAACATTCTCTACTACCGTGATGGTGTGAGCGATGAGCAATTTCGCCAGGTTAAAAATCAGGAATTGCCACGCATCCGCAAAGCGTTTCATGCTGCTGTAAAAATGCTTAAGTCAAAAGGGATGATTAAAGATGGCGATGCAACTGTTCCCAGGATCACGGCTGTTATTTGTGTCAAGCGACACAGCGTGCGATTCTATCCCCAATATTTCCCCAACACTCCCGGTCAACATTTTAATGAAGTAAACTGTGACCCTGGTACATTGGTTGACGATGTGGTAACATCGCCTTACTACATGGACTTTTACCTACAGTCGCATAAACCCTTACAAGGGACTGCAAAGCCAGCTCACTATTTCGTCATTGAGAACGAAATGGGCATGAGCGAGCAGAACATCAGACAGTTGGTAAGTAATCTCAAAGGTTACGTCTTTTTAAGAATAGTACTAATCACACGTCTAGACCCATGAACTCTGCTACACATACGTCCGTTCTACGAGTGGAGTATCCTACGCGGCCCCAGCATATTACGCTGACCGTCTCTGTGAGCGCGGAAGATGTTATCTTCGTAGTCTTCTCGTACGCTCCGATTCCGAAAAGAAATATCGCGAAGATCTCGATAAATCCATAAAAGAAAAGATTGACAAGCAGCGTGAGGATAGATTGAAACGGTACGGCAATGAGTGGGACGATAAGACTAAGAAGAGGCGTAAGGTAACTGCAGAAGAAGAGTATCTCAAACAACAAGACCGAAAACAAATCACCAAGATAATGGAGGAAACGGTTTGGGATCATGCGGCGAAGAAGTTCTACAACTGGAGCGATGGAGGGTCTGATTGTAAGGAGCGCAATCCCTGGCACGAGGGTGTCAGCAAAACTATGTTTTGGATGTGAAAATTATGGAGATAGGTGTGTAAACAAAGTTGAAGCGGCAGCGTGAGCAGCATTGCGTATTTCATATTCAATCTGATCATACATCTATTTTGACGTTTGAAGTACTATGCCATGACTTGCCACCACATCCTACTTTGTACTCACCCTGCTGCCGTTCTATTCTGTCCTTTCTGTCATGGTACCATTTGGAATAAGAACACAGGTTCATTGAATAGACACCTAAATCCAACATGAATCAGGTAACTTGAAGCGCGCGTTGGAAGGTTCCAACCAGCAGCAAATGGCTAAACGAAAAGCACGCAACACACATGATCAAACAAGACTTTGGCTTCTCTTGCACGGAATGTATCTTGCTTTTCTCCTTTGGAGCAACCTGCCTTACACACTGCCCAAAGCGGCAGTAATACCCGTCATCAACGCGGACTTTCCCAGCAAGGCCGCGCCATCAACAAGCGTCGCATCACAATTCACTCCACCAAAGATGCACAGCATCCCACCATGTATACACCCTTTCTTTCTTTCTCTCAAGGCTCTGTACAATATGCATACCAAAATCAAGGATATCCCGCTCAACGCCATCGCTATGCCATGTCCAAAAGCCCCATACCCATTCATATCATACATTTCCTTTGTCACCCTGCTGCACCACGCTCACGGCCTCTCCACCTCTTCCTCGTCACTGCTATCATCCGCCTTCTCTTCCCACCCGGCCAACCTCCTCAGCACCCGATTCTCCTCTTTCAGCCCTTTAATCTCGCTCCTCAGGCCGCGCTCGCTCTCGCCCTGGACCTTCAGTGCGCCCCGCGCGTACTCGGCGACGCGGCCCAGGCCCGCCTGCCACTCTGCGTGTTCCAGGCGCAGCTGCATGCTCGTTGCGCGCTCCTGTTCCAGGAGCCCTTGGTAGTGTTTGTGTAGCGAGAGGATGGCCTGCGTTTGATTGTATGCGTAGGGCCTCAATTTATCCAGGAGCATGGTAACCGAGTTCTCGTAGTCGGTGAGCAGGGTCGCCATGGCGGAGTTCTGCGCCGTCATGGTCGCGACGCGGGATTGTGCTGCGTAGAGGGAGCTCTGGAGCTGCGCGACCTCGGCGGCGCGCGTCGCTGCTGTGCAACGCGTTAGCTTTTGACTCGAAAAAACTGCAACGAGTTGGGCGGACCGCCCTGTGCAAGACTCACCCGTTATTTCCCCGTTTACCTCCCGAATCGCTAGATTCCCTGCTCCCCCTTCCTCCGCAGCCCGAGCTTGTATCGCCTGCACGCCGTTCACGATTCCCGCCGTCTGCGCCCTGTTCTCCTCGAGCATCTGGCTGAGCTGCTGGACCACGCTCCAGAGGTGATTCATGTCGGTTTGCTGGCCGCCGCTGGGCAGGCCGTTGACCATGGGGATGCCATTTTGCTGGGAGCCTGGGCCGGGCATGCCGTTTACTTGTGTGGAAGTTGGGGAGGGCGAAGGCGAGGGTGCGGCGCGGGGAGTGGTGGTTGAGGGCCGGAGTCGAGGAAGGAGAAGTTGTTCATGGTGGGAAGTTGGGGGGGTCTAGACTGGGGAGGGCCGGCGCCGCGGAGACGTCTCGTTTGGTTGTGTGGGGTACAGGGTCGTTAGCGAGGCGATGCGCACGCAGGGCTGGTGCGGGGAGGTTTTAAAAAGGATTGCAATCTGTGGAATTAGGGTATAGTAGGCAAGCGTTTGTTGTTTGTCGAGCGCGCGATTGTTATGAAGATGTTGATTGTGAGATGGATGAGCTGCGACTCCGAGGTTGGGCCGAGCCGCTAGGGCGTATTGGGTTAGCTTGATATTCCCGCACCGGTGCGTTGTGGTTGTGAACACTATCGTGACCTTGACTTTTTCTGGTCAGCCCCATACGAAGGTACATGTGAAATTTATATAAGCTTTACTTTACCCTCCAAGTTATTCATGAGACATGGATTCCATTCCTCAAGTAGATTCCCAACTGTAATATCCTACTCCGACCGACCATGCCGGTATTCAATCTGAACTGTGTAATCCCGCAGTTCCACACCGGCATAAAGCCATACTCCAACCACCTCAGGATACCATAAAAACCCAAGTTCATCCAAACCCACAATCATCTCAACTTGAAGAACTAGCAGCAAAACCCACCAAATTCTTTACCCCTAGTCTTACAACAATCTCTAACCCTTACTCTGCCATCACCATACATACCCCCCAAAGCCTCAACCATGTCCCCCTTCCCAATCCACCACACCAAAGCCCTCCCCAACCACCCCACATTCCTCCTCCTCCACGGCTTCCCCAGCACCCCCCAAACCTGGTCCAAACTAACCCCCCACCTCACCCGCGCCGGCTACGGCGTCCTCACGCTCGATCTCCGCATCTGCGGCGACGCGTCGCAGCCCCCAAACTCGAAGACTACGCCTTATCTAGCATCAGCGCGCGCGTCGCTACCGCTATTAAAGACGCTGGTCTCGACACCGTCATCGGCGTTGGGCATGATTGGGGGGCTGCGCTGCTGGCGCGCCTGTGGTGGTACCATCCGGGTGTGCTTTCAGCGTTGGTGTTCATGGGGGTACCGTATCAGGAGGCGGGGGTGATGGATTTGGAGGGGATGAATAGGGTGACGGAGGAGATGTTTGGGGTGGAGGTTGGGGGGTATTGGGGGTTTCTTTTGGGGGAGGGGGCGGGGGATACCCTTGATGAAAACGTATGTATTATACAAGTTGCTCTCTTGTCTCTTTGTTTTGCTCTATCTTTGGAGATATTTTCTTTTTCATCCCCCGAAGAGTACATACAGTATACGCATGTTAATGAGCTTCACTGACGCCCACAGACACCCGCTGCCCTCTCCCTCTTCTACCAGTCCTCCCCCGCCCTCTGGAAAACTCACCTCTGCCCGCGGTCAGCCCTCCAAAGCTTTCTGACTTCCTCCACCGTGCTTCCTTTACCCTCTTGGCTTTCCCCCGAGGACTTCGCCTCAATGGTATCAGCCTTCCAAGAATCAGGCTGGCACCACCCCATAACGTGGTACAAAGCTGCACTCGAGTACTCAGGCAAGGGGCCAGAGGCCAATCTCACCGAGAAGCAGTTGGTGGTCAACAGGCCGGTTGTTTTTGTGGCGGGGGAAGATGATGTGGTGGGGAGGGTGGAGTTTGCTAGGTTTGCGGCGGAGGCGGGGAGGGAGAAGGTACGTTTATTTTGGTTTACCTTATTTTTTTTAGAGTTGGGAGATTGACAAGGTTATGAAAATGAGGCTGACGTGGTACAGGGCTATCTTCCGGATTTGGAGGTGGAGTGCATGAAGGGGGTGGCGCACTGGATGATGCTGGAGGCGGTGGAGGAGACATTCGCGATTTTGGATAGGGTGGGGCAGAGGGTGAAGACGGGGAGTGAAGTCGGGGGGATTCAAAAGGAGAAGGAAGAGAATTGAAGGATGGATGGGCGTTGAAGCGTTGGGCTGGAACCGCCTTGGAATTGCGCGCATACTTCACAATTGGCATATACGGAAGAAAACCAGTGAATGATCATGAAATTATACTGCTGCCTTGATCCCGATAGCAAACTCTATATACCAGCGTGTAGAGCGTGTATGCTCTACCCGTCACCGGAATTCGCGCCGTCATGTGACTTTCCCGCGACCATTCATCGCTGCCTTCGGCCCTACCCGAAACACCACCACTATCAAGTTTGCCTGCTAGCAAGCCACTACGATGCGCGCCGAGCAAAACTCACAGTGGCTGAACGTATAGCCGTGGAGCGAGCAATGCGACCTGTGGCGCAAGGCATACAGCCTTCAGCTTATGTCCGGCCACGCGACGTGATTGGCTGCATTGCCAGGTTGCGAAGTCGGTCAGTGTAGCCGGTCAGTGTCCCGAGTTGGACCGGGGTGACAAGTGCCAGACGGGGTGGCATATATGTTTGAATCCCGCGATGAATAGAAATTCTTGGGGCATATCCCGGGGCTCCAAAAAAAAACGCAAGTCCTGTAATCAGATACTCAGCGCTGAACCATGGCCAGCACATCAATGGCACTTCAAGACCTCAACACAGACTCCCAGTCGACAACCCGCCGACGAACCCTCCACCAATCCTCATCAGAAAGCGATTCGCGCGACCACCAACCCCCTCATCCACGACCACAGACCCACCCCCGAAGCCAAACCCTTCGCCCCAACCCACACCTACTGGATAACCCCACACGGCCTCCTCTCCAAAAACATCTCCATCCTCGACCTCACGCCCTTCCTGTCCGAAACCCCCTACACATCCCTAGCGGCACACAAGTCCGCCGTCCACCAAGCGCTCAAGCACCACCCCCACACCCCGCTCTGGACCTGCCACCGGACCTCCCTCCTCGGCCTGCACTACCGCATAACCGCCAGCACTTCCCCTTCCCCCTCTTCTTCCTCCTCTGTATCTTCCCCCTCCCTCCCTCGACAGCCGAACCCACCACCATAGCCCACTGGACACACCCCCTCCTCTCCACCTCCCCCGCAACCCTGACCTTCACCGCCGTTTCCCCAGTATCTTCCTCTTCCTCTTTCTCTCCAGCATCATCTTCGCCTCTGCACCCCATCACGCTCAAACCCAAGCACTGGACCAGCCGCACCGAGACCTTCGCGGTGAACAGCGCGCTCTACATGTGGGAGATGGATTCCATGTGGCACGGGGGGAGCATGACGCTGTGCAGGGTGTTTGGGAGTGGGGAGGGGAGAGGCGGGAGGTGGTAGCGAGGTATAAGGAGAGGTGGTGGGGGGTGGGGAGGGGTGGGATGGTGGTTGTTGAGAAGGGTGGAAGGGAAGAAGGGAAGCGGGGGGAGGAGGAAGGGGAGGGGGAAGGTAAGGAGGGAGGTGGGGACGGCGTGGATATGGGGATGGTGGCGTGTTTGACGGCTTGTGTGGTGTTGAAGAGGAGGAGGCAGAGGGCGGGCGAGAGGGGGTGGGTGAGGAGTGAAATTACATCTGTGGGCTCGAGCAGTTAGGAATGGGGCGGTGGATGAGGAAGGTTAGTCGTATTTGAGAGTTTTGATGGATTTGAAGGACGGTCTATCTGATCAATTGGACGGCTGCCGCACGCAAGGAAGGGATGCCAGGGCGATATGCAGGGCAGAAGGCGTAGATCGGCGTTTTGGCGCATAATGCATCGAATATGACATGCCGAAGGCGTGGGGCGGGCGTGAGATGCTTGAACCCTGCGAATATCAGAAGTGGAGAAGCGCTAGTTGTTTGTCTCTGATGAATTTGTTTCATAAATATGTGTATGTATGTGTTTCTTCCCTTTGTTTGAGTGAGGGTGTGGGATGATGTAATTGCGACGGCCAAGTCGAGGCGAAAGTCACCGCCGGGAAGACATAGCAGCAAAAGCCACCAATGGCGCCGAAATGGATGGTATTCGGGGGAGGCAAGGTGGAATGAAGGGGTTCCTTGATCTTGGGGTGGTTCGCAAGGCTGCGCGATGCGGGATATCGTCATCGAAATTAGCGGCAGATGGGAGGGATGCGTCCCCTGGACGGCGCCTCGGCACGTACTTACAGGTATGGTACCTAAGTAACTTTATATACCTAGGTTTGTAGACATCAGCATTACAAGAAACGCTGGGTGCTCGTGCAGCCTTGCAAAAGGAGCAGCCCAGCGCTCGCTACCCCGTAGGCGCTGCTGCTAGCCAGGAACGTCCGTACAGCTGCCGCGGTTACAGGAGGGCGCACCGGCAGCGGTTGTTTGGCTGGTGTGAATTGTCGGTTGCGGATGACGCAGATGGCGCCCCCGGCTTGTCCAAGCGCCTACGCGCCAGCGCCAGCGCCTGTGCCAACAACGCGGAATGCCGTTGGGTTGGCGTGGGCGACTTGATGAAACACTTGGTCCCCTCTCTCTTTCTGCGCTCGAACCTCTTGTACACCCTGCCCGCCGCCGCCCTTGGCCACACCTTCACACACTTGATTTATATTTCTCTTTCCTACCTTGTTGCATCTGCTACCGACGCTCGACGCGCCGTCCTCGCCTGCATCTTTCACATGGCCTGGGTCGCCTGACCTCCTTCCCGCGGCTATATCCACCCATTGACCACATCCCTGGACACGAATCCGGCCCCAAGTCGCACCGCAGCGTGCTGAGGCACCATGTCGACCCCGAGTCCCGTCATCTACGCCCGCGAGCAGTCGCCCACGCCCACAAATGCAGGGGGTAGTGCCCAGGAAGTCCAGAACCAGAGCATCAAAACCTTCGCCGCCTCCCTGTCGACTGCCGCCGTCGTCTTCGGCATACAGATCGCCGCTTTCCTGATACTGAGCGGCAATTGGAAAATCAGGCGGTCCAAGCAGACTACCGAGAAGTCGGCAGCACGGCAGAGCCTGTTCCACAAGATCTAGTATGTTATCTTGTGTCCGTGACAGCGTGGCATTGCTATATATACAGAGCCCACACTGACGCCTGCAGTTACTACAAAACCGCCTTCGTGCCCGAGCGCCAGCGGATAGCCACCCCACGACCGCCATCGAGTCCTTCAAGAATGTCTTTACCATCAGTGACCGCGAGATTATCCGCGTCGCAGGCGTCGACGGTTACCTCTTCCTGCAGTACCTCCAGCTGCTGCTCCGCATATTCGTGCCCATGGCCATCGTCGTCCTGCCCATCCTCCTACCCATAAACCGCATCGGCGACGTGCCTGGCATTTCGGGCTTGGACTCATTTGCCTGGCCCAACGTGGGCGTGCCATCCAAACGGAAGCGTCTCTGGGCCCACGCTGTGCTGGCCGTCTTTGTCGTCGCGTGGGTGTGCTACAACTTCTACAGGGCGCTGAGGAAATTTGTACGGTTAAGGCAGACTATCCTCACCTTGCCGGAACATCGAATTCGCGCCTCTGCTACTACCATTTTGGTTCAGAGCATCCCCCGAAAGTGGCTCACCGTCGCTGCCCTCGATGCACTCTACGATGTTTTCCCGGGTGGAATCAAGGACATCTGGATCAATCGCAATTACGATGATTTGTCCGACAAAGTCAAGAAGCGAACCAAGATTGCACGCTCTCTCGAAAACGCCGAGGTGAACCTCATTATTGAATGCACCAAGAAGCACAAGAAAATGGAAGAGAAGAGGGCAAAGGAGGAGGGCAAGAAGAAATCTAGAAAGGAGAGAAAGGCGGATGAAGAGATGCAGAATGCCGCCATCCACCACGAAACCCAGGACTACGGAGTGAGCGTTAACAACCCGCATCAAATCGAGCAGACTCTTGAGGAAGTGCTGAAGGAGGATGACTCGTCGAGCTCCTCATCATCATCCTCTTCGTCTCGATCGTCATCTCCGACTCGCAAACGCAAAATCCTTCCCATCCCTATTTTAGGAGAGGGTATCCAGGCTGTCGGTGACGGTTTCCGCGACGTAGGAAAATTCGGCGGTAAAGTCGTCGGCGGCTTCGCTGGTGGTCTCAAAGGTGCATTTGGGAAACAGCATGGCCACGGCCACGCTAGAGATGCCTCGCACGACGAGACCTTTGCATCTGACAGTCCAGTTTCCCCTGTGGTCACCGATTTCGAGGCTAGAGGCACGAGCTCGGATACATACACTCCCCTCAACGAACCGTCAAAGGAGGTCAAATTCGGCTCGGATGGAACTGATACTGAGCCGAATTCGCCTGACTCGTCACGTGGCAAGCACGAGAAGGAGAAGAAGCGACCACAAACCGCCGAATCGACACTGGGGCCGCTGAAGGCAATTGATACTATCAAGAAGTCGCGGCTGAACCCCGTCCGGCGATTGAGCGACTTTGCTAGTCCCCAGCCGTTCCGCGCCGAGGGTGAAGAGTTCCCGCTGGAGTTCAAGAAAGATGAAAAGGTCGAATACCAATACGCTGGCGTGTACGACGAATCGTTCATCGAAGATCCTGAAGATGCGCTCTGGAGAAAGTACATCAAGCCCAAGGATCGCGAAACGATGCGTGTGCCTTTGTTCGACAAGACGTGGTGGCCTTCACTTCCGTTGATCGGCAAGAAGGTCGACACGATCTACTACTGCCGCAAGGAATTGGCTCGCTTGAACCACGAGATTGCACACGACCAAGCCAATCTGGAACAATTTCCGTTGATGAATTCCGCCTTTATCCAGTTTAATCACCAGGTTGCTGCCCACATGGCCTGCCAGTCGTTGAGTCACCATATCCCTCGCCAGATGGACCCCCGAACTGTTGAGGTTAACCCCAAAGAAGTCATCTGGGATAACCTGACCATGCCTTGGTGGTCACGATATGTCCGCATGTTCGTAATCGTCAGCGCCATTGTCACTCTGATCATCCTGTGGTCTCCTCTGGTCGCTTTCACTGGAGGTCTGTCAAAGGTCTCTACACTCACAGACGAAGTACCATGGCTAGCGTGGATAGCAAAGATGCCCGAATGGCTCATCAGTTTCGTACAGGGTGTGTTGCCACCAGCCATACTCGCAATTCTCTTCGCCGTCTTACCCATCTTGTTGCGATTCATGGCCGAGTTGACGGGGACAACTACCACCGGCGAAAGAGAACTTTTGGTGCAGAACTTCTACTTTGCCTTCGTTTTTGTGCAGTTGTTCTTGGTTGTGTCAATTTCTTCTGGTATCACCGGAACTCTTGACAAACTTCTCGACGACCCTTCGCACGCCGGTCAAACCTTTCTCAACATCCCGGAAAGGTTGGCTCAGGATCTTCCCAAGGCTGCTGACTACTTCTTCTCATACATGATTCTTCAGGCATTCAGTATCAGCTCGGGAACTCTGTTGCAGATTGCGGCAGTATTAATCCTTCTATTTAGTAGCTTTTTGGACACCACTCCGCGCCAAAAGGTTTCTCGTGTGCTCAGTCGACCGGGCATCACTTGGGGAAATATGATCCCGGTGTATACCAACTTTGGAGCCATTGGATTGATCTATGCTGTCATTGCACCTTTGCTGATGGTAGTTTTAATCATCACATTCAGTTTGTTCTGGTTCACCTACCGCTACCAGATGATCTATGTCTCCTACGCCAAAGCCGAAACGAACGGTCTCATCTTCCCCAAGGCTATCAATCAGCTGTTCACCGGGTTATACTTCCTGGAAATTACCCTAGTCGGTCTTTTTCTACTCCAAACAAAAGGGGAATCATCCTGCTTCCCTCAGGCCATTGTCATGATCGTCACCCTCGTCTTTACCGTCATCTTCCAATATCTGCTCAACCATGCCTTCGGCCCCCTCTTCAAGTATCTTCCCATCACCTTCGAAGACGAAGCAGTAGAGCGCGACCAAGAATTCCAGCGCGCCCAAGCCACCCGCTGGCAATCCAAGAACGACGGCGAAGGCGCCGCCGACGACGAGCACACCTCTCTCAACAGCGAGCTCTCCGCCCGCGAGAAAGCCGAACGCCGCGAATCCCGCCGCCTCGAAGAGCAAGACCGCCGCCGCTCCACCGCCCAAACCGACGGCGCCATCGAACTCAAACAACTCGAATCCACCCCCTCCAACAAGTACTCCACCCACCTCACCGAGAGCCCCGAGCGCACCCGCCGCGGCAACTGGGCCGAGCGCTCCCGCGACCGCTCCCACTCACACTCCCACTCCCACCACGACGACCCGACGCGCTCCCCCTCGCACACAAAGTCCCCGCGCAAATCCAAAGACAAGAAACACAAGCAGCACAACCCCCTCGACCTCGTCACAAACGCCATCCGCGCCGGCGTCGACGACCTCAACCGCCCCATCCGCGACATCGAGGCCCAGACCCTGCCCACGGCCAACCTCTTCGACAACATCGACGACCAGCTCGAGGACATCGAGCCCGAGGCCCGCCAGAAGCTGATTAAGCGCAGCTTTCAGCACCCGGCCACGCGCGCGATTCAGCCCGCTATTTGGGTCCCGCATGATGAGTTGGGCGTCGCGACGGATGAGATTAGGCGCACGGGGGAGTTTTCCCGCAAGATTTGGATCACGAGTGTTAATGCGAGGGTCGATGCGAGTGGGAAGGTGCTGTATAGGGGGTTGCCGCCGGATAGGGATCCGTTTGAGAATATGGAGGTTTAGCTTGTTTTGGGAAAGGGGAAGAGAGGATGTGTATGTATGATAGGAAGTGTGGGGAGCTGGAAGTGCTCTGTTATGATGTTATGATTTCCTTGGTTTTGTGTTTTGGGCGGGGTGGAAGAGAGTGCATGGCATGGCATGGCTGGCATGGCATACTGGGTGTGGTACCGTGCAGCTTGTTAGCTAGCTAGTTTGTTGGATTTAGATGGATGCAGAGTGGAAGTGGAGGTGGAGGTGGATTCAGTGGGCGATACCCTAGTTCAGTTTTGATCTTCACCATGCAGAGGGAAGACATAGATATACATATATACATATTCTTAATACACACACGTATATTCACTGCATGACACTAGCTAGCTAGCAACGGTGTTACCTTGACACCTCCCTCTGCCCTCCTTTCCTCCTTTATCCTTTATCCTTCTTTCCTCCCCTTCTTTCCCCACCTCCCCACCAACACCCCCTACACACCCTCCACAACCCTATCGCCCAATCCCTTCCTATCCCTCCCGGCCCTCTAACTACCTACCTACACCTCACCCCCGTCCCTCCCCCACCGCCCAACCACAACCTCATTAAACCCCTCCGGATCCTCGAAGCTAAACCCCGCCATCCTCTTGTCTAGATTCGCATACCTCCACTCCGCCTCCCTATCCCCATCCCCGTCCCTATCCTCCACCCCATCCCCCTCCCCTCCCCTCCCGTCCGCACTCTCCACCCCTCACCCACACGCCCACTCTCAACCCCCATCGCCGGCCCGGGAAGTTTCAACGGCGACAAAGGCGGCGACCAATTCGCTAGTGATTGCGATGAATGGGAGTGAGATGGAGATGGTGAAGGGTGCGTGTTAAGGGGGCAGTGGTGGATGGTTGTTACAACGCTGTCAGGGCTGGAGTTTTGGGAAGCGTTTGGGGATAGTGGTGATGAGGGGCTGGGTGGCGAGGTGGGTGCGGCGAGGGAGAGGGAGAGGGAGGCGTGGTTGGGGTGGGTGTAGAGGGGTGGTTGGTTGGGGAGGGAAGGGGAGGGGGGCTGAGGATGGTGGGGCTTTGGGGGCGGGTGTGCGTGGGGGTGGTGGGATCGGGGGGCGTGGGGGGGTCGTAGAGGTCGGAGTCTGGGTCGGGATCTGAGTTGGAGTCGGAGTCGGAGTCTAAGTCGGGGGCTTGGGGGAGGGTGGTTTCGGATGTGGATATTGATCAGAGTCTGGATTGGGGAATGAGTGGAAGGGGAGGGATGGGAGAGGTGAAACGTTGCTTTCGGATAGTGTGCCAGTGATGTTGGTGATGTGGGTATTTTTTGTTGGCAGTTGGACAGGCGATGTGGTGATCTGGTTGGATTGAGGCACTTCTCTTACTGAAATATCGTCCGCTTCAGGCTGTGGACTTTTGAATGGAATATGGGTTTTGGATGGAGTCTGGTTCTCAGACGAGTCAAAGGGCGTTGCACCCTGAGCATTTCGTCGACGGATATCAAACATGGTTAGCTTTGGGGATTTGTTTTCGGAGGAAATAGGCGCTGAGGCTGTCTGGGCGTTCTGCTTGCGGATGCTAAACATCGATTGTGATTGAGATGGTTTCGGATTGGCCTTTGGAGTAGTGGGCAGACTGGAAATAGGAAAAACTACAGTTGAAGTGTTTGGACGAACGGCCTGTTCAGGTGGCGCCGTCATGCCCAGATGTGCCATGATCTTGTTGCGAGCGGCAACGACTGCTTCCTTTTGCGCGGGGCTTGGGGTAGGCTCTGAAGTGGGAAGATTCTCGCGAGGTTGCAGCGGGGGATTGCGTGGATAGGGCCCTGTGCTGCAATTAGTATAAATATCGAGCAACGGAAGCTTGAGCGATAATGTAGTGTAGCCTTCTACCCAAGGAGAAGCGCAATTTTCGTGGAACATGGATCATTACTCACTGATGCTGGTCTGAGGTGCAGATGTACTTGTCGCCAGTTTTCCAGCTGCAGAAGCTTGATCACGCTGAGCTTGGAGATGTTTTATGTTCATAGCCAACGAGGCGCTCGGGTCCAGAATGAACTGATTCATGGACCCACTGCTAGCCAAAGAACCATCCGCCGTGGCTTTCATCTTCTGCCACCATCTTGGAAAAAATGCCTGGCTGTAGATTGGCAAAAGGGTCGGTTCAAGGAGGATGACAGCTCTAAGGATATCGAAATTGAGCATCATTTCACCCAAGTCAGTACCACGGCCATGTTCGTGATTGGACTTGGTCTTCTTGGCTGGTTGGTTGGGCACCGGAGGCGGCTTACGTTGGGGAACTGGAGGTCGCTTACTTCCATGTAGATTTAACGAAGGTGGATTGTTATACGAGCCCTTCTTTACGCGGACCAGTCCAAGGGCGGTTTCTCGCTCCTTGGAGAGGCTGTCCAGACATTCATTCTCGACAATAATGTGCATGATCTTAGGGAGTCAGCCTATAATCCTTTACCAACTGCTGCAGCGTGTCGTACTCACCTCATCACGAAAAGACTCGTCTTGGATTCTCCAATCAAACTCTGTCTGTAAATCGTTGATTTTCGTGCCTTGCTAAAGCTCTATGAGTGCCAGAGCGTAGGCCTTGATGATAAGTGCTGGCTTTAAGCGTCCATTTTCCTTTATGACTTCAAGATCATCGACATCAACAAGGAATGCTGCAATGCAACAAATTGTGGGCGAATTCCACAAACTCTAATTGTGTCGCCATTTCCGGTCCCATCTCTGCTCAATAGTTGATAAAGCGCTGGAGTAATACAGATAGATTCGCGTTTTGGACAGACCCAACTTCAAGGCTTCGGTAATTTGTGCGCGGACTACAGGGAGCAAGGCTCGAGTGAGAACTAGGGTCACCTGTTAACATATTAGTCCTAGAGTCCTGGAACCATGCCTCTGATCATCAAGGGCAGCATACCTCTGCATTTGTAACCACGGCTAGCTTGTATTCATGAATCTTCCTTTGGAAAAAGCGAACGTTGCACTTGAGGGCGATGCGCTCGAGAGCTGCTCTGCATGGGACGTGTTGCCTACGCTTACGAGCTGCAGCTAGTGGCCTTGCAGCCGCGTCATAGTGAAAGACCAAGAACTTGTAACGCGGTGCATACGAAGAATAGGTGAACGAATGCATGTTGTTGGTTTGAATGGGATAAGCGTTTGAGGGAAATATAGACATGACTAGGTGGGGTGGTAGCGCCTACCTCACTCGAGCGATAGGGAGGCAAGCGATAGGAAGGCGCAGTTGCAGTTTCAGTTTTCAGCCTACAAGCAAATAACTACCGAGTCAACGTGTCATTACAAGAACTCCAAGGGTATCCCAACATTGACCTAAACGCCGCATGGATACTAGTGAATGATTCTACCACGCGGCAAGAACCCTTTTCACTTTGTCCTTTCCATCTTCTTCCATGCCAACGTCGCCATCCTCATCCGTAGCCGGGACCTCGATGTTCCCAAACCGCTCATCCACCCTCCCCGCCACCCGTATTGCAAGAGTCCTCGTTCTACTGAGCTCTGCAGCCAGCGGGGCATCTTTCCATACCAAGTTGGGCTGGACGTTTGTCTTTGGCTTGCGATAAGGCTCCAGGAGCGCCAGCAGCGTACGGTATGTATTCAGCTTCTGCTGCAAAGTAAGGCGTTGCGCAGAGAGGCTCTGAAGACGTGTCATGGCGGACAGGTAGTCGTCTTGGTCGACGCGTTCGGCAGAGGGCGATGGAGGGGGTCGGAAGACGCGTCCCATCGTAACGGAAGCTTGGCGATACAAGACTCTTGAGTGAGATCGTCGTTCAGATAAACAGTGCTCTCGTCTTCTGTTATGTCGGTCGTCGTGTCGGTAGTCTCATCGTCGACGTCGCGGGTGCCAGAATCCCAATACAGCTGATCGATCTGCTCGACAACGTGCTCCGTCATTTGTCGACTGTAGACGCGTCGGGAGTGCTGTTTTAGCTCGCGATTAACTAGGATTGTCATTAGGAATCTTCTCGTCGTATTGGAGAGGAGCTATGAAAGATACCTTTGTCTACAACGCCCTTCAGAACGGCCAGATCTATGCCGCCATCGTGGGCAATTTGTTTGAGCTTCTCGGTGGGAGCAATGCCACGCGACAAGTACTGCTTCCGCGACTGCAAGAAATGTTGTTTCTGTTCGACAACGGTCTTATGCCTTGACATGGTTCACACTGACGTCGATGATGGCGAGTGGGGGTGAATAGGCGGGGACCGTCGCCTGGGTACGTGCGACAGGGGTGCGCGTGTGCACGTGCCGTTAGCGCGTTCCTACCAATCAGGCATCAATGTGGCACAGTCACTGGTGCAATCCAGTCTCACATAAGCACACATGTACCTACACCCAGCGGAGCCGAATAGAACATTATTTAGGTTGAATACCACGATACAATTTCGTTGATATCTACATTCATCAATTTTATTGCTTCCCTGACTATTTCTCAGCTATATCACGCGATGCATTTGCTCCATCTTCCTCCAGAGCTGTTTCGGCGTATAATTCTCATGGCGTCACTTCAGAATGGTGCCTGGCGCAAAATTACTCGTCTGAGACTGGTTTGTAGTACGTCTCCACGGAACCTCTGATTTCTCGTGCTGATCCCGTCAAGAGATTTTTGATGTCGAGATCCAACGGGCTATGTATGCCGCGCCTCCATTCCCTACTCATCTTCGTACAAAGCCCGTTCGTCGTATTCCGGAGTACATGAGCCATGCGATGACCAGAAGACTCATACTTTCCAAGATGATAAGGGAGGGTGCATTGTTCTCGTATACCATCATGCGCGGTATCGATGTCTCGGACATGATTAGAGATGACGCTGGACAACGGCCCTTATGCTGTGCTATCCTTAGAACTCTTGCATACCTTGACTCAAAATTTCACATGAAAGAACCGGACTGGAGACGCAGATGCATCGAAGGACTGGTGACAGCAGTGGCCATGGCCTTACCTTTGAAAAATATCGTTGAAATTTTGGCTCTCCCTACCCATGGCAAAAATTACCTCCAAAATCGTGACCTGCCGCCAGATGTTATCATTCTTACTCCTAGAAAGCGGTCTTTTGTTGATAGCCTGCCTCAAGATGCCTTGATCTGCGCCTTGATAACAGGCCAGGCCGAGCTAGCAAAAGTCATGCTCGATCAAGGAGTAGACGGGGTAAAAGAAAGTCCCATTTTCGGATCCCCTATATCTGTTGCCAGTTATATGGGCTTGGTTGACACCGTCGATATCTTAGCACCACGGTCACTACGACAGATCGAATCACCGGGCAGCAAATACAATCCTAATGATCCAGTGAACAAAAGCAGCAGTACTTTCGAAAGCTTTGATTTGGCTGCTGAAAAACCTGTCATAATTTTACCGCGAATTCAACACAAAACACCTCTTTATACACAAAAAGATCGTGTGCTACATGGTGCTGTTTTGAAAAACTGTGCAAGGGCGGTACAGTCAATCTTGTCACCAGGGGAGTCGCAGCATATGCCACGAACATCACACGGCACTTCTCCTCAAGCCCTAAGCTTCAATGGTATTGAAGAAGCCATTTACCTCGCTTTGCGATACAAACAGCGCGATATCGTTTCCATGTTAATCCAACACAACGTGTGCAAGTATATGGATTCGCCGGATGGTCATTTCTGTGAGAAACTCATTGAAAGATTAAGTTACACGACCCGTAAAACTCTACAAGAAAGCGTGGACAAACTATTCCAAGATGACCCATATCCCA
The DNA here is from genome assembly GCA_026873275.1 of Pseudopithomyces maydicus. Taxonomy (NCBI): domain Eukaryota; kingdom Fungi; phylum Ascomycota; class Dothideomycetes; order Pleosporales; family Didymosphaeriaceae; genus Pseudopithomyces; species Pseudopithomyces maydicus. Next base: position 360,765 of record JANTUC010000003.1, on the reverse strand, counting down.
CCACGCATGCTTATAAATTTCCGTTCTGTATTCACGAATCGGGTATTTGGGGTGGTGATTGGGTTGATACTGTATATCCAGTGAAAACGAGGTCCCTCAAGATGGTTTTTGGCGTCGAAGTTATACAGCAGCTACTTTCGAAGGCTGGAGAACAAAATGGACAAATGCTGAATTTCCTGATCCACCATGGAGCAGATATTAACTACAAATACCCCGACCGGCGTTCTCACCCAATCGTACGAGCAGCAGTTACTGGCAACTTGTACCAGATGAAGCATTTTGTCTATTATGGCATGGATTTTCACAATGATCATTGCGCGTCTCAAGCTTTAGCAATGGCGATCAACATCACAGCTAGTGGCTTGCAGTTGGAGAGTGTATCGTGCTCGCAATTTTCCCATTGCATAAATTTCTTGCTACATGCGGGTGCATCTGCAAAGGAAGCGCTCGATGGCTCGGTGGACGGGCGACCGATACCCGACTTCGTCAAAGTGGACGAGGGGGCATTGGCAGGTCTCAATTACAGAACGCGAACACACATTATGCGCAAGTATACAGAATCCGAGCAGAACACCCAGTTCTGCGCCTGAGATCAATCTAGTCGCCAAGTCTCACAGTGTTCAAGAGTCGCTAGCTAGTATCTGGGGCAAACTGGAGCACGACTCATCAATCGATCAAACAGATTTCCATCTTTTGTTGTTTTCCATAAAACACTTATATTCCGCGAAACTTTCTTTATCGATAGCGGCGGTGTCTTCCATGTTTATTGAAAATCGTACAAGACAAGGTCCGTTTCTCCGAGACAGCTCGTTTCGTGTTTCGAGCGTTTCGATACCTGGGGCATATAACAACGATCACGAATCTCTATCTAGTGATATTGGTTACTGATACACACATACCATACGATTTTCAATCACTGCTAGCCTCTGTAGCTTATCGTCACCATTGATCTATCACTCAACCTCAAGTACACCTCAAGTACAAAACGTTCGAACTGGCATTCGCCATGGGCGATTACAAAGGCACTGGACGACCAAAGGGTCCGCAGAGGCCCCAACGGCAGCTGCGAAAAGTACCCCCTCCATCGACTGGCTCGAGTTCAGACTACGTCAACAATGACCAAGACTCTCCAATGCATTATCCACCCGCTTCAAACTTCATTACCAGCACTCCGCCCAGCCAAGGTGAGCAGTGGAGTCTGCCGAAAGAAATGGACGACAGGACGGATTTGTTGAAGATCAAGGACCCTCAATGGCCGCTTCGCCAAGCGTTCGGCAAAGATAACGATCAAGATAGTATTTTGACGAATCACTTCACGTACACGTTGACCGTTGAAAAGCTCTACGAGTACAAGATTTTAGGTCTCCCTGAAGAGAATGTCAATCGTCGCGCGAAGAAACGGCACTTTGAGACAGCACTTAAAGCTTTCTTGTTTCTTGAGCCGGTCAGGGACTTCTTTGCCACGGATGGTATCGATACGATTATCTCATGGAGACCGATCCACGAAGAATTTGCTTCCGAGTTTACTTCTGCGGAAGGAAATGAGGGCCTTGGTCAGAGGCATACAAGACGCATGGTTTCTATTGGACATGAAGAGCTTGATCTGAGCTTCACATTCATCAAAGAGATCAATGTCGAGGACCTCAGAAATTACTCGTTAGCACATCCAGACTACGAGAAGGTCAACTTCGTAGACATTTCGCGCTGTTTGAACATGCTCATCTCGCAGAGTTTAACCGCCGACGTCTACAAGCAGTCAACGAACAAATTCTTCGTGAAGACGGCACGCAAGCGCTTGAGTACATCTGTGTCGCTGGAGACGATCCGAGGCTACTTCTACAATGTTAAACCCGGCACCGGCAACATCATCGTCAACTTCAATCTGGCGACCAGTGCGTTCTTTCGTCCGATTCTTGTCAGCGAGTTCCTGGACGATTGCGGAACGTTCGCGCCTAATGTAGCGGAGTTGATATTGAAGAGATTGCGTGTCTATGTAGAGTATGATCGTACTTATGACGATACAGATACGACTCAGAGGTTGAGCAGGTCATCCTCGAAACTGTGGTCCGTCTGCGGACTCTCCGACCGACCTATCGGCGAACTGAAATTCCGAGAAAAGCAACGCGATTCTGATGGAAAGCCGCTTAGAGATGAACAGGGAAAATATATCTTCTCCGGGCCCGAGATCAAAGTCGTCGATCATTTGCAGACTGGTTAGTAGATTCCTCTCATACTCTAACCAGAATATACTGACCGTCTCGTAGTCTACAAAAGAAATTTCGACCCTCTCAAGAAAGCCGTCAACGTACGCCATGATAAAGACCCGGTTTGGTTCCCCCAGGAATTCTTGCGCATCGTGCCGTTTCAGGTTTACACAGCGCAGGTTCCTGATCACCTTACTTCTGCGATGATAGAGGAAGCTCGTTGTAAACCGGGTCAAAGCCGTATGCTGATTGAAACTGAGGGCTTGCGAAGTCTTGGTTTCTCAACGGATTCTGATGAATCGTCTTTCGTAAGTTGTTGACCCTGAGATGATTCCCATTTCAGCTAGCTAAGAACTTCAGGCTTTACGCAACGGTGTTCCACTCATATTAGGCTCCAATATGCTTATGACTCCTTATCAGAACCTTGAATTTCCGCTGGTGCATTACAACAAGCATACCGCGATAAAAGGTTCAGGATGGTCCATAAAGCCTCATTACGCTTTCTTTAAGACAAGAAAGGTGACTTTTAAATACCAGATATTTTGGACATTGGGAGTAGACATTTCCTCTCCTGAATTCTACGAAACCCGCTTCAAAGCACAACTTGCTAGATGTGGCCTTGAATGGACTCAAGCAACCAATGTCAATCCTGAAAACAACATAATGGTCACTTCCGAGACCCTTGAAGAGAATTTCAAGAAAGCGAAAGAAAGTGGGGTTAGTCTTGTCATACTTATCATTCCTCAAATCGACCGCGGTGATTATCGCCAGCTCAAGATTACTGCAGATAGAAAAGTCGGCATTCAATCTATTTGCATAGTGGAGCGCATGAACGAGGATGAATCTTTCTTTGTAAGATACATGTCGAATATCTCCATGAAGATAAATCTCAAATTTGGCGGCATCAGTCATACGGCTTTACAACCTAACGAGCGCTATGGGGCTATGGACACGATGATAATCGGTGCTGACTTGATCCATCCTTCTACGGGAACCATCGCTGCTGTTGTTGCCTCTGTGGATGATGTAGCAGCGAAATATCTCGGCTCTGTACGCCTTCAACCTGTTCAGGACTCGCAGGGTCCTATTACCGATCGCGAGGTACGCACATAGTTATTAGGTGTTGAACGTAATATTGACAATATTAGATTATCTATAACATGGAAGACATGGTCTACGAGCGCCTCCTCCACTGGGCCAAGTTCAACCCCAAAAAATTCCCCGAAAAGATCATTTATTACCGTGATGGTGTCAGCCAAGGGCATTACGAAAAGGTCGAAAAAATCGAACTCAAAGCTATCCATCGCGCCTATGCCAAAGCTCGCAATGCGCTGAGACTCCTTGCTAAGGAACTTAAGCTCACAGCCTTGATCGTCACCAAGCGCCATCACACTCGCTTCTACGTACTGCCTGGGCAAGCGGGCGATCTACGGGGTAAAGGCAACACGTTCCCAGGTACCGCTGTAGATAAGCTCGTTACATCTCCTTACTACCAGGACTTCTTCTTGCAATCGCACAGTGGGATCCACGGGACGGTAAAACCTACGCACTACTTTGTGCTAAGGAACGATACTTCTATGAGCGTGGAGAAGTTGCGAGATTTGGTAAGTCCTCAATTCAATCAATCTCACGCCTTAGTCTTCTAATACCTCTGCAGACCCATAAACTGAGCTATTCCTACTGCCGCGCCACCATGGGCGTATCCTACGCTTCACCAACGTATTACGCAGACCGTCTTTGCGAGCGCGCTGCTTTGTATGTAAAGGACCTGGATAATGGCTCGGTACCATGGCACGTACCTAAGCTTCGTAATACTGATCTGTCATTTGCCCACGATGCGCATGTGCAAGAATGGTTTGAGGGATTGGAGAGGAGGTTCTATAAGAATAGGGATATACCGGACGTGCCGGCTTGGGGCAGGTATGCACCGTGGGGCTTGGGCGTGGCGGATACTATGTTCTGGATGTGATTGAGGGTGTGCTGGTTGGAAACATAGGTGAGATTAGTAAGTAGTCATTGTGTATGGCGTTGCAAAGCTCGGGATTTGAGGCGTGGGCATGACGGATACATTCATTCCACGAGGAAACAGGAGTTTGAAGTGGTTTTTCGTAGAATCAAATAGAAGATACGTATGTTAAGTAATTCACGGAATGATAGTTAAGGGAAATTGACTGTGCGAGTGCGTAGCTGACAACTGTCTTTTTGCGCATGGATCACTAACATCCAAGGGCACAACAGACTATAGGAGTTTATTTTCCGTACACACAATCATCGGATAGACATTCAGATACGAACGGCTCACGAAAATCTTCTGATGCACTTTTTGCATGTGAGATGGCCAACAAATTGCTGCCTTGGGGGTTAATGAGAACAGCTGTTGAATACTGTAGTGGTAGCGAACCACAGCGGAGCATTACCAACGACATGACTCACATTCCCACAAGCCAATACGCGCCTTTCAAAATACATGAAACAATGACTGTTTATCCTCACTGACAATTCTACTCCTATATCGAAAATGATTGAGAATGTTTGACCACGGCAGAGGTGTGGCTCCCCGCCACACGCAACTTCCCGCGAAGCCCACAGGCGCTTTCTTTGTTCCGAAAATACTAGCTAAGACACCTGTTTCAACATGTTAGCTCATCGTCTTCAGGCAGCAACTCTCACATCTGCGTGCGTCTCAGCACCGCAGAACTCCCACCAGTATACTTGCCTCGTGACGTATTGGATTTGGGAGAAGTAGTGTTGCTTTGACTCATGTTCGCAAGGCGTGACAAGACGCAGCATGACTCTTGCAGCTTGGGCTCTCAACACGACTTGGGTTCCACAAAAGCAAACATCCATGCGGCCGCACAGACGTGGCCGCACGGAGACCGTGGCGCGGGGCAGGGGTATAAATCTAAGTGAAGGATGGTGTTGCGGCAGGGAATTAAGTGTACTTTCTACAATAATGTCTTTCATAAGAGCGTTGAAGCAATCCGCGTATGCAGAACCCGACATGTATTGCGTTCATTCACAACCGAGCACGAGCGGGATAGTAGCAGCAGATATTTCTATTACAAACACTCCCCTGATTTTCCCAAATGATCCGACCGCGGATCTGGATATAGCTACCGACTTGTTGTCACAAAGCGCCGCAATACAGCTTGCGCAGAAAGATACACCACTGACGAGTCACCCCGGTCTAACAGATCTGGCGCTACATCGTGCGTACAAGACCGTTGGAATGAGGGAATCCGATCTTCGATGCTTCAACTGTTTGAAAGAGAAAGACCATCGGCATCGTAGGAATTGGATGGCTTGTAGCGATATGTGTCCTGCTTGTCCACCGAACAGACAGCACCACGGAAGATTTTGTCCAAAGCTATGTGCCCTGAGAAAGAAAGAGTCTTTTTGGGTGGAGAGGGCATATGTTGAGTACAAAGATGGATACAATGAGCCAACGTCGGGTGTGGAGGGGTGGGTGAGATTGGAATTTCGAAAGGGGGCGTGCGGGGACGGGGAAGGGGCGTGCGGTAAAGAAGAAGGAGCTAGTGGTGACAGGGCAGTTACCTGTGATGTGATCCGGACAGTATCTCAACCTTCGAACGCCTCGATTACACCCTCGCTACCTATATCTGCGGCTTCCACGCCGCCACTTTCAAGATCACCACTGGCCACCTCCGTTGCGTCCACCGAAGGTCCAAAGACACCGGAAATGCCCAGCGGAAGCACCATAGGGGTGATGGAGTACAGAAAACCAGCACGGCTTCCCAGCCTAATATTGGGCAACTCTGCAATCCTGAACACATTGCCAACTGCACATCAAGTGCCGCCTTCCCAACCACGCAGGTTCCATAATTCTATAGAACCCACAGACACGGCTGCGTCCCCGAAACTGAGCGCATATCACCAGAAGATTGATCACCGCCGTTCGAGCTTCGCGGAAACTTATATCCAATCGCGCTCTCGTTCGCCTTCTCCAGAGCCCGATAGAGAGCGCACATACCGCGATCGGCGCGATGTCTGGTCAGTTCCAGCAAGACAAGAAACTCACCCTAAGCCAAACGTCCAGCCATCCATACCTTTGCTCTTCTCTGACCCTAGCTTCATCGCCGTCATAAAGTCCGAGGCAGATAACATTCTTTCCACTGCATTCTCCGTTAATGCCGCCCATCAGCGCGCCCCCGTTGATAAGATTATCATGGCAGTTCTGTGGGCTTCTGATGCTATGATTCGACACGGAGCTGGAGGTCGTAAATACCAACCAAGTGAGTCAATGAAGCGGTACTTGACGGATTTGAAAAGAGACTTCCCTCTCTTAATGTCCAATCAGCACGTGGGAATGGAGGCACTGGATCCAGCCAGGGAAGAAACGTTCAACGGGATCAATACGTATTATGGAAGCACTGAGGCAGCATCCAAGCCGCGATGGGAATCACAAGAGAGCGTATCCAGGCTGATTGGTCTCAATCAGCATCTTATTGAGGGCACACAGACGAGCCAGCGGAGACCTTGGGATCAGCGGGATTTCCAGTTTAATCGCCAACAGAATCACCAGCTAGATTACCAGCTGAGTCGCATACCAAATCACCAGTCGAATTTCAAGCCGAATTTCAAGCCAAAGTACCAGCCAAAGTACCAGCGAGATTATCAGCAAGGGCAAAATCAGAATGAACACAAGGCAAATCCATTAGGGCAACCATTCCAATATAGGCAGCAGGGTACTTTCAGGAAGCCATTCCCAATAGACCCCAATCGTAATCACTGGGACCATTGCAACGACCAATCCATCGCCTTGAGCTACGATGATCCCTCACCTAACCACCAACACGCTCACAACCCCCACATCCCCCATGCACCTCGCGCACCTCGTCACCACTATCAAGACCCCTATCGCCGTACTCCACAGCGACACACGCCACATAGATACACGCAGCAGCCGGGCAATCGATTCGAGAGCGGTGCATGGCAGCAACCTGGCCCCCGAATGGACACTCGAGCGTGGCAGCATCGGGGCGCGAAGCCTCGAGTAGGGTCCCAGGCAACACCTCCCGTGCGCCGGCCAGAGGCTGTGGAAGTCACACAAGTCGCCGAGAAGACGGAGCGCACAGACATCGCAGACAGCGAGGATATTTTCAGCGCACTGGAATCCAAGCTTCAAGATGGGTCGTGGGGTGGATATGAGATATCGGAGGAGTGCTGGGATGATTTGTTCAAAGGCGATGTTTAGTGCAAGGGTTTATGGCGTGGATGATTTGTATGCATGCATGGCATTTTGGCGGGCGTAGGTAGTTGCATTTTGTGCGTGGTTCTTGAATTTAATCTTTTTTTCTTTTCTTGTTATCCACGTGGTCGCGCGGGTAATGTTTTCGATGCATGTTTCACACTGGTCTCTCGATGGGCCTGTGACACATCGCTTCGGGATCGCGCTCTTGTGATCGCAATATCGTGCCTGTGTCACTGTGATGGACCACGTGTTATAGCCATCACTGACTCAGTCGTCGTCTACGCATCCCTTGGTTCGTGTATTCCCTCTTTCATCGCCTCATCGTACTCATAGAGTCATGCCTTCTCTTGTCCTCTTCTCCTTCCTTCCTTCCCCTTCTCCTTCCAACCCTCCTCGCTCCTTCCCCTCTCACGCCCCAACCTCCAACCCCTGCACCCCCTCCAGCCCCCCTCCACCTCCCCATGCACAACATCCACATCCAGCTCCTTCATCACACCCAGCACCACGCCCAGTGACTCGAAGAACCCGTTCACAGCAACCCGCAACATGCGGTTCGTGGTAGCGCTGTACTCAACGCGGAGGGTAGCGGCGTCGGTGGAGAGCGTGCGGCGGACGAGGGGCGAGAGCTCGGCGTCGACGGAGAGGGCGCGTGAGGCGGTGGTCGCGAGGTGCGGGGTGGGGAAGGGGATGTTGATGGTGCTGGGGGTGTTAGTGGGGAATTTGAGAAGGGGGAATAGGGGAGGGACGTACAGGGTGGAGGGGAAGGAGGGGTCTGAGGTAGAGGTGGCCATAGTGGGAGGATTGGTGGTGAGGTATATAAGAAGGGTATATAAGAGGGGTTGTCGATATAAGTTTTAAAAGAAGGTATGAAAGAAGAAATGTATGCGCGGAGGCAGTACTTCCCAAGCCAGCACTTGAAGAGAAACCACTCGCCAAATGCCCTCGAGTGTGTATGTATATATTATAGATAAACACAACCGTCTATCGCATAGCACAAGGCTAGATAGAATTAAAGCTGGCGTGCCCATCGGCGTCGTCGCGAAATTTCCCCGCCCCCGCACCTCTTTCGCGTTAGCGGCGATGCACGCTCGGACTGCAGAGCCGCGCTCATCGCGCGTCATCATGCATTCATCATCATCATTGTGCCTGCCAAGCGTCCATGACCGCTGCGTTCCACACATTACATAGTTGACAGGTGAAGATGCTGCTTGGTTTTCTCCCTGCATTTCTCTCCTACGCATACATACATAAATATCCATTGCATCGTTCGTAGCGAAAACATACATACCCTCTTGTACATTCATCGAACTGCTTAGTACACATACAAACACGTACATCCACGCTTGTCTGTCTAGCTATTATTTCACCATGTCGTCACCCTCCGAGTTCCTCACCTTCTACCGCCGTGCAGGCATCGCGGTAGCCCGGCGTGCAGGACGAGCGCCTGTAGCTCGACCGGCGAGCAGATGGATGACCTTGTCTGCATCGAGGCGTGAGGCATTGAGCACGAATGATAAGACAAAGACCGATTTATATCCCGACGATAAGCACAGCGTGAACAAGGCCAAGTCAGGTGACGATTACGACGTGCAGACAGCGAACCTGAAGGGCGGCATCGAGTAAGTCTTTCTAATAGTAACTTATTTCTCATTGTTCTTTTACCGTTCATGGCGCACTGTATCTGTCTTATCTGTTGGTTCATCACTGCGATATGGTAATTCGTAAGAGGTGGTGAATAGAGAGAAACATTGCTCGTCCTGTTTATTGTCCTTTTGCTAATGGTGATTGACGTGTAGCAGCGCGCAGAAGAGTGGTACTGGCGGACACGCGACGGAGGGCAAGGATTCAGCGGGTGGGGTGGCGAAGGCGAAGAGAGAGCATCCTGAGGCGCCGGATCCAGCTATTGGGATGCAGGATGAGAGGGGTGGACGAGGTGGTTAAGTGGACATAGAGTACCTGATATGTCTAGGGTGTACGATTACAGGGAAGATAGTGTATGATATGTGAAACTTAATGAATTGAGATTGCTGCATGAAGATTGAGTGTGAAGGTATGAAGACGTGCACCTCGTTTAAAAGTCTATGGTCAAAATGATGATGCCTGGATACTCACACTGCCTGAACAGTTTCTGCCGTCTTGATCTTACCAACAAAAGCCCATATGGACAACCGGCAAATAGTAAATGGGTCATATCTTTCTGAATGGGCTTACACCCGGACCAATCTTCCTAACCACGGTCATTACCGTCATTTATTGGAGTCTGAGCCTCGGTTCAATCAACACTGCATGGGATCACTTAATTCATATGGGTACAACGGAGGCGATAGCCAATAATCATTGTTTATAAAGGAATATGCTGCAGAAAAATATATTTTGAGAATATGTATAGGGTATAGACTTAGTCTATTGTAAGTGGATGCGCTGAAAACCATTATGGTAGTTGGAAACCCAAAGACTGATTCTATAACGTACTCCGCGGCTAGGATACTGTACTTCGACTACAAGACCATCACTCCTTTGATTATCAACAAAAGACCCTGATCAGATACGTTCTGAGACAGCCAATTGCAAAAAAGATTTTGGTTGAACAGCCCGACGCGTGGAGAAGATGAGTACGTGCGCGACCACCTCGTTTGGACAGCGTTCAACCTTACCACCTATAAAGACTCAACTCTCCTTCTTCAACAATTTCTTCGCTTATATAGCACGTACCCGACACAATAAGTCTGTCGCTGGCCTCTTTCAAACCCTCGCTACCACACAGACGCGTGCCACTCAACACCACCCACGTCTCTTCCCCCCAGCCTACCAAAGCTTCTGCACGACAGATATACCTGTAAGTAGCACAGCTGCATGCCTCCCGCCGAATGTTTTGGAAGCTTACGTGCAGTTGCATTTCGCAGTGTTTTGGTGCCACCGAGATCCATCTCGACGGTCCTGCGGCCTCAATCAAAAGACCTCTGCGGAGCTATCTTTTGGTTGCGAAACGCTTGCGAGTATTCATAGATTAATCGACTAGCAGACGTCTATAACGACTTGTAAGTGCTCCGTGAAACCCGTATACTTCCGTTCAAAACAGAAATTCGGTCCTCTGCTAACTGTATCCGTGTCGCGCAGGTGTCGGCACCTTGGGCCATGGCAGACCCTTACAAAGCTTTCCGCGATATAAATATGGGATCCATTATACGTAGACTCGACTTAAATCTCACTGAAGATGAAAACCTCCAATTTCAAGCCGATTTCTTGGAGAGCGATAGAATAACTGCCAAGGCATTGAAGAAAGCCCTTGAGCATATCGCCCATCTAGAGTCGAAGCTTTCACAGCCGGAGACTTCCGTGCGCAGCAGCCAACGTCATACGGTGGACAACGAAGTCAATGGCCAGGACTACGGCTTTCATCTGGCAATGGTCTTGGATGCGATTGAGAACGCACAAGATATCTCGATGGATGATAAGGCGGAGCTTAGACTCAAAGTCGAGGCGCTCCAAAAAGGTTGTCATGATCTGTATCAAGAGTGCCTGGCTTTGCAAAACAAGAACAAGGCCGATGATTGTTTGCATGTGGGAGCTGGGCTGAGTTCCGATGCGAACCCCGCGAGCGATGATGAAACTCCCAGCGACAATGATAGCTACGACATGCCTGGCTACGACTCGGATAGCGCCCACTCGGAGTACATTGAAGAAGACAATGAAGACAGCGACGATGACTTGTCCAGTGATTCTACTGAGGATTCTCAGGATATCCAAGATATCATCGGCGGAGATTCTCTAGACAAAAACCTCCAGTATTCCAAGCGCACCCGTGTTCGTTCCAATCTTTTCATATTGGATGGAGCTACAGCTACAAAAGTTCCTACGAATGCTCAAGCATCGCTTAACAAAGCCACAAAGACGGCCCCGTCCAACAACAAGCGTCCATCGGCCCACATAGTTAGCGATACCGACGAAGAGGATGGATTGCCAGTTAGAAGGGGCGTCCGTGCAAAGGTCCAGGCTTCAAAAGCCGTCCGAAAACCATCAAAGAAGCAGAAGACGTCGGCCTTCGGCTACGATCGCGAGGCCTATCAGACTGAGCCTGGCACTGAGTCTAGCCCTGATGAAGAGGACGGATTACCAATTCGTCGAGGCGTCGAGCTGCGTGCCCTTCGAGGCGTCAAGTCACGTCCTAATGGACAGAAGTCCGATCACATTCGAGTCTCCGGAAAGAAGGAGAAGAAAGTGGCGTTCGCAAACGATCCCAAGCTTTCACAGCCTCAGCCTGCTGCTGTCGGCCATGCGAATGTCTTGGAAAACACTAATGCTCACTACGGATATGGAGAAGCTTCCAATGAGAAGACGTACCATCGTGCAGATGCCAACGGCGCAGCCGGCAGTGTAGCTGATACTCCAACTGCCAAGTACAATGAGCCCGGAAACTACAAGGTACGTGAAACCGCAATAGAGCCTGTTTTATATCCTTGACGGCTTGCTGACTATTTCGTAGATTAGCACCATGTCGGAGCTCATGCCTGGAGCCAACCCTGATATAGTGGCCATGCGTAAAGCCGTGATGAGCGCGAATATCGCAGCAGATGTTCGGGACTCATGCATCCATCAACTTGATACACTCGCCACCTTGATGGCAGATGAAAACGATCAGTTGATATCGGGATTGATGGACGTCACTGCAATGATAGAGGCGTATAGCGGATCAAACGATTCTCTCACCACTACGATTCAGGAAGACCCGGTTGATGCCCACTATCGTCTTGACGTCGGGGCTGAGCAAGAGCGCTCGCAGTCTGACCTCTATTCTGGCATTCCTGGCGCCGTAGAGGGACACTCCACCGTCGCCATTAATTCAAATACCAAATCCATTCCAGAGATTCACGAGGACGGCCTCGATTCACTCGTCGCATTCCAGGAGACTCAGGGTGCCGAGAAACAACTAAAGGAGAAGGGGACCGATAACTTGAACTCTGGCTCAATGTCTCATTCCTTTGAGATGGAAACGAAATTGAAGGCGGAGTTCCTCAAGCACAACATTTGCGAACATTTTGCGCAGGGCAAATGCTGTTCACTTCAACACTCTTCCAAGGCACTAGTTGCTCGACTGCTGAACTCCAGTGAAATACCGAAAGTGTGGAAACAGGAATATGATACACTGTTGCGCTCGAAAGATATATGCGGGGACAATGCGCGGGATCGGTGTTGTAGGAAGGCTCATAGATCCCGTGAGGAGATATACAAGCTGCTAAGCAAAGTTGACGAGCGCCTGGGCGATTACTATACTGTTTCGTCCATTGATAATTCTTTATCAGCTCGTCACAACAGCAAGCTAGCTAAGTCTCAAGGCTTCGCTAGTGCAGGCAACCCAGATGACAGCTTGGATAGCCATGTCGATGACAATGTGCCAGTATCTGTCAAAGAGTCCGTGGATCCACAGACTGCCGAAGCCCTCGAGTATCTTGGCATCTGCGAAGGTTACTACCACAAGGAATGCTGTGGTCGAGTTCACCTTTCTCTCAACGAGGCACAATCCAAAGTGCCAGGAAAGGGCCCCGACGTCATGGCGCGCAAGAGACGCCTGATTCAAGATCATAATGCTTGTTGGCAACATATCTCACACCAAATTCCACGCTCCAAGGCCTCGATTTGCTGCAAGCTTCGTCACCCAGATCCTATTGTCATGTCGGAAAAGATTCGCGATTACCTAGAGAAAAAATCACGGAAGTGCGCAGTGCAGCAGGAAAACGTGCGTAGGGAAGCTGGGCGAGCGCTCCGAATGGCGAATACGCCCAAACTTCCGGGATTGACTCCCTTTCACCCGACTCATAGGTGAACATTCCTCTGGTACCATACCAATATGTGAATCACATAGTGAGCGAACATTTGAAGTCAGAAGGCCTCAATTGATTTGAAACGTGGCTTTGAAATCTCTTCGGGATTTTTTCGCTATGTATAACTCAGATTGGGACCTTGTGGTATGAAGTGTTAGAGACACCTTTGCGAGAGTGATTTGGAAACTCTGGCCCCGGCTGGGTTTGATAGCGATAGTAACTGAGGGTGTATCGTTCCCTGGAGCATCCGGTTTGTGGTCTTTGTTGCAAGAAGCCCGCAAGGTTTAGCTACTAGCATGTTAGATGGTAGTACAATGACAGCTTTAGATTGCTCATGTTCTCTTTGTGTATCTCTGTAGCTGTTCTCATCCGCCCACGGAGCGGCCACCTCAATTTTAAAGATCTCAAAGGTCACACATGACGTTTTGCTTGAACTAAACAACAATGGACACCCTATGTCTCTCAGTATCTTCACACGATAGCAAGAGCTCTAGTGTAATTTTGATTGCGGGATACCCAAGTTTGCTGTTCTATCAAAAGGTGAGCGATGTTCATTTAGTGGAACATGAACATATAATTGCCAGTCTATGAAACATTATATATAAATATCATATAGTCAGTATCATTCTAACAGACCAGAAAAGGATTATACTGGCCAAATTGTGGATATATCGCGTGTCCTGCGACAGCATCGTGACGGACTGACTTTTAATCTGAAGGAGCCTGCATTTTTTGGTATCTTCCCAAAATATCAATGCGCCGTGCAGACCGGATAGTGTGTACATTACATGGCAATATAAACACATAATCAGAGAGATTTTCAAGTTGGAGTTGGCTAGGAATGATACATAGTGCTCCAGTAAGTAATGCTAGAGGGAAATGCTAATCAAGGATATGATACAAACGCATCATGCCGCATCTTCACATTTGCGTTTTTTATATCACAATTGAATCAACTTCTTCCTCGAGGTCTCGAACACGAGAGGTATCCCAATGAAAAAAAAATGAAAAAAAAAATAAATAAAAAAAATGCCGCCCTGTATTTTGTTAGCACACCAATGGGGGGTGAACACTTACTGATTTTCCTATCTTTGTAGGTAAGATCCGCTCGACTCGTCCAGTGGCAGTGTAACGCTTTCAAACGTTTGCACAGCCCTCGACCAACAACTCACCACTTACCAGGTTTTGACCCCTGAAAGGCAAAGGAGGCTGAGTAGATCCACTCCTATGTTAAGTCCGCAAGGTCAAGCACAATGGCCAGCCGAGAGAGTTTCAGACCCAAGGGGTGTCTGGCTGAGGTATATTACAAATCAAGGCCTCTTTAAATCCCTGACCGGGAGTTACGCCGTGCCACCAGAAGACCATAAAGCATAGCTAAGGTCGCTGTCGACAAGTGGAATTTTCCGCACGACTCCAAAGCAGGCCGCCACTGGCGACTCTGGACCGAACTCACCGCCACAGACCACATTCTCAGCTCAAGGAACCCTCGAGACAGAGAACTATCTTACGACACGCTGTCAGCCAAATGGTGTTGAGCAGCTGGACGTCGCCTGCCAAAGAATAAGCGTATCCGAATAACTCGATGACTCGATGCTGGACCGGACCAAATCCAAGAATCTTCTCTTCGTTGCTTGTATGAACCATCTCGTATCGGCGACAAAGCAAGGCTTGAGAATATCCTGAAGTGTCATCCCATGTTCTCATCCTAAGGGTCCTTCAGAGGCTGATATAAATCCACTCGTCCACACCCGGAGGTTATCAAGACCCGGAGGTCAAGCCACACGCAAGAGTGAGTTTGGATTCCTTAGGATGTCTGGGAGGTGCGCCTGCAACAATTACGCCTGCACGCAACCAGCCTGGCCGGCTGAGCAGCTTGCGACCAGAAGACCCATGTGGGCCGTCTGACAACGAAGATGGTCACTGCACGACTTCAAATAAAGCCACCAACGACTCAGACCAAACATCCGACCAGCCACATACCACGTTCTCGGCCCAAGGAACCTCGGGCAAAGAACTATCGTGATAGCACACAATCCACCCGGCTGAGCAGCTTGTGGCTATTCCACCAACGGAAGCGGCCTATCTGCGCAAGCAATCGTAACCTGGCCTGGGAGGGAGCCCGGCACCCCCAATTACTACAACAGTTGTGGTGGACTGCTTAGCCGGCGACCAGGCAGTCATGCCGTATAGCGATGAGTCGCGCAACGATCGTAACCTGCTCTGGGAGAGGTACCCCCAGACAAGCCAGTCATGTCGCCTAACACAAACAGGACCGTACTCGCCGTTGATGGTGATGGTGATAAGTGAAAGGCCAAGATATTGGGAAGCACGTGTGCAGGAGGGCCAAATAACCTTTCGTTGACAGGGATTTTGGTGACGACGATGATCCGGAAAAGCAAAGAGTTCGAAAGGATAAGCTTTGACAGCGATAGTGGTAGTGACGGCTAGAAATCCGGCGAGCGCGTGTGCTAGGAATCAACCGCACCGTCGACAGAAAATGTAGGTAGTGGTGAATTGATGGTCGAGGGCCGAGAAAACGAGTGCGAACGTGAGGGGTAAAGGCGAGAGAGTTCATGGAGGTGGTAGATGCTATATAGCACGAGCAGTGGGGAGCACAGACCCATTAGTCAGGCATCTAGGCACCAGCGCAGTGCAAACGCGACATCATGTGAATGGCCTGCACGGGCCCACTTTCCTGCAGCTCCCCGCTAACGACATGTGTCCACGACTATCGATAAGCTTATACCGATTAGTACTAGCGCTATTTATGCATGATCCGACGTCACATCCAGAGCAGCTCTCGGGAAGCCTAGCAAAGCCATGCAGGATCATACCGTACGCAAGGCCCAGCATGAAGAAAACACTATTACTATGCTTTATACATGGCTTCAAAGTGAGTTACACATCATGTAAATCTGCGCGCATATCTGGCGGTGGCGCAAAGTCGTACACACGATCTGACACACGCAGGGAAGCGATTCTACCTTTGGAACTTTCCCCTCGCATCTTAAAGCTCTACTGCAGCACGCTCTACCTAAAGTTACCGTACTTGCGATCACTTACCCGCAGTATGAGACGAGGGGCGATTTGCACGAATGCGTGGGGAGGTTCAAGGAGTGGTGAGTACAAGACCGCTATTCGATGCGGACGACGCACATACTTTATATACAGGCTGATTCCAACAAGGTTGCAAAATAAGGTGATCGATCTCGAAGTAGCCAACGGTACTCCTTCGCCAACAGTAGACCCATGCGTCCGCACTATTCTGATCGGCCACTCCATGGGTGGAATCGTCGCGGCAGAAACCCTTCTCTCCATAGTCGACGAACAGCCTATCCCTTCGCTGCAAAATTCAGCAATGTATTCCGATTCCCCGTCTCAGGACGCCTCGAGCTTGATGTTTCCTTACATTCAAGCGGTTCTTGCTTTCGACACTCCATACCTCGGCATCGCACCAGGTGTAGTTGCTCATGGCGCGGAAAAGCACTGGAATACAGCAAGTTCAGCTTACTCGGCATATTCTAATCTTGCCGGTGCCTTTGGGTGGAGTAAGAATACTGAATCTGGAGCTCAGGCGGCAGTCGAATCGAGCCGGATGCTGGAAGGTGCGCAGAAGTCGGCGCAGGCCGTGAGCGACACAAACGTGGACGCTGCATCCGTTCCGATCTGGCAGAAATACGGTCGAGTTGCCCTGTTTGCAGGCGCTGCAGGCGCTGTCGCCGCAGGTGGCGCGGCGGCTTACTTGAAGCGCGAACAGATATCTGAGGGATTCGGTTGGGCAACATCGCATCTAGAATTCGTTGGCTCGTTGGCGAGGCCTGAGGAGATGAAGAAGCGACTTGCGAGCGTCACAAAGCTTGCTTCTACACAGGGTCTTGGCTTTGCTAACATATACACCACACTCGGACACGCCGTCGATTCGCAGGGAAAGTCATCGTGGACAGGCAAAGTGAGCGGCCGGGACCGAACTTTTTGCAACCTTCCAAAGGGCGATCTCAAACAATACTTTATCCCTGCTGTCAACGACAAGAGTACAGCGGAGACATGGGCCCACATGTCCATGTTCGACCCGAAACAGAATCCTGGATACTATATTATGAGCGAGCATGCAAAGGAGCACATCATCGATTGGGCGACGAACGAATGGTACGAAGAAAGCGATGGTGTCATGAAAGGTGTGAGCATCGAGGAGGAGGAAGTGATCGTAGACAGGCCACAAGAAGAGGAGTTCGAGGATGTGAAGAAACCCACAGAAAACAATCCTTGGAAGGATGAACTTTGATGAACTCTTATCACGATTTCATGACGTATACCCAGTTTCCTAGGCTTCACATCCATTTCATTATGTGCTTTCTCATTTTTTGTTGTCATATAAATTCCCAAGTGACGTGGTTATCAACAAGTGCGGAGAGATACAATCCATTCTTGGTTCATTCACTGGATGCCACAACAGGTTCATCGGGACTGCATACATAGATCCATGAATCTATGGATCTGACCTAAACATTTTACCTTTACATGACAGATCTACTGACTTTGTATCTCCATCTGTTCCACAGCTCCATAACAAGTTGACATATAGTTCTAACAGAGCCAAATTCGCAAGATCTATCACCGATGCCATTTTATACCACCGCAAATTCCCGCAAGCCCAAACCAAACCCAATCACCGTAGCATCCGCATTTGGTGCATCATTGAGCATTCGCAATAGCATCCACGGATCTCCCATCTCTGTGAAGCTCTGGGCACCTCTCCTGGTCACACGCGCCAAATCGATACGGCGAACCGATGTCCTTGTTCCATATCAATCTTTCCGCTGCAATAAAAACCAGCCTCCGCTTCCCAAAGTTCTGGCGCGCTTCAGATCTTGAGCACCTTTCGGGGAGGCATGTCGCTTGGATGAACTAGGGCCGTTGGGCGTCTGTTTCGCTTTGGCGTCGGCGATTTGCGCGGCGCGACCGTTATTCTGGCCTCTGCCCATCGCAACGACGGCACTATTTGCATCGATTTTTCTGGCCGTGATCTCCGTACCGCGCTCAAGCTGACGGTCGCGAACTGGGTCGCATACCGTATGGTGCTCGGAACCGTCGCGTCTGGCGATGGCTTTGGATGCCTGATTGGTCATGCGCGATTGTCTGGGTGGCATGGTTGTAGCGCCTGCGACGTTCGCACCTTGGGCCATTGGACGTTGCGCTTGAAGTGCTTCGATGCGAGCTTCCAGCCTCTTGATCTTCTGCTGCGCAGATACAAATCTTTCGGTATTCTCGATATCCTTCTCGCGGATCTTGATCAAGGAGTCGATTTCGTTCGGTATGCCACATAGCTTGTTGCGGATCTTGTCCATTTGCCCGGAGATAATCCACACATCTCGGTGCTTGTCTATTCGGCGTCCGTGTGTCACCTTGTCCTTGACCTGTTGCTTCGCGTGTGCAAGCTTGTCGCTGAGCTCTATAAAGGTCTTCAGGAGAGCGAGGGAGTGGTGGTGACGCTTGGCCCATTCGGGCTGCCAGATAAAACCTGTGTTCTGGGGAATGTTCTGCTTCCCTGGTTGGAGTTTTTCTATCTTAGTCTCCAAGTCATTGATCTTGCCTTTGAGGGACATTATCTGCATGCCCATTTCGCTGATCGTGCTGTTGCGACGGTCAATGACAGCCTTGCGGGTCTCTAACTCGTTCTTCGCAGATTCAAAGCCTTGAATGTCGACTTTCTGGGAGTCGATCTGTTTTCTCAGCGTCTCACGCTCCTCTTCGTGGCGTCTTATCTCTTGAAGCAGGTCGATGATGTTGGCTGCTGAAAGTTCAGTGTCCTTGCGGAGCCGTTCGAGCTCATCGTTGTCTCTAGTCTTGTCCTTTATATAGGAATCGATAACGGTATTGAGATTCTTGATGGTCTCCAGGTGATCGTTCCTGTCGCCTAGCTTATTTTCGAGCTCTTCCACTTGTTGTTTTTGATGGGCTAAAGCGTTCTTGAGTGATCGTGACTCCTGCGCCAATGTGCCATACGAAGCTCTCTGGTCTTCCAACTGTTTGTTTTGCTTTTCCCTTTCATCGTCATAATGCGCGACCATGGCCTTATAACGTTCATCTTGAATCTTTATCTGTTCAGCGTGCTTGGCCTGGGCTTCCTCGGCCATTTTCTTGCCGTTAATAGCTTCCACCAAATCGAGATACAGAATTTCCGAGTTAGCCTTTATATTGTTGTATGATGTTGTCATGCTGTCTCTCCATGCTTTGAAAACCGCAAAGAATTCAGCCTTTGTAGATGCGTCGCCGTTGAGCTTGTCCATGAGTTTTTGCATTTGCGCGAGTCCTTTGGCACGGATTTCCAACTTCTGGGTATTCTCGCCCATGAATTCTTCCCAAGACTTGGTCCCCTTTTCGCAACCCATAATCTCGGTCATATTTGCCATGTCGGTAATATCATGCCTGTGGTTTGTCATGTTGAGCTTGGAGCTGTTAAAATCAATCCGTAAGCCCAATGATTCGAGCGGAAATGGTTCGCATGATAAGGAGGCTGTCGTGTAGCTAGCATATTGGTATACCGTCAGAAATGTAATGCAGTAGGTTTTTTGCTGATGCTTCTCAATCCTAAGACCGACCTTTGGTAGCCGCAATGGTGCAACGAGCGTGTAATTTGTTTGTGTGGGCGATGTGACCGAGCGCGTTAATACGAAGATAGTGGCGCGGTTGTTTATTTGCAAGTATTTAACGACCAATTGACGACACAGTGTCCCGGGTGACTAGCGTCAAGCCGTGCAATCGGAAGACATTTCAACCCAGCGTAAACAACGTAACCCACTCTTGGGCTCGTCTGGGCAGGTACACAAAATTATAACATATCAACCAAACACAACTACCTAATACAATCTTCTTATCTCGATGAGCTATTTCGTACATGATGCGTAAACAATGAACAAGAGACATCCAGTACGGTGCGTTTACAATGTAAGCTTGAAATTGCTAGATGCTAGACTAGCATGGCGCGGGACATTTTTTTGGAGTGCCGTTCCCCCTGTTCAGGCTCAAAAGCTGAGTTGAATACCTTCGTTCGTTTAAGATATGTCATTAGTAAGTTTACTCAGGCACCAAAGCCTGTATGTATCCTCGGGAGACTGATGATAGTTCAATTTTCGTTTTAAGTATTTTTTTTCAGGTGAAATTTCATAGCGCTGTAGATCACAGTAGAGCTATATGACACTGAAGATATGAGATCTGCTAGTCTTTAATGGAAGTTCATTGCCGGACACAAGCCCTGAGCTTCGAGTTGAGATCGGGACAGTATCACGTGACAACCCGCTTACCTAGGTAGGTGTCACACGATAGAGAAGAAGGTATCCGACATGTAAGACTTGTTGTATACAATATATTCTGCATGTGAAATAATATTGAAAGGCTGGATTGTAGCCTGTTCCCGGAGATCATGTAGCCTACTGTGGCCCGGGAGGTTTGCATGACGCGTTGGGCTTAGCGCATCATCCAAAGCCGGTTAGCGGGGCGCGTGAACCTAACCTCTCGCAACCACCTGCACTCTCTCAGCACTGCAGCAACGATCGACTATATTCTGCACATCATACCATTCGAAGATTGGAAGTTTTTTAATTTGAGTCCGGACCGAGGAGCTACATAGGTGGTGTCGGATTGACAATGTCGCGGCCTACAGCGAAAAAACCGGCCGCGAAAGGCGAATACATTGAGACCGTAAGTTCCTTTCTAGTGAGATATCACACTCTCGCATGAAGTTCATATTTACCCAAACTCTATATCCCTTCTTTCTACATCGTGTTATTAAATTGAGGTTCTGCGGGCTCCTACACATTTACCTTTTCACCCTGATTTTTTCATGCGCATTGAGGTAACGTTGGCGAAAGGACTCCGGCAACAAAGTTTCGCGCCGTAGTGCCATCACCGGAACCGCAAACATCACCCTTGGCGGTCGTACAGTAATCATGGCGGATGTTGTTCTACGAGGCGACTTACACTCTACGCGCTCCACCGCGTCATCAGGGAAGGAAGGAACACCCACCAGTATCAGCATCGGGAAGTGCACAGTAATATCCACTGGCAGTATACTGAAGCCGCCATCGAGAATGAGTCGAGGCGTACCAAATTTCTACCCGATGAAGATTGGCGATAATGTCTTTGTCGGTATGTTCGATGATGTCACGCGCCTTGAGCGTCCGTTGATGGATTACAGGTCCCAATTGTGTGATATCCGCGATATCTATTTCCTCGCATGTTCATATTGGTGCCAACGTCACTATCCACGCCTTTGCTATCATCAAAGAGAATGTCAAGATACTGCCCAACACAGTAATTCCCGGCGCAATGGTTATTGCGCCCGGCTCTGTTGTTGGTGGGCGGCCTGCAAGGATCGTCGGTGAGGTCGGTGAGGGCTGGGGTATGAGTGGTGGTGGAGCAGGAAATGGCCTCGGTATGAGCGGTGGTGTCGAAGATAAGTGGGTGGAAGGCGGGGATTTGAGGGAACTGGTAAGGAGTATCAAGTAGGGCGTGGAAAGGTGCTTCTGTGGCGAGGACCAAAGCTCAAGGTCTTTTTAGAATCATGATACCAATCTATGCATACCGTTCTCTTAATAGATTAGTTCTAGTCTTCGTATCTACTTGATTCCCCTGGCACGATTTTCATGTGCCAAGGCTACTTGTAATACGTAAAATTGATCGCGACCCTGGTGAAAGTGTCTCGTCGTTGATGACTTTAGATCTCTGAGATGACCTTTCACCTCGATCTGACGTGGAGCTTGGGACATTCAGAACACACAAAGATAAACCTCAATAAGTCAGCATTGGCATTCTACGCCACAGCCCTCGCATGGGCCACAGTCAACTCCACTGTAGGCATTCCCTTAATGGAAACTAGGCCCGTGCATTGAAAACGCCTAAATGACAGCTGACAGTTGAGTAAGTGCACTCGCGCGTTTGTTGTGCCTCAGGGTTCTATAAAGAAGCTCGCTCTCTCTCTTCCCGCGCGCACTCTCTCATACCCTACACACTTATACAGTCACCCGGAACTCATATGGTACCATCTTCACAACTCTCGTCAACGAAAAATATCGTCCCAATGAAGCAGCCCGAAAGCAAGGCGACGTCATTGTAAGTACCCCTCATTCTCTATCTCATCCTGCACATACTCACTTTTTACAGGTCCGAGACCATGCCTCAACTCCAAAAGCAAGCGCTTTCTATTGTCAAGAACTCGGAGCCGTGCGTTCATCGCCTTCCTGATCGAGAGGCACGTGTTCTGACTGATAATAGGGCCATCGGTGCACACTGCACGGCGTCCATATGCTTCAGCGATAACAATAAGCTGTCCGTCGACAACGACCTCTGCTCGATTCTGAGCGCTGCATCTCCGCTCTTCGCTAGCCAGCTGAAAGAGCGCAATGTCATCATCCCGCTTTCACAGTAAGTACCCCATTCCCCTTTTTCTCGTTTTTTTCTAACGTAATTTTCAGGTTCAATATCAAGGTCTTTAGGCTCTACCAGGCCTGGCTGTATAACCGGAACGTCGACGCACATCTACTGGAAGTCAATGCTGAAGGTCAAATCGATTGGCAATGGCTCTGCCATAGCTACGCGCTAGGGCAGCACGTTCAAGACGGAACCTACTGCGATCGACTATCGGATATGTTGAAAGCCAAGATGATGAACAATTCCTCATGCGAATCATTCATCCGCTGCATCGGCGCGATCTTCCCTGCGACTCCTGAGACCTCCCCACTGCGCAACATCCTCGTCGATATCGCTTTGTGGTATTACGCCGGGGAGTTCTCTCGTGGAAAGGTGGCTGTCCTTGCTACAGAGGGCCCTGTCAAGTCGTCGAACCAGCAATTCTTCCTCGCGCTGAAGGTGGCCCAGGGCAAGGTTCGCTT
Organism: Pseudopithomyces maydicus; assembly: GCA_026873275.1. NCBI lineage: Eukaryota > Fungi > Ascomycota > Dothideomycetes > Pleosporales > Didymosphaeriaceae > Pseudopithomyces > Pseudopithomyces maydicus. The sequence goes on along the minus strand of JANTUC010000003.1, from coordinate 337,643 downwards.
CTCTGAGATCTCTCCGCTGAAGTACGGGCCTGATCCATGCCACTACCACCGCCATCCACCCGAGGCTTCCTGCCGCCCGAAGAGCCCATCTCCCATCACCTCAGACATTTTCGATCTCGCCGATGACTGGGCACAATGCTTCAGTATCCTCTTCGACGCCGCATGCACTACCGTTCGGGCTCTATCCCGGGCTATCTCCAGCACCTTGTTTGTCTCATGGAAATACCTGAAGCCCGCAGGCAAGTCTACTTGGTCGCAGTTCAAGGTTGCGTTGTCGAAGTGTAAGAAGCTGTTCAAGCGACGCTCTTCATGCACCTAAACGCCACACCCGCGCCTCCGTTCCCGGTCTACGATACGTCTCGTTCGTTCTGGCCGATCCATATTCCATTCTTGTTGACTTCACTATAGTCGACCACTCCCGGATGCTACATTTGGGAGTACTTTTAGTCATTCTTCATTCTTACCCATCTTCTATTCTTGTTGACTTCACTCTAGTCGACCACTCCTGGATGCTACATTTGGGAGTATTTTTCGCCATTCTTCGCTTCTGGCGGAGGAATCTCTTGAAATTCTTCTGCGTTACAGTTGCTCAATCACTTTAACAGTTTTGATTCATAGTTTTGACTTATAGGTTTGATTTTATTCTAAGGAATGTTTCGATAGGACAATTTGTTCTACCGGTACATAAACATTCCACATATTTAGTTGGTTTAAAAGCCAGTAGTCTTTTGGCTTTTGATAGGTTTGATTAGAGATCAATAAATGTGATTTATACAGAGCACAAAAGATATTGGCTGTTGTGCATTGTGAAACTGTTCATCTCGTGAAAGCGCCCATGAATCTCGACGAGAGCCCGTGTTGGATGTTGAAACGACGGAAGAATAAGGTCTCCCTGAAATTTCTATCTACGCCCTATCATGCGCTTTATCTTCTTTAGCACTGATACATATTGTTGTTCTGCTGATACTCATCTACTTTGTCTAAATAGGCTATCCAACGGAGACATTCTACACCCGTTTAAAGTTGCCGCGCTTACTGTACAGCACCGCGTCGCACCCCGGGTCATTTTCTTCCCGTTTTCTCATAAGCTGAGTCAAAGCTATGCCAATTTGGTATATGCATGTGTGTTTCAGCCAGTGACAGTACCTGTGAGTATATGAGCTGTCAGTGCCAAGACTGCTATACACAGTGTTGTCGCAAAGGTTTACCAAATTGTACGCTGGAGTATCGATGGGCGGATTCTCATTGGAGGATAGCTATTCTAACAATAATGTGGATTGAATGACCGTTCTAGGGCGTAAATGATCCAGACTTGTTGGGAAATGCGCGTCTTGGAACAACAAGGCGATGATAAAGCGCAGAGCTGGCCGGCATATAAATATTCTGCTCTTCTGTTCTTAAAATCTGCGATGAAAATCATAGCCGCAACCCAAGAATCCATCCAAATAAGCCAACTTCTACACAATGACTACGCCCTTAGAACTCTTCGTGCTCGAATGGGGTGTATATCCTCGTCGCGTTACGATCTATCTTTCCGAGAAGGGTCTTTTAAACTCCAAGAATATCAAGATCACCCCGTGCTCAACCACAGCCGAAGGAAAGATAGATGCCCCCGGAAAACCACCAGGTTCATTACCAATTCTTGTATTCCCAGACGGGAAATCAATTACGCAATCATTGGCGGTTATCGAGTATTTTGAGGACATAACCGACAACCCCCAAGAAACATGGCAAGAAGAGCTTAAGGAAATGGCTGCAATATCCTCAGGAATTTCCAGAAGCATGCGCGGTAGAAGCGGAGACAACATGGATAAGGCGCGGATACGGGAGATGTTGGCGTTGGCGGATGAAGTCACCAGTCTTGCTTGCTTTGCATGCCACAAAGGATCGAAGTTATTCGAGACTCTAGAGCCGACCAACGGAGAAGGAGCGCGCCTCGCGTTGGAATATTGCGGGAGAAATCTTGGCCTGCTGGACCGATATTATGGCGACTTCGAGGAGAGAATGGCGAACGATTCTGGTCCTAACATTGTTGACTGCGTTCTATTCTCCATACTTCAGTACATGAAAGAGCTGTTCGGAAAAGATTTGACGCATGGACGATCGAACCTGGCAAGGTTCTATGACATCTTTAAGGAAAGAGAAAGTGCTAAGATCCCTGAAGAATTCTATCCGGGATTTGTGGCAGAATTGTGCCCTCACTGGTTGTGATACTGGAACGATAGACTGTATAAAATTTACGATGTTCTTAAAACGAGCGAGACACTACGAAATGTACAATGCTGGTTCTAAGTACCCAAGAACTCGTGCATTGCGACATGTTGTTAGATTATCAAGCCTTGTTTCCTTAATCTATTTCCTCGGATCTGCCACTCGGAATTATTTTATTTCACTCCATAACTACTATTGCGAAGACCAAAAGACACCAGAGATTTTACAGTATCTGTTGTAGCTCAAGATTCCTCTCAGAGCTATTAAGAGCGAGATAACAGGGTACTGTATGCAATCTAGGATTTTCCTGTGTATCTTCCTCTCTCTAGAAAGCTACTTGTGTAGTCAAATATGTCCAGCGCCTCTGTGCACTCAAAATTCATTGCTGCGACTGATGGGTAGTGTTTTCGGGGTTCTGGGTCAATCGAACATAGCTGATAGCAACATCACTGATAAGACGCATCGGTTAAATTCAATACGATAGCTCCACAGTGTCTGTCGTTTTGGGTCAAAACCAATGATACTACTGCAAGATCAGAATGCAGAGGATATCATGAGGTGAAACACAAGGCCGACATACTCGCAGTCTGTGCTTATATCATGTCAATGGGGCAGTGAGTACTTTACTATGGGACGTTTTTTTAAATGAACAATTCCAGTGTTTTATCATGGCTGACGTTCTTAATAGATGTTTAGTTCCCCAATATTAGCCTTACTAATATATCGGTCCACTGAAGATGGAGGCACAGGTGCCTCAGTGCAGCCGCAGGGCCATTGCGAGCACCGAGACACCTGGCCTCAGCAGAAGATGGTTGAGGTGTTGAGGTGTTAAGGCGCCGTGAACCACGAGCTCGGGGAGACCAAACCAAGCGCCGAGTTGGCCAAACGATAATCCGGCCAATCACAATACTACTTTTTAAATCCCTACCTTCTATACGCCTACCACTTTTTATATTATCATAAAAGGGGATAACAGCATTCTTTCTATCCATTTTCATCCAGTCAGCTGCCTAGCTACTACCTTTTCAAAAACACAAAACAAACAACATCGGTCCACTTGCATGGTGTTGCTTCCATCCATTGGCCAGCTCGGGTGTACGTAAATATTGCTCCGCCTCGAGGATTAGCAACTATCGACCGTAGTACGTAAAACGATGTGGGGCGCAGCTTTAGTATTTCCGCTAGTCAACTCCGAGTGTATGTTCTTCAAATCGATATCCTTTCTTCATTTGACGTCCGTGGAAGACATCATTGTACGGAGGGCTGGTGACTACGTGTATAGCAGCGTATGCTTGGTAGTTTCCGCGCGAGACCGTAGGGCTTACAAGCGATAACCGGGGCTTCGGAATTAATATGGCGCCGGAAGATGGATATATGCACGGTAAGCGGAGGTCGTGTGGCAATACCCAGTCCGAATACGCGCGGCCGTTGGGAATAGATGGAGAACATCATGGCTGTACGATAAGTTGTTATAAAGAGAGATTTAGCCTTTTCAGAGCTGGCCATACGCTCTGATAGCTTCCTCCTATGCCCTTGCAAAACGCGATTATACAAATGAGCGTAAGGGAATCATTGAAACGAAATCTACTACCCCAAGTCGCAAATGGAACGCACGCGTCATCGGCGAACTATATATCCAATGGTATCGACCGATGTATAGGAACACGGGCGCTTCTCGGAAGAGGCGTTACTGTCAGACCGTATGAAGCAAACGGAGGATTCAACGCGGTGGGGATGAAACCGCATCAGAGCAGCACCGAATTGGACGGACTTCGCCCTCACGACACTCATGACATATGCACGGAAGAAGAAGAGTCACAATGGTTACAAAAGACGGCGATGGCCGGGGAGGGTGCAAACAGAAGGACAAATGTGCGGTGGTGGAACCACACGCGATGACACATACATCGAAGCGTCAGAAACCCGAAATATATCCACCGATTAGACGAGTGTGACGGATAAAAAAGCCCAATATTAGCGCTGGGGAGTTTTTATGAATGATGATTTGAGGAAGGTTCCGGCTGTCTTGGCCCAGATCCGGAGGTTCCGTTTTGGAGCAATGTCGAGATTCAACACCTGACCATTGGATCGCAAATCGACCCCCGCTATAAGGTGTCGGACATTTTCAAGGCTGAGGAAAGAACGGGCAAGAGAAGAAAAAGTGCGAGGGTAGACTGCATGATTAAACTGCCGTGCTTCAGCGAGGGAGTAGAAGAGACGACGAAAAAAAGAGATCGTGGATAGTAAAAAATGCAGCTACATCCACCTACCAGCCCCAGAAGCAAGTACGTAGAAACAACTGAGCCCAAGTCATCCCATCTCTCCGCGCATCGCGAATATCACCCCCAAACCAAACCTCGTACATGGCAGGTGCAAGTGGGTCCAACATCACGTGCCCGCGCGACGCGTCCCCCCGCGCGACGCGCCATCTCTTCCACGCTTCATCTCCACCCATCACCACCACCACCCACAACCCACAGCACCCGCCTTCTCCCACACATACACCCTTCAATTTCTTCCCTCATATCAGGTTTTCTTCCCCCTCGCTTAATTTCCGAAAAACAACCCATCCAAAATGGCAGACCACCCCCAGACTCCCCGCATCCTCGCCCCCCACCTGCAATCCTTCCAGCACAAAATCGTCCGCATCCTCGGCCGCGTCGTGCAGCTGCGGGGTGAAACGGCCGTCGTGGATGCGGGGGGAATGTTAATGTGATTTTGAATCGGGTATGTATATTCATGCTTTATATATATTTATATACGTGTGTATGAACATACATGCATGCATGCAGACGTACTGTGTGGAAAGGTGTGCAAAGAAAAGAATGCAGCTAACAGTACATCACACACAGGACAGCCACCTCGCGCTCAACCACGCCGTCGAGATCATCGGCAAAGTCGACGGCAGCCTGAACATCAAAGTGCAAGCAGCGACGGACTTCGGGACCAACATCGGTGAGTTCCACCTCAAACCCTGGGTTCCTGATCATCACCAGGATGGGAGAGATATATGTAACCTTAATGTATCCTTGCTGGTCTTGGGTGGTTATCCAAGGCGGGGCGAAGAGGTGAAGATGCAAGACGATGGACGGACGCGATGCTGATTAAAGGGATACATACAGATTTCAACGCCGCATCCGCCGTGGTCGAAGCCACGCATCGGCATCGGGAGATCTTTTACGATGCGGATTGAGGCTGTGGAGGGGTGTGGACTGGTGCGTTCGGCGACGGGGATAGGGAAGATGGGTAGGAAATGAATATGTCAATGATTACGGTACGGGGGACAGCTCAAGGTGATGGTATGGGGAATAGGTATGGGAGAAAGAAAGAGAGAGAGAGGGAGGGAGGTGGTAGCAGATACCACGTAGCAATATGCCGCCCAGCAAGCATGAAGGAAATTCAAATGAAAAGAACGGAGATCAAGGATGAAATAAAAATCGTGTTTTGTACATCTATGTATCCCGAGAGGGCGCTCCATGTGTACGCAAAGCAAAGCCCGTGTCCTGCGACGTGCAAAATCTACAAAAGGTATCGTGCCGTGCCGTGCCGTGCCGTGTCATCAAACGCCGTTGCGAAGCCCAGTCCCAAATCCAGTTCCAATCCCAATTCCGAATCCCGAATCATGTGCAGTCCAGGCCGGCGCATAACCCGCTCGCTCTCATCGCATCGCTCGCTCGCAAAGCATCAAGCCTCGAAAAAGCACCAGGTATATCCATACAAAGCTTCCTTCCCCCTCAAAGCTTACTCCTGACCCCCTCCAACCTAAACTTAATCTCCTTCAGCCTCTTATCCGTCGGCCTCCACTCCTCAAAGCTCCTCAACAACTCCTCCACCTCGGTCCCCAACTCCCTCCTCACAACCCCCTCCTCCAACAACCCCCTCATCGCCCACGGCAACACATACGGATTCTCCCCAGGCGCACTCCCCCATTCCCCCCTTATACTCACCGACCCTCATCCCCACCGTATCCCCCGGCTGCACCTTCGCCCCCGGCACCGGGACCCTCATCCCCGCGAACGCCGCCGCGGCGTTAACCCGCGCCTTGCCACCGCCCTGCTCGCCAGGCAGCGAGGTGGTTTCGAGCGCGTGCTGCACGGCGAGGGTGTACACGCGGGGGTCTTCGTAGACGCGGGAGTGGCCTTCGCCCGCGTAGATGGAGCCTGCGAGGTGGGGCGAGAGTTCGCGGATGAGGCCGTGGTCGGGGAGGCCGAGGTTGCGGAGCTTGAGGGCGAGGCCGAGGAGGGAGGTGAGGAAGGAGGGGGTGAAGGTGCGGCCGTCGATGAAGACGGCGCGGTAGAGGTAGGGGTGGGAGAGGACGGAGAAGGTGGAGGACTGATGGGGGTTAGTGGGGTGGTGTGGGGATGGGAAGGGGAGGAACGTACCTCTAGGGAGACCAGCTGGTCGTCGATGCTACCGACGTACGTTACGCGGACGCCGAAGCGCAGGACTTCGTCCAGGGCTGCGAGATACATCTGGCTAACTAGACTCTTGGGGTCTCCAAAGTTGAAGAGCTCCGATGCTATAGGGCCGAAGTACTTCGTTCTGTACTCGGGGAACGGCCCCATATTGATGCCCGCCATAGCGCAGATACCGATGCGCGCCGAGTTGACGCACCCGAATTGGATCAGTTTCGCGACCAGCATGACGGCGACCGGGACGCCCTGGGAGTGGCATGCTACGAGGATGAAGTCTGCTTGGCGGATGATGTCTACCTTGTTGAGGAGGAGTGCCCAGAGGGTTTTCACGCGGTCGGCGATGAAGCCTTCGCCTTCGAGAGCAACGTGCTGGATGCTGGGTTCGTAGCCGCGCTCCTCGCACCAGGTTTTGATGGAGGAGGCGGCGGCGGTGGCGAAGCGGACGGATGTTCCCTTTGGCTCGCCAATTACCTTGCGGAAGAGAGGAGAAGGGAAGAAGCCGTGGACGCCAATGGCGACGGCTTTCCTTATGCGCGGCGGTGCAGGGTTGATGTGGAGGTGTGGCTGCGGAGCCTCGTTCCCGAGGAAGTACTGGCGAACTTGCTGCCAGAAGGTTGGCTGCTGCACCAGCCGGTATGTGGTATGAAATTCTGGCAGTAGGATATTTTTGGGTTCTTCTTTGGTCTTTGCGACTTCTTTCGGCGCGGGTTGTGCGGATGGAGCGGTATCGGGGCGGGTGGGAGAGAGCACAGGAGATGTCTTGGAAGGCGTGACGGTCTTGCTGGAGGATGGTGTATCTGTCACAACGTCTTTTGGTACCGTCTTTGCTCGCGAACGACCGGGAAATGACAGGAAAGACCGCTTAGACGACGCAGGTTCTTCCGCTGCAGACTCCTGTGGCGCTGTCGAGGCGTCGCTTTTCGGTTGCTCGAGCTCATTGAACTGAGCTGGTTCAGGATGAGATTGTGACGGGGTGTCCGACACTGCAACTTCGCCAATCAACTTGTGTGCGACCGCGCCGTCGCTGTTGATCTCCACCTTGGGCTGCGACTTGAACCAGAATGCCCATCCTGTTGAGCTCGAGCGTGCTTTGCCAGTGGCGTCCCCAGGTGTGTCGGGTGACGGCGCTTCCGCTGCGGCCTCTTCCGCTGCGGCCTCTTCCGCTGCAGCCGCTTCCTGTATTCGTTCCTCCTGTAGTGAATTTGGCTTCGCTTGAGGGTCGATTATCTCCTCATTGGGCGCATCTGGGAGGTATTCGGTCGGGGCTGCTGGTGTAGCAGGGGTCGGCGGTGCGTTCTCTTTGTTACTCCACGACCAGAACCATGATGCCCTCGTTCCTGGCGCATTTGATTTGGAGTCTACATCTTTCATGTTGGTCTCCCCGGGTGCCTGAGCCACCTGATCAGGCGCGTCCTTCATCTCAACATCCTGTTCTTGCCGAGGTTGATCTCCCATGGCAGCTTTACCGAGCTCCTCCGCATCGGCATCAGGCTCTTCTGACGGCGTGACACCGGGCAAAGGGGTGCCTTGAGCATCTTCTATGCCGGTCGCTTTCGAAGTTTCAGAGTAACCGTCTGGCCGCGACCACCACGAGCGCCAGCCCCACGTGCCGGCCTGCTGGTCTGTGACGTCGATCGTGGGCGGATCTGGAGGCAAGGGCGGTTCGTCGACCTTAGACGGATCCCGGGGTGGCTCTGCTGGCTTCGCATCCTTTTGCTCGTTGATAGAGCCGTCCGATGAGACATTGAACATGGTCATGGAGGCCGGGATGGTGTCCGCCTTGCTCGACTTGCGCTTGGTCAGGAACTTGGCAGGCGACTGGTCCTTGGAGGTTTCCTGCTCCTTGTCAGGCAGCTCCGAGGCTGCACCACCGCTGACGCTGACGCCGATGCTCTGGCTGGCGGTCTTGACGGTTGCAGAGGCCTTGGACCTCCAGCTGCCTCCGCTCAACCACCGCTGGCTGGGTTTCTTGTTCAGCTTCTGGTCTGGCGCCGTCGATCTTGCAGAGGCAGCGAGCGTGTCTGATGACGCGTTCGTGGTGGTGTCGGAAGAGGCATTCTGAAGGAGGGTGCTGTCGTTCGGCGTGGTCGTGGCCGGCGTGGTGGTAGCCTGTGTGCTGGCACTGCTGCTGCCAGGCGGCGGTTCGGACGCGGTAGAAGGGTCTCGGTCCGCCTGGGGATTCGGCTTCGACTTCTTGCGGGGGCCCATTCCCGCGAGCGTGGTAAAGATAGCGTGCACTCGCTGAACGAGAGACGGGTGAGCAATTGCCAGGACGGCCGAGGCGAGGAGGCGCGGGTGTTTACGTACCTTTGTGCTTGCGTGGACGGGTGGTTCAGGTGGACGAGCCATGACGCAGTCCCGTGGCCGCTCCCCTGCTTGAGACCCGCTTTTGTCCCTCTTCGCCCGCCGGTCGTTAGCGAGGCACCTGGCCATGCCCGCTTTCTGCCGCCCCCCACCGCCTCCGCGGCTTGCATGTCCTAAATTTTTTGGAACATTCACGCCTCCGCCAACCTCGACGCTCGTGCCCCCGGACACCACGCGAGGCCGAACCCTTCAGACAGCCACCGCGACGCGCCCTCGCTAGCCCGCCATGGCCATCCAGAAGAAGCACGGCAAAGGCCGTCTGGACAAGTGGTACAAGCTTGCCAAAGAAAAAGGCTACCGCGCCCGTGCCGCCTTCAAATTGATCCAGCTCAATAAAAAATACAACTTCCTCGAAAAGTCAAAGGTCCTGATCGATTTGTGCGCTGCTCCCGGATCATGGTGTCGTACGTAGCCCCGGCGTGAAGAGACTGCTCCCCCAGCAGCGCCCACCGAATTGCCGTTATTCTCTTTGCGCGGACTGCGCTGACTTGTCTCCAGAGGTTGCGTCCGAGGTTATGCCCGCCAATGCACTCATTATCGGTGTCGATCTCGCTCCCATCAAGGCCATCCCTCGCTGCATCACCTTCCAGTCCGACATCACCACCGAAAAATGCCGTGCGACGATTCGAGGCCACTTGAAAACGTGAGGGAACACATGAAATACAAATGGGGCTCGGGCTTACAAGTTGCAGTTGGAAAGCGGATACAGTGCTCCACGACGGTGCTCCCAACGTCGGAACGGCCTGGGTACAGGATGCTTTCACTCGTACGAATACCCAACTCTATGTGTACAACGCGGCGGCTAATAATGCGCAGAGGCGGAACTGGTGCTCCAGAGTATGAAGCTGGCAACCGAGTTCTTGGTTGAAGGAGGTACCTTCGTCACCAAGATTGTGAGTTTGGGCATCCATCCTCGCAAGATATAGTTACTCACAAGTCTCAGTTCCGAAGCAAAGACTACAACAGCTTGCTGTGGGTCTTCAATCAGCTTTTCACAAAGGTCGAGGCCACCAAGCCTCCTTCGTCGCGTAACGTCTCCGCCGAAATTTTCGTCGTCTGCCGCGGCTTCAAGGCGCCCAAGCACATCGATCCCAGGTTCTTGGACCCCAAGAGCGTCTTCGCCGAAGTATGTCGCATTTCTCGCATGTAAAGCATAAGCTGACTTTGAAATTACAGCTTGCGGATCCCACGCCGAACAACGAAGCGAAGGTCTTCAAACCCGAAATCAAGAAGCGAAAGCGTGAGGGTTACGAGGAGGGAGATTGGACTCAGTTCAAGAGCGCTCCCGTGTCCGAGTTCATCCAGACAGCCGATCCCATCGCCATGTTGGGCTCCTTGAACCAGCTGTCGTTCCAGCAGGTAATTTATACCCTTCAATTCCTTCGATTAAATTTGCTAATGCTTTATAGCCTCCAAATGGCGACGTTGCTATTGCCACCATCGACAAGCTTCCGGAGACGACACCCGAGATCAGAGCCTCGTGCGGGGATTTAAAGGTACTAGGTCGCGCAGACTTCAAGAGGCTTTTGCGATGGCGTCTGAAAGTGCGTGACGTCTTTGGCTTTGCATCCAAGAAGAAGACACAGGAGGCAGAAGCCGAGGAAGTCGCAGAGGTCGCGCCCATGGATGAAGAGATGCAGATCATGGAAGACATGGCACGAATGGAAGAGCAAGAGTCAAAGAAGAAGAAGAAAGCACGTCGTCAGGAAAACGAGCGCAAGCAGAAGGAGATCGTGCGCATGCAGATGAACATGACCACACCTTTCGAAATCGGTATGGAGCAGGCTGGACCGCAGGGTGACGATTCCATGTTCGGGCTCAAGTCGATCGATAATGCAGGAGCGCTGGGCAAGGTCGCGCGCGGAAAGATGGCCACAGTCGTCGAGCGCGAGAAGGCTGAGGAGTCTGAAGAGGAGGAAGTCACAGACGATGAAGCCGATGCGCTAGATGCGGAGCTGGACAACATGTACACTGACTACGTTGAGCAAAGATCTGCGCGAGACGCAAAGTATCGCGCCAAGCGCGCAAGAAAAGAGGACGAAGACGGCGAGTGGCACGGCTTTTCGGATGAAGATAAAGAGGAGAGCAGCGACGAAGAGCTCGTCCAGGACGAAGACAGCGATCTGAGCGATGACGACGAGGAGGAGTCGGGGCCATTAATTACTGACCTCGAAAAAGGTGGCAACACCAAGAGTGGTCTCACAAGACGCGCCGCACGATTCTTCGACCAGGACATCTTCAAAGGAGTAGACGGGTTAGAAGAACTGGAAGAGCTGGAAGACGGCGACGACAGCGGCATCGACGTGGAGGACGCCAGCGAAGACGCCGCACCCGCCGCCGCCCCCGCGAAGACCACCTCCACCAAGAAAGTCAAAATCGTGGAGCAGCCCCAGCAAGACGCCGACTCCTCCGACGATGAAGACAAAATCGAAGAAGTCAAGCGCGACGAGTCCCAATGGGAACAAGACAACACGCCCATGCGCAACGGCCGCCCAGACATCGACATCATCACCGCCGAAGCCATGACCATGGCGCACCAGCTCGCCACAGGCAAGAAAACAAAAGCAGACCTCCTCGACGACTCCTTCAACCGCTACTCCCTCCGCGACGTCGAAGGCCTCCCCGACTGGTTCCTCGACGACGAAAACAAGCACTCGAAGCTCCAGCGCCCGACGACGGCCGCCGCCGCCGCCGCCATCAAGGAGAAGATGCGCGCCCTCAACGCGCGCCCCATCAAGAAGGTGCGCGAGGCCAAGGCCCGCAAGAAGTTCAAGGCGGCGCAGCGCCTCGAGAAGCTGAAGAAGAAATCGGCGCTCTTGGCGGACGAGGAGGGCCTCACGGAGAAGGAGAAGGCGCAGAGCATTGCGAGACTTATGAGTAGGGCCGCGAAGAAGAAGCCGAAGCAGAAGGTTACCGTGGTCGTGGCGAGGGGCGGGAATAAGGGTAAGGGTAGACCCGGTGGCACCAAGGGTAAGTATAAGATGGTGGATGCGAGGTTGAAGAAGGATGTTAGGGCTGAGAAGAGGATTGCGAAGAAGAGGAAATAGTGGTAGAGAAATAGGGGGTTAGGAGCGGCGTATATAAGGCGCTGATGAATACATGTTTCGTTTGTCCTTGAGGAAAGTTGTCCCTGTGGCTTATTTTGCATCGATGGAGTGTCGTCGCGGTGTGATGTCGGGATACGAAAATTTATACGAAAACTCCAAGAACCAATGCATAGTATACACAAACCACCGCAGTCCCCACGCAGTCTCACTTCCCCTCAACCCTCTCTTCAGGACATCCTCTCTCCTCGATTTTTGAACAAATCTACGACACACCACTACCCAAATACCCAAGCAACCGTGGAAAGAATCTAAATGCACATGACTTCTCAACAGCCCCCTTTTCGCTTCCACGACTGGACTCTTGCTTTTTGTTCATTCTATGTGGGAAAAGGCGAGACAGGGCGGGGTGGATGGGTGGATGGGTGGCTGGGGATTGGGATGTGTTGCCAGGGATGGGTGGATGGTGGATGGTGGATGGTGGATGGTGGATGGTGGGAGATGAGTGCAAGATGGGTGGGGGAAGATGGGAAGATAGGTAGTATAAAGTGTGGTGGAAGATAGGTAGAAGATAGGTAGAAGATGGGTAGAAGATGGGTAGAAGATAGGTAGAAGATAGGCAGTAGAAAGCGTCATAAAAGCGTGGTAGAAGATAGGTCGTGGGAAGTAGGTTGTGCAATTGGCCGTTGAAATAAGGGTGGATAGGGAGGTTTTGTAATATATGCGTTAAAGAGGAGTGATGTTCTGGTAAATGCCGGTGTTGATCTGGTATTGGGGATGGTTTTCTCATTCTAAAATTACTTTGTACATGAGTCGTCCCTAAATAAGTGAGTGTGTTTGGAATAGTGCAAAAGGGTGTGGGTTGGAGTAGAGCTAGGACAACTTGCAGGCTTTCAATTATCGTTAAGAAGACTTGAATGGATGATTCCAACACCACGCAATGGCAAACCAGAGGCAAAATATTTATCAAAAGACAGAGCGATAAAATGATAGTCCAAATATGAAAGAGTGAGTGACCGACTAAACATCGCATACCCAACCGCCATGTCTAGCAAGAAAGCTGAGAAGATTCCGCCAATCGACTAACCCGATCACACGAAGTCTCACTCCTAAAACCCACTTGACCACGCCTTATCCAGCTCGCTCTTAAACCTACAATCAATAATCGGACAATTCGCCTTCCCAAAGTTCGCCTTCTCCAGTGCCCCCCTCGCCTTACTGCTCAACTGCCCCCTGTCAATCAACGGCTGTCTCCCGCCCTTCTTATCCGTCTTCCAGAGACTATGCGTGCTGCCGTCCCCAATGTTCGAATACCTCACACGCGGCGTCGACCCGCCCTTGTACCGCCTATAACTGCCGTGCGCAGAGTACGAGATACCTTTCACCTTTGCACTGGAGTTCAGGCCCGAGAGCCACACCACGATGTTCTCCCAGTCGTGCTTGTGGCCTTTGTTGGCCGGGCCGTCTACGTTTTGGTCTTTCGGGAAGTACCACGCGTACATGATGGCGTAGCGGCCTTTGTGCTTGGTGGCGCGCGCGTAGACTTGGCCGACGGATTTGCTGCATTTGCCGTTCATGGCGCCTGAGTTCTTGAGGCCGCTGCTGGGGGGTTGTTAGAGGTGTTGCGGATATGAATGACCATGTGGAAGGTAGAAAGTATATGCAGTGCAATGCGGATTGAGGGAGACTTACTTCAGCTCACCGTTGGAGTTCACGGCGGGGAAGGAAACGCATCCTGTCTCGACGAAGAGGTAGGGCTGATATTTCTTGATGAGGTCGCCTGCTACGCCACTAGGTACTTTAGGAGAGCCCTCGTGGCCTTTGACTTTGTCGTGGGCAATCCATTTCTGGGGGAAGTGCTGCAGGCGGCGAGGGCGGTGCCGAGGTTGGCGATGAGAAAGAGGAGACTGAAGCGAGCCATTGTTGAGTGTGTGCTAGAAGGTTGTTTCCAGCTCTTCAATGCCTTGTGCTTTTTGAACTTGCACTTCTCCTGTCCCCTTTATACCTTTGACTTTCTAATGCCCAGCACAAATTCCAGGCCTCCTATCTACGAGACATATTGGCCGGCATAACCGTGGTTTCTCAACACGGGCACCTTACCGACCACAAAGAGTTTAACCCAAGTCTTCAATTTCCCAATCCTCTCATGTTCGTCCTCAGTACGGCGTCCGATCACGATCACGGTACAAGTTTCTTATGCCTTTCGCTTGCCTAAGCCTATTTGGAACACTGCCAATCATTACTAGAGATAGAATGGGTATGTCTTGGGGTCGAAGTTGACATATATGCCTCTCGCTTAGTCCAGGCTGTCAGAAACATTGTCATTTGTTGCTAGCGCCATCGGTCGGGGGCCAAATGCCAGACATCCGGATGCCGGCGACCAATTAGTGGCTCTAACTACGTATAACAGCCGAGTATATTTCGCCGCCATTTTCGTATTGATATGAGCAAATGGGGCCGTAGCCTGGTTCGAGGACATTAGTATGAATGCTTAGGGAGACGGATACTTAATTAGGTCTAGCGCGAAGTGGGGACGTCGTATTGTAGCACATTACGGCACGGTTTGTGGCGGTGATGCATACCTTCGCCCCAAAGTTTAGATCCATGTGAGGCTGAGTATATGTGGGTATCTCCACCAGAGATCGTCATCGGGACGTTCGGTCTGAGGACTAATATTCGGTACGTAGGGAATCACGAGCTTTCCCACTTTTCACCGCCTAGTATGAGCCAGAATTTTCTTCTCAAAGCCACTCCGTTAACTTGCGGCTTTCTAAAGGTGAAACTGACTGTGCAGCAATAGAGGGTGTTGGCAGATGTACAAAGTGGAGTTCAACTCTTGAGCAGATTGGGATCTCCACATATTAGCCACGAGTGTACTGGAGCTGAAAGACTATGACTGAATATTACGTTATCAAGTCTACGTGAGGACACATCAAGAATTATGGTAAAACAGTTTGCTATACGGCAGCGCCAGTGAGTTTTATCTCTATTGTCTTGATCCTACTACCATACGTGCTGGTATATACAGATCATGAGCGCAACCCGTTTCCCGTAGACATTGCTTTGTCCTCATTGGATGTAATTAACCTGCAAAAACTCCTCAAGCTTATGATAAGCAGACGTGCCCATCCATTACATACTCACTGTATATATTCTCAGAGGAGTTCTCAAGAGATATATTGTGATTGTTGAGAGAGTCCTGGCTGTCATGAACCGAGATCAAATGTGACAAGATGATAAATTATCTTTCAAATATCCATTTCGCATCTGAAGCTTTTCACGGGGCTGTGTGTATCGGCCTCGCCAGGATACTTGAATTCCCAATCAGAATTAGGAGACGGCTTGGTCATCGGGTAGAATGGAATCTGGCAGTTGGGCGCAGAGAAGGCGTAACATTTTGTGTCATGGTTGGGACCGACCGAGTAAAGTGCGTACACCCCTATGTTATTCATTAGAAGGTCCGGAGCAGATAACTTGCGGAGTGATTGCTGGTAAATCCTAAATTACCTTGCTTATTTCGGATCGTGACATTCCAGCACGATGGGTTATCTCGTACTGGAAAACTAATATTCGAATTTACAGTCATTAAGTTGAATAATAGACAATACAATATGCTCTCGTGCAGCCAATTGACAAAATGTCATGAAGCGAGCGTTTTTGTACTTACTAACTGCAGTTTCCGGACCATTGTGGCTCTGTGCAACCCCAGAGACCATAAGGACTTGGGTCTTCTTCTAGGTAAAATTCTTGAGAACCGGATGCTGGTTGCTTATTTCCGCGATCGGCAAATGGGTGACCGAAGGCCAAGTTTATTAGAGTGATCGAAACTACTAGAGGGAGAAATCGCATGATGTATGTTGCTGCTATCGCAATGATAAAAGAATACCAGCAGTGATAGGTTGCTGATCGAATAAGCGGGTGAACAGGTGCAAGAACAATGTTGGCCGCAAGGCAGTTCAAATACAGCGAGCTCAGGCGTTAGCGTGTGCGCAGTGTCCCGTGTGCGTACTACAAATAAGAAACAGAATTACTTGAGGACACATAAGTTTTAGGTGCGCACATATCGAAGATTATGCATTGCGTCTATGTATGTCCGCGCACAGTTTTCTCTGTAACCTGGCCATGTTTCAACCCTTCCAGCATTTGAAGCTCATCACACTTTGAGGTGCATCGTGATTTCCTGGAAATCTAAAAGAATCGTCGACTGTACGCTTGCGGTCTCTGTATGGCCATAACACCCCTTTACAATCATATTCGCCATAGACGTTACATTTGGTACCCTCGTCAGGACCCAATGACACGATTTCCTTTCTAACTGCCACATCATTAACTTCTGTATAGCAATACTTTGCCAGGACATTGATTACATACGTTCGCCATTAACTTCTGTATAGCAATACTTTGCCAGGACATTGATTACATACGTTCGCCAAGGTCATTCTTTATTTCGACATTTTGGCAACCATCATGTGGGGGCCTACTAAGTCAGCACAATTGATGTATTTACTCGATCATTTTAGAACATACCACCAGTAACACCCGCCCTGCCATTCTCGGAGCCAGCAACCCCAGAATCCGCCGGGGGCTCCTGCAATTGCATCGGTCACACCATTCGAAGCTGTGAAAGAGGTGCGAGCAGCACTATAATTGAACGGCTGGTCATTGGTCTCGATTGGTTGGCTGAAGCCCGCAGAAGTTAGAACCATGAAGATGAGTGGAAGCAAAGATTTCCCCATTTTGGATGTGAAGTGAAGGTTGGAAAGGTTACAATGGAACATTTGCGGAACTTAAGAAGTCTGCCGGGGCGGCCCGTCCCCTAGACGCTCGGGACAACAGCGCGGGAGCAGTAGGTACACTGTCAGCAAGTACCTCTGGTGAGCTTGCTACCTCATTCAGTTTAGCATATTAGCTTTAGGTTGGTCCATCACGTTGGTCTGAGTACAAGCGTGGCAAACAGGAGATATCACAAGTAAGCAGAAGTGAGGTTGTTTCGTGTCTGCGTTCCGTGTGTGATTCATCGAGAAAGCTTTGATCATATCACATAGCTCCTCTGTGAGGTTGTAAGTTTTTCTGAAAATCTTTCAAGTTGGAAGCGTCTTTCCGAAGAGAAGATAATCCTTGAAGAGATCGAATCCCGTTATCGCGCCAGATGAGAAGATCTTGAATCGAGACCCAGATACCGATCAATATCCGTATTTGAGAGTGTTCTTCCTGTTTTGTGTTCCCAAGAGCTCAGCCGCATGAGGTTGTGACATGGAGAAGCTCGTACCTCATGGCGATCAGTATCAAACCCTTGCACATCATCCCCACACTAACTGTGCCGCAGCCGTGATATTTGTGCCACTGTGATGTTTCACGATCTAGATCATGATTCAATCTAGCCATCTAGGTAAACAAACAACGTAGTGTTACTACGCACTCAGTTCTAATCGGCTACATGCAGAAGAATCTGCGCCCAACCACTGTTGCTAGTTGGTGTCTCCATTGAATTCTCCGTCGAAATGCCGATATCACACTAGTTCTTTCAGTGACAGAGCGTTTCGTGATCCGAATGGACGAAGACCTATTGATGAGCTGGTATTCTTTTGTGCTATTGCCCTAGAAGTATTTCTAATCCTTCAGTAGAGGTGAGCATACCTGACTACTTTGATAATTCAATGTACTGGTAGACCACTTCTGTATTTAAGAGACCCTGAGTACATTTAGGGGAGAATCAGGCGCATCTAAGCTGCTTTTGCTTTTCTCGACGGCTGCTTCCCTGCGGTAGTCAACCTAGAGTCCGAATCATCAAGGCTCTCGTCACAGATATAAACCATTACTTCCGCTTGACTCTGTTCCTAATTATCAACTATGAAAAAAGCTCAACAGGCGGCTTGCTAATCGCAATATGACAGTTGGAAATAAATTCTGTTCAATTCCGCTAACGCAGGTGCAAAACGCCTTCAACACGCGATGCGCCATGCGCTTGGATAATGGAAAGACATCCGGTACATGTGTCGGGAATATGAAAATGGGAAGTTACTATTGTTCTATTGATCTGCACACCTGATCTAGTGAAGTGGAAGGATCTACCTACGTCAAAGGGTCCCAAAAGCCACACCTTGGAGAGCGACTAAACCTATTATAGACTAGCTTTGTTTTTGCGAAACAACCTTTTCGTCAGCAGGCGTTTCTTTCTTGGACCCTATTGAACGGCGTTCAACTCCCTCATTATTTTGGACTAAAACAAATAGGAATGGGCTGTAGATCTTCCGTGCGTTTGAAAGACAACCGGCCATGCGTACGAAGAGGCTCACGGAATCTGCAAATCCCGTTCTTGAGCAGTTTTCCGCTCTCGGAAGGTGTCATCATGGCAGGGTATAACTGCTTCTCATTGTACCTTGAAGGGAGGATTATTCACACTGTTATACCTGTCAGTATTACCACTGGTAACATCAGCAACACATTACTTGTAAAGATTTTTTGAGCCATCTGTGAAATCAGGCTTCTATCATCATGCTCAGTGTATCTACGAACGCTTGGCTAGGTGCCAGTATTATGCACCACCAAACCTATTCCAGACCTCCAGATACAGTGACGTCCCACCCTCATAGTACGACTCCTAAAGATAGATTTCTCAGATATGCTAGTAAGTACATCGACTACCTAATTCTGGACAAGGTTGTAACACGGCAGGCCCGAACGAACAAAGTGTAATCAGCAGAGAGAATCTGGGATTTTATCATGCGTTGATAGTGGCAGTTGTCTACCCACTACCATCGAGTTTCAACCCTTATCTCAAGGCATCTTTCTACAGCGCCTTGAAGGGCTGCATCAACGAGCACAGCTATCTATCGGTGACTCTAGAAGACACCAACACTGATAAAGCCTACTTCAAGCGGGTCTCCACGATCAAACTCGACAAACACGTGTACATCAAGGGACACTTACAGCAGAAACACGCATCCAAGGACTTGGAAGATGTGCTTGCATCTGACGTAGACACACCATTTCCTCGAGATGTACCACCCTGGAAAATCGTTGTATATCCTTATGAACAAAATTTCCTCGTCGCATTCACCTTCTCACATGCACTGGGAGACGGGATATTTGGGAAAGCTTTTCATCGCACATTCTCACAAGCGCTCAATGACCCCAAGAGTTCCGTCAAAACAACACCGTCCATTATTCCAGTAATCTCTGGACCGCTGCCGGGTCCATTTGACACACCCGAAAGGTTGCCAATATCCTGGTCTTATCTGATATCTTCATCAATTGCTTACCTTGTACCGTCACTCTTGGGTCGACGAGCCTCAGCATCCTCCCTAGATGTCGGTACTTGGCTTGGGGCACCAGTATCTATCGCACCTACACGGATGAAACTCAGAGAAGTTCCGGCCGCGACTCTGGAGAAAGCAATCGAGGTTGCGAGGGGCCACAATGCAAAACTCACAGGCCTGTTTCAACACCTCGTTGCAAAATCCTTGAGCAAACATCTTCCAGCTGATCCATCCGTCACAAATTTTGTCTCCGCCACGGCAATCAATATGCGGAAATCCATAGGCGCCTCAGATGACGAAGGCGGTCTTTTTACCTCCGGATGCGCTATCACGTATGCCCGCCAGGATCCGGTAACGATGAACAAGGTTCTTACAGAGGAAGATTGGTCAGCGATTGCCTCTACTACTAGGCAGCTTGCAGAGGCTTGGTCAACCACCCAAGATCAATTTATTGGGTTGCTCAAGTACCTGCCCAGCATTCGCAAATGGCTAGCTAATAAAGAGGGAACGCAGCGATCCTGTTCCTTCCAAGTGAGTAATATTGGCGTATTGGAAACTCTTCACGACGATTTGTACATGAGCGGCGGAAATATTAGCGATGTGATCTTCGCAACCCCAGGTGAAGTCACCGGTGGTCCGTTGAAATTCACGATGGTTAGCTTGAAGGGTGGTAGCTTGAGATACGTTGTAAGCTGGAGAAAAGGAGCATTGGGTGTTGGTGAGCTGGATGAAGGTCAATTTGTTGAGAGCTTATGTAGTTTTGTGGAGAACGGTTTATCATCACTATAATAACACTCATGTTCTTTTCGAAGACTTATTTTGGGGGTATCTTTCAATTACTAAAACAAGGCCTAATGTAATATCAGGCCTAAACATGAAGTTTTACGGGACTGCACAGCTCAGCTCAGCGAACCTAAACCAAAGGAGGGAAATCTTTCTCCCAGTTGATCTTCTTCTGAGCAATCTTAGCGTCCTTCTGGCGTTTACGCCGCTCAGCTTGCCAGCTGCTCATATCAGCTGCGAAACTAGGGTGGCAGCTCACCCAGGACTTCCACTCTTCATCGTTGTCAAGGCAGCCAATGTGAACTAGACCCTCAATCTTACGAACAACTGCCTTGTAGCAGACATCCGTAGCAGAGAGCTTTACCATACTCTCTAGTGCAACATACGAGACACTCTCGTTGCTGCGCAAGTGATCTAAGAGCCTAGAACGAAGATCGCCAGCAGGAACACTCATACCGAACAACTGCGTATGGCGATAGAGTTCCACCAATTCGCAGAGAGTTTCTGGAACCCGGATCGAGAAAGGATTCTTGGTCTTTGAGTTGCTTACAATGTAGTCGGTCAATACGCGAACCTGTTTCTCGTTGACCTGGGATGGGTGAAGCATGATCACGGAAGAATGACCGTGTTTTGAAAGTACTTCATTCCAGAATACGGACATTCCCATGGCGGCACGCTTCGGAAATTCACGAGTGATTGTCGTTTCACCCACTTGGAGAGTGAAAGTAGGCCCGTCCCCAAGCTTTAGGCGATCTTTGCTGGTCATCTTGAAAAGTGAGCCTTTGATGATAGCCTGATCAACTGGCTCGTTGCTTCCATTCGTAGAGGCTTTGAACTGTAGTGAACTCATAGCTGCAGTTCCGAAGTTTTGTAGTAGACTTCAAGAATAGATATGAATGATAACAACCTGGTTACTAATATCGTTGAATACTGTGTATTCTTTCTTGCAGTCAAACGGCTGATTACTTGGTTTGATTTGTATTCTATGTTGGCTTGGGCGGAAGGTATATATACAGTTTTGATAAGAGTTATAATTGGAATAAGCCCTAGCATTGTGAAGACACAATGCCTGAATATCGTTGTGAAAAATGACGCTAACAATGTATGAATCTAATGGTCACTAGCTGAAGAACTATGGTCTGAAGCGTGAGAGCTCTAGCATTCTAGGTCGATTTGACTGCCCTAAACATTAGATACATTGATCTACTTTCTTGGAAATTGTACTTTGTGCTCTTTTGAATGAAGATCCCACTCCCAAAGTAGAACTGTCTTGGTTGATCATCACCAGGGATATATTGAGGTAAGACATTGGTGTAAGACAACCCCAAATACCATTGTCTAGATTGGTTTTTGGTTTTCACACTAGAATTTAACGGAAAGTAACGAACAATCATGAACTTTGGCATATACATAAAATACAACAAGTTATACGTGGTGGCATTTGTTTAAGCTACATATCTTATCCCGGCCACTATGATTAGTGTAAATGATTCTAGTAGATAACACGAGTGTGTCTGGTCTGACTGGAAGGCTACAAAGATCACCGGAGAACTTTGATATGGGAGCTTATTTATATATCAACTCCTGTTTGAGGATCTGCTCGGCCTGCCCGGTCCCGCCTGAGCTTACCCCTGCCGAACCTTATCCTAACGCCCACCTGACTGTAAACCCACCACGTTTACTGCGCCGTTACAAATGCAGACGGTTGGTTGGATTGTAGCTGCCGGAGCTGCGTACGCACCCCTCCACATGGTCGCTAGTGGGCCGTGTCCCTACATATCTATGGATCGCGCGAGAAACGCCTGGACGACGGCCAGCGTAACCGCGCTGTCGTTACCAGCGTTGTGGGCCCACATAGGGGCCGTCTGTACCCCCGCGTCCTCCGCTATGGCGGCCAGGGAGCGGGTTGTGGGCATTCCGGCCGACGGCTTCGCGCGATGGCGATTGTACAAATCCAGGTGGGAGGTGTCGATGATCGGGAAGCCGTCGAGATGTTGGCGGCCATCCACCGCTCATCGTTGGCACCCGCGTGGAGCACTAGAGCGGAGACGCTGTCGGGGTATCGTGCGTAGAAATCTCGTTTGGCGGCCAACCAGAGGTTGATGCGTCGTACGGCTTCGACTGTTCGTCCGTGGTGGAATGGTGCTAGTGGGGGTTGGTACGCACGAGGCGCGTTTTCGTTGTCGGTGATTACTACGTGGAAGTGGTTGGTGTGTCCGCGAGGTGGCCGTGGTAGGTTGCGTCACGCGCGAAGGCGTGTAGGCGGTCGGCGTGTACCCGGCTGGCGTCAATGCGGGCCTGCAGGCGCTTGTTGAAGTACTATGGCTGGGGACGAATCTGGTCTTCCTCTGAGGAGTCGGTCCCGTCCGTGGCCGTCTGCCGGGTCATCACTGACTTGTCTATGTACCCCCGACCGGAAGGCAGCGCTCGACGCTAAGGAGCAAATCTACTTCGAGCTGTACACGGCAGCCCGCCAGGAGGCAGGGACCGATCCATCCGTGCTTAGCATCTTTCACCTTATAACCAAGGTGATCAGCTTCGCCGACGCCAAGGAGAGGCCCTCCGCGGCGTCCTGTCTGCTGAAGAGGCCAGCTAGAACAGACAACCACCCTGCTCAGCTACTACCAGCTAGCCGAGCAGATCCAAGGAGTACTAAAGTGGTTGCACACCAACGGGGCAATCGGGTAGTTACTACAAAAGGCACATAGTTCCGGCGATAGGGGCTAAGAATACGGACGAGAACAGGGACAAAGGGAACTCCAAAGCATAGCAATATAGCGTAAGTAGCATATAGAAAGACGGCGCAAAGGTGCAAGTCAGACCAAGGTATATGTCCCAGTCTATGCGTCCTGCTTCCTTCACAAGAGACGATCTGGCCGGCGCAGCGTATACATACGTCCATAGGTGGCCCCCATATGATTTTGAATTACCGTCGTGAAAACCTGTACAGGTCATGCCGACTCCAGCCACCAAGGGCAAACTAGGCGCAACGAATCCAACAGTAATGAGAGCAAAACAATACACCAAACAGGAGACAGTGAATGTAATTGATGAGGGCCCCTACTCCTATATCACCTCCCCAGCCGTATCACCCTAGAACTCCTCTCCCTCCGCCGCCGCCTCCTCCAGCTCATCGTCGGTAGGGGCTAGCTCAATAGCATCAACTGGATCCACTGCATCAAACGCATCTTCAATATCCTCAAGGGCGGTGCGGATCGTAAACCCCACATCGGACCAACAAGTTAGGTCGTTCACGTTCGGCAAGGTGTTCTCCGGGATGCCCAGAAAAGCGATGTCGCCACCCCACTACTGCTCGCGGAATTCCCCTTGGAGGACGTCGGTGCTCTTCGGCCGTCACTGGTCGCGGTGGGGGCGGTCTCACTCCGGTGTAGGCTGAACGACCGGATAGAGCGTTCGAGGTAAGTGATCTCCGCGTCCGTACGGGGACCTAGGGTGGAACGGGAGCGGGTCTGGTTATTGGGGTATTGGTGATCGCTGCGCTCCCGCAACGACCGGCTCCTTTCGCTCCTAGGCGCGGTGGTGTCGTGCGTTGCGTACTGGGACACTTCGTCCGTGAACCGGTCGGTCGTGTAAGCAACATGCATCACAGATTTGAGTTGGAAGCTGAGTATAAGAAGTATTGTATTGATTATTGGTATATTACCAAACAGATCGTATAAGAAACATTCATCACATATTTGAGTTGGAAGCTAAGTATAAGAAAGATTGTATTGATTGTTGGTATACTACCAAACAGAATGCTCAATAGATGGTACTAGGGAGCCGGTGAGACAATAGTTGACCCCTCAGAGTATATGGTGAAAGCTCCCTAGTTGATACTAGGGAGCCACTGAGAATGCTCTGAGGGTATCTGGTCAACTCTAGGCGTTCTTGCCAAGGGTGGGGAAGTTGCGGTCGAACCGGTTCTTCTGGGCGCGCTCCTCGCGGATCGCCTTCCAGTTCTCCATCTCGATCCTAAACATCCCATTCTTCTTCAGCCAGACAGGCCACTCTGGGTCATCGTCGAGAGCCTTGATATGGACAAGGCCTTCGAGCTTGCGGACAATAGCCTGGTAGATGCGGTCATGGACAGGAAGACGCACGAGCTCGTTGAGAGCACCGTACGAGATGATCGGGCCCTTGTCGTCGTTGACTTGGCCCAAGATGGCAGCACGGAGAGCAGCAACGTGACGCTCCATGCCAAAGATCAGGCCGTGGTGGTACAGGCCGATGGCCTCTGACAACTGGAGACCCTGGGTCGGAAGCGAGAACGGCTTGTTGGTTTTGCTGTTGCCGACTATGAAGTCGACAAGAGCGGCAACCGAGGCCTCGGAGACTTGGAGCGGGTTGAGCATAAAGGCCGAAGCGCCCGGGTGCTTGCTCAGCTGGTCGTTGAACGCCTTGGAGAAGGCCATGGCGGCCCGCTTGGGAACCTCCTCGTGGATGGTGATGTTTTCGCCCAGCTTCAACTTGAAGGTGGGGCCTGATCCGAGGTCGAGCCGGTCTTCCTTCTTCATCTTGAACAAGTTCTCGTCGATGAGAGCCTGTACAATTGGCTTGGAGTTGCTGTCGAGAGAAGCCTTAAACTGGAGAGTGGTATTCATTTCGAACAAGTGGACTGATGAAATGGTTTTAGAAGGGGAGATGATCGAGTCGGTTGTGGTGAGAATTGGTAAGTGGGTTTGGTCTGGAAAATATTCTTGGGGATTGTCGAGGATTTATATAAACGCAGTCCGTGCCGGGTCGGGTCATTGTGATGAGCAAACGGAGCATATAGAGCATAGTGAACGAATTTGAAATGTCGCGTTGTGCATTGTGCGTTTGACGGGTTGAAAAATGTAGGCACTGATAAAATTATTCAACAGACTTCGTTTACATTGTGATTAACGTGAACGATTATCTCCGGCTCCACCCTCATTTGAATTGGTAATTCTTTGAAGGCAAATTACCTGAGACAGTCTTTGGCACTAGCGCAATCGAAACCAGGTAAATTCGAATATGGCACAATGTCCTCGACAAATGGGTGTTTGCTAATCGCTTTTTTTTCAGCAACGATACCGAATTTCAGCAACAAAACAAGGAAAGGGCATATGTATAGGTTATTAAACGCATAGTTAACTATTATTTGCGTATCTGGTACTAGATATAGTCATGTTACAACAACGCAGCCAATAAAGATACAAGTGAGCGACACCATGAAGAGACACCCTGCCCCGCTACCGCGCCAGGAAACTCCTATGGCTTACAATATGTCGGCGCGTCCATTGGGGTGTCTGAACGGGTCATCTCTGCTCTTGCTGCGGTGGTATATCTCGATGGAGTTGCTGTGCTGTTCCATCTATTTCCTTTTCCCTCTCACAATAAAAGATAAACGATTGATACAACAATACCCTCTCCAAGTCCACTTCGTTATGAGAGAAGGAATTCTGCATGACGGAGAAGACCCAAAGTTGCTACAACTGACGATGGCGAAAGCGCTCTAGAAGAGAACTCGAGACATTTCCTATCAATGAGTAACCGCTTAATGGAACACCTCACTGAATGATACTAATATGATGAATAATATCAGCCCTGATTTAGAATATTGGTTTCTGATGATGCGCTATCTGCTTTGTCTACCTGCTTCGTCTACTTGCTTCGTCAATTTATTTACTTGGTCACACTAGAAGACAGAACGCATCAGCTTTATCGCTAGTTCTTAAAGCACTCACTGTTGTTAAACCTGCCAGAGCAGAAATATATCGCGCATGTTCGACTCAGCTGTTGATCAGGCTACTTGTAAAATAAGCGCATGCACAATCCTTAGGCAGACGCATCTGGTCTTCGATTAACGTCGTTCGGACCTGTACATAAGATACGGAATAGGAAACCTGCCGAATATCATTTGCAGTCTATGCATCTTATACGCATTGCTTCGTAAAGTTTGTCGGTTGTTTTTCCCTTCGCAGAAACCTAACCGGCTATTTTCGTACGAAAACGAATAGCCGCTGAACGTACCTCCCCCGTATTACTACTCCGCATGCATTTAATCAAAACACCAATATGGATGTTGGACGCCCTGCAGATCTCCCACGTGGAATAAATTACCAACCGCCTAATTTAGATCCTTACGCCGTATTTATACGTTCAGAGTTTTCCGGAACTTCGACATTGCACGACAGGAACTTTTTCGAATCCTTGCATCTAATCGTGACGAAAAAGTTAGACATAATGGCACCGTTGGCGCAGCTTCTCCCTTTCTTGTCGCTTTTCCAGCGCGCTCCAAAGTACAAGCCTTACATTACCATCACCACGGAACCGCAAGCGCCATGCCGTCACCATGCTGACAACATGCCCTACTCCGTGCACTCGTTTGGGGCTAATAACAAACTGAATGTCTCGTGCTGGACAACTTCAACCATGAAAGATAACAAAGGGCGGCTCAACGACAACGAGGGCTCGTGGTTATACCTCTGGGTCAACACCAACGGCTCCTTCGGACCTCCCGAATTATTTTCTTACCCCGGCGTGGGGAACGTTGATCAGGGAGGTAAAGCGGGCGGCGAAGGCTGCTGGCTACACGAAGATGCCGCGAAAGAGGGCGCGGACATTGATTTCACCGAGACACTGCAGTGGTGCGGAGCAGCGCCTCAACACCAAGTAAGACACTCCTCTTTTCGCGAGGTGCGTGAATCGATGATTAATGCTGGTAATTAGATCGGAGCACGACTCAGCGGCACCAACACAGCATTTGTGTGCCGCAACTGCACCGACTTGACGAAAGATGAGTGCAAGAAGGAGTTCGTTACGAATGAGTATGGGTATGTTGATGTAGGATGCTGGAAGAAGGGGACAGCGGTGGGAGGAAACACGACTTGGGTGCAGATGTTGTACGGATTGACGGAGCCGGCGTATAATTGCTGGCTTTCGCCGGATCAGTTTGAACCGACGGAGTGGCATGGTGAGTACTGGGGCTCATTAAGGGATAGATACAAGCTAACTACAAACAGGTCTTCCAGCAGGTCAGTGTAAGAACTGAGGAATTGAGCTCGGAGTATGGAATATGAAAAAAAGTTAGTCCTTGAAAACGTAGAATAGTCGTGGGGTTCGTGAAATTCACCGACTCTCGACATGACCTGGCGAAAATTAGATACTTTGTAGTCTTCACTGCTCAATACACAAAGTCAAGGTGACCACGACTGGGAGAACTCCTCAATTGAACGCATTAGAGATTACATAAGGCTTTGTTTTGAGTAGCGCCAACCGCCCACGCCTCATCACACATGCCTCGTATCCATTTCATCTACAAAGTTGGATCAACGCCAACCATCTCTACTCCATTCCTGGTCATCCCACTGCTCCTCTTCCCATTCATCTTCCTGCTCCTGCTCGCTCTACAAAGCCGGCGCATTGGGATCCTGCATGCACTGGTCCACACGCATCAGCTCCTTACCGGTCGCCTTTGCGATCTGGATGAACTGCTTGAGATATCCAACAGTGCTAGGGTAAAGGTAGTGCATGACAACCAAGTTACCACCCTTCTTGACGTCGCGCTCGAAAGCCTTGAGCTGCTCCTCGGGCGTGTCGGTCTCGGCCCACAGCCAGTCCTCCACATCAACGGACCACATGGTAATAGTCGGCTTAGCACCAAGAGTCTGAGCAAGACGCTGGCGCATACGCGCGCCCTCGTTACCGAACGGCGGGCGGAAGTAGTTGGTGTGGTAGCCGTCAAACTGCTTAGCGACGGTGTCGATGTCCTCCTTGTACTCCCAGTCGATAGATGCGTAGTCGGGAAGGCCCTCCATCTTGGGATGCGTGTACGAGTGCAGCGCGATCTGGTGGCCGGCGGCTTCCATCTCGCGGTAGACGTTGGTCAGGTTTGTGGACTCGTCGAGGAGAGGGGCGCCGACGGTGAAGAAAGTAACCTTGATGTTCTCCTCCTTGACGATCTTGAGGACCTCCTGGGCGTACTCTGGGGAGCCGTCGTCGATGGCGAAGGCGAAGCTGTTGGGGCGCTTGCATGCGAAGACGAGGTCGCCGGACTCGAGCTTGTTGGGGATGCTGTAGCCGGATGGGACGGAGGGGACGATCTCGATGGTCGAGAGGACGACCTGGTCGGACTTGTAGAAGCCCTTGATGGCGATACCGATGGTGCGCTTGAGTTCAATGTTGAAGTGGTTCATGGGAATGTAGATGTGGCCATTCTTGGCATAGCGGGATGCTTCGAGCGAATCCCAAGTTTCGGGGTAAGGCGCAATGCTGTCATCGCACTTGGAGTTGTGCTGCTGGAGAGCGATGCTGAAGGCAGTGCTACCAGAGTAGGCGATGTGGAGGTAAGAGCCCTTGTACTTGGTGTAGTCCGTGCAAGATGCAGAGAGCTGGGTGTAAAGGGAGTAGTCGGCGTCCTGGGAGATGATAGTGGCCTTGTTGCCGCTGATGGTGACCTTCATGCCCTCATCGTAGCCACGCCAGAAACCAAGAGCGTTGCTGTCTGCCTTGGCAAACTTGTCAATGACGAGAGCAGCAGCAGTACCCTGGGGAGCGGCGATAGTGGAGGACGGTCCGGCGACAGCGCTCGTGGTAGTGATCTTGACTTCGGTACCGGTGTTACCGCAGTAGAAGCCCATGGGTCCGAAAGAAACCGATTTGGTGAAACCAGCGAAAAGAATAGTTGTAAGCTTGGCAGTGTCGATACCAGAGAACTTGTTGAAAGGAATAGAGTAAAGCTTCTCGGTGCCGTCGAATGTCCATCCAAGATCCGCAGTGGTAACAGTAGCTTGAACAGCCTTAGTGGGATCGCAGGTGGCCGAGGAATCGAGCTCAATCGAGAAGGTTGTACCCTTGGGCGCCTTGATCTTAAGAGAAATTCCTCCGTAGACGTTCTTTGCGTTGATACAGTCGAACTGCGAGTAGAAGTAAGAGCTGGTATCCTTCGGGTTGATCGTAACGTGGTTGGGCGACGGCGATCCCACGACGAGCGAGGTCATTGAAGCATCATCCGAAGAAGGTTGCAACATAGCGTTGTAGAACAAGAAGGTCAAACGAGACTGCGAAACCCAATCATCGATCAGAAGGTTAGAGCACGTTCCAGAAGCCGAGGCAGAGGCCGATGTGACTGAGGCAGTACGCGTGGATGTCAACAGGGTGGTGCGGGTGCTGGACACAGTGGCCTTGGTAGCGGAGGACGACGCCGCACCTGCACAGTTGCCGTAAAGCGGGTTGCATCCCGTCTTGCAGTGGGCATCGGTCGATCCACACCATCCGTACTGAGAGCAGCACTCGCCCTCAGACCAGCCCAAGCAGTTGTAGCCTGAGGTTCCAGCGCACGAACCATCTTTCGAAGGGGTGCCAGACTTCTGGCTTGCAGGGGCGGTGGACACGGCATCCTTGGTTGCTGATGGGGCTGCGGATGGAGAGGTGGCATCATTGGTGCAACCGAACTTGACATTGCTCAGCTCCCAAGCTGAATTAGAAGAGAACTCAGACCAAAGGATGCCGCTGATCGCATTGGTGTTTGCAGTGTTGGGGAAAGAGCTAAGGGGCAGAGTGATGGTCTGCGTCGAACCGGTCAAGCCAGTCACAGGAACGATGGAGGACTTGTAGTCTGAAGCAGAGCACGATGTCTTGCTCTGAAGTTCAACATTCATGGATCCTCCCTTGGGCCCCTTCACGGTGAACTGGATCGACTTGTAGCCGTTGTCAGACGCAGCCTGGCAAGGGAACGTCTCGTAGAAGTAGGCATTCGCCTTGGGTGTGAATGACAGAACTCCGCTCTTGGCCGAAATAGAGCTCATGGAAGCATCGTCGCTTGTCCATTGGCCCAGGCTGTTGGTGTTGGTGGAGAACTTGGAGAAGTCATCGATGGTGAGGGCGGAGCTGCAGGTTGCTGCTGCTGAGACCTTGGGCGCGAACAGGGCGCCAAGGCGCATTAGACCGAGAAAACTGCGCATTATGAAGGACAATATAGCGAAAGACTAGGTTAAAGAAAAAGCGAATGTACAGAAGTCAAGGACTTCCTGGAATAGACCTTCCCGCCCGGGAAATTGACGAAAGGGCGTTGGACGAGGTGGGAGAAGTCGTAAAGTCGAGAGGCACATGGCGACTATGCCCTGTAAATATACTATCAAGCCAAGGAGAACCAATGCATGAATTCTTGCTATTCTGGGGTGATGGAAACATGGTGTGGGCGATCAATTTACGAACCGGCTCGATTAGGCTGGTGGCGTTGACGGTGCGAAAGCGGCTCGATGCCCCTAGGTAACAGGACGCTTGGCGAACAAAACAATGCATCGCGAAAACGAGGGCAGCATCCCATTGGTACGCTTATAGTCGATATTGTCTTGGCTGCTCCAGATTTCGTTCCTGGTGGTGCTCAATGTGCTTTTAGTAGTCCATGTCGATAGTGACTCGCGAAAGCACATATTAGAGGAGCCATATGACTTGGACACATGGTGCGAAAGGGTTCGCTGCATCATACAACGTGGCTTCCAATATCTAGTCGATGGTTCCTTTGCGCGATTCAGATGGCGTAGCCGGCTCTATGGGCCATCTATAGCACGTGAAGCCGGGGCAGAAATTCCACGCTTGCTGTCGCATTCAGTGGCAGCATCCGATGTTGTACAGCATGATGCATGCAAATACGTTGCAATTGCGTGTTTGTCGTGATGACATTCTTCCGTATCCAAGGGGGTGGATCTGGTCACAGGGAGGACAGGAAGCGAGGCTTGAGTCAATCCCGTTCCCGTCAATATCTTTGTGGATACTTTTCCACCGATACAGACAGGACTCCCCTGCCAAGGACTGCAACAGCAGCGCGCGCCGCGACGCCTCGTTTCAAGCGATCGTCTTCGGAAACGGCGGGAGAAAACGGCGCCATGGCGTAATGTTAATCCGAGCGTCGACGTACGTCCAAGGGTTCATCGATTTTACGATCGCGGCATTGCCTATTGTCCTATTGCGCTTCTTAAGAAAGGGAACCTAAGTTTTTTCCGTGCATGCGCATTGTGAAGGTGATGACTTTGGTGAGAATGCGCTTTACGTTGAACCTCAGGTACATGTACTTTCACACCGTACGTACCATTCGAGTGGCAGGTTCTTAATAGCTGTCGACCAATCGCGCAAAGCGAAACAATTTAAACAGAATCACTTTCATCCCTTGGCCTGTTATATGATATGATGTTTTCTCTAAGTGTATGTGAAGCCAACCGCCAGCTGAACAATTGTGGTCCAAGTATTATCCGCCAACCCATTCGCCTGTAATAAACAACGAACAGGCAAACCACACCAGCCAATCCTGTTTCCGAACGACAATAGCTCCCTTGATCCAAATCATGTGTTTTGTGTTTGGAAAAAGTGGCGGCAGAGTAGCTAACTAAGTGGAAATGGTCGAAAAAAAGCTGTCTCCGATCCAAATCATATGTCCTCGCATTGTCCGCCTACTGCGCACCGCCCTATGTTGACCCCATGTTCCTTTTCTTCAAGATCTGTTGATGGCACGCGAGTGTATGAAGGACCCCGGGTCGGTGCACAAAATCTATGTGTCGCCTTTGTTGCGTCTACCGTGATTACTCCTGGTCATTCTGTGGTGCCTCTTGGGGTGACAAGCCGAACAGCTTGTTGACATCGAGCTTGGCTCCGGCAACAGGAGCCTGCATAGAACCGCCAACGAAACCTGGTGCATTGTACACAGCATCTGCTGGAAGGTCCTTCGGATAATGCCCTTTGTAGCAATTTCCGAGAGAGTAGTCACCGACACGAGCTTCTTCGATGGAGTTGTGTGCATAGCCTCGTAGAGCGGTAAAAGCATCGAAGAACATGGTTCTACCAGGCGCATCTTCTGCATCAGGGCTGGTGTCCATTTCTTGAGAAGATGTGTCTTGGACTTTCATGGCCGCGCTCTCAAGCTTGGCACGCTTCGTGGCTTGGGTGCCATCCTGGACGTTGGCCTCGTGGGTGTATGGTCTCTTGAGGCTGTTGGGACCAGACGTCTTCTCGGGCGGCATGATGAACGTATTGAGGGTACGAGCGACTTCAGGTGGGATCGGGACCACCTTCTGTCTTATCTTACGATACCCCATGACATTAGAAAAGCCATCTTGTTTATGTGCCAAACTGCATCGGGGATTTGTGCAGGTTCCTGTTGCCCAGAACTTGCATTTCATGCGTGTGCAGCTTTCAGGTATGCCCCTAGCAGTGCAAGCCTGGCACTTTGGCCCAGCATCACAGGGCCACTTGTTCTTATAGCATTGTACACACTGCACAACGCGCAGTTCTATCTTGGTCTTGGCTTCCTTGGATCGCAAATCAAAGCTCTGCTTTTGCTCGATGTTTTTGCTCCGACCTGAGGCTTTGTCTTTTTGTGGTAAAAGAAGTTGCTGATATGCGGTGCCTATCGCTTCGAGTTCGAGTTTAGTACTACGGACTTCCTCATCCTTCTCTTTTGTTCGGCTCTGTTCATGCACGAAGTTGGCGATTGCATGACATTTCTCTATAGTGAGTTTGGTGATCTTATCCGCATTTTCCCGGGTGGTAGATTGGAGATCGAGGTTTGAAGTTTGAAAGAAATCAGCTCGGCGACTAGCGGCGTCACACTTTGTACGTAGGGTGTCGCGTTCTGCCTCAAGTGCCTCGACGCGCTGTTGAGCACCTTGTAACTCCAAGGTCTTTGATTCCAGGCTGTCTCGTAGCGTGTCGTTTTCCCGCGATAATCGGGTAACTGTATCCCTGAGTGTCTGCAGCTCAGCAAGCCCACCTCCTGTGCAAGTTGTTTGCTCTACCATTGCTGGGTTAACCTTGGCGGCTGCTTCCTCCATGATAGGCGTTTCTCTGGGTGTCTCTGAGGGCGCTTGCGCGGTCGCGGTCGCGGAGGTAGTGTGTGGGAGACGTGCGTGGTTTTCAAGTGAAGAGATGAGCAAGTTAGAGCCTGAATAGATTCCAGCTAAGCGAGCAAGCAGGCAGAGTAGCGGATCCCGTAGAAATATATGCAGGCGCAGATGTGCACGTGACAACGCGCAAACGCAACAGCCACTAACCAGAGAGAGGCGTGAGTGAAACGAAGTAGCAAGACTTTCGACTCTGAGTTGCAGCAGACACTATTCATCAGATTCACGTTCGACGAAAAACCCGTACGCTGTAGGTCTCTTTCCCTATGACGTGGTTGGAACATAGCAATGGTGTGCAAGTACGATACTGTTTTCAACAGGCAAATTTGTGGATTATTAGGCTGCAATATTCCATGGAAATGGAATAACTATACATAGAACGCCAACTCCAGCGTGGTCGTCTATGTTACAGAGCTGATAGGTGGCGGTAGCGTAGCACTTGTTTCACGCCCTCAGTTCCCAACAATCACGTCTAGCCAACACCTTCATATATAGTCAGCCTCTCAGTTCTCATCGCTACCCTCGTTTGGGTCATTTTTTTGGGATGAATCCACCGCATTTTCCATCTCCTCGTCCTCGCTGTCTCATTCTCGGCCGTTTGTGAGATGAGCGAGAACTAGAAGCAACACTGAAGGAAGGTCGGAAGGGCATTATTCCACTCATTCCAGGAGCGGCGTGCGCGACACGGTCAGGGACTGTTGCATTGCCCAGTAGTTGTTGCAGTGTATTACGGTCCTCGCGCTTCATCGCACTGTATCGTGCGAACCTGCTTCTCAGAATAGGATCATGACGATTGAATGCTGCCTTCTTTCTATAGCTGTTGTGCGAGTGGTATGATTCGTGTTCCATCGGCATCTGAATTGATTCGGGAATACCTTCGTGTAGGTATACGGGCATGGTACTACGGACATCATCGGAAAGGATCTCCCGCGCATCGTGAGAAGTGGTCAACATAAGGTCGCGAGGGTGGCGAAGCGGGCCGTATCCTCGTTCCCAGAGGATTTCCTGCTGCTCAGCACTCCGAGGTGCGTCTTCTTGCTCGGCGCTCATGCCCACAATTCTCTCACCCTCTCTGGCGCTCTGCATGTGGGAAAAAGCTTCTTCGACTTCCATCTCTTCTTGGTCTGGAATATCGGCCATTTCGAGGTCTTCATTCTCGTTGCAATGATCGTCAATGTGTGACATAGCTGATTTATCGGGAGAATACCGCAGTCACGTAAAGCTGTGTACAGTCAGTCTCTACTCACATGCAGTGTTGTAGTGGACCTTGAGTTATGCTCTCTAGGATGGCTTACCTGGAGCTGCACGCGCTATAAAATATCGAAGGAATTGGGGGACGTGGCCGCGGAATTTTGCTGTCTGGTGGAGTTATGTGTGCGGGATAAAAGAATTCTACTTGAGCCCTCCGGTGAGTCCCCCGCTTACGGCAAACGCGCGAACTCAGAGCAAACGCCCGGGTTGGACTGTGCGGGGGAGGGCGCGACAAGTGTGGGCAGTGAGCTAGGTACAAGGAGCTTTTGGTAATAGAAAGGAATACTGATATTATAACTTGAAGTCGTACGTACTCGGAGGTCTTCTAGACCACCATGTCCTTTTTGGAAGGGCACTACTAAAGTCTACTTATTTACAGTCGGAGTTTTGTTACAACAGCTAAAGCGTTGTGCTCTTGAAGTTCAAGTGATTGGAAGCATCTAAGCAGTCCATATACATATGCATTCTGACGTGCATGTGTCTTAGATACACGTGCATGCACGTACATATGTACATATATTCCCTGGGGTAAGTTGCTTAATCGTATGGTAATCTCAATGTTAAAGGCTAGTAGCTGAATCCACTTGTTCCCTAGTTCAAGTCAGCATATTTCATTTCTCTATCACTTCTACTCGGCCCTTAGCCAGAGGCTCCAGCACAGACCCTGCCCTGTGCCTTACGTGACCCTGCTGCTGCCTGGAGGGCTAGCGTCTTGGCGGGCTACCAAGGTATTTAAACCCACGCCCCTCCACACCTCCAATTTTCTCTTCAACCAATCCCAAACGCGAGCAATCGAGGTCCATGGTTTCATCTGGTTGGAAGTCCGCAACTGGAGGTCCGTGGGTATCATCGGTTGCATGAGGCAAAGCAACATACAGGAGCAGACACAAGTTGGGGTGTACGGTGGTATGGGTCTGGGACGCCTCGAGCTCTGATGCGTGTCTATTGTCAGGGTCTTCATCAAAAGACCAGAGGATCCACCCTACGCTCAAGCAGCAGTTTGCGAGGGATACTCTAGGTTGATGAAGAAGTTTGACAAGTGAAGAGTCTCCCCTCCGCATAGTCCTTGCGGCTATGCGCGCTATGGAATCTGTGATTCGAAGGCAACGGATTGACAACAAAAAGTTGACATCAAAACTCGAACTCAGGTTTTTCATCATCGGGGATCCAGATCTCGAGATGGCAGAAGCAGGTTCTGATATATCAGGCAACTGCTCCTGGGGATCTGGGGCAATTGCCTTTGGATTTCCCGGACCATCAAGGACGGACGTTTCCCCCGATTCTTTTTTTTTTCATTGGGCATTCTGCTGCATGCAGGTGCTTGAGGAAGATAACCTTGAGATCCAGTGTTGACAAACGTATGGGTTCAGCTCAATCATCTGAATAGTCAGTTCTGTCAGTAATCGAAACAGTGCTTCCTGCTACTTCTGTCAGGCCCTACACTTCGGTATGTCTGTTGTTTCTCTGCCAATGTAAATATTGTTACATATCAGCCTCTATTCTGCCTTGTTCAATAGACGTCTTTCAAGACCCTATTCAAGTCCTAGAGCTTATGTCATGAAATAGTTTAAGGACGTAAACAGAAAGGCTGACTGCCACACAATGCGAACATTGTACATGAATCAGGAAATTTCACTTCTCATAGAAGGTTTGCGGGATGGATCTCGATTTCTGGGTACTGGAGGAGGGGTTTCGTGATGTGTGAAAATGTATAGAATTCACAGTGGAGTGAACCTAGTGATTAGTCCAGTTGACCGAGCAGACCAAGAGCATACACTACATAATACAAATCAACACTCTCATTGTAAGTTGAAAATGTACCCGACATTAAAGTTTCGATTGCTCACGCTTATCTTGTGGGTATAAATACCCCTCTACCTGTTGCTTTCTTCGTTTCTTCACGCCAATCTTCGCGCACTCTGTCATCCATTGTCAACTGCAAGGTTCATTGACAGCGTGCTCAAGAATTGTGTGTACAATCGATATAACCCGACGCGGAAAGGTTTTCGGGTAGATCCAGCGCGGCTTATCAGGACGACGAACTTCATCGACACATGCCTGCCGGCCCACGTGCTCCTGAACAATCAACATGCCGTCTCCAACTCCCAACCGCAAACTCGTGACTCCGCACGTCCCTCAACTTGATCACATTTCAAACGTTGACCACGATCCTATACATTTGTATGGCGAGGAGAAGCCAGCTCCACCTGCTGAGACCAATACAAAAGCTCAGGCCACAACCCCGTACGTTCCTCAGCTTGATCATATCTCGTATGTTGACCACGATCCCACGCGTTTGTATGAAGCCGAGAAGCCAGTTCCAGCTACCGAGGCTAATGCAGAAGCTCCGGTCGAGGTTCAGGTCGATGATCATGCATCCAAGTCCGGCCGTGCCTCGTCTCTGACACAGACTCTTCTTGATGCTGTTGGAATGGAGCTCCCCGGTTGGTGGTAGGTGGCTGCCATAGGCCAGACACAGATTCTATGACAGTAAGCAAAGAACGGGGTGGACTAGGAACCCAGTATTGATGATCAACGAACTCGAAGCAGGATGGTCAGTTTCACTGTGGAGTATCAGTGGATGAGCCATATCATGTTGTAAGGGGGTGACAGCGCCCCAATTGTGCTCTAAAATCCTGTCAATGGCCTTTATATGGATCCTGCAACTACCTTGTCGAAGGTTCTCATTTTTCCCTTTTTTCTCCTTCTGGCGTAGCACATATAGCAGCAGTGGCTATTCAAGGCCAACCAGATGGGATTTCTCTGCTAGACTGCTAGAGAGATGTGCACCCATAGCCTTTTTGCTCCTAAGATCGGAAATGCGGTAATCCAACCGTAACATCTTTCCGATTCCATCATAAATAGAACAAATGCAACAGACATCTTTCCCTCAAAATTCACCTATCACCTAAAACTCCTGATTTTCACCTCCATCTCCCCAACTACACTTTCCCTTTCCACCCTCTTCCCTTCCTCCTCCCCTTCCCCTTCTTCACCACCACCCTCGCTACCTCTCCTCCTTCACCCCATCAACCCAAACATCCACCTTCTCATTGTAAAAGCACAAATGCCCGGCAATCGCCGCGCTCTCCGGAATCGGATACTGATAGTACCACACCAGGTCCTTGTACTCCTTGCCATTCACCGTGATGTTGTAGTAATTAGCACGCCCTTTGTACGGGCAGAAGGTCTCCGTGTCGCTCTTGCTCAGGACGCTCCAGTTGACGC
The DNA here is from genome assembly GCA_026873275.1 of Pseudopithomyces maydicus. Taxonomy (NCBI): domain Eukaryota; kingdom Fungi; phylum Ascomycota; class Dothideomycetes; order Pleosporales; family Didymosphaeriaceae; genus Pseudopithomyces; species Pseudopithomyces maydicus. The sequence goes on along the minus strand of JANTUC010000003.1, from coordinate 300,228 downwards.
TGGTCGGGGGAGGTAGTAGCGTGGGCGGAGGGAGGTCTCGAGGAGGAAGATGGGGGATGTGGTGGTCGCGAGGGGGTGCCGTCCTGGGTGGTGAGGCGGGTTAGTGGATAGTTACGTGCCGTTAGGATGAATGGGATGCATGGGTCGGGCTGGGAGCGGATGTGGTGAAGAGGTGGGAGCGGATGTGGTGAAGAGGTGGAAGTGGAGGGATGCAAGTGGGGATATGTATGGTAACGGAAGCAGTGTGCAACAGTCGATAAAAACAACCAAAGCACCAAGTACCCAACCCAACCCAACCCACCCCACCCCAACCCAAAAAGAAGAAGAAGAAAAACTCACCAACTCAACCCTGACCTCCTTCCCCGACGCCAAAATATCAATCCTCTTATACGGATCCTTGGGGTGCTGGTAGATCGGGACATCCTCCTCGAACCACTGATCCAAGGCCGCAAAATCGATTTTAATCAAGTCTTGCAGCTCTTTCGTTGAGAAGACCAGGGCTCTTTCCGTCCGCTTGCCGCCCGCGGAGAGCGTCGCGAAGTGTACTTTGTCTGAGGTAGAAGGGACGGATGAGTTTTTGGTGAAGTTTGCGTCCTTGGTGATGGCGGAGGTGGGGACGTAGAAGCTGGGTGGCGGGGTTAGTGGTTTGTGGGTACGATGTGATGTGTGGGGGTGAGGGTGGCGAGACGTCATGATGGCGCGTTGGGTGGAAGGGAGAAGTACGTGTGTAACGACAGAGGTTTTGAAAGCTTGATGAAAACACAGGTGGGGTTTTATCCAATTGAGCAGGGAGGAAAGACGTACTGGGGGTAGTGTGGATGCTCCCACACGTAATACGCCTTCGTAGTATCAATCACATACTGCCCACCAAGCAACGCTCGAACACGCCGCGGTGTCGCTTCGATCTTGTGTGGTCCGTCGGTTGCGAGCTTTTGCGCCAGTTTCTCCAAGCTATAGTATTTGTCAATAGGTATGTAAAATCAAAGGCGTCGCTTAAAGGATACAGGGGTATATTGCATGCAACATTGGATGATGCATATATATATATAGGTATACGTACTCTGATGTATCGGTCATTGTGTACAATGTAGTGTGCGATCAGTCTAACAAACAGAATTCAGTCAGTCGATGATGAACATATAAGTCTATAGGAAGACGGCAGAACTGATTCATATATGTAATCGTGGGGTAGTGGGGTTGCGGAGTGGAGGGATGCATTTGTCAGTGCGCTAGGATGCTTGCGGCAAGCGGGGAGCTCAAAAACAACCTCAGCTCACTGCTCGCACTGTGTACCGTTGGCTCCTCTATGCAGGTATGCAATGTTGTAGTCGTAAATGTCTCTGGTAGCATATTCAATGTGGTCAGGACTAAACTTGTCATGATTTACGTTTTCCATGAGTACAAGGGGTTATATGTATCTTGAGAGACACATGCATGCAGGTCCTCACGACATTAATTGGAAAACCATATACGTACATATATTTATATAATTTATACTGTCCAACGTCCCGTTCCGTTGACAACGACTGAATGTCAACAGTAGACTGAATATCAACAGCATGTATAACGCAAATCTCACCAACTCCCAAATCAACATCCATGGATCACCACCAATCAGTACCCAAACAAAGCAAGCATTCCATCTTGACAAGTGCATAGATTATTGATGTAATATCGACTGTTGAATACAAGCGCGGCCTCCTATCCATCCATCCATCTACCCATCAATCCAAACAACACCTGTCCACCCACCCACCCAAGGCAAAACCACCCCAACCCCTACCGCTAGAACGTAACGATGTCGTGGACATCCAAATAAAAAAAGAAGCACAGAATCTATATGCATCTCCTCTCTACGCCTCTCTGCTCGCCGCCTAATTCAGCTTTACGTAATTACCTGCGCGGATTGTTAGTTAGTTATTCGCTCCACACCACAGCGACCCACCACCTTTCGATGGAAGTACGAGAAAGGCAAACATACCAGGAAACTGCCCCTGCTTTCCCTCACCTTCCCAATCCACCACTCATTCGGATTCTGCGTCCGCGTCACAATCTCAATCACGTCGCCCGTGATGAACGACAGATCGCCCTCGGCTTGCGCCTCGTAATCGTACAGCGCGGTGACGCTCTCGGCGGCCGGCGCGCCGCTGAACCGCGACGGCTTGGGCTTCGGCGGCGGCGGCGCGGCGCCCTTCGACTTGGCTGCGGAGCCCCAGCTGGTCGCGGAGCCCGGCGGGCTGAGCGCGCTGGCGCCGGGGGTCGGGCTGTAGGGCGGCGGCGGGGTCTCTGTGCCGTCGGTGAGGGCGCTTTTCCTGTCTGCTTTCGCTTCGAGGGCTTTGGCGGCGTATTTGGATTGGCCCGGGGCGCCGGGGCGCTTCCCGCCGGTTGTTTTGTACTTTGTGATGGAGATGGCTTCGGCTTGGGACTGGACGTCGCCGCGTTTTTTCTCGTAGGCGGCTTCGATGTCGAGGGTGAGGTCGAAGTAGCCGATGTCGATGTTCTGCATGCGTTCGTGGAGAGTGTAGAAAACGTTGAGCTGCATGTAGTAGAAGGATTGGAAGAGGGGCTGGATGAATTCGCGTTCGAGGGTGAAGAGCTTTGGGAGCTCGTCCTTGAGGAGGTCGTTGAAGTAGTTGTAGTCCTGGGTTGCTTGCTCGACTTCGGCTTCTGCCTTGTACATTGCCTTTTCGTCCTTGAGCGTCTTGTCCTTCTTGTCTTCGAGCTTCTTGAGGGTGGCCCGGTGCCGGTCGTAGTCGAGTTGCTTGTGATCGCGCTTCAGCGCCACCTTTCGTACGGCTTTGATGATTTCTAAAAGCTGGTCGGCAGGCTTGATGACGCGTGTTTCTATCATCTCCAGCTCGGGCTTCAGCGTCTCTTGTAGCTCTGCGACGATTCCTTGGTATTCTTCACATGCCTCGATGCCTGCCTGGTTTCCCTCATCGTGGAACGAGTCCGGGTCGGACATGCGCCCAGAGATGGGCTTGTAAATGTCGGCAATCGCTTTGGAGAACTCGATCTGGTGTGTGAGCATGCCTGCGCGCTATTAGGCTGGATCCCAGGTGAGGCTGGTGCGGGGTTACGAACCATTTATGGCCTGGAAGTACCTGCAGGAGGTTAGCATGCTTCCCGGGGCGCTGTGGCGGAGTGCCTACTTTTTAGATTCCTCATGGAGTCTCTTCGTCTCCTTTTCCAGCTCTTCGAAGCGGCGCTCGGCATCTATGTAGACGGCGTCCTTTGTGATTTCGCCCTGCAGGCAGCATGTGTTAGCTCGAGCACCCCGCGGTCCCGGAAGCTGGCGCAAAGCCCGGGCATGGGAGGAGGGCCGGTTCTCGGGAGACGTACGATGTTGAAGCGCTGTTTGAACGTTTGCGGCGCCTGCACACGAGTGTCAGCCAACTTGGGCGCCCACGGTTGCGCGGCGGCCAGGGCGTACCCGAGTGACGCTCTTAGTGAGACCCTTCCAGCTCATTGGTGGCGGCGGTGAGAAGTGTTCCGGGTGTTGGTAGGCGGACGGCGAGGGTCGCGGTGCGGAGGAGGCAGTCTAGGGACAGGGAGACGCAAATCAGGGTGTTTGGGGCAGCACTGGCGTCGGCGGGTCTGGCGCGAGTCCTCTTTGAAGGTCTTCGGCAGTGACGTACGCTTCCCGGGCTGTGAGTGGCTGTGGCTGTGCTGTGTGGCACGCGCTAATGTGAAGGCAGGAAATGCGGACGGCGCCAATACGGATGGTCGGAACACGCAGCGAGGGGCCTCTGGCGGTGCGTTCAGCGCGGCGGCGAGGCAGAGGGGGCAGCAGCATGCTCGCAGTGTGGGCCGAAGTCTCCGATGGTCGTCCGGGCCCGCTCCAGTCGGCGAACCGCTCGCGCTCTGCGGTGCAGCCTACTAGGTGCGGTGCGGTGCCACTGTCCAGCCGCGGCTCGCTTAGTCAACCAAAAGCTCCCTCCACCACCCAAACCCATCGTGGACAGCAGCAAAAGCTTGTGCCGCGACACCATCCCAACTCTCCATCCACCCAAATGGCACACATCGCGCCCTCCGCTGCGAGGCAGGCCCTCCGCATCGCCTCGCGCCGCTACCCCGCGTCTGCCTTTGCCCGCGTGCACGCGCGTCCCGCCGCCGCCCATGCCGTGGCGAGGCGCACCTACGTGTCGGAGACGAAGCCCTCCAACGCCACGGTGAACATCGACTCGACCATCAAGGCCGACCAGAAGGCCTTCATGAACCAGACGGGCAAGCGTCCGCAAGATGCCACCATGCCGACGACGGGCATGGGCGCCGACGCCATGATGAGCCCCGCAGCAGGTAGCTCCTTCCCTGCCATCCGTCCCGTGTAGCAGCTTCTGATCAGTCGGAAACGCAGGCATCCTCAAGCAGGCCACCATCATGGACGAGGGCTCGCGGCCAATCTACCTCGATGCCCAGGCCACCACCCCCATGGACCCGCGCGTGCTCGACGCCATGCTGCCCTTCATGACCGGCCTGTACGGCAACCCCCACTCGCGCACCCACGCCTACGGCTGGGAGACAGAGAAGGCCGTCGAGCAGGCGCGCGAGCACATTGCCAGCCTCATCGGCGCCGACCCCAAGGAGATCATCTTCACGAGCGGCGCCACTGAGAGCAACAACATGAGCATCAAGGGCGTGGCCCGCTTCTTCAAGCGCGGCGGAAAGAAGAACCACATCATCACCGCCCAGACGGAGCACAAGTGCGTGCTCGACAGCTGTCGGCATCTGCAGGACGAGGGCTACCAGATCACCTACCTCCCCGTCCAGAACAACGGTCTCATCGACATGGCACAGCTCGAAGCCGCCATCCGGCCTGAGACCGCCCTGGTCAGCATCATGACCGTCAACAACGAGATCGGTGTCGTGCAGCCCGTCGAGGAGATTGGTCGCTTATGCCGCTCCAAGAAGATCTACTTCCACACCGACGCTGCCCAGGCTGTCGGCAAAATTCCCATCGATGTGAACAAGATGAACGTCGACCTCATGTCCATATCCGGCCACAAGCTGTACGGCCCCAAGGGAATTGGCGCTTGCTACGTCCGACGCCGCCCGAGGGTCAGACTCGACCCCCTCATCAGCGGTGGCGGGCAAGAGCGTGGTCTTAGGAGCGGTACTCTGGCACCGTATCTGTGCGTCGGCATGGGCGAGGCTGCCCGTGTCGCCAACCAGGAGCTTCAGGTATGTATATGGCAACACTTTCCTCTATTGTTCCGATGATTATTAGCACTATACATGCATGGCTTTCAGAAGTGGGTGACACCACATGCCATGTTGACAAACGTGCAGGGGTTATGAGAACGCATTGTCACTTTTGTTCCTGTTTCACGATGCTTTTGGAACTTCCAGCTGACCATTTCCAGTACGACTCCCAGCGCATCACAGCCCTCTCAAACCGCCTCCTCGAAGGTCTGCTCGCCATGGAGCACACAACTTTGAACGGAGACCGGGAACGGCACTACCCTGGCTGCGTGAACGTCTCGTTCGCGTACGTCGAGGGTGAATCGCTCCTGATGGCTCTCAAGGATATTGCGCTCTCCTCCGGCAGCGCGTGCACATCAGCGTCTCTCGAGCCCAGCTACGTTCTCCGTGCGCTCGGAAGCAGTGACGAGAGCGCGCACAGCAGTATCCGCTTCGGTATCGGCCGATTCACCACCGAAGAGGAAATCGACTACGTGCTCAACGCAGTAAGAGAACGCGTGACGTTCCTCCGCGAGCTCAGCCCGCTGTGGGAGCTTGTGCAGGAAGGTGTTGATTTAAACACGATTGAGTGGAGCCAGCACTGAGAGAAGGAAAATCTATCAGGCAAAATGTACAATATGGGGCAATCTTTGATGGTTTGGTGCACTTCGGATTCACACGCTCGCTGAGGCGTTTACGACAGCTACGATTAGCATTCGCTGTACTATATTATCTGGCTCTGCTTTAGGATTGCATTGAGCGATAAAAATATCATAATGATTGTTGAGTGTAAGCTGTTGCCTGGAAGATGCAATTTGTGATGGCATGTGTCAAGTCTATTTGCGTGCACTGCACATCTATGGGATGACCATGATAGTCGGGGGTCCAGCTTGGGATTATAAACCACCTTAGTAACACGTGCAAAATGCGAGTAGTATAGCTAGTATAGCAATCCCCGGGCCACGGTTGGTCGCCAAGCTGTTTTGTGGATGATGCGGTCCTCCGAACCCCATCCTAGCCACTACGTAGCTCCCCCACCTCGAACCTCACCTGCAGCAGCACAGCATGGCCGGCGTGCCAGAAAAGGTGCTCAACTGGCTGTACAGCGTTCTGCCCAGCGTAAATACGTCCCGCGCATATCTCTAGCTGTAGAACTAACGCTTCCGCTATAGGAATATGCAGATGTGAACCGGACCTACCACGACGTTGCCGAAACGCTCTCCGCATATCCAAGCTTGCGACCGAGGACAGAAGTCTACAGTATGCGCGCCCTGCTTTCCACCACCATATATTTCCTCCGCGAAGCGCGAATACGCTGCGAGAATCGTTGTCCTGTTCAATCCACCCATGCCTTTCCAAACAGCTTTGCGCTTCGTTGCGCCGGACCTCGGTGTCGTGCATCCGCAAAGTCAAGAACCCATACTGACGAATATTCATAGCCTACGAAAACGGCGCATCCGCACTGCTTCTACAGATTAGCGGTACTATCCCCGTGGTATTCAGAGGGAGCAGCTATGGCTTCCCGATACAAATATGGGTGCCCCACGCATACCCCCGCGAGTCGCCCATCGTCTACGTGACCCCGAGTCAAGATATGCTGGTGCGGCCTGGACAGCACGTCAGTGGAGATGGGAGGGTGTATCATCCGTATCTGGCGCGGTGGGGTGAATTTTGGGACAAAAGCACCTTGTACGATTTCATGGCCGTTCTGAAGGGTGTATTTGCGAAAGAACCGCCAGTGCGATCGAAGGTCCAACAGCAGCCCGCACCGCAGGCGCCGCCACCAGTTCCACCCACGCCGGACGAGTGGAGAAGATCAATGCAGAGCCCATCTGTTGCTTCTGCATCGCCGAGACCTCCCCAATCCTCTGGTGCTCCTGTACCTCCACCCAAACCGCCAAAGCCGTACGAACAGGGTAGACCGAGTCCTCACCCGCAGTCGCAATCACAGCAGGATAGATATTCGCAACCACCGCCGCTACCTCCACATCCTACACAACCACATCCCCCGCCGCAGAATCAGTACCAACAGCCACAGCGGAATAGCTATGGAGGTCCACCAAACTGGCAGCAACAAGGACCTCCACAGCAGATTACACCACAGCCAGGAAACTATAACATGAGTCCAGCGACACCCGTTGCTAAACCACTCCGGCCTAATGTCCAATCGCAAAACTACCCGCCGCAGGCATACAACATAGGAAGTCCAGTGAGCCCCATCACCCCTGAGAACCAACGAGCCCCGAACCGGCAATACCAACAACCCGCACCACCACCACCACCCCAACCTCATCCATCCAACTTCCCACCCCAGCAACAAACACACCCCCCACCACCCCAACCCCCTACCAAGGCCCTCCCCAACCCTACCCACCACAACCCTTCCCCCCACAACACCACCTCCCACCCCACCACCACCAACAACAACCCCCCCAACCCCTCCCCGCCCCTCCCCCCCAAACCTCATGGACGCCCCCATCCCCACCCTCGAAGTAACCCTCCCCTCGCAATCCGGCCCCCAACCCCCCTCAACGTACCCCCCGTCCCGCCCAACCCCGAAAAAGACGCCCTCCTCTCCGCCCTGTCGTCAACCCTCGTGGCCGCCACCCGCCGCACCGTCGAGCAGAACCAAGCAGCCGTCGCGCCCCTGCAGGCGCAGCAGGTGGCGCTGCAAGCGGCGTTGGCGAGGCTGCAGGCGGAGAGCGAGCAGTTGGGTGCGTTGGAGGAGGTGTTGGGAAGGAATGAGGGGATTTTGGTGGAGGTATGTCGTAGCTTTTTCTTTCTTTTTTCGTTTTAATCCTTTGCCTTGCTTCCTTCTTCCTTCCCTCTTCTCTCCTCCTCCCCCTGTATCCCCTATCTCACAATCTTACTAACCCCCTCCTCCTTTCCACAGACAACGCACCTCGCCACCACAACCATGACCTCGGCGCTCTCTCGCCAGCCGCCCGACGTCGACGACATCCTGGTCGCGCCCACGGTGGTGGGAAATCAGCTTTACACGGTCGTGGCTGAGGAGCGGGCTATTGCTGAGGCGCTGTTCGTGCTGGGCCGTGCGATGGATAGGGGGAGGATTGGGGCGGATGTGTTTGTGCGGCAGACGAGAGGACTCGCCAGGGAGATGTTTTTGAAGAAGGCGCTGGGCAGGAAGATTGCGAGGGGGTGGGGTTGGATGTTAGGTGATGGGTCATGGGTGAGGGACGGGATGGTGGGAGTGACGAGCGAGAAAGAACGAGAATGGGGGATGTATGGGAGAGGATGGAAGTATGGGAGGAGAGAGAAAGGTAGATAGATGATGGGGTTGGGAGTGTCGTCGTTGTTGATGTAGTGAGATATTAGACTTTAGGAATATCAAGATTTTTACCATGATGGATGAGATATGTATATGGGTAGCTTTCCATCGTGCGTGCGTGCGGTTTTAGGATAGTTGATATCTTCTTCTTCTTCTTCTTTTCCTTCTTATTCTCCTTCTCCGAATACAATAGTGTTCCCTTTCTACCTTCACTATTACGATCAACTTTTAGCAGAACTTCAAGGTACCATACATCAGCAAGCGCCTTCACCACACCCTCCACTTTTGCCAGTCCCGAAATCCGTAACCTCGAAATATCGCGCATATTTCCGATCGGTAGACCGCTGGACCTCCACGGCAAGATGATCCGACACCACTTGCGCCTTCGATCGACCTGGCACGTTCTGCGGTACAGATGCCATGGACCGAAAAGGTGAATTTTCCCCCACCGTGTTTTTCCGCAACCCGTTGTACAACAAACCGGTTTGCCGAGCCGCATACGCAGCGGTGGGCATGCAGGCGCATATGATACCGACGAACATTTCACAAATGCTGCGTTTACGCATTAGCCGGAAAGCCTGGCTTTCAATGTGCTTCGAGAAAGAGTATCACATACACTGAGATGTTGATCGGAACAACAGCCCACGTCGCATCCGGTCTGGCGTTTAGAACGATCCGGAAGTACAGGCTGCACGCCGCACACACACAGGCCCTGCGTTCATTAATATACGTCAGCAGGAAGCATTATCTATAGGGTACACAGAGGTCCTTACAGTGCCCCAGAAAAGAATACGAACAGCGCGCCGAATTTCTTCCTGAGCGACATCGTCGAGCGGGACACCGCTACGATCGGAATGAGCAGAATGTACACGTCTACAAGCAGGCCGATCGCCGACTGCGGAATCAGTATCTTAGCGAAGGTCTTCATTCCTGGGGAAGGGCGGTGCTCAATCCAGCTTTCGTTCTGCGACGGGATGTCCAGCGCGAGTGAGGCTACCGTCAAAGTCGTGTATGTGATGATGGTGAAGACGATTCCGATTACCGAGCAACGCTTGAAGCCTGGAAAGTGCTCGAATAGCTGGAGATAGAGGATGAAGAAGGTCGATTTGAGGAAGAGGAGGTTGAGTGGGGTGAGCACGCATATTACGTAGGCGGGCTATGTACGTACTTGGAGTTTAGCTGGTGCGCGCTGGGCTTGTTGCATGACTTACGGTTAGGAGTTTGCAACCGACCGATAGGTTTGTGGGAGCCCAGATGTCGGCTCTGGTTAATCTTTTGGTGACTGGTGATGTTAACTCGGGTTGTTGTAGGGGGTATTTGCTACACACGAAGGGTACAAGAGGACCAGCATGCGATACTGCCAAACTGGGTCTATTAATAAACGTTTTATAAGAAGATAAAACACGGAGGTGAAGCACCAGAGCAATCAAAAGTGTAACTGGATATCAATAGTCAGTAAGTCGACGAGTTTGCAGAGCACGATTGGATGTGGATTCAATTCCAAAAACGGAAATCATGAGTAAGATAACGTACCATCATCCAAAGTCATCTTCCTCATACGGAATATTTTTACATAAGCCCTATTTGCAGCAAAAAGAAGGACTATTCCGAGAAGAGCCGAAGTGATCCCAATCTGCAATGCGAACTTTTCCTCTGGCATATGTATGGTGGAATTGAGTGCTTCTAGTTTCATTGGCGCCATTGGCGATGCTTTTGTCATGAATAAAAAGCGTATGTATTCAAGTGTCTACTACACGACATCGAGGAAGGACTGGCACTATCACAATTAATAGCAAAGCCACTACAGAGGGGTTTAGAAACCCGCCAAACGCTACACAGCCCCAGGTGACCTTGTGATGGTTATACATAGGCGTCAAAGTTCCGATTCAACGGAACCGAAACATTTGCGGGTTGCAAGGCGGTATCGTGAGATGCAAATAAGTAGCTCAATTCACGTCGATCATGGGTTTTTCGAATTCTGTACATTGTGGGAGCCTTGCGATGAGGTTACGGCCCGGGTATCCCATTTGGCCCCCCCAGGGGTGCTCTGTTGAGGTGGTCGCAAGCGAAATGAAGTTTCGCCCCCAATGATTGACACACTTGCATGTGGAACTGCATATTCGATTTATTGTCGGGTAGTACAGACCTATTGGAGACAAAAGCCAGCTATATCATTGAGTTATGCCGAATGCAGGTGCGGCTTGTTGTATAAGAGTTCTGCACTGAATTACTGCTTATAGCGTTTGTTCCGATGTAGATGTGGCTTAGAGTTGCAGCTAGCTCAGCAAAGACTGCTACATTCTGCCCGTCGATATTCCAACCATGCAATTTACTATATAAATGAGAAGATCTTGTCATGATTTCTCTCACATATAGGTATAAAGTCAACTGAACGCATGGGAATATTGTATTTTTGCAGTCCATGATTTTTTTTATCAAGGATTGTGTCCGTCTTGCTCGTCAGATGTTCCGATTTTCTTGATCGTCGACAGCTGCACATTGGTGGGTCACTGTACCATCGTTGAGTTGATTATCGTTAGGGCCTTTACCGTACTCGGATACCGAATGAATGCCGTGAATTGCGGTTCGATATTCCCAGGGAAAATAGCTTTCTACAAAGGTGCACATGACAATAAACATCGACGAAATACGAAATTGAGGAGGACTATGTTTTGTGTTTGGAAAATGCGGCAGCAGAGTAGCTGAATAGATGAAAATGCATATAGTGGAGAAAAAGCTGTCGACCTCTCTTGCGATAATTGATGGGTGAGTATATCGATAAAGTTTTGTTGCGATAGTTTTATTTCACATGGTCTAATTTAGCATTTTGGACTTGAACTTGGTCTCGGTCTCTGCCGAATGTGCCTAGATTTTGTGTCTAATAATTTTCCCTACGGTTCGAAGTCCACGCAAGTCGCATGTGAGAGTGCCTTGATCAAAAGATATCGTTGAATCATGACATGGCAATGGATCCAGGTTCACATTCTAACGTGCACCATCATCGGTGGTATGAATGCACTGAATGGCTGTAGCATGGGAGTATAAGCGCAAGGCTCACCCCGCTATGGAATAGGGCTGTGTTGTGATTGTGATTGGACGCAGGATCTGGATGCAAGCATGCACGTGCATGCTTTGGCGAGGGGCGGGGTTACCAACATGAACCTAGAAACATTTCTACTCAGCCTGAAGAGAGATTTCATCTTTCCACTTTACACCTACCCATCTGTATCATTGTAGGAGACGCTTCGTTCCTCGCACACTATCACTCAAGGGTTTACCGCTATTTATACCTTTCATCTGTATCGTATATTCGATTTACGAGTCGCAAGGCTGAGAGCGCAGTCTCAGTCTTGTGCGGCTGTACCCAGTAGTGATGGCGGACGGAATCATAGGCGCTATATCTCTCGGCTTCCAGGTGACTAGAGAATTGGCCGTCTACTATTCAGCATTCAAGTCGTACCACAGCGACGTTGATGCTGTAGCGACTCGCATAGAGCTTACTAGCAATGTGTTCGATAGGATGCAGACCTCGATACAGAGCTTGAGCCCTGCTCAGATCGATAGTCTAAAAGAAATGGATAGACTGGTCATAGCCTGTGTGGACAGTCTGCGCGAGCTAGAGCGATACCAAGAGAAATGTGCTAAGCACAAGCACGCCCCAGATCTTTTGAAAGGTCAGATAGAGAGTGTCATCAAACGGCTGGCATATCCCTTTCGTAAGAGCACACTTGATGGAATGCAGCGGACGCTCGATAGCTTGATCGGCACTGTGCAGCTTATGACACAAATCACACATATGTAAGCATTCCTTCTCAGAGATGAAGTTACAATTACTCATAGGAAGTAGTGATGCCGGGAAATCCTGGAGCAAACAGATGCTGTTATCAAACGACCAGATTCAGCGCGACTTACAAACTGTCTTGGCTCAGCAGTCGACCCAAGTACTCAGTCTGAACGGCATTAGCAACCAGCTTGGGAGCACGACAGATATGCTACTCGCAAGCCATTCATTAATCCTTTCTCAACTCTCGGGGCTGGAATCACAGATCAAAACTCTTACAAACACGTCCGGAAGCACGGACATGGTCTTACGTTTCCCAGCACGGTCGGAGGTTGCGACTCAAGCGAAAACGCCAGCGAATTCGGTTTCTGAAGATCCAATGACGAATCAATGTTCAAGTGGTAGTTTTCTCGATACCCTTCAATGTCGATGCCCAAAGAGGAAATACCGACGCCACTACACCGGCTACAGAATTCGTGGATTATATCGAACGGAAGCGTATACACACCTACCAGATTGTCCATTCAACTTCAATTCTAGTGTGGTCACCACCATCGGGATGAAGATTCGCATTGGGCTTTGGAAGGCCGCATACGTGCTGGAGACGGGGATTGAATACGGATCTTCATACATAGCTCCGCACATACGCTACCGCAACATGACACCGATCTCTCGTTCACCAATGTTCAAAATACTGTTTGCATTGCAAACCACATTATGTTTTGATCCAGTCTCCATTCATACATCGGGGAATCTCCGGGGCACGCTTGATTTTACAACCAGAGCTTTAGTTGCAATTTTTCAGCAAGGACGTGCGAGTATCTATGATGTGGATGAATGCGGTTTCAGCGTTCTACATGTATGTTAATAATCTCCAGATAGCGTAGCCATCACACAACTGACCGTTGTTGTAGAGCATTCTGAACAATGTAGGGCGGATGTACAGCGGGAGAGATTTCCAACACATACTCAACAACTTTGTTCAAAGTCTCGTGAACATGGGTGCAGAAATGAATATAAAAAACTGCTACGGGCGGTAAGTCACTACATCTCTGCAGGGACAATCACTGATACCTGGATTCAGGACCCCACTGGAAAACTGTTTGCATTTGATTGATGCCGATCGGTTGTCGAGCATATTCCAAGATAATCCAATCCTCATGGAGATGGAATGCTCTTCGTCAAGCATCGCGCCACTGGAAAGGTTTTATGAACAATTCAGCGCTCTCTCGACATTTAAAATGCTTGCAAATTCTTCTTCCAATGGTTGGCAACCTGATATAACGATGAGCCGCGAATTTTACTAACATATTTCAGGTATTGTCAGTTCTCCTCTGATGATGAGTCTGCTCCAGGAGTCACAAAGCGACCTTCAAAGGTATCTAAAGAAAGGATCACTCTCTGAATACGAAACAGATATCCAGCTATTAGCAGCTGCCCTGACATGGCCTGATGGGCTTCGACAACTCATCGCTCATGGTGTGTCATTGAGCAGTTTGGATGAACTTGGTTGTAGTATACTAGACATTGCGATAGATGCCAAAAACGCCCTTGACACAGTACAATACTTGTTGGGACTCAGCACCAGTCTCATCACACCTAATACCTGGCATTTAGCCAACAGATCCCATCGCAGGTATTGCAACGCCGAGAGTATCAAAATTCTGTTTTGCATTGCGGTCCAGTTGTCAGAGCACCACAAGAAATCTCTACCAGTACTGTTCAACGAGGAGAAATGTTCGCTTGTCGGTGATATGTACCACACTTTATACCATTCTCCCGAGTTAACAGTTGCGGGTGCACAAGCCCTTTACGATAACGGGTTTACTGAGATCGACTATGAAGACATGTCCTGGGGTACCCCGCTACTATTTCAATTCTCTCGGTTCCGTGTCAATTGGTCAAAAACTGATTTTGTGCTTTTACAATGGTTCCTCGCAAAATTGAAGTCATTAGACACTTTCCACGCCGGTTTTCACGGTAATTATCGTCATTTTTTGGCTCAGAGTATTTTAGAATCGATTTTCCAGGATATTCACTCGGAAAGGTTTGCCCAGAAAGAAAGTATGGACCGTTTCTCTGATGTACGTTCATTAGTGGCTGATATGTTTTCGGATCCGAATCACGACTGCTGCACGTGTTTTTGTTCGACATATGGGTGCGACATAATCACATTTACACTTAAAAGAAATAAGCACGACCACGGAAAGACATATGATGGCAATGAGGAGATGTTCCAGGATTACGGAGGAATGTCGCAAAAATTTGTTCTCACAGAAGTATTCGGCTTCCTAGGGATACATCTTGAACAACACCCAGAACGAGTGCATTCAGCTTTGCGAATCATGACATTTGACCGACTAGACATGACACACACTTGTATGCAGCTCAATAAATACCGGGACCAATATTACGACTATACGATACAAGAACGATCGGACATCCACCATGCAGAGAAAAATGACATCGATGCTTTAGAGCGTCTTCTGACACATTTCGAGTCAGAATGGTCGAATTATAACGGTACATTTCTCGAGTTTCTCGAAAGCCACTGGGAACCGCACATGGAGCAAGTTCTTTCTGAGCGTAGGGCTATACCAATGAACAAAGAAGTTCTGGATGAATGTAATGTCAGGTTGATCGAATATGGACCAGAAGAAATGCCGGGACAGAACTCAGATGATATCGGTCACTTGAAATGGTTTCAAAGAGTCGTCGAAGCAATTGTGGACGGCAGGGAGGTTAATAGGGAAGATCGTGGCGGCTTCTTTTGAAGTCGGATAACTCTTTCCATCAAATCCGAAGTCAGGAAACAGAGCAAATGATTCTTGTACCAAGTTTCACAACAGAATCAGCATCATAAAGCCAAAAAGAATTCGGGAAAAAAGGTCCATCATGGAGATTTTGTGTGCTTATGAGCGAGAGCGAGCGCATCGCTAATTACCTAAGTGATCTTCACCCTGTCTACCCACTTTTTCTCAATCCCTGGCTGCCAGAGATAAAGCAGGTTATAAGAGCACACAAAAGCTTCAAGAGAAGGCGACTCTAGTAGCTCTAACCACCTAATCCCGCATATCAAACCACACAAACCAATCGTTACCCCACAGTTGTCTCTCTGATAACCAACATTTAGCCACAGTCCCAAAGACAGTAACAGCAGGTTCAAGTTTCAGATTTTCAATTAACGTCGTGAGAACTTGCACAGGTCATGCCGCAGCATGAATAACAATACTCCAATCCACATTTTAATCAATCTTGAATCCTTTCATCAACATTATAGCCAACTGCTCTGACACTGCACTCTACCTAACCTGACAGACAGAGTCTAACCACCAAAGCTGAAGAGAAATACATATATTTCTTTCGAAATCAAGTCATATACTATATTTAACACAACTTCATACTCTACAGCAACAACCACCACCATCACCACTATCATCACCACCATCATCACTACCATCATTGGCAATACCCACGAAAGATATCCTGGAGATTTTACCATACTCATAACAAAAAATAACCTGCAGAAGCACCACCTCTGCATTCAACAGACCTACTACCCACACACTTTCTTTCCAAAACGCCCCTTGCTCCCTTCCACCCCTCCTAAAACAAGCGTGTACGCCCATAATATCTACACGTCCACCAATCCCCCCATCCATACCCAAAAGAAAGTTTGCCCCAAACACCCTCTTTCATCAACGCCAATTCATCACAATCACACGATTCTAATTGATCTCCACCTCTCCCTCCTTCCTTCCTTGCCTCCTCACTCCCTCCATCCTCGCTCCCTCCCTCCCTCACGGCAAAGCCTTCAAATGCCTCTCAATCCCCCCTGCCTCCCCTTCGCCCCCATCCCCTCCCCCCGTCCCTCCACCCTACTCAACCCCGCATAAAACGCCCTAACCTTCTCATGCGCCATCACCTTCCTGGCATCGAACCTCAGCACCTGCAGCCCCGCCATGCTAGTGGCACGCGACAACGCCACATACGCCTGGCCCTTCTCGAACACGCGGCCGAGATCCACCCTCACGCGCTCGAGCGTCTGCCCCTGCGCCTTGTGGATGGACAGCGCCCACGCGAGGATGAGCGGGATCTGGTCGCGGGAGGCCTGGACCTCGCCGTTGGGGAGCTCGATTTTCCAGGACTCGCGCTTGCAGAGGAGATCGCGGGTTGTGCCGTCTGCGATGGCGAAGCGGACGACGGGGTAGAGCTGTGTTGTTTTGACGCCGAGCATTTTCTCCTTGAGGAGGCGGGCGGGGTCGGAGGCGGCGTCTGGGGGCGGGGCTGCGCCGTCGAGGAAGGCGTCTTCGTTTTCCTTGTAGTAGGCGAAGAGCTGCTCGGTCATGAAGCCTGTGACTTTGCCGAGGGAGCCGTTGACGAGGGTGTCGTCCATGTTTTTGACGAGCATGACCTGGGCGCCTTTCTTGAGGTAGATGCTGGCGGGGACCATGCAGCTCTGGAGCAGCTTGTCGCGCTTCTCCTTGTCGGTGACGGTGCCGCCGTCGTTGGAGTTGAATTCGTAGATTTGGCCTTGGAGCTGGTTCATGCGGGCTTGGTTTGCGCGCTCGACTTCCTGGCGGGTGGGGAAGAGCTCCGTGGCTTCGATGTTGTCTTCTGAAGGGGGAGCGCACGATCCATTTTTCGGAAGGACGCGATGGATGTGGGTGTCAGGCGGCCTTCACGCATTTCGTTGAGCATGTTTGCGAAGACGGGGTCCTTTTGACGGAACACGTGGGTTAGGCCAATCGTGTGCTCGATGGATGTAGTCCAAGTTCCAGCATCGAAAGCGAAGCGTGCCATGCGTCCATGCTCAGGCACGGGCGGAAGTTGGAAGAAATCACCGGTAATGATGAGTTGGATGCCACCAAATGGTCGACCGTTGTTGCGGATGGTCCTAGCGATTTGCTCCAGCTTGTCGAACAGATCACCGTCCACCATGGAAACCTCATCAATGACGAGCACCTTCGTGCGCATCCACCGTTGTTTCGCCTTGGCATTCCGCCGGATCTTCTTCACCAGATCTTCCGCAGGCTCCTTGCCCAATCCGATGCCTGAAAAGCTGTGTAGTGTGACACCGCCAATGTTACACGCCGCAAGCCCCGTAGACGCCGTGACAGCTACCCGATCAGGCTCACGCACAAATTTTCTTCGCAAAGCTGCGATGATTTCTCGTAGTAACACGGATTTACCCGTACCTTGAACTCGTTAGCGACTATAGAGCAAGGGGAACGAACACCCTCGCTCACCAGCAGAACCCGTGAAGAAAACACTCTTCTTGTTTTCCACCACGAGGTTGAGAACACTCTGCTGTTCTTCGCTCAGGAAAATCCGATGAACCGTCGTCTTCTTTTTCCGCTTCATTGCCGCCTTTATATCCTCGTCAGTGCCCTCGTTGACCTTCGCAGACACAGCCTTCTTATTAGTTTCTCGTAATGTCTTTTGCTGTTGCTTGATAGCGCTCTGTGTTGTGTTCCAGGGGTACTCGGGTTTGCTGGACTTCGGAGCCGGAGTTGCCATTACGGAAGCTTCTACAGATTTCCGCTTCTTGGGCTTGTGTGAATCTGACTCTTCTTCTATCTCGTCCTGTGCCACTTCCATCTTGACTTGGCCACCATTCTGCAACCACGGTAATGTGCGACGTTTCGTAGGTGCCGGTATCTGTTGGGGTTTCGGTGGTGTTTTGAAGTGTTCCGGCGGGGATGATGACCACGGTATCGGTTGGCTGCTCTTGAGTTCTTGCAATGGTGTCTGTTTGGGTGTAGGGCTTTGCGTTTTCGCCGAATAGTATG
Source organism: Pseudopithomyces maydicus (assembly GCA_026873275.1). Lineage (NCBI taxonomy): Eukaryota > Fungi > Ascomycota > Dothideomycetes > Pleosporales > Didymosphaeriaceae > Pseudopithomyces > Pseudopithomyces maydicus. The sequence goes on along the minus strand of JANTUC010000003.1, from coordinate 282,185 downwards.
CTGAATCCACGGTGCTGGGCTGCGGTTGCGGAGGATACGAGACCGTGTTCTTCGTAGCTGGATCCTCAACATCCAGATCTACGTCGCTGTCAAAGTCGTCTTCGTCGTAAAGTGCAGTCGAGAGCGGAAACGATTGGTTTGTCGCGGTGGTCTGGAAAGAAGATACGTCGTTACCGAAATCGGCTACGTTTAGGGAAGGGTAGGAGAAGGAGTCTTCTTGTGTATCCAGTGCCTTCGCTAGTCCGCTTGACGTGCGCTTTATGCCATGCCACTGCCCCGAATTGGGTCGCTCGTTGCTGTGTTTGGGTACGTTTCCGGACAGTGTTGATAGCGGTCGGGTTTGGTTTGGCCGTTGTGTACTCTGTGAGCTCTTGAATGCGCCCATGATATCCTGCTGTTTTCCTGGGGCAGCCTGCGCAGCGCCCGACTGCGCCGATGTTGCGACGCCATGGCTCTTGACTGCAGCCTTGAACATTGTGTGAGCGGGGGAAAGTAGTCGAGGATAACGGTGGCTAGGTCGAGCAGAAATCGTGAGAGGGCGTAGAAGACGGGCGGATTGGAAGTGTATGCAGCAAGTGCGAGCGGCGGTGGGTCTGATCCGCAGGGACGAGTTCACGTTGGTTAATCGCAACGTCGCGCCCAGTTTACTTTGAGCGACCAGCATACAGCAAATCAGGGCGGACACATTCGAGGGAAATCGGTGAAGGCGGGGAATGTATCGGGCGCATTAGCGACAGGTTGATTTGGGTGCCAACACTCGGACGCGTTCTGACGCGAGGAGTGGCGCGCGCGTCTAAGCTTTTGGCGGGACGCATGGGTCACGTGCGAGACCCTGAACCTTGGAACCTGGGAACAAGCGTGGCGAAGCGAGCTTGTCTTGACTATGGTAGACTACTACTGTACTACTTTACTGTATGTACGCACCGCGTGGGCTTGAAATTGGACTACGTACGCAGGGTTTCGTTTGGACAGGGCGCCAGATTTGACCTCCAATTGTTCACCGTCCAGAGGTTAAATTGCACTCCTGTCTGTAATGTAATGATCTCTTCTTAATAGTCACCAGAACATCACAGCCATGTATACATACATACACGCAAGCCAATAGATCAATTACCCCAACCTCATACTCGATAGCAATAGATGTGCGTAAACATGCTTCGGCGCCAACGGCTTTAACCCTTTCCCTTTACATACACACATACGTACAACATCAACACCCGTCCATCCGCCCATCCATCCATCCATCCATCTTCCACACCCCAAAATAGGATAGTAGACAATCTGAAGGAAACGAGAAGCAAAGCAAAAAGGATGCCACACGCACACCCACGCATCTCTGACGACTTCAAATTCAATTTACTCCTCCATGGAAAGGGGACGTGGGGTATCGGTAACGTTAAGGTAAGCCGCAAACTGGAATCGACGCCCAAAGCACAATTTTTTTCTTTCGAAAAGCAGCAGTTCAAAACCCGTAATAGATAGGTAGGATAGGGTAGAATAAGGTAGGATAAGATAAGATAAAAACGCATTCGCTCTTTTAGTCGTTCGTCATCGTGAAACGTGTGGAAAACAACCTACATGGATTCAAATAATAAAATGGGTGGTCGGGAGAAAGAAGGAGCTCTGGCGGGCAAAGGGGCCCGTATCGGCAGCAAGGGGATAGGGATGATGCCATCGAGCAAGCAAGTAAGCAAGCAAGCTAAGCAAGTGACAACAACAACAACAACATTAACAACAACAATAACCAAGACGGGCGAACCAACGAACCAACGAATGCAAAGCGCAAGGAAGGAGATTCATTAAGAAATAGAAAAACCCCACAACACGCTCTTTGGAACCGAACCGAACCGGATACGGGAGACACGTAATAATGGGTAGTCGTGGCGCTCCCAACCAACATAACCGAACCAAACCAAATCAAACCAGACAAGACATTTGCCCTTTTTTTGGAACAAAAAAGAGACGGCATGACAAACCCAGAATCCTCCCGCTAACTTAGACAGAGCTGTTTTTTGTGTAGTGTGTGATGGAACCGAATCGAGAACATAATGATTGCTTAACATGGAGCCCGTGGAGACATGAGGGGGAATTGGATATGGGAGGATAAACGTTCCAAAGATGGAGGAAATAGTGGGGTGCTATCCAACCAAGTAGGTAGCGCCGATGTAGACAACCAGGCATGTCGTGAAGATGAAACAGCGTACACAGGAGAGGAGAGGAATGTAAGGGCATGCACGGGCTCGCAGCTTAGCTGCTTAGCCCTGGTAGCCACCGAAGCCGTTCTGGTTGAAGTTGCCTTGGGGCTGCTGGCCCCACTGCTGCTGCGGCTGGCCGCCGCGGCCGGCGTTGTACCCGCCGGCGCTGCCAGGCATCTGCTGGTAGGGCTGAGCCATCCCAGGCCCGCCAAAACCGGCCTGGCTTTGAGCGAAGGGCTGTCCGCCGGGGCTTGGACCTGCCCGAGCATTAGATTGTGCATTGCGAAATCTCAGCTTCCTCCGGTGCCGCTCACCTTGGGGCGACATAGGGCCCCCTGGTCCTGCGCCATATTGCGGGAAGTACTGGCTGGGAGTCTGCGGATAGGCAGAGTTGGGGCCTGCCTGAGGCGAATAGCCTTCGAACTGACCCGTTGGCGGGCGGTCCTTACCCCACTAGACAAGTTGAGTCAGCGAATTGAAATGTGAGAAGATAAAGGAAATGACCTACGCTGCACTTGAGGGGACGGCCGTTGACGTTGTAGCCGTTGAGCTGGCAAATTGCCATGGCGGCGTTTTCGTGGGTATCCATCTTGATGAAAGCAAAACCGCGGTCGGACTGGAAGCGAGTTTCCGTCACGTAGCCGAAGTTCTGGAACAGAGGAACGAGATCGGACTGGGTGGTGTAAGGAGTGAGGTTACCAACGTAGCAGGTGGTCTGCCACTGAGGGGTCTGCTGCACGACCATGTCGTAGCTCTGCACACCGTGAGTGGGGAAGTGGTGGTGTCCGAAAGGAGTGGTCGGCGTCATGCCCATGGAGGCCATAGCCTGCTGCTGAGAGATGGAGGGCTGTCCTTTCTGGTTGGCCCAGTTGCAGCGGATGGCACGCGACCCGAGCCATTCGCCGTCCATGGAGCTGAGCGCCCTCTCGGCATCAGCGCGGTCGCGGAAAGCGACGAACCCATAGCCGCGCGATCTGCCCGTCTTCATATCCCACATGACGCGGGCCTCGGAGACCTGTCCAAAGGTCGAGAAAGCCTGGAGGAGTACCTCGTCATTGACTTCGTTGGACAGATCGCCGACGAAGATGTGGAAGTGGTTCGAGGTGTCTTCCTTGGCCGTGTTGTTGGACTGGTAAGCCCAGTTGACGCGGATTTCCTGCGCCATGTTAACACGAGCGCGGGGGCGGGGTAGAGATGAAGCAGTGGATCAAGGTGTCACGTACGTTGTTATGAACGCGGCGTCCGTTGAGCGTTTGCATAGCGCGCTCGGCAGCGCCTGGGTCGTCGAATTCCACGAAGCCGTAGTTGAAGCCTTTGCCGCTAAACTGCAGACCCATGTTAGTGTCCATAGACGCCTATTTCACCGTGTTAGTTGAATGGGCGTTACCGGCACGTGGCCCGGGGACGGCTGGTGAGGGGCAATCTTTACAGTAACGTTCTTGTCCGGAATGATCTTGACGCTCTGGACGTGGCCGGTGGTCTCGAAGATCTGGCGCAGGACGTCCTCGGTGACGCGAGGGTCCAAGCCTCCCACATACAATGCGCGTTTGTTCGGCTCGGGGGCGGCGCGGCGCGGGACGTAGCCAGGCCCTCCGCTGGTGGGCGACATGACGTTTGCGCTCATGGGCGAGCTGATGGCCGTCGGGATGGGATTCGTGTTCTGCGGGATGATGACGGGTGCGAGCGGCGGCGGGGGCATGTGCTGCTGAGGCTGGCCGGGGGCGCCGCCGTCGTAGCCCGGGGCGCCGGCAGAGGCAGACGGGGGCGGCATTTGCGCCTGTGTGGTTGCAGAGTCGGCCATGGCAATTATTCTAGGAAGACCAGAAGAGGATGGAGGGTTGCGGGGGGAGAGGCGAATTGTGTGTGCGGGACCGAAAAGCTAGTCCGACGACACCACGTCTACTCTTGCTTGGACAATGTGCACTGGTGCGGTGGGAGGAGTGGGCACAGTGGGCACAGTGCAAGGCGGAGGAGGGCAGGCGGCAAGGAAATAAGCGCACGGGGAGGCGCGACCCAAAGACACCCGAATGCGGGAAGGAAAGGAAAAGAGATAGGAAAAGGGCTGGGAAGACAAGAAGCGACACCGACGCCAAAGGACGATGAGACTTGATCAAGCGCGGTCCACTGTGGGGGTGAGGAGAGGAGAGGAGGAAGGTCGAGTTCTGCGAATCTTGAGGGTGACGGCCAGCGCTAAACCCCTACGGCCCGTTGCAGCCTTGGGCCGTAAAATACGCGGCATGCATGTCCAGACAGCCATGGGTCTGGGGCATGCGAGCCATCGCGCAGTGCGCGCACATGGCCGGGAGGAGGGCGAACACTGCAGGCCTGGCCGAGGGAGGGCCGGCGCGAGGGGAGGCGACGGGCGGCCGCAGTGTGCAGTGTGTGCAGCGCAGAGGACGAGTGCGCCGAGGGGTTGCAGCAGCTCAGTGCAGAGTGTGGGCAGCAGCGCGCGCAGCCGCCAGCCTTATGCCGACGTGCTATGGGGATTCTGGGTATGGCAAGGCCTGATGGGGACGTCTGATACAGTGTAATGTGCGGGAACGCTTAGTTAGCCCGCAGGCGCAATTTTAGTCTGGCCCCTCGTTCTGCGCGCGTCTGCACGGCTCTTAGCCGGCCGTGGGTAGCTTCGACCTCGCCGCTACACAGCGCAGCGCAGCGCCGCACCGCACAGCACAGCACCGCACAGCTGCCTGGCCCAGCGACACACCCGCCCACCACTGCGCCTGTCTGCGCCGACGACCGCCTGTGTGCAGCGACACCACCGCCCCTCCAGGCCCCTCCAGGCCCCTCCACGCTCCCTCCCTCTGCCCCTTCCACCACCTCCCCTCTGCCCCCCTCTCCCCCATCCCCCATCCCCCATCCCCTGGCTGCCCACCCCGCCGCCGCCAGCCATGGCGAGCAACGCGCCCGCGCCTGCATCCGCAGTACCCGCCCCGCCGGAGGCCTCCAAGCACCCGCCCGCGCATCCCGTCGAGAACCTGCAGGCCATGATGAACCTCGTCGTACGTCCTCCGCTCCCCGCCCGCCCGCACCGCAGCCCCCTGTGCAGGCCCCGCTGACCCGCCCCAGCTCATCACCAGCGGCCGCTACATGAAGACCACCAAGCACAACCCCCAGGAATCGGCCAAGATGCAGTTCCAGCTCAAGCGCGCCGTGGCTGCCGGCAGCGAGCGCTTCCACGACTCGCTGGACGAGCTCGAGAACGAGATCCGCATGGCCCAGGCCGTCCTGCGTCGCGACCTCGCCCAGCTGCGCGCCGAGCGCAAGCAGAAGGAGGCCCAGGCGAAGGAGAAGGAGGCCGAGAAGGCCCGCCAGACCGCCGTCGTGCCCAAGCTGGAGGACGCCGCCCCGCCGCCTGCGCCTGCCAAATCGCCCACACCCCCGCCCGTCAAGAGCGAGCCTCTGCCCTCCGCAGCCACGTCCACGGCGCCCGTCAAGGCCGAGCCTGAAGCACCGCAGCCGCCCGAGCCGAAGCCTCCCACGCCGTCGGCCGACGTCGACATGGAGAACGCCGACGCCCTCAACACCACCCAGGAGAGCGAATTCGACTTCGACGCCATGTTCGGCGACGGCGCCATGGACACCTCGGGCGACGGCGCGAACGGCACAGGCGACCTCGACCTGGACGTCACTGACGACCTCGACTTTGTGCTCGACGAAGCCCCAGACCAGCCCGATCTTTTGCGCGGTCTCGAGGACTTTGCCAAAGCCAGTACAGACGACACCGCGGGCCAGGTCAATGCCTCCAGCACCCTGGACCTGGACTTTGCCATGGCAGACATGTCTGACCTGCACACCAATCCGCCAGCCGAGCAGCCCACTGCCACCAAAGCCGAAGATACGGCGACCCAGCAGCCTGCCGCAGTCGCCGCCGCCACCGAGGAGCTGAACCTCGACACCATGGTGACGGACAATCTGGACGAACTTTTCGATCTGGACGACTACGAGAACCCAGAAGCCACGCAGTTTGACGACGCCTTCTTCGGCTTTGGCGACAATTGAGAGGTTTCCTCTGTTACTCTAGTGTAATTCTAATTCCGGTTTTTGTACCAGATTCCTTAATAATCTAGTGGGCATGGCAGATGCCATCCATACTCAACCCCGCCATCTCCCATATCTCAGACCCGGCGTTTAGACATCGACGGGATATGATACCCAAGGAGCAGACGCTGCTCTTCACGTAGACTACACATAGATACAAATATAATAATCACAAAATCAATTTCCACTCTCTTATATATGTTTTGTGTTTTTGGAAAGCGGCAGCAGAGTAGCTGACTAGATGAAAACGATATATATAATTATCAAGAAATCAATTCCCACCCTCTTTTTATATGAACACGTATAACCAACCCCAAAACAAAACCCACCCCCCTCCCCTATCCCCCTCTCTCCCTCCGTCCCTCCGTGCTCCACGACACACAGCAACCCAAGCATCCAGACCACCTACCTACCCACGTACCCATACAGACCGCATTACAAAGTTCCCGTGAACCTGAACTTTCCCAAAACTAAAACACAAGCTGCGCCAACCGCCCCGTCAACCCGGCCAACACCACCCCGCTCGCCGCAAAGATCTGGAACCGGACCATCACCCGGTTGACCGTCGCCTGCATCAGGCTGTGCACCACGCGCGCGCCGACGTACGCCCATGCGCCGTATGTGGTGTAGGGGTTGTCATCGCCTGCGTTGGACGGCGTTAGTTATGGAACTGGGATGTCGGGAGGAAGTTGGGGAAGGAAGGAAGGGGCGAAGGGGGCGAAGGGGGCGAAGGGGGCGAAGGGGGAGAAATGGGAAGGTGGGATACATCAACAGGGAACACTAGGCAAGAACCTCGCACCCGAAGCCATAAGAAAGTATAAGAAACCAAAATCAGAATGAAATGAGATAAAGAAATATAAGCACAAGCAAGGATGCAAGCAAGCAAGCAAGTCAAAAAAAAAAATAGGAAAGGAAAAAAGTTCCACAACGCACCCAAAACAGCCAGCCCCAGCACGACGGCGTAGAACACGGTCGGCTGCTCGTGCAGGTGGTTGAAGTTGTCGGCTTTCCACCGGATGCTGGGCGGGATCTTGGTGTTCATGTCGTCTTTGACCTTGTCCGGGCTGGTGGAGACGTTGTATTTGGAGATGGCGGGGAGGCGAGTGGCGTACTGTGTTCATGGTTGAGGTTAGTGGTGGGTTGGGAGTGGGATGGGTGGAGGGGAGATGGGGGATGGGAGAGGGGAGAGGGGAAAATGGATGGGACGGATGGGTAGATAGGAGAGGGAGATGGAGTAGGGAGATGGAATAGGGAGATGGAGTAGGGAGATGGAGTAGGGAAATGGGAGAGGGAGACGAGAGGGAGACGGAATTGGTGGGTAGATAGATGGGTAGATGGACGAAATCGGTGGATGGAATGTGTAGATGGATTTGATGGATACATGATCAGACAGCCTGTAACCAAACGCAACATACCATCCACACCTCCATAACAAACGTCCAACTCGCGAGCGCCGCAACGGGGCGAATGAGGGGGGCTCTTCCCATCGAGAGACCTAGGTACGACATGGTCGATGGTATCGTTCCAATTGAGCTTAGTCGGTTGTTATTGTTACAATGTATATATATGTACAGGTAGGTAGGTACGTAGGTAGGTACGTCTGTATGTTATGTTTGTACGTCCCTTGTTATTGTTGAGGTGGAGAACCCCTACAACCTCGGTAAACGGCGGGCCTCAGTCCGTCATGAGACATACACTATCTAGACCCTGCATAACCTGGAAAAACGGTCGTCACGATGCATGTGCGTGCGAATACGCAGCGCCAGAGAAATTAATATATATAAACCAGGCAGGTAGGTGGAATTGGTACACATGTAGATAAAGCTTCCACAGCACGATTCATTCATTCAGTTCAGGTCAGCCGCATTCCCATGTATGCTTGGCCTCTTCGGCGCGCACACCCGGAACGGCATGACATCACTACATACGTTAGGTCTAAAGTACAGTACAATCAATCGTGTTTCGTCTCTTCGTTCGTGCAGATGCCATGCCATGCCATGCATGCATACTGTTCATACCACGCCATGCAGCCCACTGGGGTAGGCAAAAGGCTGCTCTCTCAGGTTATGGAAAATCGAAAACGCCGCAGATACTAGCTAGTTAAACAGGGGCCGCTGACAGCGGTAAACAACGCAGACACTTGGTGGGTATATATGTGTGTGCTGCGCAAGGATGTTGGAAAGGAATTAAGAAATCAAGGAATCAAGGAATCATCGCATCCATCCCATGAGGGTACCTTTTCATGGGGTAGACGCTGCAGGTGTGTTTGTGTGCTCGGGGGCAGAAGCGGTATCGGTGGCATTGGGCGTCACCACTTCTTGTTTGAAACCCGAGCCAGACCCCGGGACGGTTGTGTGATTCGCAATCGAGCCCGGGGATGCATGTGTCGCAGCGACTTGCATTTCGCTGGGTTTTGGCGCTGGCGGTGCTACCGCAAAGGATCGCAGTGCCGGATCGATAGGAATATTGGCTGCCTGCTCCTGGACATACGCGGAAGAATAACTGGGTGTCTCGGTGCTGGCACTGAATGCAGGCGATGTCGCTGGTTCATCGTCGATAATGCAACCCTCGAGGCCGATGTTAGCTCGCACGCAGCGTCCACAAGGGCGCTGACGATCGCATCCCTTCTTCTTCTCTTTGCATCGCAAGCACCTAGTCCTTGAGGCGGTGTATTGATTGCATCGGGTACGTGTGGGGGCAGAGGATTTTTCGCCCGTCGGAATCAGATCAGGTCGAGCTTGCAAAGGCTTAGCTGTGACGGTTGCAGTCGACCCTGTCGCAGCTGGTGTGGCCTGGCGGCTCGCGAAGTCATCTTGTCGTTGAACCGGTCCAGGGATGAGGTCAGGTCGGGATGCTAAAGGTGCAGATGATGTCCTCTCTCGCTCTGCAATTGTATCCTGGGACATGGTCTCTTGGGTAGACTTTGTGACCTCATTTGATACAGGTACGGCTGGGATCGTATCGCGCTCTTCGGAATCCGTGTTGCCAACCACCTCTTCGATCATAGCCGAGAAGTCAAGACTGATCCCATTGACTGTGAGTATTTTCGGCGTCGCGCCATCCTGAGATTGATTCTCATGCTCGCCCACAGGCGCATCAGACATCATCGCATCATTCATGTCGAATATGCTTGCACCACTCCACAAACCAATAGTACTGGTATTCGGATCTTCAAAGACCGAAAAGTCGAAGTTCTTGGGCGGAGAGCTGCTAGGAATGGGCAAGTCGCTTGAAAGCGGATCGTGCGGGAGAAGGTCTCCAAATGGCATGATGCTGTTACGGCCCGGGGTATTGAACGTTGGGAAGGCAGAAAAATCGAAGTGTTGTGATGGAGAGCCATGGATGATACTGTCAGAAAGAAGATCATTCAGTTGCCGAGTGAAGGGGGTCTCTGGCGCTAGCAACGCAGCCCTTCCACCTCTAGGTGTTCGGGAAGCTCTCGAAGGAGTCACTGAACCCAATTCGGCATGACCTGCGGGAGTAAGGGGTGCACGTTGACGCGAACCAGGGGTGGGAGTTTTCAGGAGATCCTCGAAGGAAGGTCCCTTGGTAGGAGTGACCTTGGGTGAGTTGAAGAGATGAGCCAGATCATCATCGTGATCTGCCGGTGGGGGGCAGTTCTCCTTATCACACTCTTCTGTCGCACCATCCAAGCTTTGCATTGGAACTGCCGCTGTCCTGGAAGGGGCCGATCGTGGAGAACGCGGGTGGTGTCCATCACTGTCAGTCAGCGACTTGACCTCACCAGGTTTTCGAGGAGATGGGAAGAGCAGCCGACGCGTGGGTCTCGGCGTCAAATCGTCTTCGAGTTCTATTGCCGTCTCTTTACTGCGACCGCGGACACCAACAGGGCTGGATTGGAAAGCTCGTTCAAGAGCAGCTCGTGCTGCAGAATCGTCAAGCTTAACAGGTTCAGAGACTTGCACACTTTCCGACCGCGTTCGAGAAACAGGCGGTATCTGGCTATCGGTGGTGGCCTCTACGGAGGAGACAGCTTCTCCTTCGGTTTGGGGATCCAGTAGGTTTGCGTCAGAATCGGGAATGACCGCGTCGGAAGTGAAAACATCGCTATCCAAGTTTGTCTTCTTGGGTTTTCTGATCCTCTTAGGCTTATCAGTCGTGCTCAGAGTTCGAGCCTTTGGTGGTTGCATTGGGGCACGTCTTCCCCATACATCCTGGGGTCGCATCGCATTCTTCTTCGATAACCACAGACCGCAAGAATTGCAAAGGGTAAGAGTGGTGAAAATACCCTCGTCTCCAGTGTATGACTGTGCATTTGCTTGCATCTCCTTCTCTTCTGGTGCAAGATCGGTCTTGAAAATGCGATAATGTGGCACTCCACAGTTATCAGCGGGGTTCAAAACTTCAAATGCCACGACACCAGTGCCTTTGGAAGACAACTCAATGTTCTCTGTGGTACCGACCTCGACTCGTGTATAAGCCTTCCTCCAAGCTGGTGTTTCAATCTGTCCACAGTTGGCGCAAAACGTAGGCAGTTGGCCTTGTGTGATAGCGTTCTCTAGTCTTTCCTTGATGAGCACCTTGGTTTGCTTGTTCCGCTTCGCACCTGCTCCGCTGCGAGGTTGCTTCTCATTTCCATCGTCGGTAACAGCAGCATCTGACATGGGTTCACCAGCCCACGTTTGTGATCGGGCTAATGATCGAGCTACTTTGGGGGCTGGCAAAGAGGCTTTCGGAGTTTCGGCACGAGGTGCCCTTCGTTGTGACACCGAAGGTACTGGTGCCGTTATTTGTGCTGGTGGAGACGGCCCGTTTTCGCCAATTTGTAACGGCTTGTCAGGCGGAGTTGTTCCAACAGGCATCGACCCGTGACTCATCATCGCCGCTTCGATACTCTGTGAGATATCCTGGTGCGACTTGTCTGTCCCATATTGTTGGAGAAAGTGCTTCAACAGAGCCGGATCTATAGGCTTCAGTTCAGTTTCTTTCCTCTGGAATGACGGCCGTTCCCGTTTGTTTGTTCTTCTCGACCTCCCGTCATTATGTGGCATCGGCATGTCGCTCGCAAATCCGGAGTCGGATGGGGGTGGCAACATAGGCAAGTCGGGACTAGATGGAATTGGAGAAGTGGCATTCTCAGAAACAAGAGGAGGAGACGACGGCATGTTCGGAGGAGTCTCGGAAGGGCTATCACCTTTATCATCATCAGCAGACTCAATCGCGTTATCAGAGAAAATACCGCTGTCATATTGTAACATATGAGAACGGCGGTCATCCGCTGAATTATCGCGTAGTCGGCTAGGAGCGGGAACTCGTGGGCAGTTAGTGAGCAATCCAGCATGATGCGGTCGAGGTGTGGGTGCGCGCGGAACTTGCTCAGCTGAGACAGCGGCTCCGACATTGACAGGAGTCGGCCGGTGCAGTCTCACAGATGCTGCCGTGCTGGCGGTCACACGCAGTGAATCGGCATTAGGTCCCAAATTTGTCTTCCTAGGCCTTTTAGCCTTCGTCACCTTGGCTCGCTTCTTGGGTGGACCCTCCTCTGGCTGGTCGTTGATTTCATTGACGGGCGTGTGATATGGTGAATACATGGCGGACTCGCTATGAAAAGATGCCTGAGAAACCGGTCGGAATTCTGGACCCATTTGATAGGGATGCATCGACGATATACTCATGGCGGGACTGGAGGCTCGTGTATCGTAGGTACCGAATGACATGCGGTGCTGGTTGAAGGACGAGTTGACCATCATCATATCATTCAAGGACTCGATCGTATTCGAGGCCATATTCTCGGTGGTGGGTGGGGCCTGTCTTGGTGTGGGTTGGGCCAAATGACCAATGGCTGGGTTTGCTTTTAGAAATTCTGCCCATTCCTTGTAGTCCATCCCTTCCGGCATTATTTTACTCAGGCTGTGGTAGCGTTCCATATTTTCCACGTACTCGCTTTGCATACACGTAGGCACAGGCACAAGCTTGAGCTTGACCTCCAGGGTTTCCTTGATGCCGTTCGAAAAGAGTCCCAGGATGTTGTTGCACACCCGACCGGTGACCATGGTTTGAGATTCGTCGGCGGGGGCATTAGGCGTTGTCGAAGCCGATGCAAGGATCCATGACAGCATGCCCTGTCCGACGAGGGGTGTTTCGTATTCAGAAAAATCGTAAGCATACACGGTGTAATCATGCCCGAGCTTGGCAACGAGTTCAGGACTGCAGGTGATGTGTGAGCATTTACTCTGCTGTTAGACCTCAATACAAGTGACCTACCTTGCCGACACTATGGCTTGAATGCATGTCTTCAGTTCGATGACGCCGACCTGCATTGTTTCATCCAGCGAAACAGTTGGGATGCTAAGCGCGGTAGGCAGACGTGCAAGACAGTTAGACTTGTTCTGGTCATCAAACGTGTATAGAATCTTGACTGTGGTATGGTTAGTTTAGACGGTCAACTGGAAAGCGGTTCCTCGGGTCGTGCTTGCCTCGCATGAGCCGTCGTGGTATGTCGCTCGTGCCGTCCAACTCGGTGTCGGCGGCGGCGGCGACATGTTGGGTGACAGCACCCTCGACCTCAACACCAGCAGAAGGCGTCGACATGGCTGCCGACGTGGTTGTTGAAAGACCTAGGCAGGTCGGTGGTGAAGAGAGGAAGCGTCGGAGAAGTGGAGATGTCCAGGGAGGTGGTCAGTGTTGACGAATCGCGATCGGCGTGGCTGGCGAGCACTGCATCCATGTATCGCGAAGACGCGTTGTCCAGGCACGCGACAGGAGGAGGCAGGCCGACACGACGATCAATTAGTGAAAAATACGGGAGAGGAAGCTTGGTCGGACGGGCTGCAGGCACCAGCAAGGCCAGGCGAGTGAGAGAGGGAGCAACAGCGCGTCATAGAAGCGCCTCAGCGCGCGATGTGAGGTTCAAGATGTGAGAGCTTGGACGCTCGAAGACGTCCCGCGGCGGGTCGTGACTAAGACGTGACACGACGCGATGATTGGCCCGGCACCGGATCAACTCGGCGCCGCGGACGCTAGAAGCTCGACTTTGGAACCTCCGCTGCATTGCGGACACTTTTACCCACCGTCATCGCCGTTGCTGTGGTGTCCAACGCTCAGATCTCTCGCCGAGTCAATTCTTGCTGGTCCGTGCCTCAGCTTCACGCGCACTTTGCTCTCCGACGGCCCGCGGTCACGTATCGTTATTCCAGGCAGCACCACCTCACGTGCAGCGAACCAGCAAAACCCACAGCGCAGCTGCCCCGACACGACAATCCACCACACACCCAACCGCCACATTCACCATGGTCGACGCAAAGCTTCAGTATGTCGCAGAATTGGATCCTGGTCCACCACCGAAGCTAACGGAGATACAGGGAGCTCATTTCCAAGCCGCGGTCCGAGTTGACGTACGCATCGCGCAGCTGCCCATGATGATTTAGCTAGCCTGTGCTGACCTGACCCGCAGCGAGTACGAGGTCGCCCAAGTCGAGGAGCACGAGCTCACCACCGGACCTCTTTCCATCCTGCAGACCGCCGTCCGCACGCGCACACAAGTCCTGATTTCCTGCCGCAACAACCGCAAGCTGCTTGCCCGCGTCAAGGCCTTCGACCGCCACTGCAACATGGTCTTGGAGAACGCGAAAGAGATGTGGACAGAGACGCCACGTCTGGCTAACGGCCAGATGGGTCGCAAAGTCAACAAGGATCGGTTCATCAGCAAGATGTTCTTGCGCGGCGATTCCGTGATCCTTGTTCTGCTCAGTTAAAGAGGCTATTGAATATCTGGTTGTGAGGCACGGTGGTTGACGCGGGTCAAGGAATATCCCATCATGACAAATGGAGTTTTGGTTCTAAAAATACAAGACAATCGCACAATCGGCAATGGACCCTACGGTCCCTCACTTCTTCAAACCCTCGTTGAGACCTAGCAGCAGCACTGCGAGACCATGCGCACCCGGATCTGGCACGTTCTCCCAACCCTCTCCTCCGACGTACACCGTTCGTCCTAGACTAGCTTTCATCCCCTTCGTTCCTTGCGCACCCTGCTCCGCCGCCTTGGCAGCCGAATCTACATTTCCTGTTGTCGAGAGCGTCTCCACAAAAGGATACAACGCGTCCATCAGCGTCCGATCCCCTGGCTTAGCGGGCGTGTATTTGCCCAATGCCTGGGTCGACGATGTAAGAGCTTTTGCCCATATTTCTGCTGTGATGGGCGAAGGAGAAGAGGGAGAATTTTGTCGCAGACCGTGGGCTAACGCGTTCAAGAAAATGGCATATATGGCGCCGGATGTGCCATCCATGGCTAGCTCCACAACCTGGATAATGTTTTGCAAGAAAATAAGAGGATCGTCGGTCTCTTTGGCCTTCTCCAGCATATCCAGAATGGCTGCTTTGCGTGAGTGACGTTTGTGCAGGCGAGCGATTGAACATACCTTCTGCACCTCGTTTTAGACCGATGCCACAATCGCCATCTCCTACTATCGTATCGTAGTTCGTGACGTCTGGCTCTGCTTCGATCAGCCTTTGCAGTGCCTTTGTCAAAGCTGACTTTGCAAAACTATAATCCACTGATTTGGTGTTAGTACGTGGTCGACTTTTGGCAGTGTATGCTTACTTCGCAGATTACTTGGTTCGACCTCTTCATCTTCAGACGCTCTCCTCTCCTTTACCTGCTGCGCCTTCTTTGCCCATGCCTCGCTACTGATCGGGGCAGTCCAGCCAGTGGCCTGAGCAGGCGCGTCTAGCAACTCGACCATTGAAGCACCTTTACCCAGACCCGTGTCCACAACCTTCAGAAGACTGATGCTGAAACCCAAGCCATTCAAGCTAGTCATATAAGTCCCTGCCAGTATTCGGACGGGCTTGATGTTCCAATCATTTGCCAGCTGCTCCACCACCTCATTCGTGATGCCTCCGAGCTCCAGCACACTCACTCCACCCAGATTGTTGACCAGCAGTACCACCTCGTCCTTCTCAGACACATCCAAGAAATTGCGATCCTTGTCCGACTTGTCCAAACAATACGAAAGCATCGTCTTCACCAACTCGGGGAGCTCCGCCGTCCTCCGCTCCGACCCAGGCTCATTATGAATCCCCATCCCAATCTCCACCTCCGACGGCCCCAGCTCGTCCTCTCCGCCATCAATCTTCCGCCCCGGGACATGTACGTGTGCCAACGACGCCCCAATCGACACGATGTTCTCGGCCGCCAGTCGCGTCACCCTCGCCACCTCGCTCAGGCTCGCCCTGTGTACATTGATCAGCACTCCACACTCACCATACTCATAAAACAAAGAGAGAGAGACACAGAGAGAGAGAGGCACACAGAGAGAGAGAGGGGGAAAGAAAAGAAAAAAGAAGAAACTCACCCCCCACCGCCGCCGCCCCCCCAACCTTCTGCACAAGACACGTCCCCGCAATCCCCCTCCTCCCCACCTTCCCTCCCCTCTCCCTCCCCACACCCACATCATCCCCCACAACCACCATATCAACCTGCACCCCACGCGCGCGCGCCTTCTCGACCGCCATCCCAAAGTTCAGCACGTCCCCCGTGTAATTCATAACGACGACCAGCACGCCCCGCGAGCGCTCCACCCGGTGCAGGATGCAGCGCCGCACCTGCTCCGCCGACGGCGACGCGAAGATGGTGCCTGCCACGGCACCCGAGAGGAGGCCCGGCCCCACGAAGGACGAGAAGGAGGGCTCGTGGCCGGAGCCGCCGCCGCTGATGAGGGAGACTTGGGGGACGGAGGGGTGTGGGTGGTTGTTTTGTTGAGGGGGTCGATGGTGAGGGTGGGGTTGAGGTGGGGGAGG
Organism: Pseudopithomyces maydicus; assembly: GCA_026873275.1. Taxonomy (NCBI): domain Eukaryota; kingdom Fungi; phylum Ascomycota; class Dothideomycetes; order Pleosporales; family Didymosphaeriaceae; genus Pseudopithomyces; species Pseudopithomyces maydicus. The sequence continues at coordinate 266,187 of JANTUC010000003.1, read as the reverse complement.
GAGAGGAGCGAGGTGGTTACGAGGTGGGTTGGGTCGTGGATGAAGTGTTTGGCTGGGTGAGTGAGGTGTTAGTTGTGTGCGTGGATTTGTGTGTACGGAGGGGTGTGGTGAGCGGTGGAGTCTGGTGGGAGGATGGATGGATGGACGTACACGACATGTTTGCGCTGTGTGTGGTTGCGGTTTCCTGGGAATGACGCTGTGCATGCAATTATAATTACAATCGTAGTTGTAATTGTAATTGTAATTATAACTGAATTGAGGCACGACCGAATTCGCAAGCAACGCGCAAGATGTCCTCTTGCGAACGACAGAGAGTGAGTGTATCGTAGAAGTCAGGAACAGAAGAGGAAGCAGCGTCGGCACTTCCACCGCCGCATACGTATTTCCCTACGATGGGACCACCGAATCACGGCGCGAGCGGACCTCCGCCCGGCTGTCGTTCGGCGGGTGGACGCGTTTGGAGAAGGCGGCTGGCGGGTGGGGTCGCGGCAGTGGAGTGAGGGGATGGTGGGGTCACACATGCATGTCGCTGGTGCGCGTTGGGCCGCTTTGGGAAGTCGGAGGCACTGGGTACCGGAATGGTCGGTGCTGGATTTGAGAGACTGAGATGGTGGTGATGGGAGATTCGGTTGGGGAATTGTAAGCACGAACAGGTTGTATATGTATTTCTCAGACCTGTACATGGTTGTGCTTGTGAGGGTTGTACGCACATACGATGGGGGTTAGCTGGGTTTGGTAGTGCTTCTACAGGGTCTGGCCCCGGCTAGCTACTTAGTGTCTTCTGTACACAGCTGCTTGATATATGATCACATGAAAATCTCGGATGTGGCCTGTGAGATCTCAATTCGGTGTGAGTAACACCACTGTACAATACCAGCTCATGCATTTGCCCTCGTGCCGACCCGCACGTTGAAGTTAACCGGTTTAACGAACCACATATTCTGCGTCTCCCACCTCGAATCCGGCCTCTCAAGCGAAAAGTCAAAGCTATGCACAATCTGGGGAAGGAGCTTTGACATTTCAAAATGCCCGATATGTCGCCCAATACAGGTCCGAGAGCCTACGCCGAACTGTTTTGGTCAATACCGAATCTTCTCGATTTGATGTCAATAGAGCTTACCGGCAAGTAGTGTGACTCCATCACCTTGAGCTGCTCTGGACTCGTCTCGATCCACCGCTCAGGGCGGAATTGCTGTGCATCTGGTCCCCAGATATCCTCGTCGTAGTGCGGAACCCATGTGTTGACGCCAACCTCTGTGCCTGCTGGGAAGTACTGCCCACAGATTTCTGCGCCTCCTTCGTTGACAACTCTCCACAACGGGAGTCCAGTTCCGGGATGTAATCGAAGGCCTTCTTTAATGCAAGCCTGAAGGTACGGCATCTCCTGGCTAGCTTTGAAGCTCACACGAGCAGCCGTACACTTCCCCTCCACGATGCACTGCGCGACTTCCCCCGAAGCTTCTGCAACGCTCGAGGCGTCCGAATCAAATGGTACAACACCGACGAGACAGACAGCGCCGTGGTATCCGATCCGGCAACGATATTACTCATCGTCAGAGCAAACACATGGTAATCCGTCACACTCGGCTTCTTCTCCTGCAAATCCAGCATCTTATCCACGAAATCCTCCGGCTCCCCTCCCCACTCACCGACTTCTTCTCCCCGCTCATCCCCCTCGCCGCGCGCTCCCTCTGCCTCGCCGCCAACGCCTTACCCGCAAATCCCATCAGGTACGCCCGCCCCGCGGCCCCGTCGACGGGAACCTCTCCAGCACACGATACAAATACGGATGCACCCAATCGTACACGCCCACCAACGTGCAATACACCATATTCCTATCCAGCGCCCCCATCGTATCCCCCAGGTCCCTCCCCTCGTCCAAAAACCCAAACCGCTTCCCGTACGTGATCGCCCCGATGACATCGAACGCAAAGCACTGGAACCAATGCCCCATATCGACCGCCTCGCCACTCCGCGCCATCTCCCCCAGCCGCGCGCTAAACACATCCGCGCACGCATCCGCATACCCCTCGTAGCTCAGCAGCGCAGTCTGCGTGTACAAGCTCGCGTACATGCGCCTGCTCTCCGCGTGCCGCCTGACATTGCGGTCTGTGAACAGCGTCCACCGGTCCGGCGACGGGTGCTTCCACCCCTCGTACCAGGCGCTCTTGGGCATCTTGCTGGAGATGCCGTAGACGGTTTTGTCGGGGGTCTTGATGCTGTACATGTTTGGGGCGAGGCGGACGATGGGGGCGAAGTGCTCGCCTGGTCTTGCGTATTTGCGGTGGAGGGCGAGGGCGTGCTGCTCGTGGTGGCCGGATTTGATGCTGAGGAAGTACCATGCTTTTGTGAAGCGGGCGAGGAAGGGGCCGGGGATTGAGCGGAGGGGTGAGAGGAGGGCGGTGAGGAGGGTATAGAGGGTGCGGAGGGTGAGCAAGGCGCCAGCGATGTAGAGTATGGTGGTGGGATACATGCTGATATTTAGAAGGAAAGGTGGGAATGATGGCGTTGAGTATTAGGTATGCTAGAGAAATAAGGGGCTTGAAAAGGATTGGAAGTATGGAAGCCCTCAATAAACAACGCTCACAGTAGGGAATAATGTTTCAATATTTTAAACGTTAGCTTAGTAGGACCGAAGCCAATGGCATGGTATATGCTTGGTTGCATCTTCATAGGACGAATCGTTCGGGATGACGAAAGAAGTCATCTTACCCCGCTGCCTCGGCTTAGACCACAGCGCGCCATAAGAGCCGTAACTCTTAGCCGAACAAACCATTTGTATTTCAATGGCTGGTCCGACCATAGCCTTATCCCTTTGTATGGAGGTGCATTCTTACCCCCACATGCTGGCGCAGGATTATTCCGACCGGAAATGCGGAAGCTTGAGTGTTTAGTCCTACCCTTAAATCCGACATCCTGGAATAACATCAAGGACAATGAGCTTCGAATTGTGCTGTATGATTAGTGTTTCTCACTGATTGAGATACAAGAAAGTAGATGGATAGTGGACTTCAATTGATGAGTTCGAATATCACGCTGATAGATGTCACTTGTTCTTGCTCTCCTGTCCCAACTGAACAATGTTGAAAGCCACTATTGTTTTATTTGTTTGAAAAGGTAGTAGCTGAGCATAGGCTGACTGGATGAAAATGGATAGAAAAAAGCCACTATTATGGAGATATACAATCAAGTTTCAATCAAATAATGAGGCGTCTATGTGCAGTGCTATAATCGAGGATCACATAGTCTGACAGATATAGAATTCCTGGAGTTACTTAATCCTAGCACGGGCTTATTGAACAGGATAAAGTTTCTAGTATGTGTTCTTTTTTCTCTTCTTTTTTTTTTCAAAAAAGTGTCAGCAGAGTAGCCGACTTGATACAAAAGGTTTCAGGAAAAGCTGTTGTTCCCTCTTGTAGTTTCTAGTACCAAATTTGGAATTCTCTTGTAGAAGTCCAGATTGTAAATCACTGCCTTTATTCACTCTATAAGCTATTGGTTCCGCAGCTTCATGACTATCAACATGGCGAGGTATCCGGAAACTCACTATATGAGGAAGAGGCTGGGGGGACTTATCGGCGGGGGAGGATTTGGAGGTGGAAGGGGTGGGGGGATGGTGGAGGGTGGCGATGGATGGGTGGGATGGTGATGGGGGTGGTGGGCCTGGGGCGGGGTGGACTTGTGTGTTGTTTTCGATGAAATTGGAGGAGATTGAGTTCAGTCCTGGGTGACTGTCGTGCTTTTTACAGATGCTCTGATTGTGAACGATAGAGTCGCACGCTCTCAGTTGGAATTGCTTGATATAGTGCAACAAGAGAGGGGAAATAGGAGAAGAGATGAAATGAGATATGGCATGGGTTTCAAAAGGACCGTTTGAAACGAAGAGTGCATCAATTTCAACATCACGTGGAGTGCATTCGATTTTATAGAGTTTGATTCATAAGACGGGTGGACTAGAGCTCAATGCCAACCTGTCATGGTAGCAAAGACAGTCCAAAGCCGTGACGAATTTTTGGTGGTTACCAAAATCATCGCATACGCAGCGTCTGTTTCAGATAGGAATCCAACACATCGCTTTGCGAATGCTTCGAGGAAGAAGCCCAAGAAACACCTCAGCCCTCAGTCGCGCTGAGCAACGCTTCGTACTTGTCGCGCCAGAACTTGATTTCCTCGGCACTGCCACCGGATGGCGACCCGTTGAACTTGACACCACCCTCGTCGTTACCGGATGGAGGTCCGAACTTGGCCTGGTACTTCTCGTTCTCCTGCTGGGCCTCGCGAAATTGCTCCATCGCTTTCTATTGTTATGTTAGCAGGGTTCGAAATGAAAATTGTACGCAGAGCGATCTCGTCGACGTCACAAAAGACAGGATTACTTACACGGCCAAGCGCCGCCCAACGATCGCGCGCAGTCTCTGCCTGGGCAAGCTTCTCTTTCATATTGTCTAGCTCCCCCTGAAGCTCGGTGACCTCGGCTGTATTTCCCGTAGCAGCAGCCTGCGCCTTCATATTCTCGATGGTGTTACGGAGGGTAGCTAAATTGTCAGAATCGTCAGGGAGGCCAGTGACACCACCAATCTCACCAATCTCAGCATCTGCCTTCTTGATATTTCCACCGATGCCGCTGTACTTCTGCAACTGGGCGCGTAGATCGTTATTCTCCAACTCAAGCTCCTCGTTGTCTTTCTCGAGCTCGTCGAACTCCTTCTTGCCACGCTCGATCTTCTCAGAGAGCTCACGGGCCTTGCCTTGTTCGTGAGCGTACTGGTCTTTCAATCCGGCTACAATACACAATTAGTTTGAGGACTTAAGTTTTATGAGGAGACGTGACGAACCGATCTCAGTCGTGTGAGCTTGCTTCAAGGCCTCATGCTGGTTCTGGAGGGAATCCTTGAGATACTTGGCACGGTCACGCTCTTTACCAATTTCGGCCGTCTGCTGCTGTAGCTTCGAAAGCTCATCTTGGAGGGCGTCCTTCTTCTTGGACTGGTCTTTGAGATCCTGTAAAAATTATTAATAATCGGTTAATGGCAATTTGATAGAGTGGATACTCACCTCTGAAACCTTCGCAAATGCACCAGTCTGGTTCTTGTACTTATCAGAGATCACCTTGTACTCGGACTTCACCTTCTCCAAATCGCCCTTGACTGCATCATTCGTCTGGCGGAGAGCTTTGAGCTCCATGTCCAAGGCAGTAGATTTGTGCTGCTGCTTCTCTAGTTTCTGGGACACGTCTTGCTCCACCTTTTCACACTCGGTGACTTTCTCCTCGGAAAGTTTCAGTTTGGCCTCCGCATCTTTGAGAGCAGCGTGGAGTCGATCATTGTCGGCTGTGAGGCTAGCCACCGACTTGTTCTGGTCATTGGATGTCAGCAGTGTCGTCGTCGATTGCAACTCCACTGCTATACACACCAACAGGTCTACCTCCTTCTGCAGCTTCTCGGTCAGTTTTGCCACGTCGCATTCAGCTGACTTGGATACAGTGAGCTGGTGCTTCCTCGACTCCAACTCGTCCCGTAACAAACCGAGCTCGAGCGCCGTGCGCGTGAGACGCTCCTGCAGGTCAGCGTTCTTCAGGTCGTGGGATGCCTCAACATCTTTGAAGGCCTGTAACTGTAGGACGTTCTGCTCATGCAAGAGCTCAACCCGCTTTTCGTTGCTCTTCAGCACCTGCTGGTAGTCTTTATGGGCCTCTTGGACCTTTGCAGCAACGAACAGGCCGGCATTCTCTTTGCCCTTCTCCATGAACCGCGGAACAGCTTCCTTGGCTTTCTCGATAACCTGGTACAGCTTCTGGATTTCGACCCAGACTTGATCAGTTGTCTTAAGGGACATCTCCGCCTTATCGGGACACTCTTTCTGGAGCATGTATCGGATCATGTTGAGAGCCTAGGCTATTATCAGCAATGCTTCGTGCAGAAAGACAGCCAAACGACTATTTTGAATAACTCCTTGTCGCCGCAGCAGGAACGTCATCATTCAATTCAACTCACCTGAAAAGCAGCAGAAGATATGTGGTGTACGGAGCGCTCGATCTCTTGGGTGTGGCGCGCGGCTTCTTGCTCAATCGCCTCCTTCTGAGCTTGAGCAAGCTTGAGAGCATCGCTCGACTCACGCTCAGCCTGTTGGGCAATTGCAATCTGTTCCAGGGTAGCAACGGCGCTCTGGGCCTCCTGCTGTGCACGAAGCTCAGGATGCGCGGCCAACAGAGCCTCTACCTCCCGGCGGCGGGCAACAGGGGCATAGCGTGAGTTAGCAAGGCCAATAGGACCAAACCATGGCTTCTCACTACCCACCATGATGCAAAGTGCCAACAGTGAGCTATGATCAAAAGGAAGATGGCCGTGCCTGCGCTGTAAGAAACGAGTGTTCAGTGTTCAGTACTACCGGCAACAGTGCGCAAGAGCGGGCCTGCTCAGAGCCACAAGTCGACTTGGCTTGAGCGACTCACAAGAGAATATTGGGTGCAACAGGCGTGCTTGAGTATGGGAGATGTTGGCGTTGTGGGTGTGCGGTGGAGAGAAAGTCGGGGTGGGCAGAAGTGAAATTTATGCGTGGGGTCGTTTGTCTACTGGCGGCAGAGTAAAAGGGAAGGAGCAACCCACAACAACAGCGAAAAATCGCAGAAGTGCAACCGGGGCAACAGGCAGCGGAAGCTACCAGAAGCTACGACGCGGAGGCTGATTGGCGGCGGATTGGCGGCGATCGAGACTGGCGTTCTGGGATACTCTTACCTGTTCTCCTTAAGCAAGTCAAATTGGCTGCTACAGAGGCGCCGTACTGTATGGAGGCGCCGCACTGTATGGAGTAGCCAGTGTGAAAGTAAGGACCTCGAGGAACGAGGGACGATCAACGATCTGGCGCGTGTCTGTATACGAACTCGAGGTTCTTCTACAGACTGACTCGATGAGTAAAGGTGCACATGGCCGGCTCACAATCGCAGTTTGCTGGAAGAAAAGTATTATGTTTCTAGCGGGACATGGATTTCTTGCTGGGTTTCGGCGTGTCTGTACATCTTCTCCATATTCAGTGCAAATTCCCGCTTCACTGTTGGACATAGACTCGTTGATCTCTGAGTACGCTTTTCTTGGGGAGGTGCGTGAGAGTGACCTAGCTCTGCTCTTTCTTCCACGTACTTATTAGACTATATATCTTCCGCCCGGTACATCGTGGCTATACATCTTCTTAGCATTCCTAGCAGTGTAGATTCCCACCTGTACCTTTTCTTGAGGTGATCGAGAGTAGCCCAGCTCTATCATGTATATAATGGAACTTGGGTCTTCTATGGGATTTCGGTATCGTCATATAACTTCTCTACGTCCTCGGTGCAGATTCCAACAGTTGCTGTTGCTGTTGGGCATGAAGTCAGGAAGATCCGTCCGTGCTTTCCTGAGGGAGGTTAGTTCGAGCAGCTTACACTAGTGTAGCTCTTTCGTGTGTGTAAAGGTCGAGACCCGAAGAATGACAAAGAAGTTTGTAATCTTCGAAGGACGTGCTGGGTAGGAGCCCAAGCAATCAAGAAGCATGCAACTGGATTCAGACCTCCACACATAATTCAAGGCGTGAGCCCTGTTACAAAAGTAAAAGTTTACTGCTCAAAAACATCTCATGACAACACAACAAGTAGAAAATATGACTCGAGTTCAGAGGCATCGATAGAACTATGGTACACTTGCGTGATTTAGAAGTCGTTGTAGAATGATGATCGTCGATCGATATACCACATGCTGTCTATAAAGTCGTAATACAAACTAGGGAGACGAGGTTATAATCAAAGAGCACATTATCATGGACAAATTTCCACGTTCAGGATAGCCTAGCATTAGTACTACATGGCCAATTCGGCCCTACGGAAGCACGGTGCCGAAAAGCTTATTAAATGGGATTGGCCCGTGGACAGTAGCGGTAGAGAGGTAATGCTTAAGCAGAGCACAGAGCATACAGCACGGAGCAATCTAGAGCGACGGTGACGATTGCAGCAGGTTCGATTCTCCACAGCGGTGATGTTTAGGCCAACCGCATATGTAGCTACCAAGAGATCCATGGTAAGGACATGCAGACAGAGCAGAAAACTAGATCAACAGACCATCCCACCTACTCAGGCGCGGACAGCCCCTAGCGTGGCAACGACAGGTGTAGACGGGGATAGCGGGCTCGACGAAGGCAGACCGTTTTGGCTCGTATGCACACCATATCGACGATGCATGTAATAAGATTTATTGAAAGGGCAGCAGACTGAATCAAACGTGGGCCCTAACGCTAAGATCGGCACATGCAGGCTGCATCTCAAACCAGGCACACGGCGCCGGGTCAGAGAGCAGCGATTCGCCATGGAGGGGAGCGAGGGTCTCAGCGCAAACGCTTCGGGACAGCACGCACGCACGCACGCACGCACGGCGACGGGCGGGAGCGGAGGAGGGTGCACGGCAGACCGGCAGGGCAGGGCGTGTTTTTATTTTTTGTGCAGGGACAGCGGTGGGCCGGTGGCAGAGGGCTTAGCTGCCATGCCACGAGCTGGCCAGCGCTGGCTGCAATGCTACGGAGGCGACGTGCACACTTCCCAGTGGGTCGGGACGGCGGGTGACGTCGTCGAGTTGCAAGTGGCCGTGGAGCTTTGCCTGAGAGGTGGCGCGAGGACTTCTGAAACAGAAATCATGCATGCCTCAGGGTGATGTTAGCATGTTAGCACGCGTAGTTGGATCCATCCTGCTCGCCGTGCGGTGGCGTGTGCCGGGGTGGCGAGGCGAGCACGGCAAAGGAGGCCCAGGGAAATGAACCGGTTGATTATCCAGGTGATCCTGCGGGCATGCAGCTGCTGGTGGCAGAGGGTCGTCGGCCAGCCGAAGCACGGCGGCGGAGGGGGTCAGCTCGGGCGAGGAGGGATGGGGGTGGGGGCATAAAGGCGTGAAGGGAGGGATACCGGTCCAGCAGGCTAGAGGACGGGTACGGAGGATATCGAGGGCTGGTCAGACGGGAAGGGCCGAAGATTCTTACCACAGCACTTGTGCTAGCGGCCGGGGTCCGATGGAGGTCGGCGTGGTGGTGGGCTGTTGGGGGAGGCGACTGTATTTGGCGATGCGGCAGGGTCTTGTAGCGGCCGCCCGGCAGGCTGTTGCAAGGAGCAGGGCTCAGAACCCTCTGCTTCGGGACGTGGCTGTTCCTTCAGCGAGGGCGGTTTGGGGTGCATGGCGAATCAACGGCGCGTGGGGAGCGGCGCTGGTGGAGCCCAAAGCCCCCAAAGCGTGCCGTCTCACGGGTGCTTTGTTCTGCGCTGCCCGCCCGCTGGAGCCCAGATGCCCGTCGCGTCGCCCGTCACGTTTCCTGCGCCCGTCGACGAGTGCGCTTCACGCCTCGCAGCCAATCCTCTTGCTCGTGCAACACCCCCCTTCGTCTCCTTCTTCTTGTTCTTCTTCTTCTTCGCCATCTTGCCAGGCCCGCGCCAGCAGACGACATCAGGGTTTCAGTGCGGCTCCTCGCCGAGTGGGTCGACACATCCAGCCTACCCGGCCAGCATCTCCTGCCTACTAACCCAGCAACTATTACATGCTCGGCAAAGCTCCCTTTTCTTGAGCCCTGAGCCCTCGACCAACAACTAGGTGTCTACTAGGTGCAATCGCCGTCGCAGGTCGCCACCCCTCTCCGCCCTCCCTTCTCTGCCTGCGACTGGCTGTCCGCCCGCCAGAGCTGTAAGTGTACCGAACTTCCCTCAGCCTTGCTCTCTCGCTCCCACCCACCACCCCCCATCCGCCAACCGAGCCTGGTGCGCCTGGTACACTTGGTACACCTGCCCCAGCCTTCCATGCCGTATGCCACGCGAGCCCATCACCCAATGCTGAGCTAATGCCCTAACCGCTAAATAGCCCCGAGCGCCGTGCTGTCGCATGTCTGGAGCACGCCTGCAAGTCCCAAGCCGCGCCAGCCCTCCCCGAACACCCACAGCCTGCTGCACCGCGAGCGAGTGAATGGCCCCGGGTATAATGTGCTTCGGCAAGAAACCAGTCGACCCGGAGAGTCGTCGCAATGAGGAGATTGACAAGGTCATCCGGAATGACAAGAAGCGCCAGCAGCGCGAGGTCAAGCTGCTGCTGCTCGGTACGCATGCTCGCAGCCCACGCCCCGAGTGACAGTGTGCTGAACATCCCGCAGGTGCCGGAGAGAGCGGCAAGTCCACCGTGCTGAAGCAGATGCGCATCATCAACGCCGGCGGCTTTAACAAGACCGAACGCAAGCAATGGCGGGCCATTATCTTCAACAACCTGGTCTCCGCCTTCCAGACCATCTTCGCCGCCATGCAGGAGCAGGAGACCGACTTCGAGGACGACGACAACCTGGTACACACCACGCCCAATTCACCACGAGAAGCCCCTGTGCTGACCCTGACAGCGTTTCGCCGAGCTCATCGCTGCGGATCCCGAGATCGGCATTGAGGACGGCATGCCTCAGGAATGTCTCTCTGCCTTCAATAGCCTGTGGGCGGACAAGGGCGTGCAGCTGGCCATTCTCAAGGGCAACCAGTATGCCTTGCACGACAACCTGAGCTAGTATGTTCTACCTGGCGCAGTCCCACCTATGAAACCCAGCTGACATGTGACAGCTTCTTCGGAGACGTAGAGAGACTGTTCGCGAAAGACTACCTACCCACAGACCAGGACATCCTCCGCACACGGTTACGGACGACCGGTATCACAGAGACAATATTCGAGCTTGGGAACCTCACATATCGCATGTTCGATGTGGGCGGTCAAAGATCCGAGCGGAAGAAGTGGATTCACGTCTTCGATAACGTACAAGTCGTGCTTTTCCTCGTTGCCATCAGTGGCTACGATCACGTCTTGGTGGAAGACCGGAATGGCGTAAGTCGCACCTTCCGCCTGAGATGCCCGCACACGCTAACGCAGCATCCAGAATCAAATGCACGAAGCCCTGATGCTCTTCGAGTCGATATCAAACAGCAAATACTTTGAAAAATCAGCGTTGATTCTCTTCTTGAACAAGATCGATCTTTTTAGGGAAAAGATCGCGGGCGGTATGAGTCCCATAAACAAGGTCTTCCCAGACTACAACGGCAAATCGACCGACATCGAAGCCGGGCAAGAGTTCTTTGCGAACAAATTCCGGAATCTCGTCCGGCAACCCAAGAAGGAAGTCTACGTGCACTACACCAACGCGACCGACACCAACCTGCTCAAGATCACAATGCAATCGGTTCAGGACATGATTGTCCAGCGCAACCTCAACGCCCTCATCTTGTAAGCATCCCCTTACTGCCGATATCATCGTCGTCGTTACCCCCTCCGCGGGGACCGAACACCAATCTTGGTCTTCGCCCCAAGGAAAATACCTCTCAAATGTCCCACGGGAAGAATTGGAACACCTAAGAAGTGGACCGCCCTGTACTTCTTTCTTTCTCCAATTCGATCATTCCACCCCTGCCGACCGCTCCGTTTTCTCAATAAAAGGATTCGGTCGGTCGGGCTTCTGACGGTCTCGCACTGACTGCCTTCGAGCCACGGGGAATGAGTGATCCCGCGCATACATATATAACGCTGTATGGGACTTCTTCTTTGCCACGCCGAAAAAAAACCTTCCTCCCCAATCACCCACACATCCACTCCTCCTCCAAAACACAACTTCACGCGACCTTGTTGTTTACATACATACATACCCTCGATATCCCACCACTTTTCTTCTCTACCTGGTTTTCTTTTTATTCGCCTCGACATGGGAAGATTATTCATGTTTGTGCTAGGCTATAGGATGATTTGACGAACGATTGATCTGTTTGAAAGCCCGCCGCACCGGCAACGAGAGTTGGCCGCCAACGTTTTTTTTTATTATTTTCATCTTCTTCCTCTTCTTTTTCTTGTGTGTGTCCGATAAGATTTGAGGTTGGGGAATTTGCCTGGATAGCTTGCAGGATAAAAACGGTATGGTTCACCTGTTTGTCACACCCCGTCTGGCTATCTATCTTGGCTATCTGTCTGTTCGTCTGTTCGTCTGCCTGTCTGTCCGTCCGTCTGCCTCTTGTCTGTCTACCGAACGAGAACGCGTTTTTTGTTTCATGAGCATGGGGTTGAGTTGGGGTCAGGGGACAGACATGCATGTAGCAGCGCTGCGTTCCGTTGGGACCGAGCGCCGTAATATCCAAATCGTCTCTACCTACTTACCTACCTCCCTACCTGTGATACCTATCAACCTGACCTTGTTTCTGTCCCTCTTCCCTCCCATTCCTCTTCCTTGCATCAGTTGTTCTCCGTCAGTACGTACACACATAGTCGCGTCACAGCATCGCAGTAGCGCTACCCCATTCCCTCTTCACCTACGTAAACACGCTAACACGCAAACACGCACACGCGCACACAGCACTGCCACGGCCATGAACAAGCCTCTGGATACGGATACAAGCATGGGTGGCTATGGCTCGATGTGTATTTTTAACCCACCTGCAACCGCATGCGCATACGCGTAATCGCACACAGACAAGGCAAGATAGACAAGGCAAGGCAAACAGGTCGCAAATTACATCACACACATATATATATTGCCCACGTTACACGGCGTGCAGAGTACAGTCATCACTAGTGCACGGGCGGAATGCTTGGGCTCGTATTGAATACGGGAGGGAGAAGGGTAGGTAGATGGTTAGCTATGGAGGGATGGAGGGATGCAGTGATGGAGGGAGGCATGGTAGGATGGATGTGTGATGTCTCGGGATAGGAATGAGCATGTACATACAACCGCCTAATCGCCGACCTACGTGCATACATGTAGATTCGCACATTCGCACATACATACATACGTACGATACGATACGATACGTACATGGACTACTATCTGTACGCACGTTATACCCATGCCCGCCCATTCCCATCCTCTGCCCCTCCCTACCTACCTACGCCGCACCCACCCCATCCCATCCCATCCCATCCCATCTCAGCACAGCACAGCACAGTACATACCAACACACTCCCATCCCACCCCAGCTCGCAACAGTCCAAGCAAGGTAGGCAGGTAGCTGTGCAGTCAGCATACCGTCCTTCCACAAACCTTAAACCGCGCCCCCGCCCGCTTGCGCTCGCGCACATGCACATGCTCCGGCCGCGGGTGTGGCGCGACGATCGCCTCGCCTCGCCTCGCGCGTTGGGGCGGGGGCGTAGCATACATACGTAGCGTAGCGTAGCCGTAGTAGCCACATAGCGTAGCACGTCGCGTAGCACGTCGCGTAGCACATCGCGTAGCACAGAGCGGAGCACAGAGCGGAGCACAAGGCAGCGTGGCGGAGGCTGTCTAGCGAGGGTGAGGGTTCTGAACGGGTGAATGCGAGATGGGTATGGTGTGGTGGGGATGGGTGGATGGGTGGATGGATATTGTGATTATGATGATGATTATGATTGCGATTTGTAGGGAGTAGGGTAAGGATGTACTGTATGTAGGTAGGTAGGTATGTAGGTATGGGTTGATGGAGGGAGGGGTGGAGGGGTGCATGTATGTATGTATGTATGTAGGGATGTACCGTACATAGATGGGGCTGCGTGCGGGGCGGGGCTGCGTGCGCGGTTTGCAGTGTGCAGTGTGCAGGTGTATGTATGTATGGGTGCCAAGATGGGTATGCGTGCGTACATACATGCGTATGTGTATTTCACAAGCGTATGGGAAGATCTTCATCGGTCTGCACAGGTGTTTACCATACACATACACGTAGACTTTATTCTAGAAAGAGAAAAAACCGGGTTGCACCAATCCTGCGATGCGACAATGGGACGGAATGCATGTATATAGTTTACGAGCGGTTAATGGTTAATATCTTATTTTGGGAAAACAGCGAGCGGGTGGGGTGATTTGCAAATCAGACAGATATTAAGAGGCAGGTGCATCGGGGGCGGTCCGGTCGGGGGCGGTCCGGTGCAGGGCGGCGCAGTATCTCGCATGGTAGAGGCATGGAGACGAGCAGTATGTACAGTGTGTACATATGTACCCAGCCCAGGTAGTATGTATGTATGCAGACGGGGGTGCTGGGGTGCGAAAGGCCCTTGTCATGGGTCTAAATGTATAATTGCAACGGCGATGTATAGTTGAGTTGGGGCGGGGAAAGTGGCTTTTTGTTGCCGCGGAGCGGTTGTGTTGTGGGAGGGGCTGTGTGCGGTTGGAGTGATAAGGGCTGAAGGGCGGGGTTTGATTGGGGTCCTTTGACACGCGTGGTTGCGTTGGTGGGTGGTATGGAGGTTATGTAGTAATGCTATGTTTGAGCGGCGATGCTTGTGTTGCATAAGGAAGCTTGGTGGGAATAAGCAGTGGTGGTGATGGCGTCATCATGCTTACGGGACGGTGCGAGTGAAGGGATGGGAATGTGGAATGGAAAGGAGATTTTGCGATCTAGGATGGGAAAGTTATTGAATATGCATCGTGAAAGGTGTAATGGTGTTTTCCTGTCCGCTCTGTTGCGCTATGATTTATTGATCAACATGTGTACCTCATGAATACTAATAAATGTGTAAAATCACAACATCATGAAAATCTGGCAACAATCACCGAAATGAAGCACGTCCATAGCCCAAGTTTCGAATCTAACTTGAAAGCCTTAGTTCATAAAACTATATGGAGTATCTTCGCCCAGGTACATGCTCGGAATTTTCCTCAAGACAGTATCCTCAAGTAAGATCGGGCTCCCTCTCCATCAGCAACACCATCAGCATATCGGCTTCTTTAGATCCTCCAAAACCGATTAAGTAATAGCTCGCAATTTCATCCTGAGCTACCACCTGTCTAGGTTCTTTTCGTCTCCCATCTACCCGTTGAAGATGCGCTCCCCAGCCAGCCTCTCGCGACACCGCGTCGAATGTCACGCCAGGACTCCGAGGAGCAGCGTTCTCATACCCAGAGATTCTTGCAACCCAGATCCGATTGAAGCTATGAGAAGGATATATAAAGAGGCGACAGCGTGCGCAACTACAAACTACACAGCTGCGACAACACGCCATTGAATCACACACAACATCGCCAACTCAATCAATCTCAACAACCTCAATATGCACTTCTCCGCCCCCCTCATCGCCCTCCTCGCCGCCGCGCAAACCACCACCGCGACCATCATCCTCGGCGAAATGGCCGCCTCAGGCGGACCCAAAGACCGCAACGGTGAGTCTTCATCCTTTCGCATCCCTTCCCTCCCCTCTATCCCTCCTCTCTTCTCTCCTTTATTCTCCACCAAACTAACCCAACCTCTCTTATCTAAAGTCGCCTGGCTCAAAGGCGACAACCCGTGCACCTCTACCAAGTTTTCCTTCATCTCTGCCATCAGCGTGAACCCCTGCGACAAGAAATTCAAGCTTGCGGACGGGAAGACGTATCACTTGACGAACTGTGGGAGTGGGGCTATTGAGGTACGGAAGGAAGATGGGGGGTTAAAGGCTACGTGTAAGAGGGCGAGTGGATGGTCGTGTAATAGTGGGGTGGTGTATGCGGAGAAGACGTGGGAGTGTTAAAATGTGGATGGAAGCTTATAGGGGGATAGAGGGGAGGGGTAAAATAGTGGGAGGAGAAAGGGATGGGCTGTATGAGGGAGGATGAGGAAGAGAGGTGGGATAGAAGGGATCACTCGCACCGCGACGACCTTCGCGGATAGAAGATAGCTTGTGGTGGGTCTACATGCTGGTGGATTGTAGATATGCATCAATAAACTGCATTACTATTCAATTTTTCTCTTTGAGATGAGAGGGAGCAAGTATGAAATTCTTTTACTGCAAATCTTTTGTTGTATCGAAATCAAGTCAAACGGACCATGGTTTTAAACATGGCTAGAATATCAGAATCGAAATGAATATGTTTAGAAACTGCAAATAATTCAGACAACACAAAGAACTAATCAACCTATCAGACGCAAAGATACACTGGTACTTGCCAAGTAACTTGTTCTCACGGCACCCTATAATGCCTACAACTACCTCTGCGACCACTTTGATTCAATCAGGTCCATCACGACTCGTACAAAGTCGCATCTGCATAACGCGCATCTATCTAGAAGATTCGAAGCCACGATAGCCTCCAATGCAACGCTCCTATTTGAAAACCCCAAAACACCCTGCTTCTCAAACCCTGATCCCTCTTACTCAATCCATCCATCTGCATCGGCTCGGACCCGTGACTGTGGATCTGCGCCCGGGGGTCTGAAACCGCTGCGGGTACCCTGCAGGTGCAGCTGCAGCCATGGACAAGGAGATCACTGCCCGAGATGGTGAGACATGATTGGCGTGGAGAGATTGATTTGGGGAATAATGGCGAGTCGATGATAGGTGAGCGGTGACTGTAGCGGTGATGCATGCGCGTGCAGGCAGATGTCTCAGTTATCATGTCATGACTAGGTGTCGAGATGGAAAAATGGCGATGGGCGACGAGATTGGAAATCAATAGAGGGTGTTGCCACCGTCTGCTTGCGGAATGTGTACTAGGTAGAGGGGGACGGGAAACGACCGCAGGCGGGAGAGTCACACGGTGGGCCGGGGGGTTTTGAGGCTACTGTTAGCCGTGGTGATCGTATGCCGACGGCCCGCGGTCAGAAGCGGGTTGGAGCAGTACGAGGTGTAGTCAGCAATGTGCATGTTTAAGGCATGTTCTAGGCGCTGCTTTGTTTCCTGCCTGACGTGGAGCAGCCCTGGAGATATGCAAAACATGTATGTATACTCGAAGTTGCCCTGGCTCCTAAACTAGAGCCGGTCTCGCTCCCACTGCTAAGCAACGACGGTCTAAACGGTAGTCCATCTCGGACGACTACCTCGGTATCCCAACCTGCAGTGCCGCCCACGGCATGCCACAAGCAGAAGGCCGCTGGACTTATCGGTGACGTGCTGCCCAAGGTCGACGGGTCCACTCCGGCTTGTTCTCGTGACCATGCGGCTCACGGAGGCTAAAAGCGGAACAAAATCGGGCCGGGCGTGACTCGCGGCAAGCAGGATCATCGCCTTCTTGCGCCGAGAAGCAGGCGGACTTCGACATCTTCACCACCATCGCCGTCCATCTGCTGGAAATGTTCTCTTCCGCCGCCGGGAGAGTTGCTCGCGCTCCCAGCACCCTGCCGCCGCCTGCGGTGTGCGCCTTTACCCGCCCGGCAGCCCTCGCCGCGACCCAGCAGCCCTTCGTTCGACCGGGGGCCACCAGCGGCGCTTGTCATCTTCCAAGGCCTCGATACCTCCGGATGGCTCCAACGCGAACGGCTCCAGCTCCGCCCAGCAGACGCCTGCCCGCAAGGTGACAGGAAGGGCTGGGCGCAAGCGGACCGCCGCCACAACACCTCCGGTCCCGGCGCTGAACGTGCCTCATGTACCACCCACCGACTACCTGCAGAAGCCTGGTATGTACATGTCAGATATGCTGTGGTGCACCAGCTAACTATATTTGTAGAAGTCAAGATATCATCCTTCTTCTCGCTGCACCGACCCATATCCCTGGATCACGCGATTCCGCCCGTCGCCAACAAGTCCTCCTTCGAATCCATCTTCACACCCCGCTCTCCATTCGCCACCAAAACGACGGTCGAGAACATCCAAACCCTCTCGAGCGGCATCGAAAGCTTGGAGGCAGCACTGGCCGTTCACGAGAAACAGGGGCCCGCGGAGGAAGCAACACAAACCGAGGTGCATCACCTTGACGGGCCACCACAGGCCACCCTGGACCAGCTCATGGCCAGGTTCGTGCCCTTCCAGCCCCCGCCACCTCCGGTTCCTTTTGGCCAGGCCACCGAATCGCAGCCCGCCAACACCATTGTCGAGAACGTTGCGACGGCCCCTGCGCCGATCAAGAAGCGCGCTTGGAGCACCGCCGTTGTTGTTACAGAATCCACTGATGCCTCCGGCAACCGCACCTATTCGGCCACAACAGCGCCCATGGTCGAGATCGAGGATGCACAAGAGGTGGAACAGCCTGAAGTGCGCCAGCCGTTCCTTGACCGCATGACCCAGCGGCAACAGGAAAACAACCGCAGTCGGGACATGTTCGCTATCAGCGTCAAGAGGCAGAGGAAACTGAAGATGAAGAAGCACAAGTACAAGAAGCTCATGAAGAGGACGAGGCTGTTGCGAAGGAAACTAGACAGACTATGATAGATTTGCAGTATGGAGTAATTTGGATCCAGGGCATGGTTGGCGTTTGAGCGTGCGGTATTGGCATGCGGGGTCGAATGGAAGCATCATAGTCACCTGACATGGTGGCTGGCATCGCACAATTGCCCGTTGGACAAGATGCGGTCCCTCCGACAGGCCAAGATGGCGATCTTAGCTCAGTCGACGCTCAAACGATCCAACTTGCGACGGCGATCTAGCTCGGATCATATACCAGGTTTCTGGGTAGCATTATGGAGCACCCCTCTACTCTCTTAGCATTTCATCGGCCATTCTTGCCTTCTGTAGCATTTTGTTTTCCTCTGATTGCGCAATACCAGCCGCATTAACCCTGATCCTTCACTTGAAAGTTTTCTGCATAATGTTTTCTTGATGTTCATGTTTGTTTGCCCATGAGACGAATTTCGGCCTGGAAGGTTCCCGAGGCGCGTAAAACTCTGTGAGTGGTGTACCCTCGGGAACGCATTGATTTGGGAAATGTGGACGAGCCGCTGTCATAACGGGTACAGGTGTCGCGTTGTCATGTGAGACGGTTCTGAGACTCGGCACGTCGCAGGGGCCAACCTCACACTCACCACGAACATTCTGGTCGGGGCCCCTCCAAACTCTTAACAGCGGCAACTAACGCTACGCGAGGTCGCAGAGGGCAAATCATACGTCCCACCATACCCTTTTCCGCATGACCGTGTGGCAGCAACGCTGCCTGGGCCCGTTTCCTCACTCCGCAGACTGCTGGGCGATGCTGGGCGGGGGATCGCTGTACAGCTTCGGCGCATCTGGATGCACATACGAGACGATGCAGACTCTCCGTGTCGTCACCCAAGTGGGGATCAGGCTGGAGCACTGAGAGCGTTTCGCGAGCACCTGGGTGGTGCCTGCAAGTATAAAGACGCAGTGTATCCCGCGCAACCATGATTTTTCTCTCCAGCACACTGATCCGCAGTCGCACATTCGTCCTTCATTACACGTTCTTTCTTCGTTACATTCTCCATTCTTTCGCCCCGGTGGCCCGTATTTACAAACAAACTTACGAGCTAGTCTCTCTTTTTTGAGCTCTTAACGTCTAACGACTACTATACATCCGTACATACTTCGACCTGTATATTCCTCCCCGAGTTACAATGGTTTCCAAGATCTTCCTCATCGCCGCCATGATGGCCTACGTCGAAGCTCGCTTCGGCCAGGAACAAGCCCCCATCGCCGCCATCTCTGCCGTCCAGGGTGGTGACCCAGGCGCTGCCTCCACCATTGCTGGAGCCGCCATCAGCGACCTTTTGGGCGCCGCCAACTCTTGCGCCAAGGTTCGTTTCCTCCTCCCTCTCTTCCCCCAAACACTTAACTAACGACCTCTCAGCTCGCCACTGCCGACAAGATCGTTGCCCAGCTCGGCGGCGGCGCCGACGCCATCGCTGCCGCCATCGGCATGGTCACTGCTGAGAAGAACACCAACCCCTTCGCCAACGGCAACGTTCAGAACGTCTGCGGCGACCCATCGCTCCCTGCTACCCAGGAGCTTAGGGGTATCACCCCTCTGATCGACCCCGCTGTTGATACTAGCGGTGGAGTTGCCGCTTTGAGCGCGCAGACTGCGGGAGCCCCTCTCGATGCTACTGGCAAGAGTGTGTTTGACCTTCTGAGCGAGGCTGGTTTCGGAGATCTGGTTCAGTCGCAGAACGGAGCTGGTGGCGCTGCTACTGGCGGTGCTGCTACTGGTGGTGCCGCCACGGGTGGAAACGCTCAGGCTGATAACAACAACAACAACAACAACAACCAGGCTGGCAACAACAACCAGGCAGACAACAACAACAACAACAACAACAACAACCAGGCCGACAACACTGGAAACAACGCTGGTAATGCTGACAACAATGCCTGTAACGCGGATAATGCTGACAATGCTGGAGCTGATGCCAACACTGGTGATGCGAACAACAACCAGAACCAGAACCAGAACGACAACGCCAATGCCAACAACGGTAACGCTGATAACGCCAACAACAACCAGAACCAGAACCAGAACGGCAACGCAAACAACGGCAACAACAACGCTGCCGACCAGCAGAACCAGAACGGCAACAACAACGCCAACAACGGTAACGCGAACAACGGTAACAACAACGCCAACAACGGCAACGCCAACGGCGGAGCTGCCGCCGGCGGCGCCGCCGACTTCGGCCAGTGCACCCCTACCATCTTCCGCCAGGGCGGCCTCGGCGGCCGTCCCGCCACCGAATTCACCTTCCAGATCACCGACGAGCTCGCGCGCGGCGGCCAGCAGGAGGCCCTCAACCCCAACATCATCACCAACGCGCTGTGCAACCAGCTCACCAACGTGTGCGGCGCCAACGCGGCCGCCGTCGCGCAGTGCGAGAGCGCCAAGGCTGCGGTCCAGGCCGCGGGTACGCGGGATGATTCCACGGTTACGCTGTTCAACAATGCGATTCAGGGGGTGCGACGAAGAAGAGGGGGTTGCTGTTGCGTTCAGGGCTTAAATGAATAAAATAGATGGTTGGAGTTGGTGGGAATGGGGAAGCGAGGGGGAAAAAGGGGGCGATATACCATGATAGATGGGTGGATGTATGGACGGATGGATGGATGATGTGGACGGAGCAAATTTTTTTACTTTCTAAAGGGTGGAGATGTACGATTTAAGAGAGGACTTTTTAGTTTTGATTGGATGAATATGATAGCGTTTCTGTGCGGAAAAGAAAAGTTTTGCTCTCTGATGTGGTGAAGTGTGAGGAATTTGAGAAGGGAATGATTTATGGGTGAGGGGTGTGTTTGGAGGAGTTGTCTGGTACGGAAGGTGGTTTGGAACCGCGCGGAACAAAAGGGAAGACCTAACTAATTCCTGGATCAGAGGCTCATTGTTGCCACGAAATTTTATGGATATATCGAAGTGAATGCTGTGTTCAGGAGTGATCTGATCTCAGTTTAAGGACTGGATTGATACATACATAGAACGGTGCATATGAGTGCCATGTCATATACTAGATGCCCATGGATATACGTTCATTAATCTGTTTTATCTGATGAATCTTGAAACTGTCTACCATGCATCACACATTTCACGGTACTACGAGGCGGACATCATCTTCTTTCTCCCCAATACTTATCTTTCCATTGATTCCATCAAGCTACTGTGCCCTTATCTTTCCCCCTCATTTATCAGTAAGATGTAAATAGTGTATGATTTTCAACTCGCAGACCTTCTACACCAAATTCTTTTCGCTGTTCAGTGGAGAGTCACTTTTTTCCAACCATTTTACACGCCTTCGAGTTGACTCGATATCTTTTCAACAAAATCACAAATCATAAATGTTGTACGTATACACCCTCTCCCATCTGTTTTCAACCGTCTTTTAGATTTTAAGGTTGTCGTATAGCATCTCGCTTTATGTAAATATATATTGAGTGTTAAACGTGATTCACATATCTATCTCATTACACCCTTACCGTTTCTTTATCTATAACACTTCATAATTTTAGATAAGCAGGATAATAAATCTGTGTACATGGGAATGCATACTCTCTGCAAATCACGGGAGAAAAAGGAAGGATAAAGAAGAGAGGAGGAGGATGGCTCCCTTTATGTAGTTGGATTAGGTATGTCTTCTCTCTCTTGTTCTTTTCCAAGAATTCAAATTCAAACTCGAGAATCAACCCCGTGCCACAGATAGAAAATGAGGATTCTGAACCATGTGATGAGTATGAAAATTAGTAGAGTAGTAAGCCAGTTCCACACCCGACCACCCTTAACATAAACACAGCGCGGCGCTGTGAACCACGAGCTCGGGGAGAACTAAAGACGGGGTTGGCTAAATGATAATCTAGCTAACTAATTTAACCTCTTTAACTTAATTATTACATGCGACACTTTTTATACTGTTGTAAGAGGGGAGATGGTATTTTATTGAACTAAGTATTTATATCTAGTTAGCTCTCCGCTCAGCTGCTACCTTTTCTAAAGACAAAACATAAATACAGCGCTCGATTCAATCCCGTCAAGAGCGTGACATGTATTCTCCATCAATCACGTTTTCCCCGCTCCGTCTATTGTATTTCTTTCTCCCCCCTTCAGTCCACCACCAGGAGCGTGCGTGCATCGACGAACCACACAAACAGATACAACCCATCTCCATCGCTCTACGCGACTATAAAAACACCTTCAGCACTGTATATATACCTACACCTGTATCAACGCAAAAACATTAAAGTTCTCAAAGAAATCGGAACCACCCATCCCAAAGTGGACCCGAGTGGATCCTAGCCCATCTCCCCCTTCCCCACAGACCCAGTCTTGATTTCCCCTCCGCACGTGGCAGCGAGGGAAAAAGTTACGTACAAAGCTTTTTTGGACGTTGGGTATCTATCTGCGTATCTGGACGTGCGTACCCGGAGTACATACGTGTTACTTATCATGGCCTGCATTTTGTGTGTGTATGTATAGACGTGTGAAGTGCCGGAGTGCTGCCGAGGGAGGGGCAGGTAGTGTGCGCGAGTCGTTGCGAAACGGTGGGGAATTTGTATTTGTGTGTGTTCATGTGTGTTCATGTGTGTTCATGTGTGTTCATGTGTGTTTATGTGTGTGGAAGTAAGTCCATGTGGAAGTATGTATGCGTGCATGCATCTCAATGCCATGAGGTGCGATGAGATATAGATGTTAATGCGATCGATCATGAAACACACACCAACCTTCCAGAAACACTCAAGGCTAACTGTAAGTACAAATGCACCTACCACCTTTAATGCCCTATCTCATACCTCATATCGCACATCTCATATCTCACAGTACATACACAAATCCACAGATCCACCCTCTCCATGCACACTTACACACCTCACTCCCAAACCTCGCTCCACCCCCACGCCTCCCCAAACCATCCATCCATCCATGCATCAATAAAAAAATATTCCTTCCTCAAATCCCTCACCACCTCCGCCGCCCATCCCAAACCGGCAATCACGCACAAGACCCCGTCGACTAGCAAGGGCCGCGTGCTGATAACCGGAGATTTCACACGTCGCACAGACTCGGGTGCCGGTGTCCGCGAAACGGGCGGGTTTCGGTAAGGGAGAGGCGAGGTACATGCCTGTGTCGTGCGTGTAGGAAGGGGGAGGCGGGAGTTGGGGAAGTGATGCATGCCGTGGGGAGATGTGTGCGTGGATGTGTACGTACATACAGGTGGCGAGGATGGAGTGGATGGAGTGGACTTGGGTGGGTCACATGATGAGGCTGAGATGCAGGAAGGGAGGGAGGGAGAGAGGGAGAAAGAGGAAGGAGCGTGGGGGTGGCGAGTGGGGTGGGGTACATATGTTCATGTAGGGGCTGTGCGTAGTTGTGCTCATGGCGATACACATCTCGTGAGCAGTCTTGTGTCGCGGTGGATTCAAGTACCTATCTAGGAACGTGGCGTTTGCAGTAGGCAATGGGGCTCTGATCATTCGTCTCGCGAACAGGACCGAGGGCGATACGATAACACCTTGAGCACACGCGCTGATATGGCGTCAATGTGGATATCGCAAGATCGACTGACTGCAACGCTGCGGTCCATGCTTTTGCATCCGTGACCCTTTCTATGTAGGTATTGTTTCTTCACATCTTACGATAACGTGAGAGTGCCTCTTCTTACATGGCGATTTGTACGGTAAGGCCTCCCGCACGCGGCATGCGGCTGGCTTGTAGGGGTCAGACTCGACCTGCATGGCCCAGGCGCTCATCAAAGCTTGGTGTCTCAAGCACGACGTGGCGAGCTTGAGTGCTGCTCGGCGGAGGACGCGATTGCTGGGATGTGCATGTGTGTGTTAGTGAGAGGGAGTCAGGGAGGGAGGCCGCGAGGAGCACGAGTCGCAGCTTTAATTCGCGATGGGGATTGTCAGCGCTATGCTTTGAATAGGAGGAGATGTCGAGATGCGTAACCGTGCGATGCTGAGAGTAGAAGATGGGTCGTGCTGATGCGCACATCGCGATCATGAGTCCCCTCCAACGAATCAGTCGCTGGCTCATGCCCTCCTGTGTACTGTAAGTATGTACCGTGTGCCCTCCGGCTCCACACAACCGTCGTGCGAGGCTGTGATGCCACTCGATCATCCTCGCTCCACTCCCACCTCGCGAAGTGTTTCAGCGTCCCCAAACAACGCATCTCACCGCACCTCGTTTATTCGATGCACTCCACCACCCAATCGCACGTGTCGGGCATCCCATCCCTCGGTTGCACCCCCAACCCCCTTCGTACAGTAAACAGGCGCTCCCACCAGTGAAATCCGCGTCTCACAAAACGCCCGCCAACGAGGCTGTCAGCCAACTTCGAGCGTGACATTCTGCCCACGCGAGCGCAGGCACAAGCTCGCTGCGACCTGGCGAACCAGCGCGCCTGCCGTCCATGTCGTTCACCGGGAGGACCGCACGATTCACGGTGAGGATGGCGTGCTGACGCGCAGGATGGCATGGGCGATATTGCCTCGTTCTGGTGGCCGTCGCCTTGGTCGCGCCAGGACCCAGATTGGCAGGTGGGTGTGCAGACACGAACATGGCGGAGGCGAACTGGTCAGCATACGGGACGCGCTGCCCGGGGCTCCTGGTCGCGGCTGGCATCAAGTGATGGAGTCGAGTTGCACGAGGGCAAGATGCAGCGGCGCTGCGCTGGAGCATCTTTGGACCGGGAATGCCGTGGCCTTTTTTGGAGGCTGGCGGTTCGCAATGATGCTTTCGAGCATTCTTCCGCGCGGGAGATGGGGGAGGAGAGAGTGCCGCGGTAGCTGTGGTGGTGCGGTGCTTTGCCTCCCCAATGCATAGACTATCCAACAGACTATCTACAGCACCGTACCTAGATCCATATTGCTCGACGCGACCATGTCAGTCTGTACGTACAAATTATTTGTCGAGGGCAGATAGCTGCCGGATAGGGTTCTAGAAGGCTTCTCCTTTGGTACGGCACCGCCGAAGCGTCCACCAACGAAATAGCCGCTGCGCCGCCTTCCCACTTAGCCTCCTCCACACCCGCCCGCCCAGACAATGCCCAGTGGCCCGATGGTCGCTCGTCGAGGCTTGAGCATGATGCCAAATTGCACCGCAGACGACCCGAACACGCATCGTGGCTGCCGTCCAATGGCCCTCGATCCGAAAAAGCAAACCGCTGCCCTCGCCCATCTCGACTGACATCCATCTCTACCATGGCGCTGGACATGGGCAAACGCACATGGCGATCCGCCGGCGAGGCCAATGGGACCCGCGTAGCACAGCACAAACGTCTCTAGTACTTCCTTAGTCTACCCCACGGGTGCATGCTAGGTAACCAGAACCAGAGGCCCAGAGGCACTCCACCGCCTGGGGTCCGGACGTGCCCTCCAAAGTCTACACGCGTCCTCCCCTCGGGATTGGCTTTCGCTATCGCCCCACCCCCATGCACGCCTTGCCCTAGGCCCTCCCAGCAGCTGAGCGCCTGCTCCCCGGCCTGCCCTGTCCTCTTTCAGGGCGACGTGCCGTGACTGCAGCCCCGGCCGCCCATCCAGACCGCGCAGGATGGGCCCGCAGCTCCCCGACGACCAAGTCCGCGTGGCCAAGCGCCAATCCCATACGCAGGTCGCGACGGCGTAGCCTGGGAGGCCAAACGCTCGCCGTGCTGGCTGGGGGCAGCGCCGATACGGGAGGGGAGGGATGCAGGTAGGGACCCCTGCGTTCGCTCGCTGCTGTGCTGCTGGGGTGCCACCGTGTGAATGGCGCGGACCGCTGCCGTTGGGCGTGGCCGGTATTAAAAGCGCGGCAGCCGTGCGAGCGCAGGGAGCCTGAGCCTCAGAGGCATTGTCTTGCTCATTAATGCAATTTGGGCCCTGCGCCTATCCCAGTCGTTTGTGGTAACCTGGCCTGGAAGGACGCCCTGCCTGCTGAGATACTTATATCCATCCCGTCTGTCTGTCCGTCCGTCTGCTTTGGAGACGAGACTTTCAGCCCCAGCAAACACGCAAGATGGCGGATATCGAGAAGACGGACTACACGGTCCATGGGAGCGAGAGCGACCATGGTGTCAAGGACATCGTTGCGACCAAGGGCGCTGCCTTGGGTGAGGCCGCCGACATCTACGGTGATGTCGCGACCGCTGAGCAGTACGGTTATGTCGAGCGAGGGTAAGTTTGTCGCACTCTGATCTGCTCGGTGGGCACTGGACGTTTTTGTACTGACATGCTGCAGTTTGAAAGCTCGTCACATTCAGTTCATTGCCCTCGGTGGCACCATTGGAACCGGTCTCTTCCTGGGTATCGGAACTGCTTTCGCGAACGCTGGTCCCGTCTCTGTTCTCCTTGGTTACACAATCACTGGTATTGCTGTATTCGGTATGATGCAGAGTCTTGGTGAAATGTCTACTTGGCTTCCTCTTCCTGGTGCTATTCCTCAGTATTGCGCACGTTACGCGGATCCCGCTCTTGGCTTTGCTGTTGGATGGAACAACTGTACGTGAAGCTCGGCAGTACCACTGCGACCTGCTAATTCACCCCCAGGGTACCAATGCGCTATCACTCTATGTGCCGAAATTTCTGCCGCAGCCGTCGTTATCAGTTTCTGGGATACAGAAGGGAAGATCAACCAAGGAGTGTGGATTGCAATCATTATCGTCATCATCGTTTGCCTGAACATCTTCGCCGTATCCATATACGGTGAAGCCGAGTTCTGCTTCGCATCCATCAAGATCATAACAATCCTTGGTCTCCTCCTCTGCGGTGTAGTCATCTGGCTCGGCGGTGCCCCAGACCACGACCGCCGCGGATTCCGCTACTGGAAAGAAGGCGCGATGAAAGAGTACATCGGCACCGGCAACACCGGCCGCTTCGCCGGTCTCTGGTCCACCCTCGTCAACGCCGCCTTCTCCTACGGCGGCGCCGAAATGGTCGCCGTCGCCGCCGGTGAAGCTGCCAACCCCCGCAAGAACATCCCCAAGGCCATCCGCCGCGTCTTCTGGCGCATCCTCTTCTTCTACGTCCTCGGCTCCTTCATCATCGGCGTCTGCATCAGCTCCAGCGACGAGTCCCTGACCTCGGACAACCTCTCGGGCGCCCAGAAATCCCCCTGGGTCATCGCCTGCAAGAACGCCGGCATCCCCGTCCTCCCGCACATCGTCAACGCCGTCATTCTCACCTCCGCCACCTCCTCCGGAAACGCATACCTCTACACGGGCTCCCGCTACCTCTTCGGCGTCGCCCAGCTCGGACAGGCCCCCCGCTTCCTCCTCAAGTGCTCAAAGTCCGGCGTCCCCTACTACTGCGTCGCCATCACGGCGTCCATTTCCCTCCTCACCTTCATGAGCCTGGGCACCAGCGCCAACCTCGTCTTCACCTGGTTCCAGAACCTGACCACCATCGCCCAGTGCTTCACCTGGTCCAGCATCTGCCTCGCGTACATTGGGTTCCACCGCGCGATGAAGGCGCAGGGCGTCGACAGGGGGACCCTGGTCTTCCGCTCGCCGTTCCAGCCGTACACGGCGTGGGCGACGCTCGGCTTCTTCGTGCTGGTGATTCTGTTCAACGGGTTCAAGCCGTTTACGGAGACAAAGGGCGGCTGGGGCAGCGACCAGTTGACGGATTTCTTCACGGCGTATACGGGTGTGGCCGTGTTCTTCTTGCTGTACATCGTGTGGAAGGTGTTGAAGAGGGATCCGTTGATCAAGCCCGCGGCGGCGGATATCTGGACTGGAAAGGCTGGTACGTTTTCACCCTCCCTCTTTTTTTCTTTTTTCTTTTCGAATTTTGTGTCTTTTGGAGAGTTTGGACTAACGAGGTGCAGCGCTCGATGCGGAGGTTTGGCCTGAGCAGATTCCCCGTAATTGGCTTGAGAAGTTTTGGTTCTGGCTGTGCTAGAGAGAGAGAGAGAGAGAGAGAGAGAGAGAGTGCGAGTGGAGGGAGGGAGTGTCTTCGTCGGTTGTATGTACCGACGGACGGATGTCATGGGTGGGTGGATGGATGCGATAGAGAAAGAGAAAAGAGAAAAGATGGGCCCATGTGCATGGTCGGTCGGTCGACGCTGCCTTGGTGTTGAGATGTATCTACGCAGCTATTTATATTTAATTCAACGATATACCCCTTGTAATTATCGTAACTGCGCTTACCATCTCACATTATCTATTTATACCCAGTGCGTGAATGTAGTGGAGTGAGTGACTTGCTTTGGATGGTTCTTGCACTACCTACCTACCTACCTACCTACCTACCTTATTTTGACACTTACCATGATGTGATGTGGTTCTTGCGTCGTCGGCTCGTCCATATAGCTTTTTGTCGCATTTTATTCGTCGATCATCGAATTGCCCACTTTATTAATTTGTGGAATATTTCTTTGTTGATGTAGCATGTGGTGAGGTGGGAAAGCCAATTCGACATAACCGACCTCGATTCAATCATCTACTATACGCTACCGTCCTAACATGCTTTCTACGCGGCTGTGAATTATATTTATTTTTTGTTTAGCATACTATTTTCATAGTTATTATTATAAACTTCATTGTATTTAGTTCATTATTAGCTAGTATTAGTATAATCTGTATAGGTCCTTACAACGTTGATTGAAAAACTGACCTCGTTTTCAGGACAGGGAGATATTAGGATAGCAAGGATAAGAGAGCATGTAGTATAACAAGCTCAGCTTACCGAAACCGATCACGAATTATTACCAAAATATAGAACTATTCATACAATGTGGCTGCTTAAAGTGTAGCTATGAAGTTTGTATTTATCCGGGCGCCAATAATCTTTCAATAACTTAGCCTACCGATTGCAGCATGTATCAAGGCACTCACCACCCAAAGTTCTACCCCGCATCCATATAATGGCATATGGAAGCTTATATAATCTCGCAGCCCTGTTGAGCTCAGCTTGCGCAAGCGGGGACAAGCCTTATCTACTCACGTACGTTTGTTAACATGTCACAATTTAAACACCCAGTTGTTGATTCACTTCAGAACGAAATACGCCTTTTAAGTCTCTTACCAGGAACACCAGATGCGGAAATTTGCTGTGAGCTCTCTGTTGTCTCGCTTGATCATAAACCGAACTATGAAGCATTGTCATACGTATGGGGTGATGCAAGTATCAGACAAAACATTTTGTTAGACGGGTATAGTGTCGAGGTTACTGCAAATCTAACAACGGCTTTGAGACATCTGCGGAGATGTGACGAGGAAAGAGTTCTTTGGGTTGACGCCCTCTGCATCAATCAGAGTGACGAAGAGGAGAAAAAACTCCAAATTCTAATGATGCGCAAGATATATCACTCAGCGCAGCAGGTTCTGGCCTGGACGGGGAGGCAGACGATGAGAGTGATGAAGCATTAGAATTGCTCCATCTCCTAAGCCAAAAAATCGTCTTTATGTGTCTCTTTAAGCTTTCTTCTAAACCTGAGGCATTCCGAGCGACCGCCTTTGATTCTAAGTGGTTCAAATTGTTGCGATTTTTTGATCGTCCGTATTGGACCCGAGTATGGATACTTCAAGAGCTTGCTATTCCTAGATCGGGCGGAGAGGAATCGATTCTGTTAGGAAAGATTCAAGTAGGTGTTGGATGGAGTTGGTTACCATCATCTTCATTTCACACCGCTCTCTTGAGCTTCGGACTCATTGAACGATCGTTGCTTTCCTCGCCAGCATACCTAGAATTTCCGGAGCTGTTCATCCGCAACAAATCATCTGCTGCTTTAATGATGATTCAAGCAGTCCAGGCGTGTATAAAAGATCCTGAAGGGAAGAAGAGCATTGGAACTCTACTGCGAAAAACTCATTTCTTGGAATCGACGGATCCTCGAGACAAGATATATGCTCTCATAGCTTTGACAAGAGATGAAGACCAAGTTCTACTTCCAGACTATTCCATTTCGAAGACGCAGATGTTCAGAAAGGTCGTACGGCACCTGATAGATGTGGACAAAAACCTGGCAATATTATCTGGAAACCGAAGATTATTACTTGATTGTAGCGGAGAATGGTCTTCGTGGGTACCGGATCCTGAAAGAGCTTTTCCTTACCCCAGAAGCGACTGGCAACCTGAAACAACCCTATTCAAGGCATTTACGTCAATGCCTCCAGTAGTAACTTTTTCGGATGATCTGAGTCTGCTCACCGTCAAGGGTATAATCATCGGCAAGATAAGTACTGTAATAGGGCCAGTTGATAGGGAGATGTTTCCCGGTCTCACCAGTAAAGAGCTGGCTAAATCACAACTAATGAAATCACTAATACAGCTGGAAGACTTTGGAGCTTCTCTTTCTGAAAGCAGAAAAGAGATTTTCTGGCGTACCCTTGTCTTAGACTCCGAGGAACTGGGACATGGTCGAAGAGAACACCCTGCTACAGGAAAAATAGGAAGCTGGTTCCAAGCTATGCTTAAGGAACGCAGAGAACCCGGAAGCGTGAATATATTTGACGATTTTAGAAAATTTTATGGGCAAGTGGGTATTACGCAACGATGCTTCTATACCACATCCACAGGAGAGATGGGAGTGGGTCCTTTTGATACTCTTCCTGGCGATTTAGTGGTCATGCTTTGCGGGGGACAGTTCTGTTATGTTTTACGAGAAGTTGATGAACATTATCTTTTTGTTGGCGATTCTTATCTCCATGGGGTAATGTATGGTGAACTTGAAACCCCAGGGAAAGAGTGGGGGGAACGTATAACATGGAGGAACTTTGTTCTTCGCTAGCTGAAATAATCGACAAGCCTGCTATACCAGGTTAAGGCGCGAATGTCTAGCTAGCAGATCAAATAGTCTTAGTGCTACTGACAAACGTTTAACTCACATGGTATCAGTTTTTGGTCGGGAAATGATTCGTTGGAGCGGTTCGCAGCGGATAAACCTAATCAGCGACTTGTGGTTAAAGACTCGTGGGAGTACATGGCACGACTAGAAGGTCTTCTTCCCAAGGAAGTTACGGGAGCCGCGATCATAAATGTGGTGCACTACCACTATGACGAGGCTGTGCACATCGGTGGCTGGATGGATAGTATCTGTAATAATGTGTGTAGGGGACTAAGTGTGATGGCTAGTTGGAATATACCCTGACGATGAGCAGTATACACTGGATCTTGTAACAGTGGCTCTTCTGATCATCTTCTTTCGCTAACATATACGTGAAAGTTCAACCACTCCAAGGCAAGATATTAGCTGGAGTGGCTTGGTCACCCTCCCTACTGGTAGCAATTATGAGTACCATCTCATGCAGTATTTTATCATCACGATTCGTATGTAAACCGCTGCATTTCATCCATACTGTTCTTCTACCACGCCTCGGCTGCTGTCCTAGCGAAATCAAAATGTAAAACTTAGGCTCCTTTCAAGGTCATTATGCTCGTCTAGCATCATTAGCTCTTGGCCATTGCACTGCAGAACCTTCTCGAGATGATATAGTGGCCCATCAGCCGCAGCCCGCAGTATTATTGTTATACCGAGATCGTTTTACTCGGAAATCTCTAGCCCTTTGACGTTGATGCAGGATGGGCCATACTGATGAACATCTCGGAATGGCCCCTCCAAGCTTTGTAGATGAGTGGCATTCTTTCCTCATCTAGCCCTAACTGCGCCGCTCTTGAGCTGATTGTTCCAGCACATTTGGTGTCTTGCTTTACAGGCTTTCTTTTCAACGCCTCGCGTACGTCCCCATAACGCGGTGAGAATTGATGTCGGTGTCTACAATCCCAGTTTTCGTGAACCGAGACCAAAAGACTAAGCCGCCTGCGAACTCCTCAAGACATCCGACGTCTAAATATTCAACCCTGGATTGGTTGATATTGCCAAAACTGGCAATCGACATGACACGAAATTCAGAATTATCTCAGGTGTTAACATTCGGCTACATTTTATGAAGCAACACTATGAAACTATCTGTCACCCGGGAAAATATCAATGTAGCAGCAATGCCATCAATTCGAGAACCACACCTCGCCTCCGAACGCTAGATCAAATATCTGCTCTTTGATGAGCTTACATAGGAATCTTTTGAGATCTATAAGGTGTTAGACATCAATAACAAAATGAACAAAACAAACTCTGGGCCAAACTATTAGCAGTCTATCCATACCTAGTTCATAGGCTATCGGCGATGTCAGCGTTGGCATGAGCACCGCCATTCAAAAGGCCCACGTGGAACAATATCGCCTTGAGTCGAGCTATATCCCGCCCTGAATCAACATAAATTGCCGCAAATAATGCCATTGTTGATTGGATGATCATCTTGGGGGATGGCGCCATGCCCTGCTGACTTGGGTTCATGCTAATACAGTTCCCGAGATCCATTCCATTTCCACAGAGCAGGGCTCGCGAAGAGAGATTCTGAAGGTGAAGATCGGCCGTTGCTAAAAGTGTCAGAGGCTATGCCAATTCTGGCTGATATACTAACAGCGCTGATCGCCCCGAATGTACACTTCGTCGATGACAATTGTTCTCAGGAGGCTCTCTCCAAGCTGGCTGAGACGCCGGTATCCGTCCACTCCTTGAACGTTAGACTGGGTGTCGAAGCCAGCACCTGGTGCTCGAAGAGCCTCGACTAGATTTCTCATATTCGAAAAAGAGTAAGTTAAAGCTCCTTGAAGTGAAGCTATGTACGCTGGAGCTGCCATGCCTCAAATAGTAAGATTCTTCGATTGACTTGAAAAAAGCGAAGCGGCGAAATGCTGCTGTCAGATATAAGTGTGATTGATTGAAACGACGGAGGGCAAGAATAAGCCATTTATTTATACTTCGCTATCCTAAGTTCACAACAAGGCATCGTAGTTCGATCCAATCAGTTTTCCAATTAACATCGTAAGGACCTGTACAGGTCAATCCGACTCCAACCAAAGGCAAAATAGACGCAACGAATCCAGTAACAAGAAGCAATCGGACAATACACTAAACATGAGAGGTTGAATTTAATTGATTAGAGCATGTTGGGACGGTAGGGTGAGTTCGATCCAATTATTCCATCTGCTGTTGAAAGCCCTCATATCTCAGTACCAGAGACAATGTATCCATCGATCATGCTATCAATACATGTTTGGGGATTATCTGCTGCATGGCTTAATAGGCCCGGCTATTGATAGGTTCGATAACTGAGATCTCGCTTATCTTTTCCCCGGATTATCTAGGATCGGCACGCCGATCTTAGATACCCTTATCGAATTTAAAGTTTATATGCCGGTATCAGTCGATAAGGGCCTGCAAACATCTACGACGAAGATAGTAACAGCTGGCAAACAATCTTTTGTTCCAAGAAAAGCATCAGGTTATACAGACTATACTGGGTTATAAATTCACTTGCTGTCACACCGCTTTCCGTATCATCAACCCTTTACTTCAGGGAAAAGCCCAATCGTTGAGATGCATGATCCTCGGTTTTCTACCTTATCTACTCTATTAACTTTATCTGTCAGAGAGCGTCATGCTCGATTGTTGGCAGATCACGATGAAAAACGGTTGGATCTAGTGGACTATTTGACCAATTCACCTCTGTTTTCGTCACACACCATCAATATTGACAAACAATTCAAGTCTTCAAAGGCATTGCAGTACGGTCTTCTAGCAGGAATCAGTGGAGAAGCCAATATTTCTACGAAGACTGCGGTTTCATATGAAGACCATCAAGATGAGCGACTATTCTTCAACGTCACAGCACCTTCCAGCATTTTCATCTGTGGATCTCAAGGATCCGGCAAGAGCCATACGTTGTCCTGTCTTTTGGAGAATTGCTTGACCCAATCGGATGCTGCAGTACTGCCAAAGCCACTTTCAACCTTGGTCTTTCATTATGACACGTTCATCTCCGACGATGGAGGCTCTCCATGTGAGGCCGCCTATCTATCATCTCTATCCGGTGTTCGTGTAAGGGTCATATGCGCACCTACGAACATAAACACCATCAGGGTTAGTCTAGCGATACATGATCTTAAATCATAAAGCTGACAGAAACAAGAGAACCTACCAACAGCTGAATGTTGAGATAGAGCCACTTCAAATCGACAGTAGCGATCTTAATACGAAGCGTATTCTTGACCTCATGGCCATCAAGCCAGAAGAAGGGAGCGTTCCTTTGTATATTCATACAGTCATTCGCATTCTAAGAGAGATGAGGATGTCACAGCAAGCAAATGGTACACAGTTTGATTATGAGGCCTTTAAATCAGAGGTACTGGCTGCAGACCTCACATCAGCTCAACTGGCGCCACTCAGTCAACGTCTTGCGACACTAGAGAGTTTCATGCCGCGGAAAGAAAAAACATCGAAGGGTAAAAAGCTTCCACTTTACAGAGGTACCTCGTGGGAAAATCAGGTACATTCACTTGAAAACGAACACTTCACCAAAGCTAACAGAAGACCAGCCCAGCTCGTTGACCATTGTTGACCTCTCTTGCCCATGCATTTCGCCGGAAACAGCTTGCTCGTTATTTAACATTTGTTTGACTTTATTTCTTGAGCAAAATATAACTTGTGGTAGGGTCGTAGCTTTAGATGAAGCGCACAAAGTGAGTTAAACAACAGGATTACGCTTGTTGCCTTGGATTTTGACATGCAAAAAAGTACATGACCGGCTCCCCCGAGTCCTCAGTCCTTACAAACACGCTTCTGTCTACCGTACGGCTCCAAAGACACTTAGGAGCGCGTGTCTTTGTCTCCACACAAGAGCCGACCATAGCCCCGGCTTTCTTGGATCTATGCTCCGTTACCATCATCCACCGATTCTCCTCACCAGCATGGCTGCAAGCCCTCGCAGCTCATGTTGCACTTATGCAGCGACAAGAATCAATCAAAGGCAGTCCTCAGGATGGTCAAGCTAACGGTCACAGAGAGACGCCAAAGGAGATTTTCGACAAAATCGTCAGCCTCCGAACCGGAGAAGCGCTCTTGTTCGCCCCGAGTGCAATGGCGGCTATAGGTGATATCGGTCGTTCATCAACGGCCGGGTCCTCAGGTTCCTACATCCGAATCAAAATAAGGGCAAGGCTGTCAGAAGATGGTGGACGGAGTGTTTTTGCTGACTAGTCAAAGAATGTGCATACTGTCGCAGCTGTATTATGATCTATTATGTAGTGAACAATTCTTACAATACGACCGTCGAATGTTGTTTATTCTCCGCTCTGCCCGAAGCGCGTGTAACCACTTTGCTATTTCTCTAAGAGCATTCCTTTGCTGACCAATAATTCTACATTGTTTTATAAGGGGTTGCCACTCTCAAGATCAACACACCTCCTGATGGTTCAGTTAAAGATATGATGTTTAGTAGTAAAACAATACTTTGCAATTCTATAGGTTGCTGAAGAGTATTAATTGGCTAGTATCGCAGCCTTAAAATGTGGTGTTTTGATCAGTGTTTCCGATAGGTGACACACTGTACATGTTGATATCTACAAGACAAATGTCTAATACATAAAAGAAAAAGAGTATTAAATATTGAATTGCTCGAAGTCAGACATTGCTGCAAATGCTCAAGAATCACTATGTCGAAATACTGCCTATCTTCATTTCAAAACCAGTTGAATTGATCACAATAAGATACTCCATAGGATGATCTGGTGATGAGGTGATACCCTTACTAAGAGATAAGAGAATTTGGGGTTGGAGCTAACAGCTATATGTCGCGCGTCAACTGGTTGCTCGAAAGTTGTAAGTGTTATAGCATTACCGCCACATATAATTTGCTTCTCTTGCTCAACCTTGTCAATATATGCTTCATAAAATATGGGTTAGACAGTCCCACAAGTATTGCGACTTTCAGGTCTTGAGTTTGAAGATAGAGAAATTCTAATACATTTGTCTGTTTTGCTGTGGCACCCGTCCAAACAGCTCCCTGCATGATCTACAAAACAGTGTTTCAGCATCTTATCTGTGAGTGGTTTCAAATGCTATGTAAGTTCTTTGAACGAAAAAATGTTGGAACTTGCGTATGGTTTCACGGTGTTAACGCCCAGCTGTCTTGCCATGGCTGTTTAGTGTTGTGTGTATAGCTCTAGCTAGTTCGAGGTTACTAGCATCAAGATGTGTCTAGCCAATTGAGAAGAAAAAGATCGTCAAGAGATCATCGTAGCTGCCAACTGATAACAATGATAACGAGCGGACATCGAGCGTATCTTGTTGCACAAGAGAATAGTCTTCTATATTTACAGCATGATTGCTCCTCTACCGCCTTTGTCACAGCAACTCTAAGTGTTAATTGGCTGAGCGATTGGGTGGTGACGTTGAGGCGACGATCGAGTCGACCGTTGGAATGGACCGATGTGAAGTTGAAAAAAGGCTGCGCATATGTAGCGTATATGCTCCTCTTTGTTTTGGCCAAATCAGAGAGTTCTAAGATGATAGAGAGTGATACTCAAAGCTCTCCATCTACTTCATACACCTATTATCCGGTGAGGTCCCTGCTTTGCAATTTCTAGGTCTTCTTGCCCAAAAGTTTTCGTATTTATCAGAATCCTGAACTGCAATGCGCATGAGTAACAAAGAGCTGGATAGAGGCTTCTATGTACAATTGTTCTTGTAGTGCACGTGTACAATTCTTGATTTGCACAGTATGAGTTTTAGGTATAATAGATAAAAGCAGGCTTACAATAGTAAGCTAAGGTACAAGCACACGTTCCTAGTGTCTATTGTAGCTTGTCAGACACTTCTGCAACGTCTGCGCGATGCAATAGGGTAATAGGAATAAAAGCCCGAAGGACATCAGTACACCCACAATATAAGCAAATGCCAATAGAGATACAATACAAGAGCCGTAGCGACAATGTAGATGAGAGTGGCGGTGCATCTGGCCTTAATCTGATTACGCCAAAAGTTTATCAGATGCCAGCGACCAATGAATTCCATGCTATTGTTCAGCAACTTCACAGTAACGCGTAACTAAGATGGGTGAAGGAAATACATCAAGGACCTAATACGTAGCATATCGCGCTTAACCATACTTGTCTGCAAATGTGATGTTGCGTAATCTATGATATAACAGTTGCCACTGCACAAGATTCGATCGTATCGTCGGGTTATTAAATACTTGGCCCTTTTTTTGTCCAAAGACCCTCGAGCAATACAACTTCTGAACAACCGAGCCGAAAATCATGTGTCGCAAGGACAAAGCCCCTGCTGAGCAGACTCGCCTCGCACGATTATGGTCTCGCTCGAAACAAAATTACAATGAGTCCGTTCTACCTCAAGCTCTGGGGGGTGCATCGACGCCAAGTCTCTCGATAGTGTCTTCTCGACCAGGTAGGTTGTTCTTGGGGGACCTTTGGTCGACATATTGACTGTTTCAGCTGGCGAGGGGTCTGGGTACCGTACAAGCTCATCATCTATGATGTCCCACGGCTCTGAGGGCCTTGATGAGGATGAGTCCCAGGCCACGCAAGAAGTAGTCGAGCAATGGCTGGCGGCGAGGAGGCTGAAGTGCCCGAGTCCGTAACACACGCAAGTACTACGCTGATGTGAAGTGGAGGAGTATACGACCCCTTGTAGACCTCACATGGCTGGTGATTGAATGAAGTTTGGGCGACGGACGAGGATCAAAAATGGCTAGCAGAGTGGTGCGGGCAAGAGGGCTTTCTTCTTCTTCCTCTTCTTCTTCTTGTTCTTGTTCTTGTTCTTGTTCTTAATACACACCATCATAGGACTGTCTCATCTTCTTGAGCTCGTGACTGGAATTCGCATGGCCCTGCGATTTCGTCCATTTAAACCATAAAAAAGCTTTCGCGGATTGCTTCAAAGTGAGAATGGAGATCAGACACACGCCTGTGCTTATGATAGAGAAGTGATGATTGGCGGTTCTTAGCTGAGCAAGACCTTAGCTACACTAGTGTAGTGTATACGCTAACCACATCTATCGTTGTCCCGATTAGGCAGTCAGTCTCGAAAGCCTCGATCGCGCCAGCTGAAGAGAAGGCTTCCAACGTCATAGGCTGTGAGGCACTATGAAGAGCTTCCCTAGCGTGTTCACACTGCGATTTCGTTCGCCCTTGAGTTCACCGTTGCCTAATACTGGAGGGCCTCTCGTGCACGGTGTCGTGGTAACTCCAGTGCCACTCAGTCATGGAAGTCTGCGTGCCACCAACGTCAGTTTATTTGGTTTGGACTAGCCAAAATCGCTCTGTATGAGCTTGCATCCACATGCTATGAGAATATCTAAGGCATGTGTCGATCGACAGAACATCATGCAGTCTTGATCTGGAGGGAGTGGCTGAGGCCATGTTTAATTGGCCCGCAAAGAAGTTACCGTAGCAGCGAAATTGGACGGCGAGCCGAATGGAATAGACAATTGTGCAGTTAATAGCTATAACGTTGCCTATAACTACAGTGTTTTTTTCGGGCTTGGCCATTAAACTAATATAATCTTTCTAAAGAATAACTCCTTTCCACAGCTATATCCTTACTTCTTCCCCGACTTCTGGCCCAAAATAAAATCCCAATAAGGGCTACTGTTACAAGGGCTACGATAATGCCATACCAGATGTTGTCCTTGTTATTGCCCGCAAAGCTAAACCCGAGAAAGCCATTTACAGCCCCAGTTACAAGTAGAGGTGGACCAAAGTAGAGATGCAAGCGACCGAATACAGTAGGTCGTTTAGAGCGGTTGTAGAGCCTATGGTGGACCATGCCCATACCGAACTGGATGAGGACGAACAAACAGACAATTATACCGATAATCTGATGTGCCGAGTTGAAATCCTTAGACTATGTTGTATTAGTATTTAGAACCTCAGAACTTGTTGAGAATACCAAGTGACTAGTAAAACGTCGTCCAAATCGAAGGACCGACTTACATGATTATATTCCCTCCCCAGGTAAACACCTACGCCGAGGCCAATAATTGTGAAGACTACGCCAACGCCTTGCATCCAGGCGTGCCATTTTACCTTCTCCAATAGTCGTAGGAACACTACACCGATTGGGAAAAGCATAATGAAACTGCCAACCATGAGTACAGCGTGGACTGGTCCGCTCCAATCGTGGTCGTTTGTAACACCACCGACCAGCTGCGCGTTAGAGATTTCCCAATTAGCCACATTGCCTAGATGTGCTCTATTGACTTCCTCGTCATTCGAAACAGTAGCCATCGATAAGTCCATAGAGAATTGTCCATACAATGTGTGGCGGCGTATGCCCGCAGATTGGCTATCTGAATTGATGGGCTTTCCCGTAGGACCTAGACCGAAGATAAAGCTCTGTTGTCTGCTTGTGAAATCCAGCGTGTCTTCACTTTTGCCTGCGTTGATATTGCTGATATTCTTGCACACACCGTTGACGGCGAGTATATCTCGATTGTCGACCCTGGAAATACCGTTGCGAGTATCGTTTCCAACGAAGATCTGGCAATCGATCTTGCTGTTGTAGGAAGGCTCGACATGATCATTAACGGTTCTAGTTGATAATGTCGCTCCTAAAGTATGTATCAGTCTGAATGTACTCTACGAAGAAAGGGTGATATGCTGGGCACGTACCAGTCCCGTTGCCACTACGGTATGCAATCCACATGAGACTTCCATCCATCTTTTCCCCTGTCCCAACCCCGACCCAACTATACTCCGCTGGTGCCTCAAAATGAAAGAACATGTCCCCACCATTTTTCGCAACAGTCACCGCAAAGGCGAGAGACCCACTCCCAGTGTTATGAACGAAAGTTGAGATACTGGAATTGTCTTCTCTGCGCATGGAGTGTGAGTATGAGCTCGCTGATATGATTGTTGCAATTGACAAAAGCTCTAGAGAAGGAACCTGTCAGTGGGACTATCGAGAGTGACAAGATTGAAGCCTTCCTTACGAATGACCAGCATCGTTAGCGCCTGCATGTTGGTGTGATCGAAAATGGGAGAGCAGAAGACTACTTCCCAAAGGTTTTTGCTAAGAACGGGAAGGAGCTCGGTGTAGATTTATTCATTTCATTTTCAGCTCGACTGACCAGCAATCGAACGAGACGCGCGTACCAGCTGCGATATGCGCCACCATTTCTGTGTGGCTTGCTGACGCGACGGGGAACACGATTGTTCTGATTGGTCAATTCTAGTCGCGTCACAACATGAGCATTGGTCCTGCCTCGCTATGATCGAATGGATGACGCATACAAAGTTACCCGTCTTGTAATCGCATGCTATACTCCTATTTTTTTGATTGAAATAGTGCGCAAATATTGATAATCCCATCAAGCTTGTTTTCTTTGAGATCTATTGGCCAGTTGTAACGCTCTAGTTCCTTTTAGAGAATACTAGTAAATAGAGTTGGTGTTCCGTCATGTGTTTTAAAATTCCTGAGATCATAATATATGTCTATAAGATGGAACACTTACTTCATGTGACTTGCACTGTCGATGATTTGTAGACCAGGAATCCTCAGGCTATATGTACCATGTTTAAGCCACAGATATTTTTATTTCCACATTATGATACTGCAGGATTCAATATCTCTTAAAAGCTTTGAACAAAATCTAAAGACTAAATACTAAGCAATATCGAGCGCCGCTATTTGAGAGTCATCTGACTGTTGAGCGGTGCAGCGAGGCAGAGCGGGTCTATCCCAGTCTGTGATCTTGAACCCTATCCATGCGGGGCCCATGGTCGAGGAAAATATTAGTTCCGCCCATTGTATCGGTTGCCCTTGAATGTTGTGCTAAAGAATCCTCTTACTGCTAGTCCTTTTCTAGTAAGATTCCGGCTGCAATTATTCTCAAGATGAAATCAAGTGGTTGAAGACACGATAAAATGACAAGCCAATAATAGATGAATTCGGAAGGCTTGAAGCCTGAAGGATCGACTATAATAGAAGCAAACTATCACAATATAAGATGGTTCCTGTTCTTTCCATGTCATGTTTGAGTCACTATTGTTGGTTTAAAGGAGTGATTGTAGAAGTTGTTGACCAAACACGCTTCGCTACTTCTGCCACCATGAGCTATAGCTAACAACCAATGTTGTCGAGATGACAGCTCTGAAATCCACCACAAAACTTGATGGGGTGGGCGACATATTGCTGGTCGCAAAACAACAAGGTGTTCCACGGATCCCCTGGATTTCCGTTGCAGATACCTAGGTTGCGGCAGAGGTCATTACGGATGGGTTCTGGAGACCAGCCTACGCGAGGCGTGTTAGCTGCCTGCTGCCGATGTTTACACTGACAAGTGACCAAGGTGGAAGAATGAGATGAATTGGTCCCTGCTTACCGAACTGGTCAATCAGAGTCCACCCGCAATAGATGGCGCCCGGGAGGCATGGAACCAAGGATGGGCTCAGAGCAGTAAAAGGTGTGACGCTTTGTTCGGTCACAGGCGCTGTGATGTTCATGATGTCTTTGTCGGCCACGGGCGAAGAGAAGACGAAGGTCGAGTAGGCGGCAAGAACCGAAATTAGAGCAAACTTCTTCATGATAGATGGTGCCGGGTGTGTTTGGATTGTAGGCGTTGAAGATCCGTCTTGATGGCGATGCTACTCAAGGAACATTCACCCTTCCTTTATACACCTATTTCTAGAGGCGCGTAATTTAGCCACTGTCGACGTTCTCGCTGCCCGAATCTATCTATGTGTCATGGAACCTCCATGGGGAAAGTTGTTTTTCGGTAAAAGTCAGCTCATGTGCGTGAGTATTGACCTGAAGAGAGTCGTTGCTCCAACAAGGACTAGCGCGAGTTGTAGCGAAGCATATGCATGTCAGTCTCTGGTGAGACAAATATCCTTTTCCGCATCTCCGACAGCCGAGATTGTGTCGATGTGGGGAAATGAGCTGATAGTATGGTGATGCAGTGAGCGGAAGGAGAGTTGGAACTGAGATGTATGCTGCTTGGCGCTGGAATGATGAAGGCATTGCCCATAGACTCTCATGTTGATAATTTCAGGAGTTGCATAGAACAGCACAGCGATCGTATTAAACTGGTTATTGGAGTGCTGAAGTCGTTTAGTCGGCAGTGTCTCAACGATTTAAAAGCTCTTTCGAATAATGGCATTGGCTCTTATCAATATGACTCGGCATTGACCGGCAGCCCGTGGGTAGAAAGGTTTGATATGCAAGGTTTGCAGAGATTGTTTGGGCTGGATTTTGGTCATTCTTATCTGAACTGTCAATACGGATAGCTGCTCTTCACACGCCTGCATAGTGATATAAACAGCGCATTCGAACATCGCACGCGCAACAATGCATGAATTGCATACCAGCACAAGCACAAGCCCAAGCAAGTAGCTCAGCTTCATGAATTATATAATGTAATTTCAATCCTCCTCGCACGATCACCAGATTGCTTCACAAGACATCGCGTCATTAATTGGAAATTCAACAGCTGACGCTGTACCGCAAGTTCCTGGGAGTGAATGTAAATCTTTTTGGCAAGCAACAACTATAAAAGGCCTGCTTTTCGCCGACGAGTCTTAAATTAGGCGCGCTTTCTCACTAGCAACAAGA
Source organism: Pseudopithomyces maydicus (assembly GCA_026873275.1). Taxonomy (NCBI): domain Eukaryota; kingdom Fungi; phylum Ascomycota; class Dothideomycetes; order Pleosporales; family Didymosphaeriaceae; genus Pseudopithomyces; species Pseudopithomyces maydicus. Next base: position 223,713 of record JANTUC010000003.1, on the reverse strand, counting down.
GACACCACGATAATAGCATACAACATGTGCCTGTTTAACGTATGGTACAGTGTATATACAAAATCAAATCATCTCGCTATGTCTTTTTTAGCTCTTTGCATAACTGTAAATTCCCGACACCTAGGAGTATTCGCCCGCGCTAACACCTGGGCAGTACCAAAGTCACACCTTGGCAGTACTAAAGTCACACCTGGGTAGTACTAAAGTCACACCGAGGAGTTCAACCCCTGGTAGGCACACTGCTATTCGAAGGCTCGGTGAAATGGCACGGCAAAACCCTGCCGCGCGTCGTCATCTAGCAGTATCTTAGCATACTCCACTCATGAAATCTTTGCGACGTTCTGCACTCTGTATCGTGAGATTGTCGGCGACGTTTGTGGTGCTAGACGCTCCGCACCACCCACCTCGGCGACGTCGGGGTCCAGGTGGGAGACGGCGCGAACTTCGCTCGGCCACCCGGCCACCATTGACAAAAACATGGAGTCTTCTTCTCGATATAAATCCAATCCAATCTGTTCGGGATGCCCAAGCAAGACGGAACACATTCGCTTGGAATCGTTGCATCACTTCCTAGAGGTATCGTAACAATGCCTCGCCCCTTCTTCGCCTCCTCCATGGCCGGCGCCCTCTTCGGCGCGGCCCTGGTTTCGTCAGGGGTGTATCTTCCCCAGATCATCACATCGCAGATGCAACTCTCGTCCTTCTACATGCTGAAGGTTTTCATCACCGCAAGTGCAAGTAGTGCGTACGTACACCGCAATCCAACCCCCCAACCGGGAACATCAAACATAACAATCCCTCAACAGCATAGTAATACACGTCTTCGAAGCCATCGGCATCGTAAAAAGCACCCCCGCTCACCATCCTCCCTCGGCCTCTTCAGCCGCTACGACGGCAACGTCATCGGCGGCACGCTGGTCGGCCTCGGGATGGCGCTCACGGGTGCGTGTCCAGGCACCGTCCTCGTGCAGCTCGCCCGCAGCGTGCAATCCGGGTGGTACGTTCTCTTCGGCGGCGCGCTCGGCGGGATTCTCTGGGCGTGGCCCGTCTCCGCCTTCGTCGCGAGCCAGAGGGCAAAGCCCCAGCCCCCACGTCGCCGGCCACCAAGCTCACCGTACAAAGCCGCCTGGGCGTGAGCACCGCCGCGGGAGTCGCCGCGTACGTGGTGCTGTGCGTGGGGATGGTGGCCGCGGTCACGGCGCTGGAGTCATGGCCAAGGCCCGGGAGGACCGGACTGCAACTGCACGTGCACACATATATGCATCCGGTCGTTGGCGGCGCGGTGATTGGGGCCGCGCAGGCGGCCACGCTGCTACTCACGGGAAATGCGATTGGCGTTTCGACAGGCTACCAAGTACTTGGACAGTACTTTTGGTGGGTGTTTGGCGTAGGTGATGCGAAGAGCGGGCCCGCGCCGCCGGCCAAGTCGCTGTACTTTGCAGGCGGGATTGTGGCCGGCGCGTTGGCGTTTGGCCGTTCTGAACACGTGAGCGTCGCTCCATCTGCTAATGGGGTGGATGTTACTGCTTTGAGGGGGTTGTAGGAGGCTTCGTGATGGTGTTGGGGGCGAGGCTAGCTGGGGGTGCACGTCTGGGCACGGGATTAGTGGGATGAGTATGTTGGGGATCTCGAGCTTTGTTACTGTGGCGTGTATGTTCGCTGGGGGAATAGGAGCAACATGGATCATGGGGTAGAATGTAGCGAAAGCTCGATATACTGAGGTCATGCGATGGGCATGCCGCGCTAGAAAGATTCCATCCACGGCTCTAGGCCCTGTTCAAGATCATGGCTTCAGGAAGGCCCACTGTGGGAATTAACATGAGACCATGTAAATCGACGTTTTGCCCGGCTCAAATGACCCTCCTTGCATAAACAGCCATTCTCTCAACCAGGATAGAGGAGTTTTCTGCCCGATCGTTGTACGCCAGATTCACAGCAGAATTACATGGTAAACTTTGCCAGAGAATTCCTTTCGTATACAAATAATTGAAGCGAGGACATGAAAGATGGCTTTCGAGCACATCTCAACGTTTAGCTAATAACAGACACCATCACCGCAGTGCCCACACCATCCACAATCCTTATCGCAAAGCGCCCAGTCCTGGTCATAGTCCCAATCCGTCGAAAGTGTATATAGCCGATTTTTTTCACTACTCGCTTTGTTTGCATATTGACTGCTGGTAAATTCGTGGTCGTGCGTGCATTCTTTGCTCGATTCCCGGGCTCCTAAGACTCGAGGTCTTATCTGAGTAGTATGCCCAACAGCTGGAATCTATGTTTGCGATTAGCGCCTTGATAACATCTCCCTGGAAGAAAAAGGTATATACCTCTACTCCCACTGCCGGAGCGATTGATGATGAAAATTTCTGGTGATTTCTAGCGTGTGAATCTGAACCCATATGCTGGCGGTGTGCTTGCTTGCTACCGAACTTTTTATTGCAGGCATTGCAGCCAAACATGGTGGCATGAGAAGGTGCATTTTGATGATTTCGTAGGCTCGCGTCGCTGCAAAAGGTCTGAAAACATCTATCGCATGGATGTGGTTTGCGGGCGGACGCAGTGTTGGTGCCAGTGTGATTTTTGAGAGCTCCCCTATCACCAAATTGCTTGGTACATATAGGGCACAAGTATGTCATGATGGAAAAGAGTTGAACTATTTTAGAAGATTGTGAGATAGTAATAGATTAGAATGAAATATACTGTGTCGAGGGGGAAGACGAAAGCGGGGTCGAGCCTATGTAATCATACATGAGGCCTGCTTCCATTGAGGGTGTTGTACACCCTCGCTAACCAACCCATACGCCAGGGGAGTTAGTTCCTGCTGCAAGGCGGTTCGCGCGGCAAGAGAGGACAGACTACCCCGCATTCTAGTATAAATACTGAGTAATTTTCCATCTGCTATGAGCTACTAGATCTCTCATAGAGTATCGGATACTCCATTGAATCTGCTAAGGATATAGCCTACACCTCATGTCTTCAAGAACCGATAACCCGCAAAAGACAGCAACTTCCCAAAGGAAGGGGTGCAGGGGAGCAGTTTCAGTGACTCCAGTGGCGCGGCTTGAGAGCTCGACCGAGAGACTCCAGGCATCAGTACTAATTGGTGCCCACGAAGACAGCGAAAGTCGTGAACTGTCCAAGGTCGGCACCTCAGACGTCTCCACCGTGGTTCTTTCCATGAAAGATGATCAGAAAAAGGCTGGGGCTCCCGATAGTAAGAAGCTTATAATACAGTTGGGACTCGAGAACTGGCACTGTGGTGGCAACACACAAGACGGGAAGCCTTGTCGACGGCCCATAAGTGAAACGCGACAGGCCAGAATTCGCTCTCAAGCTGAGAAAGTCTCGGCTCCTCAACTATCAAACGAGAATCTAGAAGATGAACTAGAAACGTTGGTTATGCTAGTACATTGTCACTCTCATGATCACGGATATGCCAAGGAAGATCGGCTGGAGCTCTGGGCTAACATCTTCCCTCAAAGCTCCGCCAGCTCGACTGCTATCATTGGAAAAGGAATCAAAAAGGTGCTGGGTAGAATGACGAAACAATGCATAGGGATAAACCTGAAGAAAGAAAGCTGCCGTGGGACGATTCATGGTCAAAGGGTTCAAAACTGCCACAAAACCATCAACGAAATCTTACAACCAGACGTGTACAACGATAAAAGACTCCTTCAAGGATACTTGAGAGTACTGGAAGCGAATATGTATTGCTTTTCTCACATCGACAAACAAGGTTACAAAATGCTCAACACGTGGGAACTGGGCATCGTCGAAATCCTTAAAAAGTCCAAAATCGAACCTATGTGTTCGGTCGAAGAGGCTGCCGGAGCCATCAACAGCGGAGGTGTGTCCGAAAGTACATATGTCGCAGAAGAGACTGTTTGGCACAATGGTCAGCTTCCGACCCCAACAAGCACGCGCTCGTTATCGCCCGAGTTCTATCATAGTCCATCTGAGTTTTGGCCATCAGCTTTAGACACTAGCATTTTCAAGAGGCTCCCAAGGCTCGATGGCATACCAGACCCAAAAGAATGTTATAGTCAGGTGAAAAAAGTTGTCACACGCGACTTGGCCAAAACCCACAAGATAGAAGGTTATATATACTTGTACGAAGTCGAGGGCAATCCCGGGCTTGTCAAGATTGGGTACACCAAAAAACTTGAAAAAGGGCATGAAGACTGGACCTTTGACTGCAATCGGGAAGCAAGACCGCTATACCCACTGCCAAAGGACGGTCTAGTGAAGGTCCCAAATGCACCCCGAGTTGAAGCTCTTTGCCACAGTGAGTTGGATTACTGCAGGATCAGAGTGTACTGCGACGCGTGTTTGAAAGAACACATTGAATGGTTTGAGATCTCACCGGAGGAATGCATACAAGTCGTCAAGAAGTGGTCGCGATGGATGAGAAGTAACCCATTTAAGAGTTCTCCATCTAACCAGAAGAGCCGTTTGAAAAGGGAAGAGATGGAAAAGACGACAGACATGGATGAATTCATGACGAGCGTTGCCATGCTAGGTGTTGGTGCAGATCAGTGATCGGTTCGCTTGTAAAAACGATATGAGCACGCACTCTGCGCGCGATCTCTCGGCTATGGTAATCATCAGAACACCCCCAACCGCCATGGCAGCGATGCTGCTGCGCAGGGAAGAGAAATATGGTTGACTGCGGAGATGAAGCTCAAAAGGCCTGTATACACCGTTGCGACACTTGTCATATGTGGTGCCTCATACCGCAGTTGAACAGCGCCGGTCATGACACCCTTGATCGCTCAAGTAGAGCGGATTTTCGAGTAATGCTCTAAGGAGGTGCAAGCAGCTCGGTGGTGAAGCACCTTCACCAATAAGCACTAAACCAGGATTGTACGTGTGTGTTGCAGCGAGCAAGGCTTAGCATAATCCACTCTCGCTCGCGTACGATGCAAGCCACTTCCGCCGCACTACGGCCTGTGCCTGATTCATGTCTCAGCGTGCTGATTGGGCGCTGCGTGTAATCGTCGGATGCCCCACTGTATTTTGGTATACAGCACACGTCTCAGCAATCTGATTGGAAGCGGCGTGTATTCTTCGCGCAGCACGTCTTACAAGCACCTACGTTTCTATTCTGTTGATACTCCTGTACTTAGCCTCAATCTCCACCCACAACTTTGATAATACCTAGGTACATATGTACTACTCAACCTAGCATAAATATATAACTGCCCTGCTCTTCATCTTAAAAATCGAATCACAAACCAGCTCACCATTCTTACACTATACACATTCTTTCACGTTCGCTTGCTGTGCCATCCATGCGATGAGGCTCACATTTCCACTTCTCAACGCCTTGTTGTTTCCGCTTCTCTCTGCTGCTTCGCCCACGCCCGCACCACCACTCTCTCCAACATTCCCCGACCGAGCTGTGGTCACCTCGCCGCCTTCTCTCACTGCCCCACCATCTCGCCGCGACAACAACTTCGATCCAAGCATTCCGCCCCTCTCATTAGATATTCCCCCAGTGTCAATCGCCCCCTTCTCGCTCGACCTCCCGCCTCCGACCTGCACCCCAGGCTTCAGCTCCTACGCAACTCCCGGCCCCAATGGCTATGTTCCCGCAGACGCATGTAACGCGCTGTGGCCATACTTTCCGAATTTCGCCGCGGCAATAGCCTTCTCCGTCCTGTTCGGCGTTCTCACAGTCGCGCACCTGGCCCAAGCGATTCGGTACCGGAATGGCTTCTGCTGGGTTGTCGTCATGGCCGCGCTTTGGGAGACGGGTGCGTATGCGTTTCGCGCTCTGGGCTCCAGGGATCAGCAGTCCTCTGGCATTGCAATTGTGGCGCAAATCTTGGTCTTGGTAGCGCCTATCTGTGAGTGTTTGTTTCGGAAACGGTTATCTCTTACACGATTAACATGGTTTCTAGGGGTTAATGCTTTCGCATACATGGCTTTCGCTCGCATCGTCCACTTTTACTCGCCCACGCGCAAAGTATGGGTCTTCTCGCCTTCCATCCTCGCTCTCATTTTCGTCACGCTCGACGTCGTTTCCTTCGTCATTCAGCTCGTTGGCGGTGGCATGGCCGGCCCAGGCGCAAGTCCGGACGCGCAGAGGAAGGGTCTGAACATATACATGGGCGGCATCGGCATGCAGGAGGGCTTCATTGTGCTGTTCTCCGGCTTGGTGATCAAATTCCATTGGGACCAGCTCCAGGCCGAAAGAATTGGACGACTGGCTGCGGACAAAAGTGTTGGGTGGAAACAATTGGTCTGGGCGCTCTACGGCTGCCTACTGGCCATCACCATTCGCATCGTATACCGCCTCGCTGAGTTCTCTGCCGGCCTGGGCCCAAGCAACCCGCTTCCGAGTAACGAGCTCGTGCTGTACGTCTTGGAGTCGACGCCAATGTGGTTAGCTATCTTCGTGTGGAATGTTGTTCATCCCGGTCGATTTGTTCATGGCGTGGACGCCAAGATGCCGCCTTCGTGGCTGCGTCGCCATCTCTGTTGCTGCTACCAGAAGCGACGCTGCAGCGAGTGCGATGGCAAGGTTGGCCACGCTGAATCTCACCAAACTCTCTCGATAGACGACTGGGAAGTGGGAGAGAACCAAGAAATGCACCGCGTCTCGAAGAGTCATAGGGACTCTGTTACAGTCGCTCCAGTCAACCCTTTTCTGGATCGCGCCTGACAACTTTCTTATAGATGATAAGATAAATTCAAAAAGTTGATTTTGCATTCCGAAACCGCAGAGCAGAAGCTCGGAGATTCTACGGTGCGAAAGACAGTACGCAGTAACCACTCTCCTGCACTGACGCGCGATGAGCTTCGCCGTTATGCGCGTGATCGTGGCCACCGTGCTGTGGCCGGGCATTCCGATGAACAAACACTCGTCGATGACGCCTTGCGTCATACTGCTCACAATAGAAACACACGAGCGCTAGGTAGTCTAAGCAACTTACCTTGGGTCATGCACGCGGCTTGCAGCTGTCACCATCGAGACTATCACTGGAGAAATGATTGACATGGCTACATCCGATCAGAATACATGATCTTGAAAACTTATTTACATACGAGATTATATAATTCGCTGCAGCTTCGGGTCATTCAATCGTGGACAGGCGGAGTTATGATCTTTCCCTCCACGGGATCCTTACCATCGACTTGAATCAAAATCCCATTGTGATCCGTAGGGTACGAAACGCCTTCATCATCTTCATCAATACTGACCGACTGCAAGTCATTGGTCCACTTACCAAGTGTGGGGTGCACAATTGTCCTATTATCAAAGATATCGACAGCGTGGTTTCCCGCCCACTCGTTGACGAGATCCCAGTCGACGCACTCGTGTTCGACTTTGAAGTTGGGAAACGGGCGCGGATTGTTGTCGATCCAATCAAAGGTCTGGACAGCCACGTCTGCCTTGCACATGACGAATTGGCGCAGGTTATCAATGCAGTGGTCGAGATGCTCACTCAGGTGTCGTGGCGGCAGGTCGTAGTCGTCCCGATAGATGTACTGTCTGATTGTTTTCAGACAATGGAGTTGATGGTGGACCTCGAGTCCCGCTAGATATGTTCCAGATCCGTCGGATAGTTTGACAGACGTCCGATTCATCGCTCGGAGATCAGAGGCTGAGATGCGGATGCTGTTGAACTTGACCAGGCTGGACCATGCTTCGTCGAGCTCTGGTCGAGATGGCCCGCGATATGGGTTGAGCTTGGTGAGGTCGTCGTTGAACAATACCTTCAGGGGACGGAGCGCATCTCTGGCAGGGGCTGTATACAATGTCAGTATATTGGGGATTGAAGCCGTTTCAGAAGTCTCCTTGCACCTACAATGTATGAGCCCTGCGGTTCCGGTGACCAGAGATGAGCTGCGACCGAGCATGATTACAAATGCAAAACTATAGAGGGATATGAGACAGACATGAACCCAGAGCATCTTGTTTCTTCTGGCTTCAGACAGAACAGTTGGTTCCCCATCTTGACTTTGGATTTCTGCATCATCCTCTTTTTCCCAATCGGAAACCGATCTAGGGAGTCTGGAATAGCTCATTGCACTCACTTGAGATTCCGATAACAGGCTCAAGGCAAGGGTCTCGGTAGTCGCAAAGGAACTATCGTCACTATGAGTAGTTATGTTGAAAGATGGATTACAATTAGCGATTTTTACTTCACTCTCTCGACCTTGCTGATTGTGAAAGATGTATTGGAACGAGCTGGCAATACCGAACAGTCGGACTGTGATATCACAGTTACTCCTTTTAGAAGGTGGATGAAAAAGTGGGCTAAGAAGACAGCAAGCTGAAAGCCAACCTTGTCACCCTGCATAGTTGTGTTTCTCCGGGGAGAGATGCATTTCAGCTTCTAATATATGTTCCTTCGGTATGACATGGGTCCAACTGTTTTGCTAGGAACATCACACCACCATATAATATGCATGCGCCAAGCGTTATGTAACCTATCAAAACGCCGATGGTCAAGCCTAGTAAGATGTTGATTACCAACGTTACATCTTTCGTTCTATTCAGACGTCGGACAGTGTCCTGTATCCATGATTGGTAATGGTCATGTGCCACCCTGTTGGGGTCTGCGCACACCCGAGTACGATTACCTCGAGATTATGAATGGCATAAAGTTATCCTGGCGGTTTAAATTTACCAAACCAGCTTCAGCCGAAAGATCATGGGCCCAAAAGTACATGGTTATGCTGATCAGTCGTTATGTACGAGTATAGCAAACTAACGCACTTCCCCGATTAATGAGGTCTAGAAATGAATAATAATTAATGTTCGGATTAACCAATGGAGCAGCCCAATTGCAGTAGCTACAGACTAAGGTACAGGCCTGGGAACTAGATGTGGGTATGGAAGACAGGCAGGCAGTGAGATGCCTGTTCATTGCATCGACTGCGATGAATTCTAGCGTGTTAGGTGCTGAGCTAATCATGTGGAGTTTTCTTCAAGATACCTCTGATAATCTTGCGAGCTATATACAAGGTCGAGCATATATTACAGCTGAAATTGCATGTATCAAATGTTTAATGGACCCAACAACTCTCACGTTATTCACCAGAAGAGAAGATGAATCCTTTGCACATCATTGCATACCACCATTGCAATCCATAGTATAATTAACCCTTGTAATATCCAGCATGTTACTTTTCTCACTTTCTTGGTAGAACTTACAAGGATTTCCTGTTGGGGCTGCAGGATTACCCCAAGGAGATCTTGGCATGAGCACTCAATATACAGCAACTCAGCCAGCCACAAGACGTGATTGAAAATGTCCATCAAAATGCCGAGAGCCAAATCTGGTCAGTGGTACGAATGCGCTGGAATTGAGAACCTGTTGTAGTTGCCCCAAGTGGCTAGTATGTCCACGTGGGAGGTTTTCAGGAACTGTCACCAACACGCTGCAGGCATCCAATGCTGCATCTAGTCAATGATCGATGTTCATTGGGATAATTTTAGGAAAATGACTTCCAGAACGCATACATGTAATAAGATTCCGTAAACCTTCTGGTCATGCATAATCCGATCCAACACCGCTCCAGACGTATATAAATATCAGATTTTCTGAAGCCAACCTCTCATTCAACCAGCCAGTTTCCTGCCACTCCCCTTAACAGACTTCAATTAACACTGATCGGCGGGTATTCCAACCCACCTCACCTCCAAAGCACCATGAAGTTTGTATCGACTTTCGCTGTAGCGCTGTCACTGTGTTTGACGGCTGTAGCGGGCCCAGTCTTCGGTAGGTTTGCTACATCAACTAGATCATCGTAGCTGACTTTTGTGCTTACCACAGTGGGACATACTAGAGGCCAAGCTCAGACTGATGGCAGCCTTTCCATGAATTTGTATAAGAGAGGGGAAGCTCAGGCTGATGGTGACGCTTCTCAGAACTTTTACAAGAGAGCCGAGGCTCAGGTTGATGGTGATGCTTCTCAGAACTTTTACAAGAGAACTGAGGCTCAGGTTGATGGTGATGCTTCTCAGAACTTTTACAAGAGAACTGAGGCGGATAGCGACGCTTCCCAGAATTTCTACAAGAGAGCTCAGGCGGACGGTGATGCTTCTCAGAATTTCTACAAGAGGGCCGGGGCTCAGGTTGATAGTGACGCTTCGCAGAACTTCTACAAGGAGTAAGAAGCCGAAGATTTTGCTGTTCCATCCAGCATGCACTGTTGCACGCTGAAGAAACCAAAACTAGACGGATTGGGCGATGTATTCTGCATGTTTGGCCGGACGTTGACCCATTCAACATGGAGTCACGTAAATTCATCTGTCAAAGCTTAAACGGTTTATTTCCGTATTCAGAATGCACATTGGAATCAAAATTCAGCATAAATTCTTATTGATCCTTAACCTCGTAATGCATCGTCAGTCAGTGGCTGAATATCAAAAAATCTCTAACGCACCAAAACCTTCTACTCATTCCATCTCCGTATAGAACGGTGATCAACAAAATATTCAGTGGTCTCTCAATGCTCTACATATCCGCCTAACGCACAGGAGTCGTGTTCTGAAATGTGTCATTAGCGCCGTGGGGAAACAAATAGGCAATACACCCCGCCCCCGCATTCAGAGATCTCGGATTCCTATTTCCGCCTCTTGAGTTTCATACAGACTCCGTCTTGTACATTTCCATAACAATGAGTAAACGTGACCGGTCTCTATAATCCCTTTTCTCGCTTCACTGGATAGATATATATATCTAGGTGTAAACATTCATTCTCGTATTTAGCGTCCTTTCTTGATTCCCACCTCATACACATATACATTCGCGCACAACCCCGGTATCTTCACATATACACCCAACATTAAACGCCAGTTGTGGATAAACAGCCACAACCGAAAGAGATACGACTATGCAAAACCGCGTCATCCTGATCACAGGCGCCGCATCTGGCATTGGCCTCGCCACAGCACGCCTTCTCGCCTCGAAGGGAGCCCGGCTCAGTCTTTCCGATGCAAACAGCGATGGACTAGAAACTATTAGTCAAGAGATCAAGGCTCAGTGGAATGGCGAAGGCGAAGGTGTGATAACCTATAAGGTCGATGTGCGGCTCGAAGAAGAGGTAAGCCTGTGCGGTCTGAATTCAAAAAGATAATGAAAGAATTACTATCTGGCCGAAGAATGAAAGAGGAAAACTGGAAAAGATGACAATATTTGGGGACCATGAAAAATAATTCCATGTTAAATTTATTTAACTGACAAGATACCCACACATATTTAGGTAGAAGCCTGGATCGCCTTCACAATCCGCACCTTTGGCCGCATCGATGGCGCAGCAAACATGGCTGGGGTGATTGGTTCGTCTTTCCCGCTCCTCACGTCTCACCTGCTCTTCTCTCTTTCTCCATCGCTGAACACCCTACCCAGGAAAATCCATCGGCATTTCCACCCTCGCCACTCTCGACCTCACAGAATGGGATTTCATACTCGGCGTCAACCTCAAGGGTGTCGCCATCTGCCTCAAGCACCAACTTCTCCACATCTCGGACAATGGTTCCATCGTAAATGCCAGCTCTATTGCTGGCCTGCAAGGCAGAGCCAAGAATGCGGCATACGCAGCGAGTAAGCATGGCGTTATTGGACTGACGCGGAGTGCGGCAAAGGAGTTTGGAGACAGGGGAGTGAGGGTTAATGCGATATGCCCGTGAGTTTACCTCTTACTTATCCATTACACTGAAGAGTTTTTTTCTCTTAATTCAATTCATTGGAAAAGGACGGTGCGGGGTGATACACAATAAGCAAGAACAATACTGATAGCATGTTGGAGAGGTATGATCGACACACCCATGAGCCAGGCTGCCCGAATAGCAGTGAAAGGCGTCAAAGACGAAACCTTGGCCGAAGCGACCAATGTCGCGCTCAAGAGAAAAGGCAAGGCGGAGGAAGTCGCGGAGTTGATTGCGTTTTTACTTGGTGATGGATCAAGTTATATAACTGGTAACGCGGTCAGTGTGGATGGAGGGTGGCAGTGTTAACAATGGTGTGAGTTGCTAGTATAAAACTTTTGGAAAAAGGCAACGCGGTCCTGAGAGACATGCGAGATCATCAGGAAAAGAAATTTCTATGATTCATATACTTACTTGCCATTTTTTTAATTCAGAACTTTACTCAGTGACCTGAGAACTCGGAAACCGAGGAGGTTGATAGTGTGGAAGAGCCTAAAAATCTACATTATACAGACCTAGGGTCCATACAATCACTATCGCTTATCTTGGCATTCTTTCCACTGCCAGGAATGCTCCTACCGTAGATAAGCAACCCTCAATGTGCCTACACAAAGATCTTAAACGACCCATATTACTATAAGGAATGATACTGCTCTAAATTGGGATAAATTTATTTTATAGACTCAGCATAAAACTGTTCTACATAATAGTCACCACCTTGTTCACCTTCCTCCCCCTCACACACTCCCTCTCCAAATTCACCTGCACCGTCCCACAAACCTGCGTCCTCCCCCTCCTCTCCCTCTGCGTCACCGTCCTTTTCTTCTCTCTCCCTACATGCCGCATATACACTTTCCAATCCCCCTCCTCCAGCCCCAACTTCCGCAGTATAAACGGTACCGCGCCCTCAAACAGCCTTAGCGCCTTCGGCTGATCCCCATACTGGCTCGATGGCGCATTCAGCCCCGTCTGGGACAGCTTGCTCGAAACGGCCTAGGAAAGATGATCAAGTCAGCACATCCACGAAGACGCGTAAACGTTATACCGGCAGTCGGCCGGCTGAACCTACATACCCAATCCCCAATCCTCATCCCATCCAGGTAGACATCGTATTGAGGCCACCTCCGCGCCGGAAAAGACGTAAAGTAGTCGTCTCCGCTCAGGCGGAACTGATACCGTTCGTACTGTAACCGCTGTATGTTCTCCATGATCTCCGCGACCTCGTGCAGGAACGGGATGTACAGTAGCGCGACCGTAAGTAGGTAGTCTCTCGTCTTCATCTGCGCGTTTGCTGCCTGGATCGCGTCCGCAAGGGGGTGCAGGATGAAGCGGAAGTCGGCTGTATCCGTCATGTGCGTGTCACCCATGAGGATGGCGACAATGGTCGCCATGAAGCTGTGTTTCCAGATGCGCTCAAAGTAGTACGTGAAGCCGTATGCGCACGTCCCCTTGGTCGCCATGTGTCCCGCGTATGTAACGGGGTAGGGGTTTTCCCTTATGGCGCGGAGTTCGGTGAGGAGCCATGGTCTGTACATGACGCGTTCGAAGGCGTCATCGTCGTGTTTGTCGTAGGCGACGATGACGGGTAACTTGCTGTAGAGGGTTGAGAAGGCGGCGACTTGCTCGATGAGCTCGTCTTTGGGTAGAGTCTGGTCGATGGAGATGGTGTCGATGAAAAGGTAGGAGATGTATTCGTGCTTGGCGAGGATGAGGGCGCTGAGGTGGTTGCGGGAGATTTCGGAGGGGGAGGTATCCCAGCGCCAGGAGAGGATGGCCACTGCGAGGACGTTGTCTTGCGTGAGGCTGGAGAGATGGACCAAGGTCATGGGAAGATGGTGGGTATCGATGCGGCCCTGGGCGTTCCATCGTAACTGGTCTTTGGTGGTTTGGTCAACGATGAGGGCGGGCCAGGAACCCAGCAGTCCTAATCCTTTAGGCGTGGATATCTGTATAGTCCCGTCCAGTGCGGCTACTTGTTTAGCTTGGTTCATTATCACAGTTCATATTAGCTTCAAATGTGCCTCTGGAAATGCCTATTCACATCAGGAGCCCTCCTATGCACTTATTGGTCGAAGTGTCTATAGCGACGACCGTGGCGATCCGGGAATGCAAACACTTAAGAGACCAGAGTATAAGCTTTAAAACGTGACTGCCTTTGCTTATGAGAGCGACGAGGCTTAGGTCAGGCCGTGCTCAGGGCTCTTATGAGCCAACATTTGCGCCCCCACTCGCCCCACCGCAAGTTTTGCGCTTTCCTGATTGAGAGTTCTCCGAGGCTATTGGTGCGATGTCACTATCACGAAGATGAACTACAGATGCGACAATCATAGAACAACGGCCAACACACTAGGAAAAAATATCTATGGCCCTTCCACGCAAATAGCACAGACCCTGCTTCGCACATAGCCAGTCATTCAATTATCATCGTGAGAGCCTAAACAGATCATGCCGACACCAGCGGGGTGAAAAATTACAGCTGCTGCTCACGGTACAGAACGGCACGGTTCCGCATCTACGTAGTAGTACCGTCCATTCACACAGCGTACAGTGTCACGGGCACATCATATCACAACACATCACATCGCCCACATATATACATAAACTTACACACATATATAAACAGTATTGTATTTATATTACTCATCGCCGCCCACTCGCCCACACTCTAACCCATCACGACTTTTCCCCCAGGTAAAACAACGCCAATAAGCCCCCCTCCCGCAGTCAATGAAATCCGCGATCGATCCCAGGCAGATAGACAGGCGAATGGAATGGAATTGGGGGGATATATATCTCTGTAAACACCAAACAAATCATAGCGGCGGGGTGTGAATGTATCCCTTTCGCAGACAAGACAAGACAAGACACGCCCTCATCCTCTTCGTTTCGTGTTGCTCCTCAGCGCCTGGTGAACGATAGGATGGGATGGGATGGGATAGGAAAGCCGGACGCCTCGCAGTGGTGTGGTGCGGATCAAGGTTGGACAGGTGGACAGGACAGGACAGGTGGACAGGACAGGACAGGACAGGACAGGACAGATAAGCCGACGAACCGAGGAGCCTGGAAAACACAAGAGGATGAAAGTATCATGTCAAAGCCATCCATCCATCCATCCATCCATCCATCCCTTTGCGGTCGAATAAAAAAAGAAATTTGTGTTGTTCGTTCGTTGTTGGTTGGTTGGTTGGTTGGCAACTTTTTCTTTTTCCCCACGAACGAAACGCGGATCGAGCAACGGACCGGGATGGATGGGCGAGAACGCGAGAACATGTTCGATTTCGATCCGGCACCGAGCCCTCGCCTCAACCCCGACTCTCCGCGAGCATGCATCGCATCTACAACTCCGTCTTGCTCGCCGTAAAGTCCCAGAGCTGCTTCACCAGCGAATCGGGCAGGGTGTAGAGATCGACGTGGAACTCGCCGTCTGCGTCCCGCGTTAGCTCTCATGTCATTTCATCTTTCTTCGCGGTCTGTTTCACTCCCCACCCGCGACCTCCCTCTCATGCTAAAACAAACACATCCGCGAAGGGAGAAAGAAGGATCTTAGAAGAAAAAAGAAGTTACTCACTCTCGACATCATTCTTCGTATACGTCTCATTACTCTTGTTATCGTGGATGAGCGTAACGACGTGCAGGAGGTCGTCCTCGTTGAGCTTCTGCAGGCCATCTGCTAGCTTCTCCATGTCGACCTGTGCGCGGGACGGTGCCGGGTTAGCCTATTGTTCCCCTGTCTTTGCATAAAAACTGCCACAAAACCTGCAACAGCGATAGAAATGGAGCGTTGAGTCTATATAAACTTACCGCCTTATCCCTCCGCGCCTTCTTCTTCGACGCATCCGTCTTCCCACGCACGCCGTTCGCATCGCTGCCCGACTGCTCGAGGAGGGCGACGAGATCTGGTTTGGGGTTTCGGAAGGTCTGCGCGCACGGGTGTTAGTACGGGTCTGCGTGTAAACGGGAAGATCCAAGATTCAAGATTCGACATACCACCACGTGCGTCGCCTCGTACTTCTCGTGCTGAAAGTTGAGATCATGCGCAAGCGTATGATCGCCCCCTTATGCGCACCCGTAAGCACAATCGTCATGTCGAACTCGCCCCATCCCTTCTCCTCGATCTTGAACGGGGGCTTCTTGAACGCTGGGATCCGTTAGCAAAGGTTCGACTTCACACTTGCTTTTACCCTCTTCTTCTTTCCTCCTCTCCCCTCCCCTAATAATGCCCCATCATTCCCCCCCTCTTCAACTGTATGTATGTATGTATGTATATATGTACCAGGGCCGAGAGATGAATCACCTACTCTGCTTATTCTTCTCAAAACTGGGATGCAAGTTATACACGGCCTTCTCGAAGCAATTGGCCGCCACCTCGTTCCCCTTGTCGTCGACGAGCCATACCTCGATGCTCCAGCTGCGCATGGGAAGCCCTCCATGGGCGAGGGCTCGCTGATGGGGCGCTGCCGCGTGATCAGCTTGACGGTGCGCTTGATCTGTGGGTTTGGTTCGTCAGCGGTGTTCTTGTTTGGTCCATTGTGTCATGGTTTTGGGGCGGGTGGGTGGGTGTAAGTGCTTGGATAGAGGTGGTGGACGGGTGGGGGCGTGGGGGTGCGTGAACAGAGGCAGACGATGTGTGGGTGTGTATACCCGCCCAGAGACCTTCATGCTGCGGTGAGGGCAAGCGGGGCAAGCGCAGCGCAAGGTGCTGCCGGGTATGTATGTATATCTACCTCGCTGGGCGAGTGCATGCGATTGGGATACGTACATCCGGCATGATGATCGGTGTGTATTCTCGAACGTTGAGCGTATGTGTTTGTGCTCGTGCGGGTGTGTTCTCAAGCCTATGTTGGAGCTCGTCGATTCCTTAGCGTATATGTGTTTGCGCGTGTGTTCTTTCCGTACGTTCGTATGCGCTGGGCAAGTGGTTCCGTAGGCGCGTGGGCGGTATACGTTGGTGAGACTCTCTTCTCGCTCGTCGCGTTGTCGCGTCAGGTTGGATAGATGGGAGGTTAAGTCCGTGGCTGGTGGAGGTGGTCCTGGCTTTTTAGCGGGGACGCGCAGACGCACGGACCAATGTAGGTACACTGGTAGGTGACCAAACAAGCTGGCAGGCAAGCAAGTAGGCAGGCAAGCAAGCAGGCAGGTAGGCAAACAGGTAAGCTGGTTGATAGTAAATGGAGATGTGGAGGCTTGGGTAGTTGGTTAGGGCACGGTGCAGTGGTCACTTATATGTGCATTTATCTTTTCGTTTGATTGTGGTACTTGGTGAGAGACGAATACACAAGTAAAAATTCGGGACGTGAAATCGGCGGGAAGTAATAGAGCTGGACTCGATTATGACGTCTCGAGCTCGAAGAGCAGCATAAGAGTGCCATTAAGGGAAGCTGCTAGGTTTGATCACGCGCAAGGAGAATTCCGACCAGCAAACAGCACAAATAGTAGACACGCCCTCGACCTGCCATCTCTCCTCTTCTCACAGCAGTGCTGCTACTCCCATCGAGGTTTGGAAGCTGTTGTGTTCGCCACCCCATCCACGGCACCTCAAACTTTGCCATCAAACCCTTCCTTCACATAAAAGTCACATCACCAAAAAACAACACAACTTTGAGTTGAACTCTTTATTCAATTATCGGGTGGGTGGGGGTGGACCTCAGCCAGCGTGGCCGGGTCTAGATACTACCTATGTGCAAGGGGGTGTGTTGGGATCTCTGCCTCGGTATGAGAGCCGTGGGGAGTTTGGGAAAGGGGGAGGGGGTGTATAGTACCGTTCCAACAAATGTCGTCCAGACGTTGCTACCATTCCGACAAGTCAACGTAGGTCCATTTCCATCGTGCCATCGTACCTTCGTGCTTCCAGTGCAACCAGCGCTTCCGCTTCCGTTTACTCGGACTTGAAAAGAGCCTCGTTCTCCTGCTGGGCCTTGATGAAGGCCTCCTTGAAGGCGTTGGCGTCTTGCGCATGGGGGTTAGCTTGTGGGTTGGGAAGTCTGTGTGCGGATACTCACTCTCGCTGTTGGCGAAGCGGATGGCAAGGGTCTGGGCCTCGGGCTCGCCCTCGCTGACATCGGCGGAAGCGTTCCACACCCAGCTGCGGTCGGAGCCGACGTTGGGGGAGAGCTTCATGTCGGGGACGACTGGGGCCGTTAGCACATCTCTTCTCTCTTCCTCTTCGAGTACGTAGCCATGAATTACCGTAGTGGTTTGCGCAAACCTTGAGGGTCTTGTCCCGGCGCATGACAAGGCGGGTCTTGCCGTTCTCCTTGTGCTTCAGTAACCTAACGTCACCAGTGCCGCGCTCCTTCCACTCCCGCGAGTCGCGGTCGAACTTGAACAGCTTGGCGCGCATCTTGAATGTCTGCTCCTCGAGCTCCTCGTTGGTCTTGACGTCGACCTTCTCCGTCAGGTGGACGACGGGCTTGAACTCGACGTCGGGCTCCTCGTTCTCGGGGTTCTCGTCCTGCGCGGGGTCAGTGCATGCTCTCCATGTGTGCAAGGCGCAAACCTACGTCTGCCTTGGGCTTGGAGGCGCCCGAGGGCTCGTCCTCGTCGTTCTCCTCTTCCTTCTTCTCCTTCTTGGGTCCACCGCCGAACATGGAGAAAACATTGTCCTTGACGGCAGAGGTGGCGGTCGAGGCAGCGCTGGCAACAGTCTCGGTGACGGTGGAGGCAGCGGGCTTCTCTTCGGCAGGCTTGGCGTCGGTGATGTCTGTTGTCACCTTCGCTGTCTCGTCCTTCTGGAGAGTGGCGGCGGGGTTAGCGACCTGCTCGGCGGCGGGGTCGGGTTTAGCGTCAGCCATGGTGTGAGCGGAAGTGGCAAGAAACTGAATAAATTTGGTATATCAAGGAGGGTGGAGCAGAGCGTGTGTGTGGGTGGTGTCGCGCGGGGTGTGTTATGTGTTGTCGGCAGGGACGACGGGCAGAATTTAAGAAGTCGCGATGGAGGGGCTGCGGCGGTGCGCCGCTTTTGGCACGTGCTTCTAGCGCACCCAGGCAACTTTTCCAGGGGTTCTCGGAGCCTAAAACGCTGCCTGGGCGGACTGAACCTCACAGGGCAAACCCAAAAATCCAGATGACCATCACGATTTCTATATAAGCTTTCTCAAGATGAACCGGTGAATAAGTCTACTATGATGACTACAGCTATACCTGAACCGTGATATCATACCCATGCAAGCATCGAGCGCCGAGTCAAAGTCAGCCCAAACTGCTCACCAGAAACACCGTACTTCATCCTTAGCTCATCGTTTCGTGATTCTGGTATAATGCCTGTCATATCTTACTCCATGGGAAAACCCAAACGCCACCATATGTGAAAGGGGATCCAAACGCCAATCATCAAAAACGACCCCTTGCGAGCCCGTCACCAATTCGCTGCCTCACAGGACCGCGTCTTCCTGCCGTCCTTCTCCTTGCTTGAGAGTCCAACCGCACGCTCAAAGCCACATCGCAAGACATACGCATTGTTGCGAGCCCACAACGTGCGGCGAGAGGTACGCACCGGTGCTGTGGCTTGGCGAATGCTCGTCCATGTCTGGTCGCGAACTTCAGTCAGCTGGCGGTCAACCTTCCTTGTAGCTTCGTGCACACGCTCGACCACGCCCTGGCTCCGATAGCCAACGTTTTGTTTCCAGATTCGTGTGCTTCCTTCCAGAAATCGCCATGTAGCTGTCTGAAATTGCTCTGCAACTCTAGTAGAGACATCATGGATGTGCTGCTGAGCGACAAGTGTGTCACGTTGAATCATGGAAGCAAGTTTCCTGCTCTTTTGCTGAGCAGTAACAAGCCATCGGTCTAGTCGAGACTTGTTATGGCCTAGGTTGATGTTGAAGGATTGTTGCATCAGTGGTTTGGAGTGGGTCGCGATACTAACATTAAAAAGCCCAGCCGGATACTCGTGCTCAAGATCGACAATATAGACACCGTCAATTGTGCGCTCATATCGTATGGGGATGATCTCCGAATCGCGTGACACTTGGATCTGGAGTTGGGGCTTCCGGGTTCGTCCAATAAAGCCTTTGGCAGGACGAAGAATGAACTGCTGGTCACCGCTTGCTCGAATTTCAAACACACCAATCTTTGCGGTTTTTGCCGCCTCTTCCCTTCGTCGCATCTTTTGCATTCTTCTTCTCAAGCTTCTCGCGAAGCTTTGCAAATGCCTTTTGCTGCTCTGCATTCTGTGCCTCTTTACGTACACGATTCGCCTCTTTCAATGCCTCCTCTGGTGACTTGGCTACTTCCTTCTGTATTGAAGATTGCTGTTTACAGAGGAATCCTTCGATTTTGTCCTTGACAGAAGGACCATTTGCATTGGATATGCTCGCTTCCGGTGTCGTGATGACAGCAGCTGAGATGGAAGGTGTCGTGGCTAAGACATTGCTGACAGCAGGTAAGATCACGTCTGAGGCGGCATTGCCGGATCTCAGTTGCAAAGGTGATAGATTGAGGAAGGTAGCAGTAATCCACATGCTCAGAAGAAGGAGGGAGAGCATCACCTTCCAAGGAGAACCCATCTGTTGAACGAAAGGCGGCAGGAAATCACCCAGGTTCCAGCTCTTGCTCTTGTCAGCGTGACTCCACGACTGGGGTGATTGTAAGCGCGGGCTTATAGCAGCCAAATGCCGATTCAGGTCTGATGGCTCAAGATGCATAAAGGTGTAGACATCGACAGGGAGCCGATCCAGTTGACCGAATTCATCATCTGAGTTGTGACGGCCCTCCACGCAAACATGCAAACTCTCAGGAACCATAGGAGTGAACTTTGTGGTTGATTCATTGAACCGTCGATGATCGGTAATTTCAATGATCGGAATGCCATTGCAGGCAAGAACGTTGCGAGCATCTTCCATGTCACGAGCACTAAGAGAGGAGGTGCCTGACTTTGGATGGCAGAAGATGGCCAGGTCGGGCAAGGAAGTAGCATCGACGGCCTTTTTCTCGGCAGGGGATATTCCCAACACAAGTTCGGCTTCGCTGCTTCCTTCGAGTTTGAAGACTAGTCGGTGTCTCCGCACCTGTTCTTGTCGAACGAGGCTTAGGCAGCGATCTGCATGTAGAACTGGGCTGTAAGGCTGCATCTGACCACGGACCATGACGGACTTGGAAGAGCCGGGCGAAGCAAGGAGTGCGTTGAGCAGGGTAGACTTGATTCCTTCCTCGCTCCAGTCGTCCATAGTTCCCATGAAAAGAACTCTGAAGAAGCCACGGTCTGGGTAGAAGCGATCGGCGAGGCCTGCCCGCATAGCGAGACGGATCTCAGAGCAACCGTATGGTTCCAGCACTTTAGAGGAGCTCTGCTCGGGTGAGAATTCCTTGACGGTGGTGTAGCCTTCTGTGCCATGAAAGTTGGCTGCCGGACGTTCCTCCATCTTGAAGTGAAATGTGCTCTCGCTATCGCCCAAGGCCGGCCGCTCAGTAAGCGTGCTCTCTTCGCCGGCAGCTACAACCTGATCGTCCAGAGGATCAGTCGCAACCGACTCGGCAAGCTGGTCTGCCTCGTCAGTATCATTATCCTCGAAGTCATCCTCGCCCTCGCTCTCCGTCTCCGAGAGTGTGACGGACAAGTCGTCGGGGGTGGTGGAGGCCACGGAAGCGGTATGGCCGTCTTCGTCAGACAGGTCGGCGGGGTTGTCTAGCACCTCGTACGTGCTGTCCTCGAGCGAGGTGGCCTCTTGGGCGGGGTGCTGGGGGTTGGAACGCATGATCAGTGTGTTGAGATCAAGCTGAGCCAGAGACGAGTTAACCCGAATGGGCGGGTATTCAAGTTCCTGAGAATCGTCAGGCCTGGAAGCGGTCATATCAGCACGCCGTCATGTACGGGAGCGTGTTAATAGAGTCGGAGAATGCGGGAGGCGAAGGACAGCTGGGTGGTGAAACCAACACGGCCCGGCGATGATGCTCAGACCCAGGGCGCTGCCTAACGTACAAGGCGTGGATGGGGAAAGCTAACCGCGGGAATGGGACGGTGGGGCGGCTACACGAACACGCCCACTACTGGCGGACGGTGGAGATGGTAGAGAGGCCCGCGCAGCGCTGACGAGACAGCTGCATGCAAAGCCGGTCTGCAGGAGGAGTGAGTGAGCTGGAGACAGGCAGAGGCAGATGATGCAGCGGCGGGCAACGAAGTGGTCGGAGGTGGATGGGAGCACTGCAGCTCTGGGCGGGGTGCACTGTAGGCCACTGTAGGCTGCAGGGCGCGGGGTTTCCCTTTGTGAGCGGCCGCTAGTTGCGATAACGCCCTATCAACGTACCGTCGGCGGCAGTCACGCAGCCACCCAACATGCCGCCATTACAACGCTTATGGCCCAGGGGCCCTCCTTCACTCGCCGCGACCGGCGCCTGACCCACTGCGCCCAACACCACCACCGCGGGTTGACAGCGCCCTCAAGAGAGAGCTCATTAAACTCTATGTGCTCCCCGTTCCATTCCATTCCGCTGAGTTGCCATCCCACCCCCATGCCCGTGCGTATGCCCGTGCCGATGCGGATGCTCCCTATCCATCTCCCTATTGCCCATGTCGATGCAGACGCTCGTCCACGTACATACAATGCGAGCTCGTTGAGTAAAATATACAGAGAATACCATGTTCGTCCCTCATCTCATCATATTGACATCTCCGTTTTGTCTCGTCTCGTCTCGTCCCTTATTGTGCCCCCCACTCCCTAAACACAGAATCCCCAAACGCCGTTGCGCCCCGTAGCAGCAGAGCCGCGCCCTCTAGGGTATCATCATGCAAACCGAAAGCACATCAATACGTGGCCGGTGTTTGCCAGCCCCCCGCTACATCCACCCATTCCGCGAGACACGACCCTGGCTTGCCTTCCACGTCCACGATGTCCGTGTCGCACCTGCACCGGCAGCCCACACCATTCTCCTTCACCGGGTCGTAGTGCGCCCAGTAGTCGTCCTCCTCGCGTCGTGCCTTCTCGTTCAGCGTCGTCTTCTCCAGGTACGGCGTCCTGGGCAGCTGGCGGGCTGGTGCGTTGGCGGGACAGTGCTGGATCGTCGTGTGCCGGTAGCCAAAGTCTCGGAAGTAGTGAATGTCTTTAGGGCCCAACAACGCCCCAGCTGCGAGCGAATGGATCGGAGCATCCCCCCAGCGCTCCATCCAAAAGCCACCGCTGCGGTCCATCATCTCGAAAAAATCGTTGTATTCCTTGCTCCGGAAGAAGTCGAGCCGCGCAATCTCAAAATTGCTCCAGAAATGGCACATGTTGTACGTTTCACCCTCCATGGCCTCAGGGTCGACCTGCGGAAATCCACTATCACCAGGTTCAGCATCGAGAACATCCACAGGGAGAGGCTTCTTGGACCTGTCTTTCAAAAGGTCCTCCTTCTCTTTCGCCACTCTTGCCAGTTTCGCTTCGGGCTTCTCTACGAACATCTCCCACAGACCCTGCGATTTCAATTTGTTGATCCTCTTGTAAGCCGAAGCGTACCGAAAGATATTGGGTACGGTTTCTCGCAGTTCCTTCACAGCAATTGTGAAACCGTATGTCTTGTTGTTTCGGATCATATGCTGGAACGGGTCATATGTGATGTCGCAGAAATACTTGATGTCCGGCTCCAGACGCCAGTACCATTCGTACTTTTGGAGCAGCTCATGTTTGTAGAAGAATCTAGCCTGTGTTCAGTGAATCGCTTGCCAAATACATCAGGATGCTTACCCTGAATAGAATCTGCACATCTTGTGATAGCTCTCCATGCCGCCATACATGATGGCAGCGTCGCCTTGCTGTTGAATACCTTCCTTCGCGACAGCCGGATCGACCCAATCTGGAAAGCCCCACATCTCAGGACCAATCTTGCCCCATTCGACTTTACCACTGGTATGCTGCTCCACAATATTTTTGAAGGTCTCATTAAAATCTCCATCATTGAGGAAAACGTAGGGATAGTGGAACCACCGATTGAAATGCCGCTCGATTGACTTAACCGATTGAATGACACCGTCCAGTTCTTTGTTTCGCGCTAGTACGACGAAGGCGGCGTTCGCGCGCGGTGCATGTACTTGTGGCTCGAGGCAGCCTACAGCAAAAGGCTTATCGAACTTATCGCTGATCTTTCTGTACGCTTGTCAGCACTAGCGACAACCAACATACAAGAGAGAAGTACCGTATGGATGGCGGCATCCCAGTCTCCGGCATCTTGACATTGTCGGAGCCTGGTGATCTTGCGAAGAGGACCAATATCAATACGGCTACCAGAAGAGGGAACATCAGGACAATTCCCAACGGAACTGACACATTTGGACCACCTTTGAGCCGAATGCGCTGGCGGAAGAAATCCAAGGGCGGGGCATTTTTCTCTGCTCGCCGTGGCCGCTTGTCCAACTTGTCCGATGTGTTCACAACGTCTCGTAGTATTCCCATAGCTTTGCGGCGCTTGCCGTTCGACACGTTGTCCAATACGAGCTACCGAGCACTGGCCCTTCGAAGTATATAGTTCACACGTGGCACGTCCTTATATGGTGATAATCGTTCGAGTAGATACGAGGAGGGTAGATCGAGCGCGATTCGAGGAAACCGCTGGTCGAGTGGACTCGCGTGCAGTGAATGAGCGGGCGCCTTCTGCTGGGTATATCAGATATCGCGGGCGTGGGTGACGTCGGCGTCGGTCGCTTGTGGGTGGAGTTGGCGTTTTGTCTGCGCGCGAGTTCCTCTAGCCTGAAAAGTCTTGGTGTGGGCGAGAAGAGCAGGAGCGATGGGGCG
Organism: Pseudopithomyces maydicus; assembly: GCA_026873275.1. Lineage (NCBI taxonomy): Eukaryota > Fungi > Ascomycota > Dothideomycetes > Pleosporales > Didymosphaeriaceae > Pseudopithomyces > Pseudopithomyces maydicus. The sequence continues at coordinate 199,347 of JANTUC010000003.1, read as the reverse complement.
GCTTCGGCATTGGGTGGCTCTCCAAGTGCGCCTGCACTCGTAGCGTCGTGTCGTGTCGTTTCGTATATGCGGAAGATGCTTAATCGCAATGAATCGTCACGAAGCGCACGTCGAGAGATCAACATTAGCAGCCATCCAAAAGGGGTAAAGAGTAAACAATGTGCGTCACTTCCGGAGTTAAGGCCGCCAAGAGATCCACATCCTCCCGCCGTGCATCACAAGTGGCCCACACTGGCGGTGATTTTTCAGCCACATCCACCGGCACGCCGACGACGAGACAGCCCAGGCCCGATCAGTAGACCCAGGGGACATTGTCCGTTCACGTGATAGCTGCCGCTTAGCACTTGTCGCCCCCATTGACTAGACAGAGAACTTCAGACCTCTCTACCTGTGCCGCGCAACAACAACGTCCCTACTTCATCACTTCCTATTGCTGTCCTCCCAGCTGAATCAAAAGATGAGCTTCAAGGCGAAAGACCTCCACTATGGTGCGTTTGCATGCAATGCTTTTGCTCAGGGCTGACTGCCTTCCAGATGACACCCAACCCGCCTTCCTACGACGAATGCGCGGTGAGCTTGCAGGTGACGGCTCAGGACGGCATGAGCAGCCTGTCCCAAGAAACAAACGCATGAAGAAAGAAGACGATGAAGATGATGCACCTACCTATGTACTTGAAGACACCAATCAGTCGATGACGAAAGCAGAATATGACGCTATGGTAGCTGGTAAGGATACAGAAGCTGGCGACGATGCCACTAAAGAAGGCGGGGATGCTTCCAAGACCAATGAACCGGCGCAGGCCACAGACAAGATCGCTGAAGTCGGCAAAGCCACGAAGAAACGCAAAGTCGCAAAGGTCATCGGCGAAGAAAAGGACGAGGAAACCAAAGAGTCGACAGAACCAGAAAAGAAGGTGGTTAAGAAGGCGAAAAAGAAAGGAAAGCCTGTCAAGCTTTCGTTCGGTGACGAATAGGTCGATGCAGTTGATCATCCATAAACAAATGACATGAGTGTTTGAGCAATGTGAGTAATGTATCCAATATCAATCTACTCGAACCTCGTTCCTTTGAAATCACCATCCGCTAATCTCTCCCAAAAGCGCTTGTCACATTGCCATGATTGACGGCAGCTACAATACCTCCCTTACTCTCGACGTTACTGATGGTTGAGGTAAAGCTATACGTTGTTTTAAATTCTGGGCCTGGTCTCAATGCCTCCAGAGCTTTCGTCGCCGCCTTTTCGAGATACGGATCGGGAGAATTCGGTCCAGTTATTGCCTCCTGTAACGTTCTCATCACCTCTAGAGAGGTCACATCTGATTCTCCCCGGCCTACTCTTGCCATTTCTTGAATATCGACCACTTCCTTATCAGCCAGATCTTGGAGAATCTGATTGCCCACTGCCTCCGCTTCCTCGGATCGAGCGTCGGCGATCATAGTTGGGACGCGCGACGCACCAACCATTGCTGGTATCAGTGACTCTAAGAAGTCGATCGAGTCGTCGATACTTTTGAGTAAACGATCCATTTCAGCCTTTTTATAAAGGGCCCACTTAGCTTGGGCAGTCGTCCGTACGATTTTTCGGTTGATACGTTTTCCAATCGTGGCCGTCAATCCTTCATGAGTAGCAGCTTGAATATGAGACATATCGTCTGGAGAGAAATGCACTACCGATTCGGTATTGCCTCCAACCGTGGCGGCCTTTCTCTGAGCCTTCTTAAACAGTGTCTTGAGGATTGCTTCTGCTTCGTCATACTGATCATGTGGGATGTTCACAACACTCCCTTCATAAATGCCTACAGCCTCGCCCCATCGGGAGAGTCGAAGACCGGCTGTCTTCAGACGTAACAGTGCCACCGCAAAGTCATCATCGTAAGATCTCGCAATCTTTATGTAGTTGAATCCGTCGACAGCAGTGGTAAAAAGAGATAGAAGGCCTACAATGCCAATAGCGGTCTCTGCCATATTGATGCGGGGTATGAGAGATGTGTTGCAATCACAGTCGAGTTGGTTGCCTTCCACATTTTGGGGCAAGGTAATCAGCTAAGGCTGTGGGACGGATTGAAACCGTCACACACCGAACACGAAGGCCACAGATTTCCGGATTGGTCTCACCGGTTCAATAATCAACCAGAGAATGGTAGCCTGCTTGGGGATACAAATACTTGGTACAACAATAGGGGGACAGGTTGGCTTATAAAGCTTACCTTCGTGGTTCATAAAACCGACTTGGTGGGAGGCAGTACGTAACTCGGCCTTATAACCATAAACAGCGGCACTTTTAGATGGACCTAGCTTGGGATCCTTGCATCCAAATCCTTTTCAGCTTCAGCTTGTGCGCAAATTCCGACTTCCCCATGGTACTAGCAGAACTTTGCCTGGGAACCGATGGCGACTCAGCAACATGTCAACGATACACGAGCTGAAAGTAGCATTGTCGCCAACCATAATCAAGGAAACGTGAACAACTATTACTACTCGGCACGAAATGAGATCGTCGACTATCGAGACAAGATAATGATGAGCGATCCCGACATGCAGCGCCGGGAGATTTGGCGTATGAAAGGTAGAAGCATTGAAGGAACTTGTGAATGGATTGCACGGCATAAGGTATTTCAATCATGGCGAAGCGGCGCAACGCGTTTGTGCCATATAACTGGTACGAGTACAACAGTGTTTCCATGAAATCATACCTTGACACGCATAGGTGGATCTGGCCAAGGAAAGACGATATTATCTGCCCATGTCACTGAAATGTTGGAGAGAGAAATTGACCAAAAGATTTTGTTCTTCTTTTGCTCTCGAGATGACATCCATCGTTGTAGTGCGACTGCTGTTCTGCGTGGTCTGATTTATCAAGCGATAGGACAGGGAATCAAAATCCCAGAACAGTTAGAAAATGACCTAAAGGAAGATCAGCGATCATGCGCAATACTTGAGTCGCCAGTGGAATTAGAGCGAATACTAGTCAACATGTTACGGAACGCAGGCCAAAACACACCTCAAACATGGGTCATTATCGATGGTCTCGACGAGTGCTCCACAGAGTCCATTATGTTTTTGACACATATGTGCAGGAATATTTGCTGCAACGAGGGATCCGATAGCTATTGTGCGACTGCTCAATTCCTCATTGTGAGTCGTAAGGTGAATGGCTTCCTGGGAATACCTACAATCGACCTAGAAGACACTGTCAACAAAATGGAAATAGCTTCCGACGTTGAGCTTTACCTAAAAAAAGAGGTAGCATCATTGCAGGCCGAGGGATTAGATTTGCCCGCTCTTGAACAGATTCGGTCTGAACTCGCTAGAAAGTCTGATGGCAACTTCCTTTGGCTAAGTATAACTTTCCACGATCTCAGGAACACGGAAAGCAAAGAAGCGATGTTCGCAACCATCAAAAAGGCTCGATCTGGGTTGTTCTTAACCTACGATAGAATCCTGGAGAATATTCCGCCCGAAGATAGGGAAATTTGTAGGAAGATACTGTACTGGATTGCACTGGCTATGACACCCCTGGGCTCATTGAGCTTGCCACAGCAATTGGACTGAATGACCAAAATTCTATCGATTCTCCAGACCTTGAATTAGTGATGAAACATGTAATCGCGAAATGCGGTCAGCTGCTTCAATATCAGATATCTCACGATACTTGGGGTAGAAGGTTGAAAAAGGTTTCTCGCGGTAACAACGAAGTCGAAGACACCGATAATAGTTCCCTAGAAACCGTTGTATTCATGCATCAATCAATCAGGGAATATATCTTACAAGAGCACTCAAGCCAAGAAAGCAACGATCTAAAGTATTTCTGGATGAACGAAATAGATGGACATTGCGACATGGCAGTAGCTTGTCTGACATACCTGAAGCAGAGTCTTCACAAATTCGTTCCAAGTTTCACGATCACGGATTCCGGAATTCGTCGTTCGATTGTTATTCGGTACATGAGGGGATTTTCGGATTACTTTTTCTACTACGCAACAACACAATGGCCAATTCACGTCCGTTCTTGTGGGGAAAGGTTCAGTGAGGTGTTTTCCAGATCGCCAGATATGTTCGAGGAAAGATCAATATTACGGTATTATTGGTCTGTATGGTTCGCTTCGTTATCGGGATCTCATAACTCTCCCAAGGCAGCATACAATGCAGGAAAGTTCGGTCTTACAGAGTGGGCAAAACTCATCCTCAAGGACGAAAAGCTTAGAAAGAGAAAACGTGACGAGATTGTTCGATTGATGATGAGAAAATCCATCCAGTACGGACAGAAAGGTGTTGTGGCATACCTTTTAGACAAGCATCTGCTTTCCTCGTCTGAGCGACTCTCTCAGTCGAAGGAAGGTTTGGTCAATGCACTACGTTCTGATCAGCCCGACATAGCAAAATTCCTGATAAAAGCCAACGGAGGAATGTCTCTGTATCAGAAATCGTTGGACAGAGAAACAATTAAGCTGATGGACCAACCAGAATACGAAGGAGCCAAGGCTTTATCGGAATTGCTCATCGATGACCACATCAAGAACTCACAGAGTAATCAGGACAAGGGATCGTGGATGTGGTTGAGATTTGCCACACAAAAGAAGTACAGCTCAGCCGTGGAAAAACTTCTCACATGGGGTGTTCCAGTCGAAGCACCAAAAGATTGGGTCTCCAAGGAATCATCTTTATTCAATGCTTACAGCGGCCATGCAAAAGATGAAAAGTGCATGCTTGCATTCGATGGAGAGAAGACCATGGTCACTTTGTTGACCTACGGAAATACCCCCAGGACAGAGTATCGAGCATCTCCGTTCAGACGCTTGTTTGTGGACATCAACCCCAACTACGAAGACGTACTGGTAAATGCGTGCCGACTATTTCACCTCGAACTCACAAAACTGGTTTTGCAACGAGGTGTAGATCCGAACCCAGGCATGGACTCGGCTCTGTCTCACTTGGCTTTGCATCATATTGATGGTAGGAGTAAGAGGAGGGTGGCTGGAATACTTTACCTTTTGCTCAAGCACGGTGCCGATCCGAATAAGGTGCAGCCGAAATATCGACCTTTTCTCAAGAACTTGATGGACGATCCAGTCTGGAGTGAGGTTCCTGAATTTATTCGCCGCTATTCCGATGTTCTTCGCAACCGCTCTGTTGCTCTGGTGGATGATTCTGGTTCTATCAGCGACAGTGCCTTCTCCACTGATGATGATTATGTCTCTTGCGACGATGATCTTGTTTCTGAATAGTGATGCCTATATAGGCACGTATACAGGTACCTGAAAATGTACATCTTTCCGTATAACATACCTATTGAATGACAATCTATGAAGACTATCCTCACTTTCCAACTTATGTGGACACATTAACAGACCTCTACTACCCTGCGCATGTGCGAGAAAAAAGCCTATGGGATTTTCACTCGCTACCTACTTGGTCATCACTCGACGGAACCTCGGAATAGCGCTCGGAACCCTTAGCGCCACGCTAGAGCCCCACTCCCGAACTTTTGAACCATGGGGTCGACCGTTGTGAACATGCGACACTTCACAATGCACGCACCTACCATGCCCATATAATCAACCTCTCCAACTTCCCCAATTCAACTCGCCAGTACATAAATATATCTTCTCACGCCCCAAAAAAATCCTGCGCACAATCCCCGCACGCAAACCTCTCACCAACACAAAACTCTCACCCACCCACCTACACACATATACATACATACATACACATATACGCAGACATCCACAATGTCCTTCAACCTCGACGACCTCGACCACCACATCGCAACCCTGCGCTCCACCCTCCGCTTCTTCAGCGACGCCCTCGAACGCACCGATCACAACTCCCCAGACTGGCTCGCACCAGACCTCATATCCCTCCGCAACCAATCAAGCCGCCTTTCCGACACGATGCAAACCTTCCGCTCGCACCTCGAGTCCTCGGGCCTGGCGCAGAAAAAGGTAGCTTCCGCCCCGCCCCCACATCCGCCTTTACCCTCTGCATTCCCCCCGCGCCCCCTTCCCACCCCACCAACCCCCCAACCAAGTTCAAACCTCACGCCCACAGACCCCCAAGCTATCGAACAGCCGCCTCAGCCTCGAAGGCGGCGCCCTAAACAACTCCCCCGCTTCCATACCCCTGCCGCCTTCGCCGCAGCCAGGCGCGCGCATCCCGACGCCGATCGCGGGGCGGCCTGCCCAAGCGCCGAGCCAGAGCCCGAGGGAGGAGTACACGGTGGAGCGCGTCGATGTCACGGAGGAGGTGCAGCGGCGGCTGCGCGAGGCGCGGTTGCGAAGGCTGAGGGACGAGCCGAGTACGTCGCATAAGCGGAAGTTTGGGGTGTATGAGGGGGGTGAGAGTGGTAACGGTGGCGCGGATGGGAGTGGTGCGGGTGCTGGAGGGGAAGACGCGAAGGGCGGGGAGGCAGATGAGGAGGGGGATCGGCGAGGAAGCGGATGAGGGCGAGTGGGAGGTTTGAGTCGATTGCGGAGAAGATGAAGAGGAAGGAGGGGGGATGACGATGGGGTGGGAGGAGGTGGGGAGGGATGTTAGGGGGAGGGCGAAGAGGGTGAGGCGGTGAGTGGGGTGTGCAAGATGGGGAGCCCGTTTGAGGCGGTCCGTGGGGCGCTCTGTGCGCGGCTTAGATGTGGATTGGCATAGAGCGGGGCTTTATATCCTAGAAGCAGTGATGCTATCCGCGTGTAGTAGAGGTAGATGGATTACTTCTGCTTGCGCTTGAGCCGGGGATGTACGCCGGTAACGAACAAGCCACGTCCACGCCATGTCTCTCGAACCCATAATATACATATTCGTCCCAACCATATATCTTTTCCATGCCAAATTACCTTCCATCCCGCCTTCTTCCAACCCCCACGCCAACCATAGCCAAAACCAGCCAAAAAAAACGCCTTCAGATGCGATTCTCAACCCCTATACTTTTACAAATATCCATATCATACACCCATCCGCCCACCCATGTCTTGACCGCCAAACCCTACTCTTTCTTCCCCTCCTCCCCTCCCCCTTCCCCTTCTTCTTATCCCAATTCCATACCTCCCAGATCTGCTTCAAAATCAAATCCGTATACCCCTTCCCCTCCTCCAGCGCCTTCCTCTCCTCCTCCAATCTTCTCTCCTTCCACCCCTCCTCCTCACCCCCCATCCAGATCCTCCCAATCACACCTCTCTTCCCCTTCTCCCTATCTCCGCCAGCCAACCCTTCAACGCCCTCCCTACGCGCGCGTTCCAATTCCTCCTTCTCGCGGCGCTCGGCCGCGATCCTGGCGTTGAGCTGCGCTTTCTCCGTGGGTAAGGTGCTGGGTAGAGGGTTGCCGAAGGAGGGCAGCATGAGGGAGAGGAGCGGGCGCTGGTAGTGCGATTGCGCGAGGTGGTCGGCGGAGAGGTAGAAGCCGATGCCGAGGGAGAGGGTGTAGAGGTCTAGTTTGCGGGGGGAAGGAGCGCGATGGCGGGGCAGAGAATGGCGCCGCCCAGGGCGATGTTGCGCTTGAGGGTGGCGGTGCGCTGTTGTTGTTCGAGGGCGAGGCGTTGGTCGGGAGTGAGGATGGTTGGGGGCGGGGTCGCCATTTTGGGGGTGGGGGCGGTGTGCGTATTTTTCGATGGGTTTCGAGGGCGGAGTGGCGATTTAAATGGCGGGGTTGGGTGTGGTGGGTTGTTGTACGGCGTCGTGGACTGAGAAGAAAGTTTTTGGTGGAGCGAGGACGGCGATGGATGATGCGCATGGGACGCGCTTAGGTGGTTGCCGCGCGGCTACGCGGTTAGATGAAATGCGGGGGCTAACTGGATTGGAATAAGAGTTTGAACGTATGTCCTAGTGTGACGACACGACTGGATATATATAGTCTACATACATCTGGATACAACAATTGAACCATCTGATCCATATCCAAACCTTCCACAACTCTCCCTGCTAATGAGCGCATCCCCATCCACCCAATCCCCACCATCACCAACCCCCACCATGCTCCGCTCCCACCCTAAAGAAGTCGACCTCCTCATCCTCGGCGCCGGCTGGACCGCAACCTTCCTGATCCCTCTCCTCGAAAAAGAACAAATCCCCTACGCCGCAACCACCACCACCGGCCGAGACAACACCATCCCCTTCAAATTCAACCCCTCCTCCGGCTCCCTCGAACCCTACAAAGCCCTCCCCCGCGCCCGCACCATCCTCATCACCTTCCCCCTCACCGGCCACGGCCCCTCCAAGTCCCTCACCAGCCTCTACCGCGCCGTCCACGGCCCCCACAACCACTGGATCCAGCTCGGCTCCACCGGCATCTTCAACCAGCGCCCGGACAGCTACTCGGACGACGACGCCCCCTACGACACCTCGGACCAGCGCGCCATCGCCGAAGACGAACTCCGCGCCCTCGGCGGCACCGCCCTGAATCTCTCCGGTCTCTACGGCGGCACCCGCGTCCCGCGCACCTGGCTGCCCCGCCTGGGCAAATCCAAAGAGGACGTCAGGAAGCGGGGCGCCGTGCACTTCGTGCACGGGGAGGACGTCGCGCGCGCGATTGTGGCGGCGCATCGGCATCCTACGCCGGGGAAGCGGTGGATCGTGTCCGACATGCGGGTTTATGATTGGTACGATTTGATTATGAGTTTTAGCGCGATGGCGGAGGGGGATGGGGAGGAGGAGAGCGTGGAGAGTAGGGAGGTGAGGCAGCGGTTTGCGGAGTGGGTGGGGGAGTTGATGGTGGAGGAGGGGGTGAGGGCTTTGCCGAGGGAGATGGAGAGGTTGGGGAGGAAGTTGGATTCGAGGGGGTTTTGGAGGGAGCATGGGTTGTGGCCAAGGCATGCGAGGTTGGGGTAGGGTGAGCATACGCGTATGCATGTATGTTTGCTCGTAGCGATTCCGTCGAAAAATGAAAGCGCGGTTCTTGGATAGCTGACGATTACTGACGGCTTTGTTCAGTTCCTGTTCTGTATGGTATTGTACTGTTGTTTCAAGCATGTGCGAACAGCGATATCCTGACAATCGATTTAAACATATAGAATGTCCCATCAATTGAATACGTGCTAAAGTTTGAAATGTCACAGATGTTTGAATCACACCATTTTTAAGTATATTAACATGCCTTCATGCGTCTTTGGTACACTGGTGGAATATAGACACCCAATGATACCAATCGTCACTTTTCATTTCGCAAGTGCTAGAGAGTATGATGCGACTTGCACAGCACTAGGACGACGAGCATCAAATAGTAGCCATTGTTCAACAAGGTCCGATCACTGATATAAAGGGCAGAAGCGATAGCATCCCAAGGCTGTTCGAGTATGGAAACGAGAGTCCACACTCGGGATGCAAAGCCTCATTTTCCCCCCAACCATGACGTTAGTTTCATCGCCCCCACCAGCTACCTTAGAAGCCTGAATATCACGGAAACACTCATTGTAAAATGTCCATAATGCATTGCCTTCCAGTCCACCTCCATGAATGTATTCTCCATTAAAGCGCACCACCTCCATGGGGAAAAAACGTGGAAAAATCCCTGACAAGAACACCGACACCTAGCTACTATATCTCAGTCCACCATCACAAACGCTAAACCCGCACCGCCCCCAACCATCTCAATCCCCTAGACTATCTATCACACACATGCACACACAGCGTACAAAGCTAACCCGCCCCATCCCTGCCCACGCGAGCCCCCAACCAATCAGCGCACGCCCCCACCCCGATTGCGCCATACTTAGCTCCATACAATTTCTAGGCACTTTTTTCGCCATCTCGAAAATAGTCCTGAGACCGTATTTTTGCCCAAGCCCAGCCCGCTACCTACTTGTACTTAGCTTAGGTTGAAACGGCCGATCATGGTATGTCATTTGAATGTGTAATTGGTGTTAACGCTGTGGAGTTTTGCATATGGCTTGACTTGGATTGGCTTGTTAATGTAATGTAATGTATGTTTGTATGTTCTAATTGAGGGCAATAGGTGCACGCAGACTCATCGCATTTCGAGGCGGGATTGACGAAGAAGGAGGTGTACGACCAGGTGCTCGAGCAGGCGAGGGCGCTATTCGATGGGCAGAGGAATTGGGTATGTTTCCCTTGAGTTTACCGTAGTAGCTCGGGATACATTACACTGTATCCCGACTGCCTGGCCAAGCTAGCAGCTAACACTTGTCCATCTAGGTCTGGTACGCAACCCGATCGGCAGCCCCCTACCCTTGTGATGGGGCCTCTCCCTCCCTCAAAAGGGCCGGCCCGTCACAAGGTAACGTGACCAGCATGCATCATCCAACTAACACTCCACATAGCAACTTCTCCAACACAGCCTCCCTCCTCTGGCACGCATACCACTCTCTCCCCGGCCCCTCAGCCGCCGTAAACTGGTCCGGCTTCTACTTCACCAATCCGTCGAAGCCGCGGCAATTAATCCTCGGCCCCTTCCAGGGCCAGGTCGCGTGTCAGAGCATCGCGTTCGGGCGCGGCGTCTGCGGGAAGGCGGCCGAGACGCAGGTCACGCAGTTGGTGGAGGACGTGGATAAGTTCCCTGGGCACATTGCGTGCGATGGGGCGAGTAAGAGTGAGGTTGTTGTGCCGATTGTGAAGGATGGGCAGGTATGTGGATTATTCTTTCGTTCTTTCTTTCTTTCTATCTTCCTATCTGTGTTTCTTTCCGAAGACGAGGGTTTCGCGATTTATGGATGGATGACGCTGACGGTTGGGCAGGTCGTCGCTATTATCGACATTGATTGCGCGGAGCTGAACGGGTTCACGGCCGAGGACCAGGAGGCGTTGGAGGAGTTGGCGGATTTGCTGGCCGAGTCGTGCGATTTCCCGGCGTTGGATGTCCCGGCTGCGAAGATTTGATGACGCTATGAAATAGATACCAAGCCCACGCTATGCACCCTGCCCATTAACGCCGTGTGGTTGTTTTGGTTGCGGTGATGCAAGCCTTGAACACAGCAACTCGCTCGTACCCTCTTCAAACTCTCCTCCCATAGCAGCTTTTTCATATTCTCCCCTACCCAGCACACCCAACACCCTCCTCGCGCTTCTCCACACCCCAAAGCACCACACCACGCACCTCCCACCTTAGCCCGGTCCAATCTTCGGCATATCATGATGCTCACTCAAGCCACTCAAATACTTGTTCAACTCCTCCACCTTCTCCTTATGCGTCTTAACCCCCTCCTTCTTCAGCCTATCCTCCAACCTCTTCCTCCGCATCTCCTCATACCGTTTCTCCGCCTCCGTCTTCCGCCTCCCGCCACTCTCCTTGATCGCTTGTTCAGCGCGATCTGGCGATACCGAGCGCGTGGCTGCGTCGGATGGGGACTTTGCGCGCGAGGCGGAGGCGGGTTCGGCGGCGGCGGAGGTAGCGGTGGTGGTGGTCGAGTTGGTGGCAGCGGCGTCGGGTCGGGGCCTCTTTTTCTTTTTCTTCTTGTCGATGCCGGCGCCTTTGAGCTTGAGGGCGCCGCCGGTCGCCGAGGTGTAGTCGGACGACGGCATGGTGGTGGCGGTGGGGATGCGCGGAGGAGAAAGGTGAAGCTGGAGTAAAGCGAGTGGTTGTATGTAGTGGACGGATCCCTGTCGGTCACGTGATGCCCCGACCCCCGGCCCCGGGAATTAGAGCCCCATACATATTTCTTATTCAAGACAGCGAAAATGAACACGAATATATGGTTGTAAATAATAAGGGAACATGATGAAGAGGATTGCTAACAAAATACCCCAGTCTCAAACTCTTCCCCTGTGAAGAAACTTGTTCGGGACTTCCACCCTCCTGCACCTCACCCATTCTCCTAGGTTCTTCGCCAGAGTATCAACCCCACTCCCACTGTTATACCCACGATCTAAATGATCCTTGACTAGAAAATGCACTACTTTCAGATTTGGTATTTCAAACCTACACCACTGCATTAGCGTCTGAATTTCCTGCTACTGTTTTATGTCGATCAAAGAGAGAGAGAGAGAGAGAGGGAGGGATAGGAAGTTTTTGAATGCTTGCACCAACCTTTCAATAAGTTTCCCGCTTGATTCTTGCCCCACCAACCTCTTAAATACATCTATGGTAAGGAAAGATCTTAACCACTCCCACTCATCGTTCTGCCGAACAAATATCCCAACGTTTGCATCGCTCGCTTTGTCACCACTCCGCGCAAGCGCAACATGTCCTAGTGGTGCCATAGTCTTGGGGCCAAAAGCTTCTAGTGGAACCGGATTTGCCGTTTCGTAAGAAGATTGGGGACCATAGTCGCGGGTTAGCGGTGGCAAAGCAATAGGAATAGGCGGTGGCAGAGGCGAGTGGGGCGCAGAAGGTGGCGAAAATAGAAGATGTACACGATGCTTGCACGCAGACTGTGGGATCAGCGTAGGGAAATACTCAAAGTACGGCTTTGGGGTAGCAAGGCGGTTGTCATTGGGACGGGAAACACCCTGTTGATAAATTAGCACAATAGTTTTTTTTTGTAGCAATAGAGCATAACAGTATCAATATCACTCAAGGATGGGACACTCAAGGAAACATACCGGACAACTCTGCAAAACTGTCTCATAGATCTTCCTCGCAAACCCTTCTTCCCCCTCAAATGCCTCTTTTCTCGTAGACTGAGCAAAGATCCTCATATCTGCTGTATTGCCATCTTGATTCCCAGTTCCCACACCTTCCCCAGTATAACCTAAAAGAGTAAATTCCAAACACGTGAATTGGCTCAAGAGATCTTTTCCAATCGCATATCTTGCCTGTTGCTCCATCCACTGGACCTTTTCATGCATGTCAAGCCCCACGAGATAAAAGTGCCATTCGGCTTGGAATCCACCGTTTGCCGTGACTCCAACTCTTGTCGTAGGTGGTGGGGGAAGGCCGGTGATGCCGGATACACGGACGCGGTTTGATGAGATAGTAGTGAGGGTGACGGAGGATAGACAGGCGACCACGTCTGAGTTGAAGTACAAAGGACCGGAAATCTCGTAGACTAATTGAGAAGTCACGGTTTCGATATTGACGACGCCGTTGGTATTCTTGTGTGTTGTCAGCTAGGAGATAGAGGTATAAGACTATAAGTTTGAGGCTAGATGCAGGAGTGAAAGCAAATGGGGACCTCACAGGTTCTTTCGTGATGACACAACTCCCACTGCCTTCAACCTCTGCCACTGGAAATCCCAGATTCAGATGTTTTCCTTCCGCTAGTAACGTCTTGAACCCACTCCAATACCCTCCAGTTATGAATGCTGAACACTCAATCAAGTGACCCGCAATCAATGCACCCGCCAATGCATCGTACGCTTCGGCACTCCAATCATGCCACCACGCACTTAGCCCAATCGTCGGTGCTGCATCGCTTACCCGTCCACATATCACAATATCAGCGCCACATCGTAGTGCCTCTGCGATTCCCAAACTCCCCAGATACGCTTGAGCGCTCACAGGTTCATGCCCCCATTCCGTAAGTGTCTTTCCATCACATGAGTTACGAAACACGTGCCCCGACGCCACCATCTCCATAAAAACATCAGTCGCCTCATCGCCTTCAACCCACGCAACCTTGGCATCCCACTCTGCATCCTTGCACGCTCGTCGCACGACTTCAGCTAAAAGCTCAGTGTCGCTTGCACCGGCATTCACAACAAGCTTCGCGCCGTTGGTACGCAAGGCAGGAAGCCCTCGCGAGAAGCACTGCAGGAAAGTACTGGTAAAATGGGCGTCCGCCAATTTCTCAGCGAAAGAGAAGGGCGTGTCACGGGAGAGTTCCGCCTTCTTTCGGGCTTCTTTGCCGACGGCGTAGCCGGTCATCACGTTCTCGCTAAGCCAGTCGCCGACAATCGCGTCGATGGTGGGATCGGAGGCGAGGCGGGAGATGGCGCTCACACGGTCAGTGAAGCCGCCGGAGGCTGTAGAACGTTAATGTTATGACCAATGAGGCGGTAAGGGACGAGCTTGCCTCCGCCGATGCGAATTGCACGTTTGGGCACGCTTTTTGAGGTCATCGTGGGAGAGGGCGAGGCCAGAGGATCTGAAACTGGGGGACATCACGGAGGGTTCTTAGGATTCGTTATATATAGTTTATGGAGGGGATTTCTTTTTCCCTGGGAGGATTTTCCGAATGTACGGAGTGGAGAAGGATGGAGTGGGGATACAAGAGTGTGGATCAGTGGGGTCTAATGATTCATTAGCGTTAACGTGCTGGGGCGCTTGGATTCTAAAAGCTCCAGCAGAATAATTGACAAAACGTGCCAATACAGTGGAACGTTGTTGAGGAATACATTTAAACGGTAATTAAAAAATCAGTTCATTTCTTTATATATGATGCTGTTGCTTAACGGTGATAAAAAAACTCTCGAACATGATAGTAGTAGTATGGAGCACCAGTGACCCGTCTGTTCGTGTATGATATGACAAAGAGTATTTGAATACTTTTAGAATGCCCATAAGGAATCTGCTATTGGGTCCTTCCACATCCAAGCTATCAATTTAGTCTCAAAGATACACCCAGACTCTGATTCAGCGGGTGTGGATAATATCTCTACCTTATGAAAGATCAAGTCTCGATATATGAGGATGAGGCCAAAGTGCATCAGACCGATATAGACAAATGAAATTTTTCCTACAAGAAGATCAAGAGCTTCGCTGTCAGTATACGTCAAAGGGGCGGTATTAGAGGACGTCGGCACCTCATAGCCATCATTACCTAGGACCCAATACCTAGTAGGGTCTTGGCGTGCATAGTCGACTGTGTGCCATATCAGTCTAAGTGATCCCCACAGTCCCGGAATCTTGGCTCCAAAAGCTTGATATAGCCAAACTGTAAGTCTCCGCCATGGGAAGCTGAAGGCTGCAAGTGCGAGAATGGCCGTGAGAAAGCCACTTTCAATTCCCACTGTCTCCGCAACATCTCGATGGTCAAAAAAGTAGATTTCGATGTTAAAAAACACCGCAACAGCTGAATACTCAAAGAAGTTCTGCAGAACGCTCTGTATTATCGAATGAGCGCCAAGTCCTAGAAGCATTCTCCGAACCGAACTCCCCATAGAACCAGGAACATAGATCCATTCTTGTCGATTGTCCATATGGTTCCACTGTATCGGAAATATTTGGAGCAGAATATAGACGATGCTCATGGAAACTCCATACATAGAGAGCAACATGGCCTGGGATTCAAATGACGTCACAGATATTCCTGGATCTGTATCTATGTGTATGAAGGGTTCACCAGGGGGAATCTTGTTGGCAATTGTTAACCGCCGAAAGATTAGTATGATTGTTGTGATGGCTTGAACAAGGTAGATCAGGGTGAGAACGATGTTGGAAATCTGGCTAGTCCACCGTGACTTCGTTCTTCGATATCGGAATTGTACCGGTGCCTCGGCATCAGTTACATCTTGCTGAATAGGATCCTTCTGGAAAAAGCACCTGGCCTCAGATAGTGGTATGTGTCGTGGTAGTTCTGGTACTCCATGCTCATTGTATGGAGTATCCACTTCTGCGGTCGAAACCATACCAATGGCTCTGCACGCCAAAAAGGTAACCGAAGAATCGCCTTCCAGTTTTTCGTGTATCATATGTCCCACAGATGTCAAAAGCTGGAGATAGAATGTGACCAAAGACCAAACCGGGAGAACCGCGGTTCGAATGACAAACCACACCCGAGACCTGAGGGGCATCCCCAGACTGGAGCCCAGCTGAGCGACAAGCGTCAAAGTGCTCAGGTTGATAGCGATGAACTTCAGAATAATTTCGGTACGGCTCCTGGACTGCCACTCTTTATTGCAATCCTCAATACCTAGGAATAAGATCAGCTGGGGCTCGCATGAAAAGAGTTTCAGGGAAGGCTGAAGGTGCGGGGAACGAACTTGGCATTGTCCGACTTTAAGTTTCATTAATCGTTTAAACAAGCTCAACGCGACTCTTGTTTTTCATGCGATTCTCAGCGATCAGGAGGGATGAAGCTTTAGTGTGAAGAAGACACAAAGATTGGAGAGTAGAAGAGATGAAGAGTTAGAGAGGAGAATATAGAAGCTCTCACGACCAAGGCCATAACAGACTGTGTGATGCTGTGTGATATTGTGCGATGTTGTGCGATACTGTAAGATGTTGTGCAAGGCTGTGCATAGGTCTCGTGGAAGAAGCAAAGGTCCAAAATGTAAGCGATGAACTGTCAGTCAATCTAGCTAGCTGATAACTAGTGTGTACAAGCAATCACCTCAAAGTCTGATCCATTGAATTTTATTATGGAGAGATCCACTGCCAGTGGAAATGTGTAGAGCTAGAGTGCGATGCGCAGTGAACTCACTGGTTGCTACAAAAAACCCGATGGCGTAATTGAGAGACACTAATCGGGTGCCCAGCAGTCACGAGCGCTAACATTGCTGGTGTATAGAATAATCCAGAAGAGAGAGGAATATCGTACGGGGAAGTGGAAAAAAACTCGCGACTCGACTGAAGTTTGGTGAATGATCAGCCCGGTGCCTCACAAATGGGGTGTTGGGCTTCGGAAGCGCCGAGGAGGGCCGTTGACTATAAGTAGTAATCGCATTTCAATGATTCGGAAATCCCTCCAGTTTTGTGGCAGCAACGGAAGTTTCAAACCTGTTGTACGTAATTTAGGTTTACATCTGTTAGCCTTTGGGACGCCATTTTGTGTAAAGGTAGGCTGTGGTGTTTCTGAGATGAGGATAACAACAGACTAATTCTGGAATGGCTTCCAAACAACGCAATCGGCACGAAATCTTGTAGGAACATGTAGGCGTACTTGGGTGGGGCGTTTGGATCTACTTTCAATGCCCGTCTAATACGAGCAGAATCTCGTATTGGCTTATCCTCAACGGTTTAGCGAATGGGAAACCCGAGCCCATATCTACCAATCACGGCTATCGGGAAATACACGTTCGGGCCGCAATAACTCGGTAATCTACAAATTTGAGGTTAACAGGCTACCAGCGTTGGTATCCGCCCCCTGTAGTTCTACGAGCTAAACCAGCTTAGGAGACGGAAGAGCAGCCCCGCAATATATTAGGATACAAAAACGCTGGGTGACACAGCCCCTCTTTGGGGGCCTGCATTAGCTTTTGTTGTAGATTGTCATTCGATAAAATCGCCACGCAAGCCTTCCAAAGATGTGGTTGATACCAGCCCTGGAGATTCATGGATAGCGTCGCCGAATGTTTTGTATAGCTTGGAATCACGACCCCCGGCTTTGAATCATAGGCAAATACGAAAAACCCGTTCGGATCTCTGCAACGCTATTTTCCCCTTCTTCATATCCGTCATTCGCGATGCCTCGCGCAGTCCCTATAGAGAACAGGCTACAAAACAGCGTTTTAATCAGTTCCACCGTCTCGATAGCGCTCGTATTAATCACCGTTACGTTGCGGTTACTGGCAAAATACAAAGTAAATCGCTGGGATATTGGAGATTGCTGTGTTATTGGTGCATTTGTGAGTTTGCCTCAGTATAGAGAAAATGTAAAAGAGAAATCCGTTAACAGCTATTACAGCTGGCCAACACTGCGCTCCACATTTTACTTATTCTACTTGTCGTTTATGGGGCCTTTGGATTCCACATCTCGGAAATATATACACGTTTCGGTAACGAAAATGCTGTATTCTTTTTCAAAGTGAGCATCAAGCGGAATTTATTGTTCGGGTCTTTGCTCACAAGGATCAGGGCATCATGGTATTCCCTATGCTTTGGAATGTGACAGTATGCTTTAGTAAACTATCTGTCTTGTTCATGTATACCAATGTATTTGTCCAAGAGTCGCTTCTGCGATGGGCGCGATGTATTGGGGCTTTTCTCATTACGTGGAGCGTTGCCAACATCATTGCCACGTTAGCCATATGTCGGCCTATCGCCCGAAACTGGGACCGAACGATCCCTGGTAGCTGCGGATCGCCAACAAAACAATACACCTCCATGATGGTCATCAACATGATTACCGATATTGCTTTACTTGGGCTCCCCTTGCCATATCTTTTTTCCTTGCAGATGGCCCTCAAACGGAAAATAGTCGCTACAGTCATGATGACTATCGGCATCGGGTAAGCCTAAATTCCGCTGGAAGAAGAAGGAACTGATCATTACTTTAGAACTTGGGCTATCACTATATATCGTCAGTCACTGTTGTCCAGCCTTGTGTTTGACGACATGACGTACACTGGTGTTTTAGCCACGATTCTATCCGGCCTTGAGCCTTCTGTATCCATAGCCCTAGCCTGTATCCCACAGATGCGGCCACTGTGCACGCATAGAAAACCACTATCATATAACCATGGTAGCGTCGGCAACTCCGAGTATGTTGACTGCGAATCTGCGGTTCGCCTACGGTCTATCAACGATGTTAATGAACCCCAAATGAAGACCTTGGATGTTGTATCTGAGCGGGAATTGGTAGAACCTTCGTGGACCAATGACAGTGTCCCTGTGGATAATGTAAAAAGATGAGAAAGCGTCTGAAGACAGTACTCAAATCAGACGATAGATTTCTGATATGAAAAAAGTTTCCTCATTGATCCATAACACTGAACTACAGTAGCACAGTTCAGATTATCCCGTGTCCTTGTTGAGTTCAAGCCACCAACAATCCGGGTTTGGGTGATGATAAAGCTTTGGGCGACAGTCGGAATCTCGTTCCATCTGTTCAAATGAACAGGAAAGACTAGGTCAAGCGACCTCTGTCTTTGAATGTTGGGTGCATTCTAACAGGACTCGAATATATTCGTTTTCATTAATTTCTTGGGAACATAAGCGCCATTGATTGATAAAGAAATGGATCTCATGCGATAGAGATGGCCTTGTCGCTTGATCTTTAAACCTGACACCGAATATGATCTAGATATGGAAGTTTCACCGTACGGTTTCATCCGACGTCTATATTTTAGCTCACAGTGTCAAAGCTAGGTCCTCAAATTATATCTATCAAGTTGACGTAGTACTGATTCGTGAAATCTACTAACATCCAACTTTTCTGATCAGAGGGAGAGGTTCTGGGAAAGGTGTTGAATCGCGAACTAAGATAAAGGAATGTGTTGAGGGGTTATCACTAGCGAATCACAGGCGTGGTTGCTGCGGGTGCATGCTTCGGCTGTAACTAGGCCCTTGTTTCGCTGCGAAGCAGAGAAACCTCCTATGAGAACATACTCGTGAACATTAGGATATTTCGAACTACCGGTCTTACATCCTATTGTATACTCGGTTAGATTCATTGTTGTGTAAAAAGGTATATTTGAAAACCAAAATTCATGTGAAAATCAAAGTAATATGCTGTGTAACAGACCAGCTGTTCGTCCTCCATGTGTTGATGTATGATTGGGCGCTTTCTCTGCGGGGAATAGATATAGCTCTGTCCTACATATAACAGAGAGCTCATGACAGTTTCAATTTTTTTTTATAATTGTAGATTGACCTTGAACTTTAAACAAAAAGAAATTTCTGTCATGCAAAACTTCGTTCACTCATGTATCCTCTGCAACCGTCGTTTCCGCAAGAAGAAAGCGCTCATACAGCATCAAAAAGACTCCCCCAAACATGAAATCAGCGTTCCGAGCAGTGATAAAGCAGTGGAAAACCACAGAAGAGATGTTGAGGCTCATGACAACGTTAATAAGCCTACTCAAGAGACGAGGGAATACTTCATGTTTCCAGAGCTCCATGAGCATATTGAAGAAGCGGTATTCCCAGATATATCTTCCACGTGGTTCTGCAAAGACGAAAACGGAGACAAAAGTCATCGAGAATGGTTCACTCGCGTCATGGGCAAGTTTACATGCAACAACAGTCGTTGCAAAAACAAGGGTTGGTTTAGCAAGATGGTACCAATTGAGATAAGAGGATATGGTAACAATGGATACAACGCAGTTGTGTTCAATCAGAGGTGTAAGCGGTGTGACCGTCTAGGTAGCTTTATGCTCGACGAAATGTCGTACATTGAACGAGTGTCACATAGGCTCAAGAGATGGGCCGGTGTGGAAATGGAGCGTGTGGATCACATGAGAAAGAAAGGCCCACCACATGAAACACGCTTTTGCGAAGGTTGCAAACGCGGTAAATGTAAAGAGGATTATTGATCTACATCCATGTTTACGTCTATGGCTACCATAATAGGGCCGTTTACATTATTTGATGATAGTTATGACAACACGTGGCCGGAGCAATCAGAAAGTAGCAAATTCCACAGTTTTGTTTCGATTTTGAACTCCTTAATGCCCGATCGACCTAGAGGTGTATTCGCTACGAGATCAATACATTCACCCACTTGGCCTTTGAAAAAAAATACAGCAAACCGCCGAAGAAGGAAAAGACGTACTGTTTCCAGCTTTCTCACTACGCTTCAATTCTTATGTATTGATGACCTAATCGCCACGATGGCCAATATGTGAAATCAACCCGGTTTTCCTAGACAAGTCTAAACACCGTCTCTTCGAAGATGCGGTTCCCTACCGTAAATGCCTCTCCTTTCATGAAACCTTTGAGGTAACATTCTCCGACGAAAGAATAGAGACTAGAGGAATCTTTTGGTCTGAGTAAGTACGGCACCGGTACTCCGTACAATATCACTACGTGGTCGCCTAGACGTGCCGGTGCGGGGCACAGCCCTATTTCTCCGCTTGCTGTCTTGAATAGACAGCTCTGAATGCAGGGTAATATACCTGAGTGGTTTGAGTCGTCATTTTCATGTGCGTTTGCATGTGGTCGTATGTATTTGGCAGATAATTCGGACCAAGAGACATCGAGTGCTTCTCGGGGAGCGCCCGTTGAATTGTTCCACGTCAGCTGGCAGCCTGTAGGGTCGAATGTACGTAAATAGGCCTTCAGAGTATCGGGTGATTGGATTAAGGGCGGTCCTGATGTGAAGAATGGCTCAATCGAGGTTATTGGACTAATCTGAATTCCTTTAAATGCAGGAACAACCCAATCGATATTGTGTCGATTTTCAGTGATAATGCTGGCTGTTAAGAGATCGATGTCGATCGAATTTTCGCCACATGCCCTATATTCAGATGCCTCACCTAGTGCAAGTGTTCCACGTTCCCAACGGCTGTCTCCATCAGTCCACAAAGTCCATGATGGCCGGTCTGCAACATCAAAATAGCAACTTGATTCTTTTCCGTGCGAAGAAAAGTCAGAGAGGTCCACCCAGGTCCGGTGACGCAATGTATGAACTGCTAAAAGAATCCTCAAGGATCTATTTTCCGCAATTCACCATATGGTGAAATCTGCGTAAACTTGCTCCGGAGATTTTGCGTAGTTAGGCCTTACTATATCAGGCAACTCAGAAATACGGTTTGTCTCCTTTCCAAAAGCTAACAATGCATATATGCGATCACGCGGATCTGATGCCTTCATGTCTAAGCCTCTTATCACTATCGAAAGTATTACCAGGCGCGGCCCAGCTGTCACCTGCTGTGGAGAAGCTCTGTCTCTTTTAACGTTCATGAGTTCCATCCATAACATTGGCATGGACCAGTTTCTTCGTGCTGGGAAATTATAGAATAGGCAGATGTTGGCCTGAATGACCCACCACCATGGCAGCTTTAAGGGACCGCAAAGAACGGTGACGGGGTCCTTTCTGTCTTTATCTTGATCCAAGTGGAAGTATAACGCATTCCAAACTTCTTGAACTACCCAAACACGCTGAAACCAGGGTCGCATGAAGACTCGGTCGTGCCAGAAACCTTCATCACGGTGAGAGGCCGCTGGATCCTTCTCGCATTTTGTGGCAATCGACTGCCACACAGATACGTCGCTCTGCGTGTGGATGTGTCCGTCCTCCAATTCACCCAACCAGACCGATACTGATTTCGCAGAAGCATATATTTCGCCCATAAGCGCGACCGGGTGGCTCTTTTCTTCCTGGTCGAGTTGGTTGATGCACAGCAAATCTATCCAAAATGTCCGAGGTCGATCTGACTGCCTCAAGCGTTTTAGTGCATTTTGTAAGTTTGTGCTGATTTGAACTTCTTGTGGTGGGGATTCACCAGGGCTCGTCAGAACGGTAGGACTGTTGCTGAAACCATCGCCCCAGCAGTATGAAAGCGCCTCATACTCATCATGATATGTATCGGCGAGATTGGTATGTCTCAGTTTCAAATGCGGTAGTTCCTCGTTATCCGAGGCAGATTGTTTGTTAAATGGCTCGATGATGACTAGCCGGATCTCTTTCTGTTCAATCCTTAATGGTCTGTACGTCTCGTAGGTTTTTTCAGCATACAGCGCTCTTGTAATTGGTAGTTCCGGGACGATCTCGACCCAGATTTCAATACGAGCTTCGAATACATGGTTAATCCAAGCTTGAAACTCAGCTCTGGGAACAATTTGAATAGTGTCACCCGGTTGAAGTGCAGCCAGTCACTTTGCAGGAGTGATACCGGAGTGCGAGGTAGGCGCTGTTTTGTGCTCTCCATCCAGTAATCAATAACTGTCATCACGAAAGTCCCAGCAGGCGATTTGTTCCCTAAGCTCTGAGGATGCCCGAATATTACGAGTCGCAACCTCGCGCTGCATACGATCTCGGCCAGTGCTGTCGACAACACGTACTTCGAAGTATGTCCAAGTATCCTCCGTGGTACCATTCAAGTGAGGATAGAGAGTAGCACACCCTTGATCGTGCGAAATAGTAGTGAACACGGCTCTGCGAACAATTGCACGGTGATCTGGCACATTTGGGACCTTTAAAGAGAGATATGACCGTTGAGGGCAATCTTGACAAATGGCTATGCGACCTTTATGGGACACGGTAAACGCTTCCACTCCGGCATTATGTCGTACTGTGGAGCCATTATTTGAGAGAGACACTGTAGAGATTGTCAAAATAACAGAAATAGCCTGTGATTTATCGAATGGTTGGATTGATGGAGCGAATTGAGCCGGCAGGCAGACATATGTAGCTGCGGGGTCTGCCTGCATGTAAGGGGGCTGAGAGGTGGTGGGGAATCTGTAAGCCACATTTGCTGTTTCATGAATGATATGGCTGCCTTAAGCGAGACGCATCCTCGATGAGTGATCAGCCTCCTGGTACAAATTTCCAAACGTAACGATGCTAGAAAACGGACAGATGCCACCTTCTCTGACTAGCTATCTGACCTCTAACGTTTCCCATCTATGCACGTCAAATTTACAACTATTGTTATATGGAGAACAGTATCTTATATTTCTATCGCACCGAAAATGCGATTCATTAAGCAGTTGATAGCTAATGTTTTAGTTGTGTTATTTGTTTTTCTACCCTAATTATAGTTCGTAGTCAGTACAAGAAGTACCACAACCTTACGACAGACCAGGAAAATTCATACACTAGAAATATCGAACATGACTATATAACAAATAAAGAACCAAATACTTAAAGAAATAAAGGATCCAGGACATAATAGAATAAATAACCAGATAAGAGGATTGCAACATTAGGCTACTGCCGGTACACAGCCCCGCTACTTCAAGCCGAGGCTGACAATTCAGCCACAACCTTGAACAGCATCCAAGATTGGAGAGCTGAAGTATGTAGAACATCCACTTGGCTTGCATATACGAACAGCGTACTGTGCGCAGAAATCTCGCCTAATGGCTTTGCATCGTTGACTCACACCTTAAAACTCCTCATAAGCTCATTCTCTCAAATCTTCTCATTAGCCGTCTTCACGCCGAAGAGTCATGGACAAAAATCCGTTCGATTCTTGGTATGAAGCCCAGTTGGCGGGCGAAGATGACATAAATTACATGTCAGATAAGTGTACGACAACCTACTTGCCTGAAAAATGGACGTATCACGTAATCGAATGTAACAAGGGCCAACGCGCTGCAATCAAAGCTAAACAGCTGGACCTCGCAGAAGTAGACGAATGGGTCTTTCGACGGGTACGTACATGTAGGCTCTTGCAGTGCACTAGGATCTACAGCTAAAAGGACGTGCAGTCACCTATGAAATCTCCTGGCTTTGACATTCTGTAAGGCAGCCTGTGTGGATGGTCCTACTAATTTGCTTACCATCTGAATAGAATCACTCAGCACAAAGTCGATGGCGTACGGCATAGACCGCATCTGTGCATACCATTTGAAGCGAACCACTTCAAACGCATGGTGAAGGCACTCTCTTTACCTTCGCAATACTTTCACCTACGGACAACGGCCAGCGTTAATTGCAATTCCTTTATGCGAAGAGTTTACAGAGACGAAGATGGGATCGTTTCGAAGACTAGTATGACTATTGAGTCCCCTACACAACAATGTGGTCTGGATTGACAACTATGCTAGGTTGTATGATGCGCACCGGTCACGGTTCGAGCCAGGCAGCCAGCTCCGTATGGTCTACAGCTATGCGATGGGATGCATCTTCTGGTCGCACAACCGCAATCATCGAAGGTCTGTTTGATGAAGACTTGGACGAAATCATGTTTCTCATCAATGCATGCTCACAATTTCTCGACCATCCTCTGATGTTCCCCGAGATCTTGTTACACGTGACAACTGTTCGTCTCAATGAGTACCTTCGCATTCCTTGCGAAGAAGCTTTCTACGTATGGGAGCAACGAACAGGTCTTTCTAATCTACCTTATTTTAACCTCAACAGCCATGTCGAGGTCTGGAATTGGACTCTCGAAGATTTTCAGCACGCCACCACCATAGCGAACAGATCTCTTACCAATATGGCTTTCCTTAGGCGACGGTTTCAATACACTACGCAATGCGCAGAGAAGCTTCTTGCCATGTTGGCGGAGCTTAAAGACTCTGAATATGAGAACAAGAATATTGCAATGTTATTTGGAAAGGAGGACGAGTGGAGACAGAGACTGTCAGACAGGATCTTGCAATCGCAAACGTACGAGCATCAAACTGATTGCGTTCAAAAACGGATCGAGAATCTCAACAATGTCGTAAGTGGACTAAAAACAATTATACTGCACATCGTACTAAGTAACTACCTCAGCTATACACGGTTCTCTCCCAGATCAACAGCAAGAACCAAGGCGAGCTAGCTAAGATCAATCTTCAGATCGCCCAGGCAGTGCGCAGCGATAGTATACCGATGCGTACCATTGCATACGTCACCTTGATTTTTCTCCCGGGTGCGCTCGTTGCATCTATGTTCGGCATGAATTTTTTCGAGTTTGAAGCAGCTTCGAAGACGGTGGTAGTTGGGAATACATTTTGGGTGTATTGGGCTATTACTATACCTTTTACCGTCCTTGTTGTCATTGTTTGGAATGTTTGGAACTTGTTTGAGAAGAGGAAAGAGTTGTTGGTTAACAAGGGCATTTATTCTTTGCCCCAGGGGCAATCGTCGCAAATGAATGATTTGAAAGCTAGGGATATCGGATGGAGGACTAATCCTTCACAGATACAAGTATAATACATACACCGTTTCTTCCCTCGAATTTACTATTATATTCATACCCACGATGATTACTAAATTATTATGTTTAGTCGTAATCAAACTTCCATCTTCAACTCACTTATCTTATATCAAGATATCCACCCACGCACCACGCGGTCCGTTTTGACCCTCAACTCATTCTTTACTGCTACATTCTATATTATTTGCGGACCTAGTTAGATCATGTAGCTTTGCTCCAGACAGTGCTCAGGCCTAATAGAGTCTTGCAGATCAGGATAAGGGCGCAGCGCCTGGGAACATAGCCTCTGTATTTGCCGAAATTGTTGGCAAGCCTGTTGAGGCTAAGATTGATGTTGATTAAAGGTAAAGCATCAATAATCCTAATGATCTATGAATTATTATTGCATCCATGCTAATAATAGCACATTAAAAGAGAATTTATAGGCAAGAACAGCACTTTGGTGTCAAGTAAAAGAGGAAATGGCAATTTAAAATCATTCTTGTACACATCTATTGCGAGTGGATATGTGGTAATAGTGTTAGTAAAATATAGCATCCTTTCAAAAGCAGCAATCTACCTAAGACCTCGTTTGGCAATGCAACCCCTTCATAGGGCCATTCAAAGAACAAGGCATAGTCACATGAAAGATATCGATTTATTCACCTCTCTCTACTCATGTTTTCTCATTCTCCCCAAAATGACACTTTCCGAATATGAATGATCCCATTACACTCAAATTGGTAAGTTAACCACGTACGGACCCCCGGTTTTACTTGTCCCAAATTATTGCCTGTTGTTATCCTCTAATAATCCGTGCTATATCAGCGCTGAATCTCATAAAATCTATCGAGGCATAACAAATATCATATTCTTTGGGTGACACGTGCTACCAGATCTATTATGCGACTGCGACCAAATAGAGTGTAAGTTAATCAAATGCCGTGTTACTCGTCTTCTATCCCGAATTTCTCTGTCGAATTTCACATATATCAGCATGTACGTCACATCTCTCACACCATCACTCCACCGCACCCTCCCAACGTAACCACCACCTGTTCCCACCTAGCCCAGAGCCCCACACCGCCACCGCCACCGCCACCACGATCCTGCAGCCGCCACGCCGAACAACACACGAACCCCTACAACGCTCTAAAAAGAAAAAACTCCACTCCACCCCAGAGGCGCTTGCAGACCCTGGCTGAATTTTACGCCCATCTGCTTATTCCCACCCCACACCACACGTCACTCCACATATCCGGTGTAACCCTATCTCCACATGCACGAACCTATGCCGCTTTCCTTCCTTTCTCGTCAATTACCTCTTACGCCTTAGGATGTTGCACCTGACTCCCCTTTCTTCGCTTCTTCTGGCGCATGACTCGTTTTTAACTAGGCAGCTCTGAGTGGGTACCTTGTACCTTATTGAGGTGTCTATGTTATGCCCACCCTGGTCATAATCTCGTATACCCAGGTGTATGAATGGATTAGTGAACGATACATCAGCGCGTAGTAGCTGTTCTTTCCTTATTTCTCCCTATTTTGATATTCTAAGATCATGATTCATGTACGCCCCAGACCACACAAACTTCCATCCGCATCACACGCGTACCCACCCTTGTAATCCACAACCGCAACCCAAAAAACCCTATCTCTAAACCTCTCACCTCATAAATAAACCCTTATCCACATCGTAGATACAACTTTTCCAACACTCCTCCTTCCCGCCCCACCACGCTAGCCTCGCTCGCTACCTTACACAAACTAAGCGCCCCACGTCCGCCCCATCCCAACAGTTTCCCTACATACAAGTTGTTGAGAGCGCGTATGCATGTAGGTATCTATTCCTCACACGTACCTACATAGATACGCACATGGCGTGTTTTCGCACGTGCGCGCCTCACGCTGGCTCTGTATGCATTACACACATTACGCGGTGAAGGGGTAGGGTACCGCGGATGCGTGGCTGCAGGTACGTGGACTAGGTGTTTGAGATGGGTAGGCAGATATGTAGTTGCATAAATGCATGTATAAGGGATGCATGTATAGATGGAGTGGTAATGAGAGAGGAGGGTCATATATACGTGTATACATCTATGTGTATGGTTCCGTTCGGATGATAATAGTGATGATGGAATCGGACCTGCATGGGATGATATATGCAGGTTGATAGATGTGTGTAAGTAGGAAATTATGATTGAATGGATACGCACGTCAGGTACCAGGTCCGACCCGATTATAGCGAGAGAACACAAATTTCGTCAAAACGGGTAGGGCAGCTGAAATGCGTGTACCTACCAGCCCTTCAGTGCACTCGGTTGCAACAGGCTATCGAGAACTTCCTATTCGTATCGAAGAATCAAGCATGTCAGTCTTCGTCCTACTGGTTTACCTCTTACCCTCTAAGCCTGACACGCCTATCTCATCGTTCGCTACTCTACTTCGTGCGCACATGTTCGTAACGTACCATACCATACCCACCCTCACCCTTCCCATCCCATAACCCTTACCCGCGCCATATACCCTACATACGTCTCATGTACCGCCCCTCCTTTCCTCTTTTCCCTCCTCACCCACCGACATACCCCCGAACCCAACCAACACCCACCCCGTCAGCATATAGTACGCATGTACCCACGCACGTACCTCTGTACCTCCGCAGCTACCTACCTATAAATGTACCTACGTACATACATACATAAAACACCGCACGCACGCACGCATCCCAGCCCAGCCCAGCCCAGTCCAGCCCGTCGCCCCGTGGCGCCTGCGCACCCGACGCACCCGAGCCACTGCAATCGGCGCCCAAGCCACTCGAGCGAACCTACGGAACCGCCTCCGAAGCCTGGGTGCCGGGCGCGACGCGCCGCGAGACTACACACGGGATGCACGGAGCGAGAAATTTGGAACATTGGAACATGAGGGAAATTGTGAGAATTTTTTTTTCGAGATCGTGCCGGAGGTGGCGAGTTGGGTTACATTGGGCTTGGGCTTGGGTGCGTTGGATGGACGCAGGTAGGGACGAGGTAGGTAGACAGGAAGGTAGGTAGGCAGGTAGGTAGGCAGGTAGGTAGTTAGGTGGGCATGTGTGTATATGCTGGGCCGTGTATCGTATGGGCGGTACGAAGTACGAAGGTACGAGGTTGGCTGGGAGGGTACGGAGGTACCTACCAACCGTAGGTAGAGACATACGGGGCCCGGCCACACACATACACGCACACTCATTCACGGTCCGAAACGCACCGTTTTCCTTTCCGCCGCGGGATTTCGGAGATACGAACATACGTGCATCCATGGACGTTAGAGTACTGCTGTGCACCGACTCCAGTTACACGCTCCCTTCCCTCCTCCGTCCCCATCATCCCCACCAGCCCATCCCCATCCCAAACACAGCCTCCCCTTCCCTCTCCCACTCCCACACACAATATAACCTGCCCTACCCTGCCCTGCCCTGCTACACCCTACCTTCCATACCCTCCGCACCCCTGCCCAAACCCCAAGGCCAGTCGTCAAATGTAGCTTTCGCCCTAACCGCATGCACGCTAGCGCTTTCCCTCGCCTCCAAGGAGGAAAGCGGCTTTTTGCGACCCTGGCCTGGGAGGATGATGGAGGTTAGCCTGGATTGAGGGAGGGAAGGGAGGGCGCTTATTCGCTTGGACTGGGGGCCCGGCGTGGGTTTGTTTGGGTTTAGGGTTAGGGTGGATTAGGTGGTAGGCGGTAGTGGTAGGTGGATGATGGGAGGGATTAGCTTGTGGCGGGCGAGGTAGGTAGATAGTAGGAGGATGGGCATGGAGAGGGATCACATATGGAGGGAGGGAGGTAGATATGTATGTATGTATGGACATGTTGTACGGCGAGCGTGGGTACTCTTCGAATGCCACACGGAGCATCGGAGAAGGCACGGAAAAGGCAGCGCAACCCAGCCTTCCACAGCAATACATACTCTGCACAGAATCCAGCGTATCGATTCGCATCAACCTCACCTGATTCCACCCATCACATTACCTACCTTCCTCCAAGCCTACTCACCCGCCCATACACCCATCCATACATACCATACCACGCCCACTAAGCCCATCCACCCATGCCCATCTCCGGGCCAATGTCCATATATCCACCCATACATCCACCCATACATCCACCCATACATCCACCCATACATACCCACAGCAAGCAGACTACCCTACCTACATCCACACAAACCACACACGGCAGCAGCACGATCCCCCCCAGCCCATCCAGCGCGCCTCGCCCGTCGCCCAGCCCGGCCCCGTTTAGCCCGCGCCGATCCATGCCCTCGAACGGTTCGCAGCAACAGGCAGCCTCCGGGAGCACACATGGTGGCGTGATAGGCTGGCGTCTCGCAGCTAGCTCGCTAGCCAGGCGGCCGCAATATGGGTTGCACCTTGCCTTGGGCTTGGAGGGTGGCGGGGCCACTCGACGAGACGCGACTGGGCTGGCTGGCCTGGGCGGTGCTTCGCACTTACATACACATACATACATACATACACGCCGGCCAGCAGCGAGGAAAGCAGGAAAGCTGGAAATACATACTTGGATGGAACGGGCGAGCAGGCGAGCAGGCGAGCGAGCAGGAGATAGCGACGGGCATGTAGCTTGCGGTAGGTATGTAGGGATATGGGATGGGTAGCTGGCGGGTGCAAAACGGAATGGGCAAAGCATGTACAGTAGGTACAGTACAGAGGTCCCACTACGTACAGGCCCACAGGCCCATAGCTCCACAGGGCGGAATACCAGTTTGGGACAAGGTTTCGCGTGCAGGCATTCGCGAAACGTTCGATACATGTACCACGTACGTAGCTAGCTAGCTAGCTAGCCATCTCCCTACCTACCTAGGTCTGTATGTACGGTACGTACGGTATATACGCACTGTATGTACGCACTGTATGTTTGTATGTATGTATGTAGGTATGTATGCATGCGCGGAAGCAACCAGCTGCTCGTCATCGCCTTCGCGTCTGCACGCCCGTTCACGCACTCGCTCTGTGCCTTTTGCCCCAGCCATCCCGTCCCATTCCATCCCATCCCATCCCATCTACATAGCTATGTATCTATTTTTCCATCTGCCCCTTCTCCGCGGCGCCGCCCGCCGCCCGCTGCCTGCCTACCTGCCTGCCTGCCTGCCTGCCTGCGCTCCGACGCCTGCTCTGCTCTGCTCTGCTCTGCTCTGCTCTGCTCTGCTCTGCTCTGCTCTGCTCTGCTCTGCTCTGCTCTGCTCTGCTCTGCTCTGCTCTGCATGCATGCGTGCGTGCGTGCTTGCTCTCCGGCGAACGCACCGCACCGCACCGCACCGCACCCCGGTGCCATGGTTTCTCGCGCCCGAGCCATCCACCTAGTCCTAGGCTGCCCCATCACAGGGCCCGGAAATGGCCGTGGGTAAGCGCAGCGGTAGTCTACGTAGGGAGTCTACGTAGGGAGTCTAGGAGGAAGAACGATGCTGCATGGCGACAGGAGTGCGGTGCGCGCCCCGGTGTTTTACACAGCGCAGCGCGTCGTTCCCATGCGGTTTGGTAGGTAGGTAGTCGAAAACAGTGCCTGTCTGTGTCTGTGACGTCTTCAAGTGGCGAGCGCGCATTGCCGCTGCACGACTGAAGGGGAAGGCAGGCGAGCGAGGGCTGATCTTCCGACTCGACGTACTCTTGTGATCAGGGGCATGGCCTACCCTACCTACGTGTGTCGGATGCGCTCTACGTCAGGCGGTCGGTCGGAGCAGTCGACGACAACGGGAGCGTTCTCATCGGTCGCCAAAGGTGACGTACGTACGTATGTACCGTACAGTGGGCGCCTGCCATTAGCTAGCTCCAATGTGCACAGCTATGTACAAGCTGTGCAGCCGTGACATTCGCATGTATGGACGTACGCAGCAGGCTCGCACGTAATCTCCATCAATCGACCGTGTCGCGCAGCATCGCAGCATCGCTGGAGCCATACCATGCCATACCATGCCCTGTCCACTCGCGACTCGCACGTAGACGGCATTGATTGGCAACGATCGCGCTTCAGGCCTTGCCGAGGACGATCGCTTCACGAAGGAAAAAAATGCCCGCTGACAAGCATGGCATGGCATCCACAATGTCTTCTATTCTCGGAGCTACTATTCATGCCCGGCGCAATTGAGCTTTGGGAAACGATCAGCGGCGGCAGTGGGTAGAGCAGCATGGCATGGCATGGCATGGTACGGTATGGGGCCGGGCGCAACGCAACAGCGAGCGGCGGCAGGGCACATGAACGCGAGCGAGCGAGCGAACGGAACGGTGGTGACGACTGCGCGAATTACAATGTACCGGCATGGGCTACGCTACATGGACTACACCGTGGATGGATGGCTGGCTGGCTGGCTGGCTGGATGGATGGATGATAGGCAAGGCAAGGTAAGGCAAGGCCAGGCATGGCAGCAGCAGCAGCAGCAGCAGCAGCAGCGTCTCCGGGCGAGAGAGGTGGTGCATGCCGCCGAAATCCGAGGGCTTTGCAGTCTCTCAGACGGGCTACGTAATCGCGGGCTGGAGGTGGTAGCGGTAGAAAAGGCTCGGACGCCGTATGGCTGGCTTTGAATGTCGCGGCATGCATTGCGGCCAAGGTCAGGTGCGGTGCGGAACCCACAGTGACAAGTACAGGAAACCATGGACGGCGTTCCGTGTGGATAGCATAGCGGGCGCCCAAGTGCACGCGGAACGAGCACCGTTGTGCGGAAGCCGGCAGGTGGAATTGGCGGCGGGCAGTGCAGTGCAGTGCATCTCCGCTGGAACTGGAACTGGAGCTGGAGCTGGAGCTGGTGCTGGAGCAGCTGCTGGAGCTGCCGGTGGAGTTAGCCAGTGGAGCAGCCAGCAGCTCGCTCTGTGCTCTGCTTGGGACATCGTTGCGGGTGCAGTCACTGCAGTGCAGACTGAGTGCAGGCAGGCTCGCTCGCTGGGGGATAGTGCGGTGAGGGCTCCAGGGCTTGCAAGCAAGCAAGCAAGCCAAGGGACAAGGGACGAAGCGTGCGATCAGCAACTGACAGCAGGCGGCCCAGGCGCTGAGCAGCCACAAGCGGGCGAATCAGAAACATCCCGCACGGGCCAGCTTCCCCAGACTGCGTCCCGAACAGGCTAGGTGCGTCCGGTCATGCGTCGCTAGATGGACAGGGTGCTGCGCGGTGCTTGGCCGGGCGT
Organism: Pseudopithomyces maydicus; assembly: GCA_026873275.1. NCBI lineage: Eukaryota > Fungi > Ascomycota > Dothideomycetes > Pleosporales > Didymosphaeriaceae > Pseudopithomyces > Pseudopithomyces maydicus. The sequence goes on along the minus strand of JANTUC010000003.1, from coordinate 166,906 downwards.
GTTGCACTTCCGATCCAAGCTCCCCACGGCCTCTGTCTGCTTCCCCAGATTCTGATTTTTTTCTTATTTTTCTTATTTTCCTGCTCGGGCGGAGATGCGCAGGAGCTGACGCTGCATGGCGTGACGGTACCGGCGCCGGTCGCCCTGTGGCATCGTCGTCGTGGTCCACTCTGTGGCAACGAGCGCGTCCATGTCGTGGCTGTTTCCCACATTCGAGGCCCGCCTGGAGGACAAGGGAGCTCATGCAGCAGCAGGCCTCGCTCAGCATCACCATTCGTCCCGCGGCAGGGGCTAGGAGGCATGAAACTCGATCTCGGGAACCTGAGCAGCATCCGAACCGTGCCATTACCCGCTGATGCTGCTGGGGTCTGCAGTTGCTCAAGCTCGAGCGACGACCACACTTATTAATTGCTGGTCGCGAGCCGAGGCCAGGCCAATCTACCAGATGAAGGCGTTTGCAGTTGCAGGCGCGCAGTCGTGCCATAGTACCTGTCCGTCCTGTCGACGCTGCAGCTCGGCGGAGGCCAAGCACGCAGCCCGCGCTGCCTCGCCTGGTAGTCTGGAGCTTGTCAGGACTCCAGCCACGGGCTGCCGACTTCCGGGGGTTCGACTACCGCGTCGGCGGGCCAGGCATTGCTGCTGCTTGCTGCTGCGCGATCAGCGAGGGCGAGGTCATCGACCAGGCGGCGAGCTCGCGGCGCGCATCGCTGCCCTTCACGGCTCGCCAGCACAAGCTGCAGCTCGGGATCATATCGGGCGGCTGGGCACCAGACCCCTTCTGCTGGCCCAGGATGGCCATCCCTGCACGGGCGCGCAGGCTGTAAACGTTGTTCGACGACGTAGGTAGAGCACAAGTGAACATGGACCCGACCCGACCTGAACGCTGCGCCAAACGGCGTGCTGCTGCAGGCCGAGAAGCCCGCCGGCGGCGTTGGAGCCCTGGAGCCCTGGCGCGCCAGCTAGGAACTAGGGTCTCGCTGCATCGTCTCTGTCATGCAACCTGGCTGGACGGATTACGAGTACCGGCGCTGGGGGATCTGCTTACAACGGGCGAGCGAACGCCTCTTACTCCAAGCGTTGCCGCGCAACACTTCTCGACCCTCACAGCTCGTGCTCTGCGGGCTCCGTACAGTGCCTCTTGCTCTGACCCTCCGCCCCCCGTACGCCGCTCGCACCCTTCGCCATCCATCCCACCGCACCAAGAAGAAAGGCTGAGGCGGGGACTGGTTCGTGCGCCCAAGCTGCCCCGGATTCCAACTGCGCCGCCCCGCCCAATCACACCCGCGCCTGGCGAGAGCTTGCCCGTCCGCCGTGAGCTGCACAGTCTGGCCTGGCGCCCCCATACCGGCCCATTCAGCGCTGCAGCCGGCCAACCGCAGCATCGCTGGTTACAAAACCGCACACAGGCGAGGCTGGCACGCAGCGACGGCGCTGTCCAACGCTCTGTGCATCGCCCACAGCTCCACGAGTGCGTGCATCCAGCTGCCCGTTGCCCGTCTGCCCGTTGCCCGTCTGCCCGTCTGCCCGTCTGCCCTGGGCCACGGAACCGCCCGTCGAGACGCGAGGCCATTGCATTCGAAACCTGACCGCTCGCTCTAGCACCAGTTCGCAGCCTGCGTCGACAGTCCGTCCCGCTGCTAGCCAGCACGTCCGACCTCTCTCTAGCCTCTTCTGCCGTACCCTTTTGCACCTCTCTTCTCGTCCTGACCCCCCAGACCTACGCCATTTGACATTCGCCACTTGCAACGGTCGCTGCTCCATCTCTTGCTGCTTCCCATCGCCGCCTGCCGCCGTTACCACCTCCCCGTCGTCCACCCTGGATCCATTGACTGCCGCACCCCTCGGTACTGACGACGGAGATCCACCCGCCGGTGCTCGGAGGCCCACCCGCTGTACCTCCTGCCGCACCGCCCGGGACCTGTGAGAAAGGTATGCATTTTCGGGGTCCCGTCGAAACCTCCCCCGCTGACGTAGGTGTGTTGTTGCAGCGTCCTTGTCTGGACCTCGTCCTTTGTTTACGCGGCAGCTCTCACCTCCTACCCGTCGCAGCTTCCAGGGAGCAGCAAGCGCCTGCCCCACGCCGCGTCGCAGCTTCCCCTCGGCACAGCGAAGCTCCTCGACAGGCGCAGCCCTCGGCCAATTCGCCGAATCGCTCAGCCTGGAGACGTGCTGCCTTGCCGCCCTTGTGAGCGAGCATGACCAGCGACACCATGGGCCCGTCGGCTCCCCCGGCCATTGGCGCGAGCGCTGCCAGCAGCAGCAATTGTATGACTCCCCGCATCAGACGTCAATTGGCGTGAACGTGTGACTGACAGCAACGCCCGAACGCAGCTTCCGTCCAGACCGTCAAGCCCGATGCCCCGCAGAACACGAACAACCCGCCCCTCCCGCCCCCGAAGACCGACAAGCCGCGGCCACACGTATGCGGCACCTGCCAGCGCTCGTTTGCCCGTCTCGAGCACCTGAAGCGCCATGAGCGCTCACACACCAAGGAGAAGCCCTTCGAGTGTCCGCAGTGCACCCGCTGCTTCGCCCGCCGAGACCTGCTGCTGCGCCACCAGCAGAAGCTGCACCAGCAGGGCGCGACTTCCTCACGACCGCGCACGGGTCGGAGGGACAGCACCACCGGGCTGCCTCCGAATAGCTCCGGCAGGATACGCAAGAACTCGGTCGCGGGCAGCATCGGCGGCCCGGCAGCCATCAACCCCTCGATGCGTCCGCGGGCAAACACCATCAGCCATGTCGACCCCGCTGCGCTGAACAGCCTGCTTGCGTCTCACAATGCTTCGCTCGGTCGTGGCGGCCACCCCGGTCATTCGCACCACGCGAGCCTGTCAGGCCTGGGAGGCCCCAGTGCCTACGACTTCCGGGGCATGTCCAGCACCATCGGTGGCGGCGGCCAGAATCACGGCCTGCCCAAGCTCGACACCCACCTCGGGTTTGGCATGGGCGGCGGCCTGCGGACGGCACCCATTCCGGGCTTCAGTCCTGATGAGTTCGAGCTGGACAAGTTCTTCGGCTCTTCGGGGTCGACGATCAACCCCAACCAGCTGCATCATTTCAATGCAGGCATGGGAAATGCCCAGTCACCCTTCAACGTGTTTGGAAATCCCTTCGCAACCAACGCCATCGATGAAGACGAGATTCCCTGGGGTAGCGGCTTGGACAGCTCCGTCATATTCCCGGGCCCCGCCGACCCCGTGGGTGACGGGTCGTCCCCGTCGGCAATCAGCACCACTAGCCAAAGCGGCTTTAGCGAAGTCATGGTGGACGGTTCTGGCCAGCCGACAACGACACCCATGTGGCATCAACCCCTGGTGACGCACACGAGCATCAACCCGCCGAGCTATTCGTTAGATGCTATGGCACCCGTATTTCCCGAGCTCATGATGAACAACGCCATGTCTCCGAAAGAGCTGGCAGATCAGGGGGCACCGACCGACTTTTACATGTCAACCCCTCCAGCATTCCCTACCATGAGCCCTACTGCAGGTATTCCGGGTATGCCAAATCAGTACTTCCAACCTCCGATCACATTCAATTCTGATTCCGGCAGCATATCATCCTCTTCAATAAACGGCAGTGCAAGGCACAGTTCCGTCACCTCTGTATCTAGCGATACGCTGACGGATGCCACGAGACAAGCCCTGGTCTTCAACTTGTCACAAGCCCTCGGTTTCGGAACCCCTCAGCGCAAGTTCTCTCAGCCGCACATCAGTTCGCCACTCTCCGCAAGCTCGGGAAAAGCGCAGCAGGTTGCTTCTCTCCCGAGCACCGTAGACCTCCAGCGCTATGTGCACGCCTATATCCGATACTTCCACCCTCACCTGCCCTTCCTACATATCCCTACGCTCTCTTTCGACACACCAGCATACACGCATCAGATACGCACTGCCAACAACTATACCCATGAAAACATGGTCGGTGGTGGCGGCTGCCTGATCCTTGCCATGGCTGCTATAGGCGCTCTTTACGAATTCGAGCATGGTATCGCTAAAGATTTGTTCGAATCTGCCAAAAAGTTGATACTTTTCTATCTGGACGAACGCCGCCGCGCTGGCCTCTCAGCCGCAGTCAACGGGCCGGGCGCCAATAACGAATCGGTGAATAAGCCGCCGTTATGGCTGGTGCAGGCCATGCTACTGAACCTTATTTTCGGGCACAATTGTGGTGACCAACAAGCTGCCGACGTTGCGAGCACGCACTGCGCAGCTCTGGTTAGCTTGGCTAAAGCTGCGGGTCTTGACCGCCCTGCTCAGGATGGATCCGCTATGCCTAGCCCTCCAAAAGATGTCGCTAACATAGATATCGAGATGATCGATGGCACGCGGATAACTCCACCGGCTGAATCCTTAGACGAACACGCGCAGTGGATACGATGGAAGCGAGCAGAAGAATGCAAGCGAACGTACTTTGCGGTATTTTCCATGTCAAGCCTTCTGGTTTCGGCTTACGCACATCCACCACGGATTCTAAATTCCGAGATCAGACTCGATTTGCCGTGCGAAGAGGACCTGTGGTCGGTTGATAATCCACAAGCGTGGGCTGCTATGGGCGGACCGATGATCGCCCAGTCCAAGGGACTGTCATTCAACGCCGCGATGACTTACCTGTTGGAAGCTAGTACCCGCCAGCAATCGGAAAGAGCCAATGGCTCGTATCAACAAACATTTGGTGGAGAAATGCCTATGGCTGACTTCACGGAAAGCGAGATTCGCCCAAGCACTTTTGGATGTTACGTTCTTATCAATGCGCTCCATGTGTATATCTGGGAAACCAGGCAAAGACACACAGGCCGTCTGTGGAAAACCCATGAAACTGAAGCAATGCATGCACAGGTCGAGCCTGCATTGAAGGCGTGGCAGTCTGCTTGGAGAGCTAATCCAAATCACAGTATAGAGCGCCCCAGTCCGTTTGGTCCTTTATCTGCTGATTGTATACCTTTGCTCGATTTGGCATACGTAAGACTCTTCATCAATCTCAGTCGTGCAAAAGAACTGCTGTGGCAACGAGACTTTGAAGGCATGTCGGTTGAGCTTGCGAGGGGCATTGACGTAGTTGCCCTTGCGGACAGTACCCCGGAGCGGTCAGAGCCTATGGACGTCACAGTTCGTGATCCCAACAACGCCACTCCCCAAGATCTCGACACGATGGGTGAACTGAGCCCAGGGCAAATGAACAACAGCATGCAGTCCAGCCAGTCATCAAAGAGGGAACGACACCTGCGCAAAGCAGCATTCTACGCAGCCGATTCCCTTTCAATGGCCGACAAACTCGGTGCGACATACGCGGAATTCACAGCCAGAGAGCTTCCCAATTCATCCGCCATGTGCAGCATGGACTGCGCGCAGATACTCGCCGAGTGGGTCGCAAGCGTCCAAGACCGCGTAGGCCGCTTCCTGGGCGTCCTCGGCAAAGACGAAATCGACTTCACCGCCGTGCCCGCCATCATGCTCCTCGAAGAAGAGGACGTGAAGCTCTTGCAAAAAATCGCCGACATCCTCCACACTGCAGACATGAAGCTCGCCTACGACATCACGTCCAACGCGATCCCCATGCTGGGCGGCCTGTCCAATCTCGGCCATTGCGGCTACGGCACCAAGCTCCTCATGGTCACGGCGTACATGCTGGAGAAGTCTGCCGTCTGGCCTGGTACGTATATATACACATTCTCGTCCGCACCACTTCATGGAGAGATGCTAATGCACGCAAGCAGTAACCCACGTCATGGCCCGCGCCCTCGAAGCCCACGCAAACCATCTCATCCAGCGCGCCGAGGCCTCGGTCGTGGTCTCGTAGCACGTAGACTAGAGTAAAGTAAAGTAAAGTAAAGTAAAGTAAATATGTAGTGTTTCCGACCGAGCAGTTTGTACAAAAAAAGCAAGTTGAGGGGCAAGGCATGCAGGCAGACGGACAGATGATACGAGACGAGATGACACGAGATGAGAGGGGATGAGAGGAGACGTATTCTAATGAGGCGGTTGATACCCAGTTGATTGACGAAAATGCGAGTATTCGTTTTCCGCAATAGGTTGGTTCATGATGATGGACGGGACGGACGGCACGGGAGGACGAAAATGCACGCGCGCCGGAAGGGGGCACATGATACGTACGATGTTTACGATGTGTTATGATGGTTTTTTTTCTCATTTGGTTTGGTTTGGTTTGGTTTGGTTCGGTTTGGTTTGGTTTATTCAGGGATGGGACGATATGGGCTGCAGTGCTGGATGGCGATGGGATCAATCACTCCACACAACCCGCTCACTTTTTTTTTCACATTTTTTTTACATTTTTTTTTACATATTTCCAGGTTATATCAAGGGCTTGGTTGGTTGGTTGGTTTGCTGGGTTGGATATGGGTTGTATGTATTTGTACAAAATGGAGTGGGAGGGTGCGATGCCGGTACGATGCGATGGGCTGGACTGGACTGGACTGCGCTGGGCTGTGTATATCGGGGATGCCCTACTACTACCTACCTACTACCTTATCTACCTACCGGCGATGGATGGGGATGCACAATGCGATGAGAATCAAGCAATGCGTTTACTTTTTTCGCTTTCTCGGTCTTTTTTTCACTTTTCTCTCGTTTTGATAAAGGACGGGCGATGGATGGGATGGGATGGGATGGGATGGGATGGGGTGGTTGGAAAGCCGATTTTCTCGGTTCGGATGCGGATTTTATATATGAAAAAGAGGCCGGTGGTTTGAGGAGAGGGGCTTTGTATAGGGAGTGTGTGCGTATGTGTGTGTGGGAGGGGTGTCAGGGTATAGTGAGAGGGGGTATAAGAGGGGTGTACGAGGGGTTACCCATAGGGGGTGGGGGTGTAAGAGGGGTATGGTGGATGGGGGTATGAGGTATGAGGTATAAGAGGGGTACAAGTACATTCAAACGGGGTAAGGGGGTGGAAAGGGAAAAAGGAGGGAGGGAGATTAATACGTATGAAGTGATTAAGTAGCTGGCGGTGTATCGATCTATTGATCTATCTGTCTATCTATCTATTTACGTCGTTTGGCCGTGTGGTTGCGTACCCAAGTATCTTCCTACACACCCAATCATTCATTCATCCATCTATTCCGCCCCACACTCCACCCACGCCCTTTCTCTAAGTTGTTTCTTAAATACGAGACTATATCTATACATCTTAAACCCGGACTCGCCTCCGTCCCAATCCAATATTATCGGCTCATTGCCATACTATGTACCCCTCCGCCACACCTCACTGCCTGGTATACAAAATCAGATATGAACATGTGTAGGCGACTTAGATCTGTAGATATGCATGTAGTGTAGCGCATGCGGATTGAGCGCCGCTCAAACTCAGTCCAATCGTGGGGAGCGGAGGGGGTCCGGGTTGGGTACCTGTGCGTTGGACGTACAATTTCCTCTAATGAAGATTTCAAGATTGATGCTGTGTACATTTTGGGCAAAGTATTAGAATGATAGATTGATCTCGAGCTGCGTGTTGTTGTAAGGGCTGTACAACCAGGTATTGTAAAAGAGATACATGTTGTGGAATTTGCGGTGTTGCACGTGAGGGAAGGTGCGATGGTGCGACGTTAGGTTAGCTTTTGGTAATGCTGCATGCGCGCTTGGAGTCGTGGTGTAATGGTGCGGTGTAGCGGATGTGGCGGTGAGCGTGTTAGGTGGAAGGGAGGAGGAAGGAGATAGGTACGTAGATGGATGGGTAATTATTACACGTTGATGTAAATAGGTAGGTAGGTAGGTAGGTGGGTGGGTATGCATTGATTTCAGCTGAGAGCTATCATGAAACACCTGCCTGGTGGGTAGTCAAACTTTCTTTCCTCCTGTTTTTCCTAACCTTTTGTTAACATCTCGTATCATGCTATCCGCGATCGAGATGACATTGAAAAGTGTCCAAATTCGGTATCCAGGGCCTCAAGCCCACGCCGCACCCGCATAACCCTGCAACACCACCATACCAACGACCCAACCACACATGAAAATCCCTTACAGAAAAAAGTAATCCTCTCGTGGGGGCGATATCGGCCTCGGCCTCGGCGCCAGATCGGATCCGCCCACGCACGCACATGTATGTACGCATCTGCACCTCCGTTCTTGGGACCTAAGCTCAACAAGAAAGAGTTTCAGGGCCCTGGGTAACTTTTTCCCTTCTTTCTGCTTGCCGTGGTTCTGGGTTCGCAGGGTGAATGCAGGGATGTGGAGAGGTGGTAATGTGAGTGTGTGCATGGACGGGTAATGTGCCGTAGTCATGGCGTCAGCAGGGTGCGTTGTAGGTACATATGTAGGGGAGGTAGTGGGGAGGGGGATCGCGATGGGGTGCATGGCGGTGTGGTGGTGTGGGGGATGGAGATGAAAGTGGAAGGGGAGGAAAGTGCTGTGGAGTGTTTATAGGAGTGGTGGTGTGGTTGGGGGTTGTGCAGTGGGTAGTCTGCTCAGGTAATAACTTGGTTATGCAATCTATGGAATTACACTTGCTAAGTCAGAACTCGTCAACTCTAATATGAATCGATAGAAGGAACCGAAACTGGTGATTTTACTTGCTAGCTATATCTGTCTCCCATTGCTTCATAAAATCGCCGTTGATCAAGCTTAGCTATTCAAGAGCAATCTTCGTAGTCGTGTTTTTGTACGCGATTGCCAATAAGAGAACATTTCCCGACGCAATTAGCACGCCAGCGATCGTGAAGGCAGTCTGGACGTCGTGTGTTACGGCAGAGTAGATCACTGCGGTAATCACACATACTGCGACCAACCAGACTTCCTTGACCAGAAATCCTTTGGGTCTTCGTTTCCAAGTCCAGAATGTTTTTCGAAAAGAATTAGACAATGTTGAGTCTTGATCGTGATCCAAAAAGCCTTTCTCGATGTCTAGATCTAAAAATTCGCTCAGCGATATCAGAGAACTGCTGTTGTTTGGCGATGAAGCCCTTGTTGTCGGGATTTCAAGTGAGTACGTTGGCGATATCGTTTCGAACCACACATCGGTCAGTTCATTAATATCCCCTAAATTCCACCATTTAGATGTTCTATAACCTGTTTCTCGGATTATGCTCTGCAAAGAGTCGAAGAGACTTTTATATTCGGCTAATGCTTCCACCCGGTATGGTCCCTTCGAATCTTGATTTTTGAGCGACCACTCAATTGTCTCCCACACTTTTGTCACGTTTCTGAAATGCGTTATTCCTTCGTCAGAGATCCTGGCTCCTATCTCTTGATCCCAAAAATCTGGGAATGCCTGCTGTAAAAGCTCCATATTTCTTAGATCACGGTCGATGGCAGTAACAAATTTATCGTTTAACCATTTCACGCGTGTAGCGATACGCTCTTGAGTGAACCCGTACCACTGGGAACTATGGTCCTCTAAAATGCTTGGATCGGTAAAGAGATCTGATAGTTCTTTCCGTTGCAACACCTGTAAATTCTCGATAGACTCATTTATAACTCTTTTTACCCGTTGCAATGTGGTGATGCAGCTGGGGAGCTCTCCAACTCGATCGGGGTGCAAAGGAGGACTAACGGACGCACCAAGGACGTTCATCTTAGCGACAAAGAAAATCAAAACATGTGCTTTAGATTTAGTGTTTGCGCAAGATTTGGACAAAATCAGGAGGGCTTCAGTATAGGATATCGAACCGAATCTTAAGCTATCGATAAGCTGCCATAACGTCTGCTAATCTGCTAACATAGCCTCAATCGAAAGCCTGAGATCTTCACCTCAACTGACCGGAAAATGATGAAGAAGCGATACTGCAGGCTCACCGGAAACCTAGATGTGGCGTAAATTTTAGAGTGCGGGCGAAGAACCTCATTGGTTCGTTCGGCGGTGATATCTCTCAACAAGCAGTAGGTCAACTGGAGAGCGAATAGATGAATGAGATTGCTTGACCGGAATCTGCATGCAGGTCGGAATGGGGCGTCGTGAGTTGGCGTTCTGCAAGGCGAAATTGTGGCGCAGTAAGGCTTGCACCTATTGACTGGTAGTAATAGGCGAAAATGCACAGCATGCGAGCCTGGAGCATGAGATACCTGACTTGATCGGATGCCCGTTTAGTGAGCCCTCCTCTGCTAGTCTGAATAAAGCCTTGGGTTCAGCCCTTTTGCCAATTAGCGCACGGACATTATGAGTTGTGTATATCTCTAGGCAACTGAATTGGGAAAATTTGGGAGCTTGTTCTCATGAGCAGCTTCTCGACTCATTATGAAGCTATATTTAAGCATTTGAATTCATTAGCGACGTCTTAGATATTTACTCCTCGTCTTTTAAAGCATTCAGCCATGGTGTACATGCCTGACAGATGGCGCAACGTAAATACCGCCACCTGAGTCATTCATAACAGCCCAGTATCTATACCAGAAGGGGCTATCTTGATTCTGAGGTAAAGAAGCTCTGGAGTTCTAGTAAACTTTGAGGGTCGCAATGAAATTTCAGCTCATAACAAGACTTCTATTGAGCGTATACTGTCAAAGGTGTTCGAAACCACGATGAAATGCTCTTCTGGTAGTAATGGAAATATTTGCTAGGCGTTGTTCCGCTGTGATGATGATCGACGTCTTCCAGGTTGAAGTCTACTTTTGGCCTTGCTGTGGTCTTCAGGGCTTAGAAGATGTCGATCTAAAAGCCAAGATTCCGAATACCAATGGAAGCGATAGGCTTGTATATCAGTAAGAGCCGATACAAGAATATAGCCACTATTTCCTGTCCATCTCATCAACGCTTGTATGAATTATATGGGTTATGTGTAACAGATTACATACTAAGGATACATTCATTTAATACATTCTCTTCGCATGGGACCCTAGCTCGAGACCTTCCCCTAGTGCAGTTCAGACCAGAAACAGCAGTTTTATTTGTTTTCATAACACCCAGAGACAAATAAGCAAGGCAAACAAAATTATGAACCTTTTTTGATCTATCCTATCCTGGCACTTCGTTTCCTTCGCTCCCTTCGATCATCGAAGCACTGATAGGTCTGGCCATCAGACCTCAAGCTTTGCTCAGAGCAACTAGTTCCTTGAAGTTGAGTTCATAGCGCTCGCAAAGAGAGCAGCACAGGTACAAGCCTTCGTAGTGGAAAGAGTACCCGTCTGAGCACCATAATATATTGCGCTCTGCTCAGATGCCCCTTCAGCCATATATCGATTCATTGGATCGGGTTCTGCCCCGCGTTGATTTGCATAAGTAATTTGTTGGGTATGCCACGGACAGAGCTGAAGAGTGTTAACGCCTTGGCGCACAGCTCTGTCAATATTGGCCATCGCCTCGTCAACACTGCGAGCGGAAGCGTCGGCCGTATGAGTAGGGTGGATTGCGCCTCCTTGGGAGTTGTTCCTGTGGAATGAGGTAGCCCTGTTTTGTATTTGTCAACTCATGGTGAAAGAAGATAGGAATGTTCAAGATACGCACTTAGAATTCGTTGAAGCAGGTCTAACATGCTGAGCTTGACGTCCGAGACTCGCCTGCACATCTTCCACCTTCTTCGAGTCTGGAAGGGTAGAGCTAGTCGAATCAGACGCCATGGTGTATATTTCGAGTAATAAAGGAGATGTAAGGGTGAGAGTTGGGCTTGATGAGCGAGTAGACAGTGAGGAGGTCTTGGGGATTTTATAGTCATAAAGAGGTGTACAGAGGTCTGTCAAACACTGAACATGAACACATGGTTGAACCAGAAGAAAGCAGATTTCCGTTTGATGGAATGGGCGATCTTGCGTCGCCGAGAAGGCGATACGGGGTTTCGCCCTGTACTAGGGTTGAATCTCTCTCCAACAATCCCACATGAGTGTTACCGAGTCTTCTGAATATGTGAAAATCACTCTTTTGATTGGGAGTTCTACTTTTGTCAACAAGGATTCGCGGAGACCATGCTCTCTCACGACATGTATCCAGTCTCGGATAGTTGGAAGTTGACATATTGGCGCAGCTAAGCTCGCGAAATTCCCCACAGCCATTGGCCACTCTACTTTTGCGAGCCAGGGTCTGAGATGCACAGTGATCAATGCGCTAGGATGTTTCACGGGGTGCCTTTTAATTCATAAGCCTTTCCATAATTGTGCCGGGCGGCCTGACTAGATCGTGTAAAGCCTGCCTTTGATTGGTGTTGCCGTGCTTATCTGTTGGTGAGATGATTGGACAGTGTACTTTTGCAAAGCATGGCGTCGGCTCCGGTATGCAGGACCACGTCGACCCCGAAGAGGCCGCTCACGCACAGGGGCATGTGTAACCCTCTCAGTAGTTGTAATTGGATAGTCGTCTTTTGCAAAGCTTGGCAAGGGGGCACACCGCATCCTAGGCTGGAGCCCACAACTCCGACACCCATACTCGGGCATCACTATATAACGCTTGGGTTAACCCAGACAGGTTCCTCGAACTACCAACCTAAAATTGTGTTTCTGCTCAATCCATTTGAGACTGCGGTTAAAGGCGATTATTTGCAATGGAGTCACATGACCCAATGAATCTTGTTGTCCCGAATACACCAGTAACCTTCAATCAGAAATGGGAGATCCACAAACAATTGCTCAAGCAATTGTATCTCGATGAGAACCTCAAGCTTCCCAAGATCAAGAGTATCATGCGCGATACACACAACTTCGATGCAGAGTCCGTTGCTCTCCTAACCATTTGGTACCGTTATCCGCTAATTTTAAGAAGGGTTCATCAGTACAAATACCGCTTTGACAAGTGGGGCTGGAAAAAAAGTATCAGCTCTAGAACGAAGGCGCGAATTATCGACAAATCTCAGCAACGACTCAATGCCGGGCAAGAAACGGTTGTCAGGTATCAGAATCGAACTGTCGACACTCGAAAGCTCATTCGTTTCGAGAAAGCTCAGATGAAAAAGCAAACCTTTGCAGTACTGTTTCATCGCAATTTCAGTAGATCTAGTGGTGGGTTCAATGGGATTGCTGGTGATACAATGTGAGTCCACCAACACCAGGGCCTATATCAATTCTAATGACTCATACAGAACCTTCATGAATTGGAACTTGCCATATCGTGCACTACAGAATATGCTTCCGCAACTTCTGGATCATCCATGCCCCGCAGCGATGTCTGTTTCGACGCCGAGTGACGTTTCCATAGCGTCGCCTGCTGCAAACACGGCCCTTTCCCCAGGACTTTCCCAAGCCGTCAACTTAAAGACGGCCCGGCAGAATGCTATTATGTTTGTTGCTGGAGATTTCGAGGGACTTTTAAAAGCTTTTAGTAATGAAGATAAAAAGTGCGTATTTTAACGGGTTCAAGGATTTTTACTGAATGTTTTGCAGAGCATTTTCTACCTGGATGTATGAGTTTTGGTACTTTAGCTTCATCACCGCAAAGCACTGGGGTCATGGCCCAAGAAATTGGAGTGTTGACGATCTGTGGCAGAACCTTCAAAATGCGGCTTCTCCGGGTCTCCTTGCACCATCTCCACCAGCTCGTCAAGATTTTAATTCCCTGCCATTCGCCTCGGCACGTCGCACCACCATCCCAGCTCCAGGACCTTCGCCTTTGTGCCGCTGGTCAATTCATGTCTCTATGGATGAACATGGGCAAATCGAATGGCTTGAAGACGATACGCCAACAAGCTTCGACAATACTTCCTCTCAGAAATGGCCTGACCAATGGCTTACTCAGCTATTGGAGCAGAAGCTTCAAGATGGCCTAGAGTCAAATTCATTCAGTACCGTCCAAAAATCACAGCTTCCAGTCGATATCAGTTATGTCAGTCAGGCAGCACGCAAATCTCCAGATGAAATTTGGAGAGAAGCATTAGGTTTCGCAATCATGGGTCGTAATGCTGAACTAGTCGAGCGAATGATCATGCACGAATCAGAAGAGGAACTAAGAGCATTGCCTACACGTATCGGCCAAGATTTCTATCCTGCTCATCTAGCTGCTGCTTACTTAGATGGTGGCAATACATGCTGCCTGATTATGCAATACCTGCTTTCGAAATCTTACACATTGAATCCGAAGACCTTTGATCGAGATAGCAATGGACACACTGTGCTCGATGTAATTCTGCTTCGGATCTTACGCAGCCACTCTAGTGCACCCTTAGAAGCTGTGAGTGATAGTTTGAGAGGATTTCAAGGTTATGCAGGGGAAGAGGTGGATGTTTGTGGCCGATGGGATGCAGAGTCCGACTCATACCGAAAAATGATCAGCAGCGGAGCAGTCAGGATTCCAAGCAGTTGGAAACACAAGTTTTGTCACACGTCCATCCAAGCTGTGTGCCATTGTATCGAAGCTTTGTCGCGATCCTCGATCCCAGCAGTAAGCGGTTTATTCGTTAGGCGGTGCTTCAACTGTGGAATGAAGTTGGAACTGACGCCTCTGCATGCTATGATTCTAATTGCATTGGAGCTGTTGGAACATGGGATGGATGGGGAAGATCTATTCGGCATGATATGCTGTCTCCTCCAGTTCGCTGTTACAAACGCAAGCGAAGCTCATCAGATCCACAAATCACATGTGTCCATGGATCTATTACAAGATCATGAGACTCGTGATGGCTGTACTCATGAAGAGTTATCTCCCTTTGAGCTTGCAAGAAGAGTCGATTCCATTGCACAGCATTGTTCTTCTCAAGAAGCTTACAAAGGCTGGACCGTCTTCATCTTGATTCTACAGCAAATTGAGGAGCAACAACGATGGGTATCTGAGCAAAGTCCTCCATCGGGATACGAAGCAATACATGAGGCTATACTTAGGGCGTACGAGGAGAGAGAACCCACGTTTTCTAGTAGGCCTGAGTTGGATGAAATTTTATGGACGCGGGAGATCTTCCACGACGGAACCATGGAAGCCTCAGCGCCCTGTGAACATCTTCATGATTATGATGACGACCTTCGTGCATTTGGACGGAATCCACACCTCGGTCATATTTGGGCAGCTTGCCAGGCGGAGCTTCTCACGTATCGGCGCCAGGAGGAATGCCGAACCTGGCTATCCCAGTATATCACGATCGATGCTATCCTTGAATGTCTACAAACTGGAGATCCTGAGGTACTGGGACACGTTAAATGCAGAATTTTGGGGCCGTATTGCGCATGTGGTATTTACTTGGGATTCTATCATTGCCCACGCCGAGCAATTGCATGCACTTCATACTTCAGTAATCTCGATGATTGGCAAAAGACTTCATTCATTCCAGCCATCTAGGATAATAAAGATCTTAGAGCTGGTGGTCATAAGAGTTTCTTGAAAAGGATCTCTGGATGTGCAATAGCATAGATATATTCTATGGAGCAATCGACATGATTTCGTGGTTGTTCTGATGATGACACTTCATTATGACCTTCTTATCAACTCCTCCACTAGCTATGTGCCTTCTTCTGCCATAGTTCGCTGCACTATTCGACAATCGATATGCAGTTGCAGAAGAGGGCTCTTATTTTAAAAACGGATAAATGCTATCATGGTCTTGTAGTACCTAGTCTTCAAGTTCTATGATGGAAGCTCGATGCCAATTAGCCATTCCCAGAGCGAAAGGAAACAAAAGTGTATTCCATATTTAAGGGACATAATGGTAAGAGTTCTTGATGTCACATGTAAACGCTCCTACTACAATCAAGACGGGAACTCAAGCCGAAATGTATGCCTTACGGAGGTACTGTGCACGTATGTACATGGAAAGCCGCAAGCGTTGGATTTTGTCAAGGTAATGCGGAAGAGCAAGGCATTTTCAATTTATCTCTCCGGGGATTAGGTAGTCACTGTATTTTTCGACATGATAAGGTTATCAGAACACTGGGGATATTCACTCAATTCATAGCAAACACCGTATTCATGTCTTAGATGAGAAGCTATGAAGTACGTGTTATTCCACTATTCGTCTTCTGATTCTGGAATCAAAGTGAAGGGAGAATATGAGGTTCGGTGGGGTTTGTTTCGTATCTATTATCGCGAAACTGAAAAACCCGACTATTCCCAAGGTTGTATTGCACCTGGTGCAATCACCAGTGAGAGATCAATAAATTCCTGCCTCCGCCTACCAAAACGCTTAAATGGCAATTGCCACAAATCTCCCAGTTCCCTTACATTCATCCCAAATCTTGCTGATTACGCCTTGCTTCTCCACAGAATACAAGAGGTCTTTGAGCGCCTCCAATCGCGAGACATATTGTTCACCTTCCGCCTTCGAGTTAGACGAGCCACCGGCCACGAATTGCCAATTCATCTTGTCTTGCGTGCACGCAGTGCGTTCTCCAGGACTGACGTAGATTGGAACCGGGCCGCTCTCCTGGAGGACAGCAAAATGTGCTCCATCTTTCGCCACCTCTCGAACCTCTAGAATCGCGCCTGACAGGTTACTGTGAAGTGCTCGAGCCGTATCTACTCTGGTTAGCTCGCTGATATACGCCGAGGGCTTGTTTATACATACTGATAATGCGACTCTTGAGCTCATCCACCAATTCCTGCATCGCATCCTCCTGGGTCTTCCACGTAACTTTGCCAACGATCTTGACAGAAATCCTGCGGCCCGCAAGTGTCTTCCCATCCAGCTCCCCAACCATCCGCTTCGCTTCCTCAACGCTACTCACCGAGACGATCGTACGAAATGGGCGAGTGAAACGCGGCGTAACAGGGTATTCGAACTCGGGCAAGAAGCAGTAGCCGTTAAGGAAGGCGAGGAAATCCGCGCGCTGTAGTTGCGGCGGAAAATTGGCGATCTCGACGGGCGTCCATACGGGTTGGGCGACAGACGCGGGCCTTCGCTGACCGGGCGCAGACGAACACCGCTTTTGCCCGCGGAGGGCAACCGTGAGGGACACGTTGTGGCGGTGGGCGAGGGCGTCGAGCGCTTCGAGCGGGCGAAGTTGAAGTGGATTGGGATGGAGGTTTTGCGTGGGTGATTGTGGAACATGGCGGGGATGAAATGTGTGCTGATCGGTTCAAGAGAGACCGCCGCAAAAGGTTTCTAAAGGTGAGATTAGGAGTGAACCGCGATGTAGTTCAGTTCTGGTGAGTGTTTGTTGACAGTGAGATACGCACTGTGTCTACCGCCAACATGCTCTTCTAGAATATTGCGACACTACGCGGTTACTAAACCGCTTGCAGAAAGCGTTAACAAATTACATGGAGTTGACTGTCTCGCTCGCTGTTTTGATCAACCTGTTTACACCGAGAGCTATCTTCACTTCGCTCCGGTTCGGGCGTTCACGTGACGTCAATGTGTCCACGGTTCGGGTGCCTTCCGCTAAAAATGGAAGGCGCGTTCATCCCAAATCTTTATAACCACATTATGTTCTAATAAATTGCCCTTCTAGAAAATTCCTCATTTCGCTGTTTCCTACTACACATTTCTCAAAGTCATGATAGTTTTACATTTAGCAAGATCTGCCGTCTGGAAGGTCTGGTAAACTAACATCTTGAAGACACTGAGTATTTAATTACAATCTATATATGTTCAACACCTGTTAATGCTGGAGATACCCCTCTATCAATGAAAAGACCACACAAGAACACCTTTTCCATAGCTCGAGAACTTACAGCGCAACAGGGAAACGTTCCCTAAGCCACCCGCCATAGCGATAAAACAAAAGAGGCACCGGTAGGAAAGCCACACCGATGAAACCCAAGACGCTATTCCCCCATCCAAGTCCTAGGTCCGCATACAAAGACGGCCCTGCCAACGGCAGAAACGCCGCGCAAAGAAGTCGAATGATAACATTCGCGGCCAACGCAGAGGCTGCAGCCTCAGGACCGAAAGCCTCCACCATATATAACTGAGTCGGCATGATAACCCAGAGAAATCCGAACCCAAAGACCGCCGTGCCAAGGATAGGCACGATCCAATGCGTTTTCTGGTCGGCCGCCCAGCCGTACCAGAAGATACCGATCGGCACGGCGGGCATGACCCACACCATGGGCTTCAGGCGCCCTTCCGGCTTGGGCGAGTCGCCGAGTGCCTTTTGCATCTTGTCGCTTACGTTGGCGAACGATGCGAGCGAGACGATCATCCCGACTCCGATACCGAGATACGATAAGCCGGACTTGCCGGTAGAGAAATGATACTGTTCTTCGAAAACCGTGGGGAAAGTGGTAAAGAGGAGGAAGAGGAGACCCAGCATGAATGCGCACAAGAGAGAAAGAAGGAGCACAATGGGTGACAGGGTGAGAAGCTTTGTCGGTCGAACGATGGCGCGGAGGAAAAGTTGGCGGGGATTTAAGCCCCGATCCATTTTGGAGACTAGAGCAGTGTTGCCGGTTTCTTTGCGCAGGCGTGCGGTTTTCCAGGCTAGCAATACGGCGGCGTTGGTCTCGCGGAGGAAGAATATTGACGTTATGAATAGTACTCCTGCCTGGATTGAGCTGTCAGCTAGCGAACAACACTGAGGTTAGTTTTAGTTTTCTACTTACTAGAATCGTGATGATCCAAAAAGTCCATCGCCAGCCAACCGATTCAGACACGAAACCACCAACGATCGGGCCTAGAACCTTGGAAAGTATCAGTATCGCGATAATTTCAATAGAATAGTACCACTTACTGGTCCAAGCAGTGGCCCAAGAGAAAACAAAGACATTGCTTTCCCACGATGAGACGGCGGGACAACATCAGCGATGGTTCCGCCCCCGACCGTCAATGGGCCCGAAGCAGAACACCCTGCAAGAAATCGAAAAGCAAGGAACATGCCCGTATCTTTACTCAGCGCACATCCTATGATAAAGCCAATGTACGTGACATTACAGACGTGATAAATCACGAGACGTCCATACAATTCAGACAACGGTGCAATGACCATTGGCCCGATGGCGAAACCGCAAAGATAGATGGACACAGTTAGGCTGACGATAGTAGCATTCGTAATATGAAACTCTCTCGCGAGCGACGAAGCTCCAGGTGCATACATCGTCGCAGCGAGGTTCCTGTATGCGATTCAGCACAATAATTCGCTTCGTCAAAGGCGCGCGGACGTCTTACGCAGCAAGCAAAAAGCGCTGGCGAGGACGACTTGCATCGTACGCTTCCATGTTGGCCAATTCTGAGGATTCTGGGGATCATCTGGTCCGTCCCAGTCGACTACATTGTCTTTAATCTCTTGTGCGATTGCTGTTTGGTCGGGCTCGCTAGATTGTCGGTCATTATGGCCGTCTTCCGACGCGGTCGGCTTCTCGTGGGCAGATTCGCAGTCAGAGGCCATGATATACTGTCGCAGACTGAGAAATAATTGGTCGTCTTTCTTGTAAGTTGCTTGTGTCAGGTGTTGCTTGTTATATGGTGAAGGGTACGGCCGGCAGGTGGGCCACACCCGGAGTTAAGGTGGCGCAAAGGTACCATGTCGATGATTGTATGGGCAAAGTTTCATTGCATTGGCTGTTAAATCCGAAGTTTAAGAGTCGAGATTGATAGATTGATTGAAAGGTAGGCCGGAGGGTCGTGATCGCGGAGGGTCGTGATCGCGGAGGGTCGTGATGCGGTGCACGGACATTCAGCGCGGAGTTGCGGAGACCGGAGGATCTATTGGAATGCTGAATGGTGGCAGGTTCATTGTCTCCCAATACGCACACCAAACATTTCATTCCTCGGAAAATCGAGTGAAGGGGTCACTTTGCGTCAATCACACCATGGCTGACAATGTTCAACGTCCGCGTCCGCCGCCAAACCGACGCAGAGACAAGAAGCAGCTGTCCTGCGACCCTTGCAAACACCGAAAGTACTTACTCGACAGCCATCAGAATGTATTGTGCACTCAACTCTATCAGGCTAAGATGCGATCGACAACACCCATGCGGGGGTTGTTCAAGGCGTGGTCTTACCAACTCTTGCACTTATGCAATGACGTCTGCTTCTGCGACTCCCTCATCCTCAACCCCCGATACTCAGAGGTCCGCTGCTCCGCGACAGCTCACCAGCCTTCATGACAGAATATCTGAGCTAGAAGGCCTTGTGGTCACGTTCATGAATAGTCAATCCCGTCCTAACATGCCTACACCAGTATCACCCAGACCAAACTCACTAATTCCAGTCAATACATTGCCTGAGACCCGAAGGAAAAGAGACTCCGAGGGTTTCAATACAACCCCCGCAGACCCTGGCACCTTAAATCTGCGTGAGTCGGGCGCTAGCTATGTTCAGAGTGGCCATTGGGAGGCTGTTCTTACCAAGGTCAGAGGACTAAGGGAGGACATGCTCGCTGACAGTCAGACTCTACCTGGCTCTCAGATATTCTATGGGCCAAACCGACATGCAACTCGAGAGGAGATACTAGCGGCTGTTCCTCCTCGTCCAGTTGTTGACCGCCTCATGGCACTTCACTTCGATTCCTACATTCTTACTCCATGTTAGTAGAACAAATTTTACTCCACTGGTGGACATGCTGAGAACAATGTAGATCTGCTTCACCGCAAGAAGTTTCTCAGGGAGGTAAGTAGTTGCTCACTGGGACGAATACAGGAAAAGTCTAATTATCCACAGTACGAAAGCTTTTGGGAAGACCCATCTTCGACTTCCATTGCTTGGGTTGGTCTGATGTTTTCCATGCTATATATCGCTACGCAGTTGCAAACTTTTTCCATTGATTTCGACGACACGCGAGCGGAGCTGCTTAAGGCTGAGTACACAACCATGAAGAATGCCTTCCGAGAAAAGGCCGTTCAGTGTCTCACTCTAGCTAGGTATACGACTGGAGGACCATATATCTTAGAGACACTGGTAACGGTTCTTACCGGGGAGTTTGTGCTACTGAAGGACAGTCACACAGATGGCTCGCTCGTCATCAGTATGATTCTTCATCTAGCGATGCGGATGGGCTACCACCGAGATCCAGACCACTTTCCTGAAATCTCCCCGTTTGAGGGTGAGATGCGTCGGCGTGTCTGGACAACAATTCTCCAATTGGATCTTGTTCTCTCATTGGAAATGGGCCTTCCTCGGAGTGCTACAGATAAACACATCGACACGAAACTGCCCCGTAGTCTACATGACGATGATTTCGGGGAGGACACCACTGAATTACCACCCCCAAGACCCGAAACAGAATGGACGCCCATTCTTCCTCTTATCGCAAAAGGACGATTGATATCAGCCATTGGCTTGATTTGCGACGTCAATACCGATATCAACCCACCTTCATACGACGAGATCGCCAAGGTGGATACTATTCTTGAAGACTTACACACAAATTCTGTCCCAACCGTGTTACGATGGAAATCGATGCCACATCCCATCACAGATAGCGCAACTCTCGTTGTAACTCGAATAAGCGTGGAAACAACATACTACAAATCACGGATCCTACTGTACCGGAGAGCCTTGATCGATTATCCAACTCAACATCCCCAACAGAAAGACAAAGACTCAGTGCAGATTTGCCTAAATTCCGCACTGAAGATCATATCCTTCCAACAGATGCTCCACGAAGAGTCTCAGCCATTTGGCCGTCTGTGCCAGCTTCGATGGAAGGTCGCCCAGATATTTACATCGGATGTTCTTCTTGCGACGAGTATACTCTGTATCTACCTCCAAGATATCGATAAATTCGATCTACCCGAAAATAGCGAAGAAGAAACATGGTCATCGAGAGCTGAAGAGATTCGACAACGGCTAACGGTTTCTCACAAGATTTGGCTTCAGATGAGTACGGGATCTGCGGAGGCAGGGAAGGTAGCCAAAGCTCTGAGCATAGTTCTTGGAAATGCGGGGGCGGCTTCCGAGGATGGCAGTGTGCCAGCTTCGTACGACTTTCTGGCGGACTTGGATGCGATACCGATGGGTGAAATTCAAACTCCCTTCAACAATCAATGTGAGAGATACATTCGTTTATGGAACTTGCCGCTAATAGAGTTTGAGATTTTTCGTCGGGGTTTTTCTCGCCTCTCACATATTTTGACAATGTATTAGAGTCTCGAGGGATATGAGAATACCGTTGCCTGTCGCGAGTAACGTTGTTCCTGCGCGATATTGTCAGCGATATGGTAACAAAGGTGCACATAAAATGCAAGGAACTAATGGAAATAATACTAGTTTTTGCAACGATCATCTTTTCTCGTATCTTGGCTTCTGTCTATGATGACCCTTGCAGCGACTAAACATCCTCGAAAACTGGCAGGATTATTCACAGATCGGCTTACATAAAAAGCTCACCAGAGGTATTAGAGCGTCAAAAAATCTCTTCAAGAGATGACTTGGATCAATGTAAGCTAATATATGTACACCGAATATACTTTTACACAAATCACTCAAGTGTCGTGATCTGGATCGACCCAGTTCGGCACCCCACTTGCCTTCCTGATACGAGCCCCAAATACCTGAACAAGGGCGAATACCGGGATACAGAAGAAGAAAACGATGATTCCTTGCCCCGCAAATGTCCATGTGAAACCGCTTTTTTCGACCCACGGAACGATGAAAAACGGACTGATAAATGCGCTCATGTTCAGATGTACAGAATAGAAGGTGACGATGGACATGGCTTGTAGAGGGTAGCAATCGACAATGTACGAGGTTGTTACTGTGTTGCCCATTTGTACGCCGGCACCGACTATACCCCGATTAGCATGCGTTTTTAATTGTCAATCTGTATGTTGGTGATAAAGTACTTACACAAAGCCGTAGCGACCTGTCCCACCATCCAATGATACTGCTTGTCTACGCTGATTCCCCATAGAATAAGACCGACTAGAAAAAGATATTAGAGATTTCTGCGAGAATGGTGGAGGATCTTACCGCTAGCAAGCAGTGCTGCAGGATACGCCAGCCAAAGCCTGCTCTCTGCGGTCCGGATACCATTATTCGCTTTGGCAGCCCTGAGCACGATCTTGTCGCTCAGAGCACCGGAGAAGAATAATTCTGAAATGAGTGTTCCGACAATGAGCCCAAGAAAGAGAAGACCTTGTATCTGTGGTGAGTACTGCGCATACGCAACGGGGAACATCGTCGTGACCGTCAAAATCCACCAATACCACCCATAGCAAAAGGCCATCGTGATGATCGGAACCGCCAGAAACTTGAACATCATCAAAAACCTCAACAACGATGCCCAAGGTCTTGGATGCTTCAGCGCCGGCACAGGTTTCACGTTGAAAAACGCAAGATCTTTCGTCCTCGCAACAGCCGCATTGGCATCATGCACCACCGCGCCCGCCTTCTCGTCGTCCGCCGCTGAAAACCCCTTCCCACTCTCTTGTCTCCCCAGCATATAGTTCCTCGGGTACAACGTCTCCGGCAAAAACGCAATCTCCGCCACAAGTATCACCCCAAATAAAATAACACACAACCACTGAATCCACTCATGCCCCGCCAATCCAACAAACCCCCCAATCAAGGGCCCAACAAGCAACCCCAAGTCGATAGCAAGCACCCACAACCCCATCTTCTGCCCCCTCTCATGTTCAAAAAACAAGTCCTTCAGTATAGCAAGCCCCACCGTCGCCGCAGGACTGACTCCAAACCCCTGGAAAAATCTAGACGCCATGTACCCATTGTATGTTGGTGCCAGCGCCGCACCAATACTAGCAACCAGCGCGACGACGGTGCCCGTTATGAAGATGATGCGGCGGCCGATGATGTCGGCGAAGGAAGACCAGAAGAGGGGGCCGAGCGCGAGGCCGAGCGCGGGCACGGCGACGGTCCAGTTTACTTCTTCGGCGGTGAGGTTGTATTGGGTTTGGAGGGCGGGGAAGGAGGGCACGGTTGTGGTGGTTATGTAGGTGAACATGAAGTATCTGGGGTAGTCAGAAGACTAGAAGGTTAGAAATGAAGATCATGTCTTACAAGGCCATCACGATGGCGAGAATCGCGTGTTTTTGGAACGGGGTCCAGGTGAGGGGGTCAAGCGCGTCGTCGACGGCTTGGGGGTGGAGGACGATGCCATTTTCGGATATGATGAGTTCGCCTTGTTGGGTATCTGGGGCGAGTTTGGACGGAGCAAGTATGTTCGGATCTTTCTTGGTTTCTATTTCGTCCATGGCGAACTATCTGGCTTCGAGAATACCCTGGGGCAGAACAGACGCAAAAAGAGGGATTTTCAGTCTGTGCAAAGATGGCTGGGTGATGAATAGTCGCCGATTGTATATGTAATTTCGAATATTTATCACTTTTTTTTCTTGCGTCGTATGTCTCGAAGGGCCTAGGGGTTCTATTCCCCCACTCAGCTACTAGATCAGATCACCCTGCGAGATAAGGGAACAACCCTAGTGCAAGATTACAGTAAAATGCACGCCACCAGATCGTGTACATGGTGCAGCGAGCCAGGCCGGCATTGTAGCGACACCGATCTGATAGCGAGCGACGTCCGTCGATTTGGTACATCGGGGACCTACTCTCGAATTCACGTCAATTAGAATCAACCCATAACGATTGTTTCCGGATCCGTTGTTCACTCAGAAGCAGAAGAGCCACAGATATTGCTTTTGTCACTTGTGTCATGGTTCTTCACTTCCATTGGTAAATCCGAATACTAATAAATCCAGCTCCATTCCACATTCAAAGAGTTCACTTTTGCAATGCATTTCGAACACAGCAGGCGTTTCGTGATGCACGGAACACTCGCTTGCCCTTTGTGACCGGATGATCGTTTGTCCAATGAATGCCCTCTGCCTTATCAACAGTCACGTGCATACCCTGCAGCCGTGGAAATACATGCCCCCGGAAATCCACATCTCCGCCAAGCCGTTCTAGCCCAATGGAAATTCACCCCGAATTAACCGTGTAGCTGCCATGCGCTTACAGTGTAGACGTCATTGTGTAAACCGATTGTCAATTGAACATCTCACACTTTCGGGACACGGATAAGCCAACGTGCGTGAAAGGGTCCAGATCGGCTTATCGACAGTTTTCCGGTAGCACACTTCGGCAACAGAGCCTCTAGGACCGTCACTAGGGAAATATCTGGTCGTAGTAGTGCAACGTCGGAGCATCAACATCTGCACCCTTTGCTATCTGACGTCCGCATCGGGACTAATGCGACACTAACCCCAGATTTTGCCGCTGCACGTTGCGATTGGCCCGATAACAACGTGGAGGACGGGTGCCCGAACGGGATGGAAATAATGGGGCCCATGTTGCGGTCGTGTTTTCTCCGTCAGCTCGGGTGATGTGGATAAGGACGTGATTTGTCAATTATACGTAAAATGGGCGATTGCCGGATTGTCGTTGGGTACCTGGGTATCGATGTCATGAAACCTCATGTTTGGGTTTCGGACAAGGATGGCATCCGGGAGCTCCTCTAAACCATGATATGTGCCTAGGGGGTTCTGATGCAGGAAGGATGGATCAGGCTGGTGGAGCTGTGCGGTTGAGGTGCAATGTCATAAGCAAAAGTAATGAAGGATGCTATCAGTTAAAACTGCCGCGCACGGGATGATTGGCGCATAAGCGAATGGTATGTGTCTTCGCTTAATGCTGGGATGGATTGTCAGCCCTGTAGGACTTCGTGATCGGTGTGTGGCGGTGGAAAGCAGTTTGCGATGGGTTCACCCTCAAGCGTGTTAGGATGTACCGTGGTTTGAGAGATGGTTTGCATCTATCTTCCATTGTGTATGAGGTTTTGACTGATCACACATCAAGCAAGTAAACAGATAAGGTTTTGTATCGGTATCGCTTGCTTCTTGAGAGTTGCACCTGAGCTTCCAAGACTTTGAAAAATACACTGTCAACAGTGCTGTGGACATTTATCACAAGTCGCGGTGATTTGTAAATTCGGACTTGATTTATATGTCGACTAGTTCTTAACTCGAGAGATATTTTCCAGCAGAGAATGTCATCCAGTGTGAGACATCTAACTCTTACAACATTGATCGATCCGCCACTCAAAACCGTTACCATTATCTTCAGATCTCATCCACCAATGCGTCTCCATGATCAAGGCGCCCTAACGCTCTTTCCACCTCTTTATCCCATCGACTAAGCATGATGATAACTAGCTCCAACGTACCAACAATGTATAACCCTGCACAATTACCTATCCACAAGCCAGACAATCCCCACCCGTGGAATGCAAGGTAGATACCTGCAGGTAAGCCAGCACAGTAGTATGCAACGATATTTACCAATGCGCCAACCCACTGTTTACCCATACCTCTCAGTGCTCCTCCACATGAGCCGTTCAACCCATCAGCGATCTGAAATAAAGCAACAAACGGCATGACCTTGCTGACCAGTGCAACAACCTCATCGTCATCATTGAAGATCCTGCCAAAGACATTCTTGGTACTCATAAGAACAGCGAGAATAAGCGTTCCTGCCAATACTGACAACGCTGCTGCGCATAGAGATGCTCTCCGAGCCCCAAGAGCCTTCTTTGCTCCTAACAGATTACCCACCCGACCACTAGCAGCAACACCCAGCCCAAACGGTATAGTGTTTATGACTTGATCAGCAGTCATGATGACGGACTGCGCGGCTAGTGAGAGCGTTCCTAGTCGCCCCGCCATGATAGCGACGATCTCGAAAGCCCACCACTCGGTTCCGACGTGTACGAAGCCGAGGAGAGCCAAGCGAGTGAACGGCCACAGCTGCTGCAGTGCCCGACGGGGGTCGATGCCTCCCCAGCACTCATGGCCCTGTACGAAGGTAGAGTATGCGACGAGGAGGAGGAACGAGGCCCAGTATGCAATACCGGTGGCTATTGGGGCGCCGTAAAGTCCGAAGTCGAAGACGTAGATGAAGAGGTAGTTGAGTAGAGCACTCAGAGGAGAGGTAATGAGTAGCACGTAAGTACCTGGGCGATAGATCTCTGGAACGTACTGTCAGAGAAGGTCAACATGCCATGATGAAGTCGTTTCAGCTTACCTTGTGCTTGCAGGTACTTCTTCATAGCTTCGAACCACACATAGCCGAGACCACCCGGAATCAACAACTGCAGAAATTTCGCACTCTGGACACAGATGAACTCTTCTTGTCCCAACGCTCGGAACAGAGGCTCAGAGAATATCCATATGATGGCGATAACAGCGTAGAAAATGGTCAGCACAAAGATACCCCGCTGCAGGAGTATACCCAGATCATGTTTATCTTTGGACCCAGTGAAGCTACTGGATGCAAGCGTGTCGAGCGCAGTAGTACCTCCCAGTGCAACGAGCCACCCAGTAGCCATCGCAAACATGTAGGCGAATGCAGCTGTTGCCAGAGCCTCAGGTGACAGTCGACCGACGATCAGAACTGATATTGTTTGCAGGCTATTCTGGAGCATGTAGGCGAGGATAACTGGTATTGAGGCCTTGATCTGGATCCATGATTCTGTGAGCCATTGTTTCCATTCTGGAACATCGGGGTCGGCACGATGGGGCTTAGGGAGTAGAGGTGAAGTTTCGCTCCGAGGTAGGTCCATGGTAGGAGGATGCAAAGGACGCTAAGAATCAAGAAAAAGTTGAGTTTGCTCTCCATAAAGTGGAAGTAAATTGAGAAGCGGTACTATGTGTTTTATCTCTTAACATATCAGTATGAGATTGGGCAGGTTCGTCGTTCTTCGAGCGCTGTGCCCAACTTTTCAACGTTCGGCTGTCTGACGACGAAAAGCAATTGCTATTACAAACCCCACCCGCTGCCTTGCCGTATGCACACCTATCTACAGCCAATGTCAGCAAAGATCCAATTGCATCATCCACGGCTTGTATCCCGCCGTGAAGCATATGCACGATAACGTAGCGTGAGCGATATGTTCACAGCAAAGCCTGGCGATCAATGGTCGAGACGGTAAGCATCTGCATATCGTCCTGCTTAATGTGTCCAGGTTCCTCGGTGTTTCTTGCAGACCAGTCGAGGTCAACGGCATCATGCACGCGTTGCAATCCGACTCCCGGTTAAGGATGGGCTTTACCGCATTAGGCTGCCAAGCCGCACCGTTAGTGAATTTCGCTTCACGAGCGGCAACAGGCCATCTCCACAAGTCTCCCCGCAACCACTTGCATGCATCCGAGGAAATACGACGGTCAAGTAACGACAAGTTTCTGCACGGTGAAAGAGCCAATGGATGTTTGATACCTTATCAATTGGCCGGCGGGAGGGGAAAGATGGGGGTGATTCAGCTCTGGAGGGGAAGCAAGAGCTATCTGGGGAGCATCATCGGTGTCGTCATTAGCTTCGGGCAGGAATATGCACCTCATGTCGAACTTGTTCCTGTTTTACGGGTTGTTCTCGGTGTGCTGTGTTGTTGGAAGCTCAGGGCTCTGCGGATAGTGCTTTATAGCTGGAAGCCCTCCTCGAATCAAGAATATCCAACCAGCAACTTTCCCAGAAAATTGCAACATGTTTTCAAAATCTTGCTTTTATGCTGCTATCGTAGCTATAGCTACGGCACATGGTGTTCATGAGGATCAATCGCCCATATTGGGCCCTCATCAGTCCCTTTGGTACAACACACTTCCGGGTGACGGCGGTACTCAAGTGAGTTCTGAGACTTCGTTGTCGGTCAATGGGAGATAATAAACAATCAATTTAGGCCGACTCGGTATTTTCCGGTATCTCGACCTTTGGACGTCTGCCGTACGCCCAATGCTTGTCACAGAGAGACGTGAAGTTCGACCTTGCCTTCATTGGTGGGTGAAGACGCAATGCCGTTGCTTTCAATTGTTCAGTTCTCATGAGTTTTTCAGGAGCCCCATTCGATATTGGAACCTCCTACCGGCCTGGCGCACGCTTCGGACCCTCTGGGATTCGCCAGGGTTCCCGACGACTGAACCTATACGGAGGCTACAATGTACCTCTCAAGGCCAACCCATTCAACTCATGGGCTAAGGTCATTGATTGTGGTGATATTCCAGTGACCTCGTAGGTTTACACATCTCGAACATGGAATTTATGCCTAACTCACAATTAGATATGATCACGCGTATGCGCTTCAACAAATTGAGCACGGGCATTACAACCTTCTTACCCGCCAGCCTGCGACGGACGCTCACAAGCCAGGCCCATCTCTCCAAGGAAAGACCCTCCCACGTCTGATCACCCTCGGAGGCGACCACACAATCACACTTCCTCTCCTCCGCTCCATCAATCGCGCCTACGGACCAGTATCCGTCATCCACTTCGACAGCCATTTGGACACATGTAAGCTCCGCTACCAGTTTGAAAGACATTGACCAACGCAACAACAGGGCGACCCAAGGTCTTCGGCGGCGCACCCTCCGAGATCGCATCCATCAACCACGGAACCTACTTCTACCACGCAAGCCAAGAGGGCCTCCTCGCCAACGACAGCAACATCCACGCCGGCATTCGCACCACCTTGAGCGGACCCAGCGACTACGAGAACGACGGATACTGCGGCTTCCAGATCGTCGAGGCCTCAGAGGTCGACAAGATTGGCACCGCGGGCATCATCAAGAAGATCAGGGAGCGCGTTGGTGGCTCCGACAAGCCTGTGTATCTGTCTATTGATATTGACACCTTGGACCCGGCTTGTAAGTTCGATGCGTGCTTGACTTGCGAGTGTGCGGTTGCTAATAGTTGGAATAGTTGCGCCTGCCACGGGAACGCCAGAGACTGGTGGCTGGACGACGCGCGAGCTGCGTGAGATTCTTCGAGGGCTCAAGGGCTTGAATATTGTGGCGGCGGATATTGTGGAGGTTGCGCCGGCATATGATACTAATGCTGAGTTGACGACGATGGCTGCGGCTGATGCTTTGTATGAAGTTATGTCTATTATGATTCTCAAGGGTCCGACGAGTAAGATGGTGGAGCCGGAGCAAGAGGAGCTATGAGTGCTATTGTGTGATACCTGTGAGTAGTTGGATGTGGGGAGAGAAATTTGAGGTACTCGCAGTGTTAAGTTACTGCGTTCTGATGTAGCTATGTTGAAAGATTTATTCATCAGCTACCCTCTCATGCTTATATTCAAGCTTCTAATGATATAAGATATGTTATAGCTGAGACTTTGATACTTTTGCATTGATCCTGCTTCGCTAAGATATCACGAGGATTTGGTAAATTGCGGCCGAAGAAGCGAATATAACATTTTGGAGATTAGGCTGTTTTATTGCTCGGCAAAGAGAGAAATACATTCGATTGTTGCTTATTATTCAATAAAATTAGCTTTGTTCTCTCTTGAGTGAATATCAACCCGATGTGACAAAATATCTCACATATGCCTGAATTTTTCGCGACAGTTTGCTGCTTTCCGTGAAATGAACATACGAATCAATACAGAGAGATAACAGTGTGCCTTCTACTGCTGAAGCCTTGAGCCTCTACGAATCAATAACTAAATCACTGATATCTAAATTAGCATTTATTCAATAGATCCAACGACTTTTCATCACAGTCTTTTGCAGTCGAAGCCCTACCTCTTGAAAATCACTTCACACATAGCTTCCGCAATATTTATATAAATACAGTCGCCAGGCCACTCTATGCAAATTACTTGTTTAAGCAAAGTACCCGTAAAAAAAGAAAACAACCGATAACAGCTCCAAATCACTCAATCCAAAAACCACTTATTGAAATGACCAAACCTAACCCTATGTATTCGACTAACCCCGCCGATCATCAAAGACTCGAAGGATGGCGAAACTTTACAGGTATTGGTAACGGCGCAGCTTGGGGCAACAATATGTCGAACTCCGCATCACAGCCGCATTCCTATGAGAACAACCCTCACGACTCGACGATGTACTCTACCTATAAAGATTTTGATGACGAACAACCGTATGCAGACTACGACGAGTTCGACGAAGAGGTAGTAAACTACAACTACCAAGATGCGCCAAATTTCTATGGCCACTATCCTGAAGCTTCGAACATGGGCACGTCAGGAGGTTTTTCTAGTAACGCACAAGTACAAGCAGACTACAACAAGCCGAACAAAGAGACAGAGAATTTTGGGAAATCTTGGCATTCCGGTAGGAATTTGCGTTACAAGAAGAAGAAGAGGCAAGAAGAGAGAGAACAGTCGAACAAATTGTCCTTGAGCGCCGATGCACCTGAATTCATTCCTTCTTCACAACGACATTACTAGTCAGGGGTAGATGAGGCTGTACCAATAGTATAATCTACAGCCCAGGGTGTTTGTTTACCTCTTTTGGATGTTTTCTTGAGATATCTCGATGGGAATTTAATAGGACAAGGTGCGAGCGTTCTCCTATCAATACGTAAATTTCTACTCTTCCCAATTGTGACGTCTGGTTTATTTCTTTTTCTTTTCCGTTTCAAAATTCAACGTATTGTAAGCAAAATAAATCGTTGAAATGTATGATATTTGAATTTGGTCCTGGAAAAAGCCCGTCTATTTTACTTGTCTTATTTCCCTGTTGCTCTCTCGAGGTTTGATTGACTGAGCCGAAATGCTATAGTCCCAATTGAAATTTTTCATGTCTTTGGTTGAATGTGAATCTACGCAGCGGGACACCGGCATACTGAATTTTCATCTCAAGTCTTCTACACCCGAAGTGTTTAGTCGATCTGCTATGGATTCGAGTCGGGGTGTCTCTGGAAAATACAGCAGGGAGCTGAGAAGTGTAGTTGACATAAAGATAGTTATGCTGATTGATGCTTTGATACGGCAGCTGCTTGTGCGCCGGTGAATAGATTTAAATTTAGCTTAGAGTTTCTTTAATTCCAGCGGTCACGAATTTCATGTTTCCTAAATATTAAAAGGATAAAATGTAGCGACAGAGAATAAATATATAAAAAAAAGTGGTGGGTTGTCTTTAATAACGTCAGCGTGATGCTTACGAACAAATATAGCATTTATGGAGTCGTGCTCTGGCTCCACAAAACCTTCTACGTAAGTAGTATCCACAATATCCTTGCCACACCCTGTCTCAAGCAATGACGATGTCGGAAGCAGCAGTACATAGTCTCGAACCTTCGGGGAACGATATCGGCACCTGGCCTTCGGCATGATAACTGGTGGGGCAAGTGCGGGGAACTCCGACGGCCCTCCCCAACCCCAACTACCCCTCCATTCTCCGAAATCCCTCACCATTACTCACCCGCAGCCTGACATGCATACCCATCATCTCGAACCCATCATGTCCATTCCCACAACCCAGACCGTCGCATGGATCGAAGACCCCGGTCCATCTGGCAAACTCACCATCCGCTCGGACAAACCGGTTCAAGAACCTTCGCACAACGAGGTCCTGGTAAAGCTCCAACACTCGGGAATCTGTCATTCGGATTGCCACAATGTGCTCGGTCGGGGAAAATATACGGAGATTCCTGGCCATGAGGGTGTGGGCGAGGTGGTGAAGCTGGGACCTGGGGCGAACGAGGGACTGATGGGAAAAAGAGTTGGGATCAAGTGGTTGTACAGTTCCTGTAAAGAATGCTCCGCGTGCAAGAAGGGAAATATCAATAATTGCGCCAAGCAGTCAAATACTGGACGCACTACGCTGGGGACATTGCAGCAGTATGTGGTGGCACATGCAGATTTCGTTACCATGATTCCGGACGGTGTGAAGAGCGAGGTAGCTGCACCATTGCTATGTGCAGGACTCAGCCTTGCAGGTGCGGTGTCAAAACTTCAGCCTGAGGTGCAACCGGGCGAATTCGTTGTCGTCGTCGGGGCGGGTGGCGGTTTAGGCCATGTCGGTGTGCAAATTGCGACCATCAAAGGATATAAGGTCATTGCCATTGACAGTGGAGCTGAGAAGGAGCAACTGGCGAAAGAAATGGGCGCAGCGCATTTCATCGATTTTGCGAAGCAGGACGTGATCCAGGCGGTCAAAGACCTGACGGATGGCGAAGGAGCGCACGGTTTAATTTGTGTGGCTGGCAGCGAACGCGCGTACGAGCAAGCGACTGAGCTGATAAGAAGTAACGGCGTATTCGTGTGCGTTGGGTTGCCCCCATCTGACTATATGTTCCCCATGTCGCCAATCCACATCGCGAATCGAGGACTCGTGATCAGGGGCAGCTCAACCGGAACAGCAGAGCAGATGGACGAGCTCTTGCAGCTTGCGAAAGAGGGAAAGATAACGCCAAAGATAGAAGTGTTCGACTTTGAAGATTCACCAAGGATTATCGAGGAATTGAACAAGTACGAAGTCACCGGTAGAAAGGTCGTGCGGGCTCCGGTGTGAAACAGAAGATCTGGCGAGGGACAAGGGAAAAAGGTGTTAGGGCATACGCATAGCGATTAGGAAATATTTGACTTATGAGGACATGTCCAACACTGTACTCACGCTAATTAAGCAAACATTCTATCATGACACCAGAGTTGCAAGAGCTCTTAATTGGTTCGGAGCACATGTACAATGACGACTAGATCTTTGCTTCCCCGCCTACTGGTGCTACACCGTCGCCTTCCGTGCTTGTCTCCCCGCCTTTCAATTCCCAGCCTCGGTTTCTATATCTCTTTGGCCAGATACCACATCTACCGGGCGCCAGAATCCCATTCGGATCCAGAGTGTCCTTGATTTGATTGTTAAATTTCATCAGCGCATTATCGTTCCAGTTATAAGTGCCGGCGACCTGATCCATCAATGCAAGATGTGTGCGATATTCTCCGTAACCAAGCGCTGCTGCATCGTCAATCATGTCGCTATATCGCATCAGTCACCTGATTCATGAGTATGCAGCTCCTTCAACTTACCGCAAGCATTTTTCTGCCCTCTTCTTCATATCTGCATCCTCAGCATCAAACACAATCTCCACAATGAGATGCATCTCCCTCAGCCCCACACAAAAAGCAGGCATCAAGTCAATTCCCGCTTCCGCATGCCTCTTCCTCGCCAACTCGAACAAATTGTCCGCATCCTTCCCTCTAATAGGAGAAACAGGGCTGAAGGCAACATGTGAGCCGTTCGGCATCCAATTCACCCACTTGAGCTCCTCTAAATCAGGCGTTCCACTCGCGATGCGATCCCGCGACCAGAAGTATTCATCAGCAGGAAGCGTGGAAGAGTCAACACGGCGACAACCGGGAATGCGATGAAATTCCTTGTCCACGATATCCAGCTTGTGACGACGGATATGAGCGGGACCATATGACATCCCGTAATAAACCCATGCGCATTCCCCCGTGGCAGTTTCGCGAAGATGCTCTCGCACCACATTCTCAGGCATCGGACCATTCCCGGAATAATACTTCGTTCGCGGATGACCTTTCACAGAGAGAGTCTGCAAACCATGACGCAGCTGCGCGACATTCTCCAAGATATTCGAGATACGCAGAGGCCGGATAATCTCGATGAGAGCCGCAAGATCAGATTCCTTCGCAAAGGTATACATGAACGACTCGAAGCCCCCGGGTTCGGCATAAGCGTCATCCCCATCTTCGTGACGATACCGAAGTTCGACTGCGAGAAAATCCCGTCGTTATACGGGCCAAATCCATACGGAAAGCACTGCCACGTATTTTCCCCACCGACACCCAAAGCCCCCATTCCAGTCCTCATAACGGGGACATTACCATCAGCGTCCAACCCAGGGAGAACGACCTCCAGCCCCGAATGACACGCCCAATGGTCTCCATACGGCGTATACCCCACCCCCCGATCCAACGTATTCCCAACCACACTACCACCCCCAGGTCCGGCGTATCAATCCACATCTTGCCATCAAGCCCTCTTCTAACCAGCTCCTCATGCAGCGCGTAAAACGTAACTCCGGGTTCAACAAGACACGTGAAATCCTCCGCGTTGATATCCAGTATGCGATTCATGCGCCCCCCAAGATCGATCGTAACGGACCCTCGAACACGGGGCGCCGACCCCCATACCCCAGATTCCGACCGATGCTGATGGGGAATATGGGAATCAGGTGCTTGTTCGCCCACTGCACGATGAGCTTGACGTCTTCCACGGAGCCGGGATACGCGATTGCGGAGGCGAGGAAGTCTTCCGGGGAGAGGAGCGGCATCATGTCGTGCGTGTTGGGGTGCTCCATGTACCTGTGTTGAAAAAGCTGTCAGTCACGTCGTATTGAGATGGCGTTGTGGAAATTCGTACCAGCCGTTTTTGATCTGTTTGTCGTTTAGTTGGACATTTGCTGCGCCGATGAGTGTGGCGAGTTCATCGATTGCGGATAGGAAGGCTGTCTTTGAGATGCCTTGGGGGACGGCGAGTCCGCGTTTGAGTGGTACGGTGTCTGGGGCACTTTTACCATCGTAGATGAGTGATTTGGCGTAGGTGGCTTTTTGGAGGAGGCGTTGTGGGATGCCACTGTGTGCTTCAGCCAGTGTAGGGGTCTCTGGTAGTTTTGAGGTTGCCATATCGGATGTTGAGATAGCTTGATGGTGATGATAGATTACTGCAATGGTTAGAGGACATTTTGATTTTGTGTAGTTAGGATTCCATACTTATTTATCACAGTTAAAGATCAGCGTATGGATCTAGTGGGGCTAGCGTGTGTTTATATCTATTCAGATTCGTGCATAAAAAAATCCATTAGGCTAGGAAACGCTTGTTCAGTTATCAAGTAGACTGACAACTAAACATGTACTCTACTCGTCCAAAGAAGATTGTTTTGCGTGTGAACAAGACGAAGATCGTTCCATTGTAATACCAGATGGATCCTGAAAAATAAGAAGCGCTCGAATCAGCCCGGTAGAGGTGGAGCACCAATACCTTGCATTTGCGGGGTAGCGCTTAGTCGGGGTATCGCAGTCCACGCTGTTTGTGGGGCAGAATACAAGAACTGCGGAAGCCTTATACTGTATGAAGATCAATATATCACTTTTCAGTATACGATATTGATAATGGATCAACAAGACGGAAGCAGCTGAAAATTTATCTGGTGGTCAAATCCTGCCGACGACAACGAAAGCGTTGGCTGAAGAGGCATTGAGCTCCTGGCAGCGCTTTTTATACCAGCCATAAGATGACTGATGGAAGCTGAAAGTTCATTTTATGAGTTCATATTTCGAGGGCAGTACTGAGTAAGGACGAAGACGCTCTAGAAAGCAGAATCGAGACCAGAAAGACCTGGTGCTTTGAAGTATCACGTGATAGCGCGATGCGCGACGTCCGCTAGGTAGAATACGGCTAGCGCATGCTCCTGGGAAAATCTCCACAGGACCAAACCTCGGCCAATCCATCATTGCACGCTCATTGCCATCTTGTAAAACAAAATGCATTATTGATAGACATATATTGAGATTTGTTTTTTTCTTTAGAGGCCGTTTTTGGTCATGGAGCGACATCAGCGCATCGTCGCCCAGGTGGCTTCCAAAGTCAAGGAATACTTTACACGCAAAGAATCGTTCAGAATAAATCACGGTTCAACCAACAGTACACGTCCGTCATTGAAGAAGCGTGTAGTCGATATCAGCGAATTGCGAAATGTTCTCAAGGTCGATACCGCATCAAAGACGGCGCTTGTCGAGCCGAACGTGCCCATGGACCGCTTAGTAGAGGCCACTATACCACATGGATTAGTACCACCCGTCGTAATGGAGTTCCCTGGAATTACTACCGGAGGCGGGTATGCAGGAACGGCAGGCGAGAGCAGCTCCTTCCGACATGGCTTCTTTGATCGTACGATCAATTCCGTTGAAATGGTATTAGCAGATGGTGAACTTGTCAAGGCATCTGAGAAGGAAAACCCGGATCTATTTCGCGGGGCTGCCGGTGCTGTGGGAACATTGGGTATCACCACACTGCTAGAACTGCAACTAGTCCAGGCAAAGCGCTTTGTTAAAACCACCTATCACCCCACCCGAAGTGTCTCGGAGGCCGTTCGTGACATCAGGAAGCACACCGAGGTCCCGGAAAATGATTATGTCGACGGAATACTGTTCTCCAAAGATCACGGTGCAATCGTCACCGGTGAGATGACGGATGAGATTCCCGCGGATCACAAGCCTCAGACCTTCAGCTCACCTTGGGACCCCTGGTTTTACCTACATGTCGAGGAGCGCACTAAATCAGCATCTTCTCCGGTCGTTGAATACATCCCCCTGGCGGAGTACATGTTCCGATACGACCGCGGCGGATTTTGGGTCGGTCGTTCGGCATTCAAGTACATGTGCTTTCCCTTCAACAAGTTCACTCGCTGGTTCCTGGACGACTTCCTCCACACACGCATGCTATATCGCGCTTTGCACGCTAGTGGCGAATCGAACAGTTACGTGGTACAAGACATGGCTTTGCCTTACCCCAATGCCGAGGAGTTCATCGACTACACAGACGATAAATTTGGAATCTGGCCCCTGTGGCTATGCCCTTTGAAGCAGTCCCCGCAGCCAACCATGCACCCGCATACGAAGGGCGCTCTGACAGATGATCAGATGCTCAACATTGGACTTTGGGGCTTCGGACCGAGGGACCGCAAGCTATTCCTTGAGAAGAACCGTGACTTGGAGAAGCGCTTGGGTGAGCTTGGTGGCATGAAGTGGTTGTATGCTCATACGTATTATAGCGAGGCAGATTTTTGGAAGCAGTTTGATCGCGAGTGGCACGAAGGGCTGCGCAAGAAGTACAATGCAATTACCCTGCCGGGCGTTCACGAGAAGGTTCACGTTGATATCAAAAAGCTAGAGACACTAGCTAAGCAGGACTGGGGTATGAAGCTGCGATCGATCTGGCCGCTTGGAGGTTTCTGGGGTATCTGGAAGTCGATCCAAAGTGGCGACTACCATATATCTAGAAATTCTACATGGAGGTGGAGACAGTAAGATCTGTACATTAACTAGAGTCTAACCTGACTACCTGTACCATAAAACTCATAATTACCGATAAGCCTATCGTTCGATTATTCCCGTGGATACTTTGGAGGTTGGTAAATGCTGAGTCAATTCCGGGGGTTGTTTCTTTTCAGCTGCTTACGGTTACACGAAACTGCCCACTTCCCTAAAACATGCTTCAATCTGAGCGAAGCTCTAACAAAATGCTTACGCGAGGTGCAAAAATGCTTGGTATTGCTTAGAAGTCCAGTGTATTTCACTGCCGCTTTCAGTAAAACTAACCTTTTGGGCAACCCAGTTATGTAAAAGCCTACATTTCCCTCAGCCTCAGCTCGTGAAGCCGAACGCCAAGTAAACAACGGTACTTGGCGACACCGAGTACTCTGGAAGACATGGATAATCATCAGCAATTATACATCTCGTCGGGACATTGTTTTCCCAAGCTTACACCTAGCACACTCGTTGGCAGTTACCTTACCGTAACCTCCCGTAAACTCCCGTAACAGCCATACTCTAGCTAGCAAACTCTCGTCTCCAGCACACCACCCTCACCGAATTATCAAATTCCCAATCCAGGCATTCCAAGGAGAAACTGCACGTCCTAACAACTACAACGGCGAGAATACGCCTTCGAGATGGTGTATATAAAACCTTCGCAGTGCCCACCAAGAACTCACCACCACATCACTGCAGCCCCTTCAAACAGCCCTCAATCAACAAACCCCAGCTCTCAAGATGCACTTCTCCATCCCCCTCACCACCCTCCTCACCCTCCTCCCTCCCTCTCCTTCGCCGCCCCCCAATACCCCGAGACCATCTACCTCGCCAACTGCGGCACCTCCTACTCCACCATGGACTACTACGCCGAAGGCCACACCAGCTTCGACATGTCCTGGCCCAACGACCGATGCAAGATGTCCGGTAGCGGTGCGTGGCCAGCTCCCTTCTCCCTTCCACACAGTCACATGACACAGTCACATGAGTACATATGTACTAATGATGTGGACAAGCAGGCACCACCTGGTGGGAAGGCGTCTCGCGCAGCTGCGCTTTCGGCGACGTCACCTTCACCTCGCACATCGATGCGGATGCATCCAGCAAGGCTGCCCATGCGGTGGTCGGGTGGGGCAAGAACAAGTTCCATGAGTATACGTGCAGGAAGGAGGAGAGTTTTAGGCTGTTGTATAAGAGGGATGGGTTGGAGTGCAGGAGTGTGTACTATTGCACTTGGCAGGTGTAAGAGCTTGAGGAGTTGGAGGAAAATGTGGATGTATTGGGGGGCGAAGGGGAGGTGTGGGATGGAGGGGATGGGTGGGGGAGGGTTGATTTTGGGGATGTGTTTATTCGCTTTTCTGGTGGTTATTCGCTCGTTTGGCTTGGGTTGGGAGTAGAAGTGGGCGGTGGACTTAGTTGGAGTCACTCGTTACTGGCGTTGGTATACAAATTCAAAGGCTTTAGCTTGGAATGATCCTTGCGTCTACTGCACGTATGGAAACCCCTCTGACGTCACTACAGCGATGCTAATTGTACGTGTATGTATATTTGTTCATGAAACCCTGGTTATCATCTGGATATTTGAACGGATTGGATGGATGTTTCAAGAACGAGGCCGCTATGTTTATGATGTGACGTGACGTAACATATGACAGGACACTAGATTATATACAGCAGAAAACTAGACTATGGCCTGACAACGGAGGTGGGAAGTTTAGTAAGTATTATTTAATCTAAGATTCCGTGGAGGAAAGATTACATTCGAGTATCTATGTATTGCGCGTTCGTGCCCTTATATGTGTGCGTATGTATGTGCATGGATATAGAAGGCAAATTTCTCTAGGTATATATAGTTGCAGTTGCCAATTCGGACTCCGTATGTACGTATAGCGATATTTCAACGCACATGTTCGTACCTGTGTACATACGTAGCTGCATGCACATGTGTACCCACCACGACCCTCTCCAGGCCAACCTCGCCACCGCCATCTACTGTACCTCAAACCACCCGCACAAGCTCATGACGATACCGGTCCCCGCGCACAGCCCACATTCGCACTGTCCTTGAAACAAGGGAAACGCATCGCCGTTCATGCACATCATGCATGTGTGCTGGGGGCCCGGTATCCGGTAGGGCAAAAATCAAGCATCGAGATATGGAGAGAGGGGCGAGCGCGAGTCTTGTCATACGCTTGATACATTACACGGTGGGTAGATCGTATCTTGGACATGTATACCTGGAGTTTTATGACTGTGTCGAGCAGGCATGATTGGGTGTGTTGGGGGAGGGGTTGAAACGGGGGTATGTTTGTCATGGTGAGGGCGGCGTGGCGCTGACTCGGGGGTTGAGGTCCGGCGAGTGTTTGGATATACGCACATACAAACATATCACATACGGATATATGAATGTATATTTGCATGTATGTATGTAGGGTGCGTGGCTATGGTTGAATTATGCCGACAATCCTCATCCTCAAATCCCACCTTTTAGGCAAGTCGATCACCACGCCGCCGCTAGCCCAACGGCCTCTCGCCCTCCGTATGGACGCCTCCCAGGCTGTCCGGCCCCTCGACTCCGAATATACATAGCACACCTGGCCTCCCCGGCGCGTACCTGGAATCTGTAACGGCGAGGAGGCGCGCCACCTGGCGAGGAGCCAATCACGAGGCGCGCTGGCGGGGGCGGCCGCCAAGCCGTTTCAGGTCAACCCTGCTGCACCACAGATGCACCTCATGCTTCGAGGGCGCGGCCACAGCTCCATCAAACACTCGGCCAACCGCTGGGCTGCTTGCTCTTATAACCCCTGGTGCGCCCGGTGGTGTCTGTGTGTGTTAAGATCTGCTGCTTCGTCGCGAGGGGAATCGTCATGCTCCACCTGGGCAGGCTGGCTATGGTATGAATAACGGTTATCACGACTATCATCATCTTTTCTGCTCGAGGACCGGCAATTCTCTTACTTACTTCGACTTCTTGCGCTGAGCGCCTTCTTTTCTTTATAAACGACGGGATCTCCTTGCTGGTTTGGGGCAGACGTACTCGTTCCTTCATCGTCGTCTTCCTGCCCTGTCTCACAGCGCCTTTTGCCTTGCAACGTGCGCCCGACCTAGGAGTGCGCACTCGTGGTACCAAGGGAAGCAATTGGGCACTTCACAAGCCCAACACTCGTTCTACCGTCGTCGTCCGTCTCAGCCGCCACCCTCGGATCGCAAGCCAAGCCGCGTGCTCAAACAAAAGTTTACCACATACCCAGCACACGGTACGGCACAGACGCCCGTGACGGAAAGGTCGGCGGGAAAAAAGAGCTGGAATCTGAACGCATTGAGCGCGACCTTGCCCTTTCATACTCACCATCACACGGGACTTTGGGCTTCCGCTCGCTCACCCAACGGCACACACCCACCCCGCGTTTCACACCCACCACGCTCACTTCAAACTCCACCCGTCGCACCACACGCCACCACGCCGCCCTCTCCCAGGACCCCCATCATCTTCCGCCCCATCCGCAGCTCTAGATCCCCCTCGCATTAACACCCTCACCACCTCTCCCTTGCATCCCTCCCGCCAGGCCGCCCTCCCATCCACCATCCAAGCTAGCACCTAGCTCCACGGACACCCACCCATCCCTTCAAAACCACTCCCCACCCCGACATCATGCGCGCCAGCCTCCTATCCACCATGAGCGTCATGGCCCTCGTCCCCACGGGCCTCACCACAACCGTCGAGCCCGTCTCCCTCTCCAAATTCACGCCCCGCATCGAGAATCTGCCTTCCTCCTGCCAGCAGGCGTACAATGCGCCCATCGCAGGCTGCACGCGCAACGACTTCCCCAGGGAGCGCAACCC
This sequence comes from Pseudopithomyces maydicus, assembly GCA_026873275.1. Lineage (NCBI taxonomy): Eukaryota > Fungi > Ascomycota > Dothideomycetes > Pleosporales > Didymosphaeriaceae > Pseudopithomyces > Pseudopithomyces maydicus. The sequence continues at coordinate 125,591 of JANTUC010000003.1, read as the reverse complement.
GAATATTAATAATTGTAGCCCGGCCTGCACCGACGGATTGGTCGACATCGTGAAGCTGGTCAACACGCAGTGCGCGACGGTACGCGTGCCGGCCGATTCCATCATCGGGGTAGCGCTGCTGGGCGATTTGCTGCCCAAGCTGTGCGGGAACGTGACCGTTGTTACGCAGGACCCGGCTTCTGCTACTTCCACATCGTCATCATCAGCGTCGTCGCAGACGGCGACGAAGACGGCGCAGAGTTCGCAGGCGAGCGGAACGGATGCAGCTTCGAGTAGTGCAGCGTCGGTATCGCAGTCGCCGTCGCAGTCGCAGGCGGCGTCCAGCACGACGACCATGGGCCTGACGCTCGACACGGGGGTTCCGCCGCCCCCCGCATCCTCCGCGCCGCCGCCGGGCGAGACGGCGGGGAACCAGGAAGCGAACACGGGGGGCTCGCCGTTCGACATCTTTGTATCGTCGGCGTCCGGGGAGAGACTCCGGGGGGCGGTCACCGGGATGATGATGGTTGCTGTGGCGGTGGGATTGCTGGTTGCGGCGTGAGCGTGAGCGTGAGCGTGAGCGTGAGGTGCGATACGATGCATATGTATACGCGTTTCTGCGTATCTGGATTTTCCTTGCTTCTTTCTATTCGATGGCGGAGACTTTTGGTGCTGATTTGCATTGGGAGGTGCGGAGGCGTTGGTTTCGGGTTGCTTTGCTTTGCTTTGGGTTGCTTTTCTTTCTGGGGCGTTGAGTGGCGTTGCTTGTACCATATACCCCCAGTCCTGACGGAGCTGGCTTGCATGGATGTGTGGATGAGGTGGGATGAGATTATTTGGGGGAGGATGAGATGTTTTGAGGTGGACAGGATGAGATGGGATGTAACGACGAAACTCGACACGACTATATGTGTTCGTATGGCTCCAAAGGTTCACCCGGGACGATGTCCAAGTGGATTGAACCCAGAGCAATGTATGTATGTAACTCTTTGGTTAGGATTAGGAACAAATGAGATTCCTCAGCTTCCACATACCGTCTCGCCCTTGCTTTTGTTCGTGCTTTCAGGACTCCTTTGAAATCAGTGAAAATATGCATATATGCCCGCCTATCTATCACAAGTTCTTACCTTTGAGATTCTGTTGGTTCACCTTGGAAATGAGTCCGTGTATCCAACACCCGCGCCCCGCAGATCGCAAAAGCCCCCGCTTCAAACTACACATGACGGTCTATACATACATACATACATCTTCTTCACATGTCAATAGCGGTCTACATACTGCTCCATCTTCGCATTATCGATCGCGGACCGCCCGATGTCGGTATCACCACTCACTCCCCTGCAAATCCACGCAACTACCCATCCATAACATGCATGCATGCACTCCGTCAGAACAAATCCCACTAACGAGCGCATCCATCGATCCACCATGCTCCACCCATCACCGCTCACCTTTTTCCTAGTCGACCCTACACACCTGCCTCACTACCTGGGTGTTCCTTCCGTGATGAGATGTCAGCTGCATTAGAAGAGGGCAGGTAGGTAGGTATACGAACACCTCGTTTTTCGTAAATAAATAATTGACGTCTCTGTTTATCAAATCTGATGCTGTAAGCTCGTATACGCTTGGTGGTTATTATAGAGGGTCTTGAATGCAGTGGTGTGTTGTTCTGGTGGCGAGTTGGGCGGCCGTGGGAATGCGGGTATAACCGCAGGACGGGTAATATACTTGAATCGAACCAAGGAATGCAAAGTGCATATCGCGAGAAAATTGATGTACAGACATATGCATTGGGTATCAAACATCCCTCACCTCTAACTCTACTACTACCTCCTCTTCCTCCCACTAAACTATTCCACTACCAAGCATCGAAATTCCCAAACCCCCTCCCATCCTCGCCTTCTTCTTCACAGGCAACACCTCCTCCTCCTCCAACACCTCCCCCACAATCTCATCCTCCTCATTCCCCCTCGCCGCCTCCTTCGCAGCCCTCAAATACTTCCCCACCCCCAACGCCTCCCCGCCGTCCCCCTCCACCTTCCCATCCGCCCGAATCCTCTTCCCCGTCCACGTCGTCCGATCATCCAGCGTACCACCCTGCCTCCTCACCTCCTCGCTCTCCCTATCCTTCTCCTCCTTCTCCTTCCTCTCCCTCTCCCACTCCTCAAACGGATCCACGAAAACCACAACGTCCAAAATCCGCATATCCGTCAGGGGTCTATCCTTCTCCCCGTCTCCGCGCGCTCCATTTTACCCAGCGTGGCGTCCCCGTCCACCACGCGCGCAAAAACAGTGTGCTTCCGGTCCAGATGCGGCACCGCGCGGTACGTCACGAAGAACTGGCTCGTGTTCGTGTCCTTGCCCTTGTTCGCCATGCTGACGGTGCCCCGCGCGCTGTGCCGCTCCGGCCCCTCGAATTCGTCTTTGAACGGCTTGCCCCAGATGGACTCGCCGCCGCGGCCGGTGCCCGTGGGGTCCCCGCCTTGCACCATGAAGTTCTTGATGTTGCGGTGGAACAGTGTGGAGCGGTAGTACCCGCGCTTGGCCAGCTGCACGAAGTTCCACACGGCGCGCGGCGCGAACTCGGGGAGGAGCTCCAGCGTGAGGTCGCCGAGGGAGGTGGAGAGGCGCGCGTAGCCTTTTTGCGGGACGCGCTTCGGCTGTAGCATGTAGTCCTCGTTTGATAGCAGGGCGAGGGAATTCGAGGTGTGCGGCGTGACGCCCGTGGAGGTAAAGGAGGCAGCCGCCTTGCCCGAGGTGTAGACTGCAGCGTTGTATGCGGGTTTCTTTTGCTGAGTTGATGTAGTCGTGGATGAGCTCTGCTTTGCAGGCACGACGGCGGTAGACGCGGAAGCCGACTTCGCCTGGCCGCCCTGCGACTTCGCGATGCGGTCTGCGCGGGCCTTCGCGACGGCCTCCTTCGCCCTGAGAATCTTAGCCGCGTTCCCTAGTGCGGCAGCATTAACGGTGCCGTCTTGGCCGGGGACGACGGTCTCGCCCTCGCGCACGGCGAGGTACTTTCCAAAGTCGCGGCTCTCGATGTTCTGCGGGTCCTGCAGCGTGATGATGTCCTTGCGGGAGAACTCGGCGTCGTTGAGCAGGTCGCGCCAGTTCTTGGCCTTGATGTTCAGCCGCTCGACGGTGTCCCAGGCGAAGACGTTTGCCTCCTGCGCATGCCGCACGGCCACGATGTGCGTGTTGTCCGTGAACACCTTGTACGTGACGGGGTCGACGAACTCGCCATCCTCGTTCTTGGTGTAGTTAAGTGTAATAAGGTCGCTGCGCTTGAGCGGGCTTCCATCGACGGGCGAGGTATCGGGGTGCTTCGTGAGCCAGGTGAGGATGTGGGTGAGGTCGAAGATGGTGCCCTCGGGGGTGCACACGGGGTCTGTGAAGGGCTGGAGGGAGACGGCGCAGTAGTTGTAGGGGAGGCGGCGGAAGGTGGAGGAGAGGCCTGAGGACGACTGGGCGTTTGGGTTTGCGCCGCGGGAGGGCGCGAACGAGTCGGCCGACGACCACTCGGAGTGGGTGATGTAGAGTTTGTCTGTGCCTTTGCCCATTGCGGCGGCGTGTTGTGTGTAGTTTAGTATGTAGAAAAGTTGGGCGATGATGATGTTATGCGCCGGCGTTTTCTCGGGGGCCTGCAAGCGCGGAGCCTGCACGACCCATGCATGTACTTTATCCTGACGACGTCTTGCTCGCGAACAACAACATTGTTGAGCTCGTCCTCTTCGGCTTCGTGTGAATGTTAGTTCAACTCAGCTTCTGTAGCTTCTAGCTATTTACTTCTCAATATGGACGACAAAAGAAAAAAAATGAAATACAATATTTAGAAAGATACAGCTCACGTGTGCGACGTCTTGCCCAGATGCCCGTCTATTCATGGCCTAGCAATAACGGATGGGAATAAGAATGTGAGAGATCCAACTCCACTGGTTTAACACTCCAGGAGTACAAGTCACCAGGTATGACAACGTCATCCATTTTCTCCGCCTACTCCTCTTCCTTGTTCTCCTCGTCCTCCTCATACTCCTCGTCCTCCTCATACTCCTCGTCCGAATACTCTTCGTAATCCTCCTCACTCGACGAGAGAGTATAATACTCCTCGAAGCGCTCATTCTCCTTATCTTCATCGTCCTCGCTATCATCCTCTCCAGCTCCCTGATGCCCTGGACTCTCATCCCCATCACCTACACCAGCATCAGCATCATTCATCCACACACCAGACCATACCACAGGCGACTCACCACTCCTTCCCGCCCTCCTCCAACCCACAAAAAAGTCCGCGCCCACCTCCCCTTCCAATTCCCCCTCGCTCTTTCCAACCAGGAACAAGCACCCAACCTGCTTCCTAGCCTTCATCTCCGCGCACCGCATCCGCTCCTCCTCCTCCCACCTCCGCGTCTCCTCCGACACCTCAAACTCGTCGATACCCTCGACCTGCGACAATCCGCTGTTCACGCGCCGAAACGGCCGATGCGCAACGCGCTCCACGGGCGCGGGTCGCATCCGGATGGATGAGTGCGGCATGCTCCACACGCGCGGGTCGACCTGCATGCCGAAGCAGTCGAACTTTTTGCGAAACGTCTGTTCGATTTTGTGCAGCAGGTTGGGCCCGTACTCGAAGGTTTCTTGCATGCTGAGCTCGATGCGGTGGTGGAGGATGATTTCGGCCATGATGGAGGGTGCGAGCGGGGTGGAGGGTCGTGGTTTCATGGGTTTCTTGCCGCGGCGGCGGTTCCGACGCCAGGGCGAGATACTTCTACTTCGGTGCGAAACTGTATCTTCTGAAGCTCGCGTGTTGGGTTTTTCCCACCAGGTCACGTTTCTATCGCCGGCCGTCCAGTGGTTTTCATCCGGGGCGTCGGCGCTCGCCTCCAGCGTCTTGACGAGGCACACCGGACACTGCGACTCAGCATCTGCGCTCCAATCTTCGGGTACATTGGCAAGATCAGCGCTCTCGTGCGCTCGCTCCTAATACCGTCCCAGTCAGCACCCTTGTACAGTGGCGTACGTATTCCCGCAAAACACATCCACACAATAAATACACAATGAGATCCTTACCCACTCCCTAACCCGCCGCTTCTCGGCCTCGGCCCTCCTCGCCGCTTCCTGCATCCGTCGGATAGCCACCTCATGGGCTAAACGCGCCCTGCACCACGCTCGATCTCTTATATGAGCAGCTGAACTCACGCCCCCTCTGCCGCTTAACTCGATCTCCGCTTCCGCAAGCCTCATCCTCGCTTTGGACAGAGTGCACTTGGTGCAGTATGGATAACGCGGACTGCTGGGGTGCAACGCGTGACGGCACGCCTGGGCTACTCGCGGGGGATGCGAGTATCGCGCTGCGACTTTGCGTGAAGGTACGGTGTCGTCGTTCTCACTCTCAGGAGATGCCATGTTTTCGCCCCGTTCGAAAGTCGGCGCGACTGTGGAAATCAGTTTCTCGAGGGCAGCGCGCAGGCGTGTTGGTGTCCCGCCAATCGCGGCTACAGGATGCCAGGCGCAGCGTGGTCGCTGGTAAGTATATCGTGTATAGCCCGCCAAACAAACCGGTAAACAAACAACAGTAAATAGCTCAACAGCTAAACAACGCCGTGCAGAAGAGATAGGTTGAAATTTTTTTATTAATTTCTCGAGAACTGCAGGGCGCGTCACACGCTTTATACACCCAGCGCCATCAGGGCGGTAAACCGGCCGTAAACCCCGGTACCGTGGAAACGGGTGGTCAACCAGATTGCGCTGGATTCAAATGCGGGTTTTCAACCAAGTAGGATCGAATTTGGAGCTTGGGGGGACTTGAAGGCTTTTGCGGTATAATTCGGTGCTGGGTATATATTATGTGGGTGATGCATGTATTTCTGCATGAATACATATATATACATTTGCGAGATTAGGTATATGAGGGTTTCTGATGGTTATATGTGTGTACAGTTTGTACGTGGGTGTTGTTGAAATGGCAAGAGTAGGACAACGATATTTTTTTCTCAAGCATGGTTTTGTGTGTTGAGTTGCTCCCGGGGTATTTTCTATTTGTTCTTGTTGCTGTCTAAACGTAGCGTTTGTGATGGACTTGTGGTAACTCACAGCACTTTGTACCTTTTCTTATTTCCGAGTATGAAGAGGCTGATGTAAACATCTATGAGATGGTATATGGACGGGGATTTTGTCGTTTTTCATCTGATGGTTTACTCTGCTGTTTCATTCTCTGTTTACTCAATGATGGCATTTCGATCTGATCAGTCAATTTGCTGCTGCTTCTTCTCTTTACCCGATGATCTAGATGACACATCTTTCATTACGATAGGTCCTTCTGGCTTCAGCCTGGTACCTTACCATCTAGATGATTCGGCAGTGTTGTCCGTCGTTCAAGTCACGCAGAAGGGCAAGCAAGTGAAGCGGAATTGTAAGTCTCTCTCCAGTGTCAGTTCGAAATTATGCATATCCGAGTTTACGTCCTCTCTCCTTTTTGTCTTCGTCCCTTCACCGCTATCCATTGAAGGGACATCACTAACCCAGACCAAAGGTGAAGTCGAATAATCTCACCACTTATTGCCTGTGAAAGCGTAGAGCGCGCTAGTACACTCTGGCAGTGCAAACGGCGCGTAATTCACCTGGCAACGGGCGTCCCGCGTCTCTCACCTGGCCGTATATTTCTCTCACTCGCTTCCCTCCCACCACAAAACTAAACTTTTCAGTCAACCTGAAAATGTACACCTTCACACCGCGCGACAAGCGCAGCAGCAACGGTCCGGAGCCCTCTCCGGCTGACAAGTACCCCGAGGACTCCCCAGTCCGAAGGAGGCCACAGAGCCAATATGCCCGCCCAGGGCATCAACCCAGAGGATACCGAGGCCTTCCCGGCCTTGGGAGAAGCAGCCCGGCTGCCCAGGAGGGCACGCCGCTCGACCTTCGGGTCGGCGCCCTCGGGCGCCAACCCAATCACACCAGGTGGTGAGTCTCACCAACAGTCGAGCGCCACCGTCCCCAGGCCGACTGCACACCAGATGCAGCAGCAGCAGCAGCAGGCCCCACGGCCGCCAGTAACCCAGCAGGAGTTCATCGAGCGAATGCGCGCTCGGTCAATTCGACAATCAGATTTTAACATCTCTTCAGCTCTGGGGCGACAGCAGGCACAAGGCGGTCAGGGAACGAACCCGACCTACGCCTTCAACAGACTCGAGGCCTCTCGACAGGCTCAACGTGAAGCAACCGTCGCGCAGCTCCGCGCTGCTTTCCTCGAGCCACAGCGCAGGTTAGTCCCCAGAACACCTCACTTCACAATCAACTCGCTAACAGCCCTAGCTCTTCAGCACTCGCCGCCTCAGGACCCGCTGCAGGAACCGCTGCCCAAGGTGAGCTACCATCTGCTGTCCATGGCTTGCCTCCGCACCCGCACATGCCTCCCAGCGAGATGTCTTCCTTCTCAGGCCACGACGATGCTCATAGAGACTCTCCAGCTAGGATGGCGAGCTACATGCCCCGACACACGCCCACCCCAGGCGCCTCTTTCGACCGTCCAGGCCGCCCACAGCCAGCCATGGCATTCAGCGAGTTCGTTCCGCGTTCCCAAGACGAGACTCGCACCGCCCACCCAGCAGCCCAGCGCGTCCCTCTCACCTCCCAGCCATTCCGCGCCCCCACCGCCTCTGCGTCCCGCACCAACCAGATTCACCCACTCGACCGCCCAATTCAGTTCACTCCTCGTCCCGCTCCGGCTCGGCGTGCTCGTCCAGCCATCCTCTCCGGTCTCGGTGCGTATCAGGCTCTTCCCCAAGATATTAACCCGGACCTCGCCGCGTACCTCGCTACGACCGGTATATCTGACCGTCCAGAAGCTGAGAGTTCGTTCTCTGGCTATGACAACCGCGCTGCCTCTGGCTACAACAACCGCGCTACGTCTGCCTATGAAAACCGCGCCACCTCTTCCTATGACAACCGCGCTACCTCTTCCTATGACAACCGCGCTACCTCTGCCTACAACAACCCCGCCAGCTCCACCTACGACAACCCGTCCACCTACGCGCCATTCTACACCGCCGACCCAGCCCCCAGGACTCTCCCGCCCAGGACGAACCTACCACACCACGTGCAGAGACACTGGCCCCGTTCACGCCTGCAGACTACGAGACCACGCCCCCGCTCTCGCGTCCGTCGTCGCCTGACCTCGATATCCAGGGCCATGACGCCTTGACGCCCGACGCGCGCCCGCTGTCCGAAGACCAGGTTTCCGGCAAGAAGTACGGCATTGAGATTGGTGGGATTGGATCCAGCCTGCTTAATACGAGCGATAGGCTTAAGTGGATGGGTGCTACGGCTGAGGCGCTGGTTCATACGTCCGGGAAGGATAAGGTGGCTGGAGGTCAGGCATCTGGCGGTACGACATCTGGCGGTCAGGCATCTAGCGGTATGACATCCAGCGGTACAACATCCGGCGCCACCCCATCTGGCTACACGACGTTCGGCGGCACGACATCCAGCTATTCAACCTACGGCGGTACGTCCCTCGCCGCCATGACATCCAGCGGCATCCCCTCCACCGGCATGGCCGCCGAGCAAGTGAAGCACCTCTGGCAGCCCGAGCAGCGCCCGCAGGCAAAGTGGAATCCCCCGACCAGGGCCGCATGGTGCAGAGCAGGCTGGGCGGGTTCATGATGAAGCCTAGGGAGGGCGATGGCTGGGGAGGCTGGAAGCGCGTCCCCAAGTTGGAGCAGAAGGAGCGCGAGCGAAAGGAGAAGGAGGAGCGGGAGAAGAAGGAGAAAGAGGAGCGGGAGAAGAAAGGAGAGTAGGAGGGATATTCCTTGGATGCGGCTTTTTCTTTCGGCTTGGTCTTTGGGTGTTCGGTTGCGCTGGGTGGTAGGGTATGGTTGGATGGCTTGCGGATGTTTCGATCTGTCTTGCTTGGTTGGTTGGCGCGTTGAGCTGACGTTTCTTCCGCCGACCTCGTCTCCACCGACGCTACTGCCATCGAGTTTCCTTCTACCGGAGTTACTGCCACCGATTTAACAGCAGCCGGGTTTATACCTGCGTCGACTTTGCTTCTGCCGGAGTTACATCAGCGACTTTACTTTATCGACTCTACATCTCCGACTTGACATTCAGCGTCTTTAATTCGACCAGCACTTCTTCTCCGACATCACCTCAGCGTCTTTAATTCGACAAGCACTACTTCTCCGACATCACATCAGCGTCTTTAATCCGCCTACTTTACTTCTCTAATCCTGGCTCTCGACACACTTTTCTGATGCTTCTGATATCGGGAGTGGTTTCTCGAGGAATTTCCTTGGCTTTCTCTTGGTCTTTTTCTCTGGCTTTTCTCTCTGGGTTTTTTCTTTGGCCTTTCTCTCTGGGTTTTTCTCTGGGTTTTTCTCTGGGTTTTTCTTTTGGTATTGGGTGGTTCATGGGATCGGCTTTTCTTTCGATATCGGATGGCGAAGGAGAGGCTTTTATTCTGCGTGATAGGAACTAGGGACAAAAGGATGGGCAGGATGCAAGTTTTGGACTTTGCAAGTAGCAGACAGAATACATGCGAAAACGAAAAAGTTTCCAGATCATGCCTACGAGGCCCACCACATGCTTCCTCTCGTGTACTATCCAGTGATCTCCCCACCCTAATCCTCCCTCTCCTCGCCCCCAACCCTCGCGTACCCCCTCTCCCAACTCCACTCCCTCCCTCAATCCCATCCCCAAGCCCCCTCGCATCCTCCCTCCCCCTCTCCATATCCACCCACCACAACACCGGCCCCGGCACCAGCACCAACACCGCCAAAAACAAAAACGCCGGCCTAATCGACCCGACCCTATCCACGATACCCCCCACCAATGCCGGCCCCACCGCACTACTCCCCTTATCCGTCACCGCATACAGCGCGAAAAACGCAGCCTCCCTCCCCTCCGGCACAAGCGGCGCGTACACGCTCCTCGCATACGACGATATGCCCCCCATCACCAGCCCATGCAGCACGCCCACGGGGTAAATCTCCCACGGGCGCTGGATCCCGCCGATGCCCAGGCGCTGGATGAACGGGATGTACCCCAAGAGGCCGTACAGGGGGATGAGTTCCAGCCCGGCGATGCACGCTATCAGGACGGATTTGGGGGGCAGCGAGAAGCGCGATGCGAGGCGGGGCCAGGCGAACGCACCCAGCATGCTGGAGAAGATGGAGGTGAGAGATAGAAGCACGAGGGGGATTGTCGAAAGGTGTAGTTCGGTGCGCGCGAATAGGATGGCGGTGCTGGAGATGGTAGACACGGCGTCCGAAAGGAGAAACCACGCGAGGAGGAATTTGAGTGTTTGCGGTAGGCGCGAAGCGTGTTTGAGGGTGCGGAAGAAGGATTTGAACGAGAAGGCGAGGTAGAAGAGCAGATTGCCGGAAGGGCCAGTGGATGCTGCTCCTCGAGTGTTGGAATTTTGGCGCGGGAGCGGGGGTCCCGGGCGGGGACGCAGCCAGAGGTGTGTGGGGAGCGTGAAGAGAATCCACCAGATTGCGACGAGGAAGAGGGTGACGCGCATGGGGAGGGTGGGGTTCCCTTTCGACAAGCCAAGTCTGTCAAATAGGATGATGATGCCGATGCTGAAGATTTGAAAACCTACGGCTGAGGCGTAGCCCAGGCCGACGCCTTTGGAGGAGATCCTGGACGAGCGTTCCAGGTCTTGGGTTAGCTTTTGCGAGTCCGAGATGGGCTCGGATGGGGCGTCTAGGGTGTCGAGCTCGTAGTCTGAGGACGAGTCGGAAAGTGGCTGTTTGTGAGATGATGGGTCGTTTGCGACGAGGAGGGGGAGGAAGGCGTTTAGCAGACTGAAGCCGCTGCCGAGACATGTTACGCTGATGATGACTAGGAATGGTGCGAGAAAGTAGACGCGCGACGTGAGGAATAGGAATAAAGAACAGACTGTTGCTCCCGTGTATGCAAAGGTGAGAAGAAGTCTTTTGCGATACGGTCCTAGGAATGAGTTAGTATTTGCATATGTGTACAAAGTATTCGCGAAGGCAAGAAAGAACTAATTACCATAATCCGCAAACGAACTAAAACATATCAACGTAATCGCCTGAACCAGTACCGCCGCAGAAGTCGTATACATCGCAAAAGACGTGGTCGTAACATCGCTACCCATGAATCGTACAACACATTGCTCGTCGTCATCGGTGCTTGCAGCTCTCGCGCTCAACCTCCCGGCATCTCCGGATCCGAGTGGGTCCACGCATGGTTTCGATCTGTCCGAAAAAGAACACCTCGTTCTCTCGGGAGCTGTTCCAGCAGCACCGGTATAAACAATCCTATCCATCAGTTAGAAACATCCGTCGTCGATCAATTCTTCATGCGACCAAAGCAGGGGGTTTACATATATGTATGTAAAGGGAATAGCAGCAGTGGGTGTGTAAAGCGCACGTACCAACGCCGACTACGGCAAATACCTCAGCCGCAATTGCGTAAGAATACCACCCTTTCAGCTCGCGTGGGGTCGTGAAACTTGTGTCTTCGTCCGAGTAGCGAGACGGTTGAGAGGGTCTCACCGCATCTTCGAAGGACATATCGTGGGTGAATTGTGAAGTGAGGTCAGATGTGTTTGGGATGCGTAATCGACCCTGCCGCAACCGCCCGGTTGGCGCTAGCCGATAGGGTATTAGCTCGTCGATGTGTCACATAATCGTGAACTTTGTCTGTGGCTATTGACGACATTGGATTGCTTTGGCATTTGAATTGCGGTAATTGCAGCCGTTGTATTTGTTATGTCGATAGGATAGAAAAATTGAGTCCATGCGCAGCTGAGCCTCGCACTACTTGAACAAGCGGTGACCTTTACCATTAGCGGCCCCCAACGAGCGATGCGAGCGGACCAATCGGAATCGGAAGCGCAATTTTCGTCACATGACCCTACAGATCTCCGAACTCTTTCTCAAATCATGGCCGGATTAGGAAAACCAAGATGAAGGAGTAGCCTTGCCAAGATCAGCTGGTCAACAGCACCGCCCCAAAACAGATGCTACTGCGCCTTTTTGAAGTGGAGACTATGAAGCACAGTCACCATCAAATGAGCACTTGGACTGTTAGCAGGATTTGTTCGGATGCCTGGTTCTGGTAATATTATTCGGGGTCTGTATTGATATCCAATTAGGTGTTTGGTTTCAGAACAATTAATTATTTACGCATTTTTCTTTCGTTCATGTCGCAAGTTTGCGATTGGCCAAATCGGGAATTTGATGGAAGTTGTCATGGATCACCCGGTAGGGCTTCAGCCCTAAAAGGCCCATGAAATTTGTATGCAGGCCGTGCGCATACTACCTTAGTTCTACATCTGTATTCCAAATCTTCTTGGGGGCCAACGTGAATTCTATAAAAGTTGAGTCCAGTCGTCCTATCCGATTCATATCCAGCACCCAGCTTTCAATCAATCAAACCACTCTTCCATCAAGTACCACTAATAGACTGACTCCCTACCAACGGACGCAATGCTCATTTCGACTTCTAAAGCCGTTGCCCTGGCCATGGCCATGGGCACCATCAACGCCTTCCCAACCCCCATGGGCATGTCTCCCAACGACAACACCGAATTAATCGCCGACCTCATCACCACCCCGACCCAAATCAAGCGCTACCAAAAGATCCTCACCGACCCCTCCGGCAACAAGCTCCTCTCCGGCGACAAGCTCACCAGCGCCACCATCTGGGACTTTTCGCAAAACGGCGACACCATCCCCGGCGGCCAAGGCGGCCACGCCAGCAGCGCCAACCTCGAAACCTTCCCCTACCTCGTCAAAAGCGGCGTCACCATGACCCTGGGCCAGCTCGGCCCCTGCGGCGTCTTCCTCCCGCACGTGCACCCGCGCGCCAACGAGTTCTTCGTCGTCACCGAGGGCGAGGTCGATTTCGGAACGAAGCTCGAGCTCGGGCTTTTCAAGGACCTGTCGCCGAACCCGGAGATTGGCGGCAAGTTGACGAAGAACAAGGGGACGCTGTTTCCGATGGGGAGTATCCATTATCAGGTTAATAATAGCCCGGATTGTAAGCCGGCCACGATTTATGCGACGCTTACGAGTGAGGATGCGGGGAGTACGCCGGCGTTGATGGATCCGTTGCCAGAGGGGGTGACGGTTGGGGAGGGGATGAGGAAGAGGGTTGATGCGGGGAGCTTTGAGGCTATTAGAGCTGTTACGCCGTTGCATATTGCGAAGGTCATTGATGAGTGTATTGCTCGTTGCCATGTTTCTTGAAGGATGGGGGTGGGCTTTGGTAATTCGATCTCTTAAAAATCTTCGGGTATCGCTTGAGGAATGGAAGTAGAAGCTCTCGGGAGCAACTCAGTAATAAGTTTTGTATTCTGGTAAATATTCATTAGGTCTTTAGACGACATAACCCTATAGAAGATTGGAATTGAATGCATGGTACTAGAACTCGACTAAGAATTTCAATGATTCTCTTTTAGCTGCTAGATACAAAGACAACAAATACTTTGCTCGAATACGTATCTATTGACATGTATGTTGTTTTGTGTGTTTGAAAAGGTAGTAGCTAAGCATAGGCAGCTGACTGGATGAAAATAGATAGAAAAAACGCTGTCATCCCCTCTTATGACAATATAAAAAGTGGTAAGCGTACAGATTGACATGTATATCCATAATCAAATGCGCATTAAAGCAGTCGATATAGAGTATTCTATATTTTGTGTTTTATAGAATAGTAAAAAGGTGTCCAGTTAGTTAACTAGACGTTATAAAAATAATTAATAAAAGAGTGTCTCTCTACTAGATAGTAGAAAAATATAATATATAAAAATTAATAAGTAAAAACGCTTTATTTTATTTAAATTATTATTAGGCCGATTTAGTTATATCCCTTTAGTTACTCTATAGTATTAAAGCTTTAATACTTTAACTATCTTTTAAAGGCTAAATATTATATAAATATAATAGTACTACGCTTATATAGTATTTAAGCTATTTTTTTCCTTTACTATTATTATATCTATATAATAGAGTATATATATAATCTAATATAGGATAGAGCCTCTATTAATAACTACTTATTAATTATTCTTACTACTTTATATATTAAAATTAAAATAACTACTAAACCTTAACTACTTATATTTAAAAATATATTAAATAATATTACCTATATATAAATTATTAAAATTATAAAATTATTATAATTTCTTAAGCACTTTAAACTAATTAATTTAATAATTAAAGGCTTTTAAAGTAGCACTTTTAATTTAATAATTTTTACTAAGTCTTATAAAGAAATTATTTTAACTATAGATTAAGTAATTAAAATATATTTTTTAATATAGCACGTTATTACTATACACTTAAAGTATAGTTTTATTATAAAATAAATAATTAAGCTAAGAGAGCTTATAGCTAAATAAAAAATAGAAAAAAAGAAATTTTAAAAAAATACTTAAATTTTATAATGAAATTAATAAGTAAGGCTAATATTATATTTTTAAAATTATTATTTAAGGCGGTTACTTAATACTAAATAATTTAAAAAATTAAAAAGTACTGCGTAACTATCTTAAGTAAGTATTAATTATTATTAATTTATATATAGGGCGTCTGTGTGCCGGTAGATAGTTATAATTAATAAATATAAAGGGGGAGTAGAGGATACTATAATTAAATAAAAATAAATAAATAGCTCTATAATATTATTTATGCCTAGTATAAAAAGGGTGATAATTATACTAGGATATAGATAACGCCCTAAAGGGGCGCCACTATAGAGTATTCTATAACTATTTTGGGCATTAAACAAATTCAGCAGCAACACTAATGCGTATTTTTACTGCGCGAGTCGTGGCAGTAACGTAGAGAGAAGCAGTGGGTGTTCAGGCTGCTGCCTAGAGAGTCAAAGTCCCTTCTTGGCACATGATCGGATTACGCGTATTCACTGTGCATTCGCAAATGTTTACATTGATGAACTAAACATATATCCGTAGTCAAGTTAAATTCAGTATTTGCGTTGCTTAGCTTGACGGATTCCTCAAGAGGGCAATCACAAACTTAGCTAAGGCCGCATGTTGATCAAATTTGATATCAGGCCTTGCCCACTTATCGACGCATAAATTGGTATATATTGTCTAGAGTAAACATACATAGATATGCCTATCTACAGAAACAGCCACAAAAGTCAAACGCAAAAGATTGTACGCAAAGTAACACAGAGTACTGTATTTGATAACGTCTTAAAACTCTAGCACCTCAATCAACACAAGGTCGTGAAAATGATTACATAATATATATTATAGGTTGAAAAGAGACCGCGATGCTTTATTTTACTTTAGTTGAATTGCAAACGGGTAAGTGCCTGTTCACTCCCTGGCAAACGGCCTTGCGATTGACAAAATCAACCTTTAACGCGCTAATTTTTCCCACAGGTCCTATATAAAGACGTCTTGGTCGCCCTCTCTTCTTCTTACTCACCCCGCCGCGAATCGCAACCGCGACAACATCCACCGAACACTTTCACTAACGATTGCAGAATGGCAGGATACGATCTATTCGAGTTCCCGGGCAACGCCAGTCTCGAGTTTCCCACAACAGTTACCGGGGGTGCAGCCGAGTCGTCCATAGCTCCGTTCAACTTCGAAGGCGCAATCAATTCGACATTTGCACGCGCCTGTTACAATGGCGTCGTAGCTGCGGCGCCAGACACCGTCTCCTACACCCAGCATCAGTAAGTTCTAGCTAAGATGGCTCCCTCTGATATCTGTCATATCCACTACCTCTTGCTCATTCAGAGCGCACGTCAGCGTGAACTTACTAACATGCGTTCGATAGGATGCGACTTCTCGAAGCCGAGAACACGCAATCGTTCGACCTAATCATCGAGATTGGAGATGGACCCGAGTGGCACGCCCCGATGAACAAGGCGATCACCTTCTCAAAAGCACTGGCATGGAAGCTCGTAAGACTTTCCGCTATGGATTAACGCACCAGCTAACCCACTCGCAGAAGGATGTCAAGGTGCGCCCCAAGCGCTTGAAGATCATCCACGAAGCCATCCTTCCCTGGATGATGGACGCAATGGTGCGCCATTGGCTCTACGGCGATTACGATTTCGACGTTCGTGGCGGCGGCAAGGGCGAAGTCATACTTTCTCTGCGCGAGGGGTCCTCTCAAGGTCCGTACGTCGTGGATGGCCTAGCAATGGCACACATGCAGGTGTACCAAGGAGCAAAGATGATGGATGACGATCTTCTAGCGCAGACTGCCCTGGGAAAGTTTATGGCTGTGCTGAGCCAGAACAGCAACCCCATGATTCTCATCGGTCTGGTCCAAGAGGCTTTCTCCGCCCGCTTCACAAAGTATGACGCTGAGTACGCAATCCGCAGCCTTCTTGTTACTCACGCATACGTTTGGGATAGAGATTGGATGAGTAGCGGATACCAGGACTATATCACGTTGAGAGCGGCGACGCCGGAATTCTCTCGAATGCTCAAAGAGGCATACGTTGCGGCCAAAGGAACGCTTCAAAAGTGAAACAGCAGGTGCGTGCCGCTTTGCTGGAACGGTATTATCATCGGCTCTCATGAGACGTTGAACTCTGGCGTGGTAATCTCACGGTGTGTCGATCAGGGATACTCTAGGACGTTAGATGCTTTATTGTCGACAAGATAGGACTCTGCAGGTGAGGCCTCGATTGACGACTTCAGGAAAAGATCTACATCGCCAAAGAAGAGATTGTTGTGCAACGTGGGTTACCTAGACGCGTATCCCTGGAACACTTATCATGGTGGCAGATGGACTACAAGATTTTGTAACTTTACAAATCTCTCAGCAGGCGCTTGGTTCACTCAGATCTGGTTAGCGGTGGGTGTTAGCAAACATTTTGAATAAAATCCCAAATCACAAAATCACGGTTTACAATCTTACCAGTGGTACGTGCCCAATGTTCATGCCAGAAATGCAGTGATGTCTTGGGCGTCTCCAGAATTTCCATGTGGGGTTACATAGTGTTGATTGAACCTTGGGAATTTGTAAAGCATTGATGATGTTCTTCTGAGTATCCTACAGTCTCAACTATATCGCAGCTAATGATATTCTGCCCACAAAAGATCTCTGAGTCTAGGTAGGCGGCATTCGGATTACGTTCAAGGGTTCTTGGGTCACACGCAAGTTTTGTTAGTTTAGACTTTTACAGTGCGCGGAAAAGAGCTGAAATAGAATTGGCTCAAAATTCTTTGTCTGCTTCCTTCGCTGCTACCACTCCAACCGTTTCCACTTTGAATCTCCGGTAAGAGAAGTTATTTAGACATACATTAAACCATTTTGTTTGAATTCTGTGGATGGTTCCAAGTTCAAATGAAAAGACATCCCTCTGTAAGTTCATGAAGTTGTATGAACTTGAATTCTCGAAATGTTTGTTCCATGAGATCAATTCATAACTGCCCTATTGCTCGTCTCCCTGTACGAATACAGCATCCCTTGTGCAGCTCCAGACCTCTCCTCACCCAGAGACATTAATCAATAGTGACCAAGTTCATGTTATCCTGACATTGACACCCACAACTGCACCAAGCCCATTGGTCAGGATGTCAAAGTTTTCAGCACCAGAGAAGAAGGGACATTCAATGTCACCGATCCCATATTTCTTTATTTCTTTTCGGCCAGTTCCTGCTACCATAGTACTTGTGCTCGGTGATTTTTAAAACTTATTCCGGGACAAAGCCATTGTTCTTTGCCACGGGCTTCATTGGTTGGATGAGTCAAGACTTTGTACCGCGGAAAAGCCGCCAACGCCATTAGGAGCAAGAGTAGGATCTTAGAGCCCTTGAAAATAGCACATGACAGCTAGCTGATTATTTTGCGGTTCTTTTCGCTACTCGTCGATCCACACTCATGGGGTGTGGACCAAGCAATATTTTGGAAAGGCTGTCCAAGAAACATATAAGCTCTTCATTCGGTGATTATAGTTTCCATTTGTTCCAGCTGTCAATTTGGCACTTATGATTCTCTCTTGTTGTCTTTGTAAGCCCGCCCGAAAGCCAAAATTTGCGATAGGAGAGAGGACATTTAGATTTATCTGCCTCTCAATATCAGATCCAAACATTGCAATGTCTTATACTCTTTCGAAGTTATCGCTTCTCTGTTGTCTTGCATAGGCGCCATAACAAGTCGATTATTTGGCTTTCTCGAAGGCCAGACGGAGAGCATGTACCAGATCCCTCCTGCTGTAACGATGATATGGGACTCTGAATGTATATTCCACATAAAGTTGCCACGGAAAAACTCCATCAAAACCTTTGGTGGGTTCTATGAGTATGTGAAGGAGGCCACACAACTGGAGACGAGAGGCTCAGATGCCTTTTTCGGCGAGTTGGAAGAACTGGAAAACCATACACTAGACCTTGGTGTGACAACAAGATTCTTTTCCTGGAAAATTTGGCATGTCTAAGAGATTTAGTCACTTTCCTAGTAACCGGAGTACCGATACCAAACATAAATTGAGTCTCATGGAGTTCGTGC
This sequence comes from Pseudopithomyces maydicus, assembly GCA_026873275.1. Classification (NCBI taxonomy): domain Eukaryota; kingdom Fungi; phylum Ascomycota; class Dothideomycetes; order Pleosporales; family Didymosphaeriaceae; genus Pseudopithomyces; species Pseudopithomyces maydicus. Next base: position 107,139 of record JANTUC010000003.1, on the reverse strand, counting down.
CTGAAGTTCTCAGGCATCATTGGTGAGGGTAGTCCCTAATAGCTTTTGATTCTATTGAAAGCCTGGCGATCATCCTCATGAATAGCGGTTTTGTCCATTTTTGTATGGACATATGGGTCCACAGCTCCATGTTATTACTTAGAAGACATACCAGAGCTTTCTCGACAGCCAGGCCGAGCCTGCAAATTGCGAGCAAGACATGAATGTATACTTTTCCCAATTCCACAAATGATGCCACGGCTGCATGTACCAACAGATATAGGACTTGATAAATTTCGTCCAAGAAGCATGTGGTAAGTAAATTTTAGGTTTATTTGTCTTCCAAAAACATCTTTCTCCGCAAGAGAGAGTGGACAAGAGATTCGGACTCCCCACATAGAACCAAAAGTATGGTTTTACGATCCACCCAAGAAGTAGGTTGCATCCTCAAGGGCAGATTTTATAGCATTGTCTCCACCCGAAACCAACTCTCTGCATATGATCATGGATGGTCCGATTAACAATTCCTCAATGGTGCAACATACGCCTTTAGAATTCCGATTTGATCATCTTCCCCATAGGCGGCCGCTGCGGCGTCTCCGCACATTATGGTACTGTTGATTATCTTGAAAGTCCAGCGAGAAGTCCATCGATCTTCCGGAGTTTTTCCTGTTTCCAGTATCCACCGCTCCCAAATTGTTCCGTGTCACTCTTGTGTTTGCACCAGGTTTTTTGAATTCCGTCCACCGAGGCGAGAACATATAAACGTAGGGTGTGGGTTATCATTCTGCTGGCTCTCTGCACGCACATAATCCCGGACACCAAAAATTTCTTAAGTCCCTCACAACAGACACATATAGGTGATAGTTTTCTTATTTTCAGTCTCGCTCCCCATATACGCATTGGTTTGAGCGCATGTTAGTGTTTCCAAAACTTTTCAAGAAACCTAATTTGAATGCATCGGTTTCCAATCTCGTTCTTCTCCGCTTTTTGTTTACAGTGGTGCTCGTGTGTCAATTTTATTGACCAGTCTCCCCAAACAGACACATAGAATTTGTCTCGCACCATTTTTAACCCAGCTCTCCATCCTCATACGTCATGCATGACTAGGCTTCTTTTTCAGTCCCCAAAACACACATGTCGTACAAAGAATCCCACTTTAGGACAACTTCCCGTCCACACATGCGGTCGCGATTCGAAAATTTTGAAGACATCCGAAACAGAGACATGTCCTCCAAATATTGTTCTTTTCAGTGCGCCTTCCCATTCCCACTTCATAACGCGCCATTACATGTCTGGAGCCCCCAAAGCACACATAGGATCGTGATGTCGTCCATATTTAAGTCTTGCTTCCAATCCACATGGAACTTTTCGAGGACTCTTTTTACCAGTTCGCCAAAACACACATGTCGTTTGAAGAGTCCTGATTCTAGTCCCGCTTTCCGTCCACACATGTACTCTGGAGCATATTGTTTAAGACCCCCAAACCGCACACAAACTGAATCGTTCTGCAATCTTTTGCTCCCAACCACATACAGTAGCGCTTCATCTCCTTTCCGGTCCCTAAACAGGCACATGATACTGTTTACTGCCACTTTTAGTGCGACTACCCATCCACACATGATCAGCACTGCTACTAACTTTTTGAATCGCCACCTCCAGAACACACATAAGTTCTTCTGCGATAAGGTACTTTTAGTCCCGCCCTCTTCCATATTTGATTTTGTGATTGGCCTTTCAGTCTCGCCCTCTTCCACATACATTTTACTGACTTTTCTTTCAGCCCCCCAGAAAACACATGTAAGGAAATGAGACTGAATTCCAATGCGACTTCCTATGTCCGCATTCGCTTTCATCTTGAGCTTTTTCCAACTCCGCTACACACGCCCATGACTTATTGTGATGGAGTTTTCCACCGCACTTCCTTCCACACATAGGGTTCTTGATTGAGGCATTTTTTGGAAACCGGCCTCCAGGACTCGCACATCATGTTTCGTGATAATGTTGTTCTTTTGCTCCCCCTCCGCTGCCCGCCCCCATGTTTAGAAAAGTCCATATTTCCAAACCCCCAAAAAGACACACATTTAATAAACGCTTTTGCTTTTTTGTTCCTTTTCAAAATTCTTCTCCGCTTCCCGCCCATGTCGTTGATCCGTCCGGTATTTTTTTCCAGACTCCAAAAAACAAACACAATTTGATCAAACGCCCAAGATTTCTTTTTTGTTCTCTCTCCACTCCCCGCCAATATGGGGGTGGTCAATGAATTTTGCAACGCCCCCAAACCACAGGCATGTAAAGCAAATGCCTTGCTTTTTACTTAGTCCCTCCCCGCTTCCCTCCACACATTCTCTTCTGCGGTTATTTTTTTTAAACTCCCCCACACCCCACACATTTATGTAATCGTCGCGGTTTTTCTTCTCTTTAATATTCCTCTCCGCTCCCCTCCATGTACATTTCGATGCGAGCTTTTTTTTTCGAACTCCGCAGACCACACCACACCCCACATATTAACAGAAGACATCGCATTTTAATTCCCTTCCAAAACCCCTCCCCTCTCCCCCCATGTCAAAACTCTGGTAGTCTTTTCTTCAACCCCCAGAACACGCACATCACCCTAGTCACGTAGGTTTTTATTCCCCCCTAACAAAAACAAACATGTAGAAGGCGAAACGGAATTTTTAAATCCCCCTCCTCTCCCCAGCCCAGCACCTCCCCACATGTGCTATCTCGGCGAGATGTTTTATTACGTTCGTACCCGTTGCTCATTTTAGACACCCCATAGTAGTGTTCGTAGCCCGTTTTAGATAAAGCCAGCACGCAAGAAAGCAAGAAAGCAGGAAAGCAGGAAAGCAAGCAAGACATCAGGTCAAGCCAGCGAGGATTGAAAGAAGGAAGGAAGGAAGGAAGGAAGGAAGGAAGGAAGGAAGGAAGGAAGGACATGTACGCTATCCGTCGATTGTTTTAGTTTCCATGTGTTTCGTATCGGGTATTTTAGTGTCTCCATTCGCTTATGAATTTGGTGTTTTAAAGGAGATACCATGCGAGGAGGTGTGAGGAGGTGTGTGGAAGGGAAGTTGTGGAGGAGATGAGGGGGTTTATATATGCATTTGTGGGGGTGTCTGAGGGGGGTAGGGATGGTGGAGGGGTGGTCGGAGGGTGTGGTGGTGATGATGGTGGTGGTGGTGGTGGTGATGATGATGGAGATGATGGGGAGGATAGTGGACATGTACATGGATTATATTACAAGTATTTACATAGAGTTACATGATTTTACATCAGCCACCCCTGACCTCGTCTTCCAGCCTTGCCTTCGACTCCCGCTTCTCCTTCTGTTCTGGGTCCCACTCCTTCTGTCCTCCTCTTCCCTCCCCATCACCACCTTCTTCCCTCCTTACCCCTCTATATCTCCTCCTCGCACCTACCCTCCTCACCTCTTTATTTTCCTCTCTCACACCCGCCTTCCTCTTCCTCTTCCTCCTCCCCTCCACAGATGGGCTCTCAATCTTCACACTCCTGACAAGCTTTGCCTCAAACTCCACTCTCCTTACGCGTGCTACGTACCTCCTTCCTCCACTTCTCCCTGCATCTTCCACGGCACAATTCCCAACCCTCACGCTCCTCACAGAATTCCCATCGAGTATTTTCCTCACGCGGACCGCGTTGCTCTTTCTCCACCTCCGCCTCCCCCGTTCTCCTCTCGCAGCAGGCTTCTCCCATCTTCCCGGCACTCTAGCCTTCGAAGTACTAGCCTCCTCCCCAGCCCCCAGCACACCCAGCATCTTCTGCAACACCCTGCTCGACTTCTCCTGCGCCATCGCATTGCCCCCTCCCGCTTCAAAACCAGGCGTCTATACGCCTTGTGCAACACATCGGGCACCGTCCTCCACGCACTGAGCGTCATCCCCTTCATCCCCAACAACGGCCCCAACGCCTCCACCTTCTTCGATATATACTGTGTCGAAGGGTCGTCACGAAGCAGCGCAGCACGCTCGGGGTCAAGACAGCGTTGGAGAAACTACGTATTTCATTAGATCGATATGTACATATGTCTATAGGGTAATTCTACATGTGCTCCTCGTCCCCATCGGCACCTACATCTACAGGTTCGCCGCCCTCGGGCTCAACCACCCAGTTGACGGCCGAGAAGCGCGAAAACGGCACGTCGATGGTGGACCCGCCCACGAGCGCGTACGACGCCGCGCCGCTGACCTTGAAGCTCCGGCTCACCACCATGCCGCCCTCGGATAGGGCGCCGAACACGCGCTCGTACACGGCGATGTCGTTCTTCGTCGATGAATCCTTGGGGTGAGCGACGGGCATCGCGTCAGACGTGCTGGGAATGGTGCCGAGCTCGAGGCCCCACAGCGCCCGGTCCTGCGTGCCCTTGGGCAGCGTGTTCTTGGGTGCTACAGATGGCGAGATGAAGAATTGCACGGAGTCGCCCGGGCCGGCGACCTGTTGGAGGGCATCTGAGAGGTCGCCCGGCCCGTCGAAGGCATCGAGGTCGTCGGACTCTGCAGATAAGTCGGAGGGCGCCACGGGGATCGGGTCGAGGGATAGCAGGCCGGCCTTCTTGCCCCAGCCGCCTCCGCCGCTGAGCACGCGGTGGAGACGAGCACCGGACGTGAGCGCTATGGGAACGAGGGGTTCCAGAAGGCGGGGTCCTTCTTCCAGAGCATGTCCCACTCCTCGTCTTCCGACTTGGCTTCCTTGGCTTCCTCGACCTGGGACTGTTCGAGGAGGAAGTTGGTGGCGCTTTCGGCCTCCGCCGTGGTGTCCCCGTTCATGACTAGGGCCCACACGGTCATGGCCTGTGATGGCTCGCCGCGTGCGCTGAAGTACTTTGGAACGAACTTTTCCAGTTCCTGTGACGCGGTGATGCTCTCGCCATCGGGGCCTGTGATCCTACGCAGGATATTGCCCATGCTCGCCTCGACGCGACGGGGCCTGGACAACGGCACAAGAGGCACGCTCATGGTGGTTGTGAATTCTTTCGGATTCACCTGCATCCGGATGCCATGGTGTGAAATGTCCCGCTTCTCTCTCAACGTCAGCTCATTGGAACTCTTCTTCTTCGTCCACGTGGAGTACATCATGGTGGTCGGAGAGCCGGTCTGAAACACAGTGTTGGCCAGTGGTAGTCTGACAGAGTTGCTGAGGTCGCTCCCCTCGCCGTCCGACTCTTTGGCGCCCACGAAACTGATGGCTGCCGTGACCTCGTCCCGGGCGGACGAGGTCGGGATCGAATTGGCGAAGGGCAGGGCAGCGTATGCGATTCCCTCATGGCCGACTTCCTGCACAGGTGGGTTCTGGACCCGCTCGAAGCACGAGGCCATCATGTTGTCTTCCTGCGCAATGGGTCTGGGGACGGGTAGCTTGTCTACAACGGCGCATAGTGCCTGGACCTTCGGACGGGCTGACCCGCCAAGCACACTGGTATACATCTGGTTGAGGGCCTTGTGGAGGAAGGCGCTATCGTCGTGGAGCCATGTTGCGAAGGAAGGCGTGACGAAGAAGACGGCGAATCGATATCGCAGAGCATTGGACTTGTCCAAGGGCTTGATGCGGGAGATGATGTCTTCCGGGCGCTGTCGCTGTCAGCTGGTCGATCTGTACTGCTAGAAACATACAGCACCCACCGTGTCCGCGACCGACGAGGGAAGGATCACGGCGCTCTTCGGCGCCTTGAGCTTGAAGGCGTCATGGCCCGCAGCGGCTTGCGTGTACAAACGCAGGCTAAGCCGTGTCCGAGGCGTCTGGTAGAGGCACCTCCAGACGTGGCATTGTCGCGCAACCCAAGGAGGCATGTGAGGATCAATCAATTGTTCATGGCAGCGTGGGTCGGCGTGCCGTGGTGTCGAGTGTTGAGATCATCGCTGGGGTCGGCGCTAGCGCCCGAAGCGGCTAGTGGGCTGCCGCTCGACGGTGCTGCAGCAGAATTGCAGGCAGGCTTGCAGCACAGGACGCTGCAGATGGAAATGGCTGGCTGCGGACAGGAGATGCGGGCTGTATGTGGTATTGGGCGTGCTCTGATATGTCTGGAGCTGCCCCCCACGATAGAAGCCTCCACCGTAGCTGTCGAGAGCGCCGCCCGCGCAGAGAGGGCTCGTGAAGATCGTCATCTGCCTCATCAATCAAACTGCGTCGGACTACCCAGTGCACGGATGCCGCTTGAGGCTCTGTGAGATGGCGCAGGGCGAATCGCAGACGACAGCTGGCCGTCCAGTGCGTCCACACACCCTCCCTCCCCTGTCCGACCGACCGACCGACGTCGTCTGTCCTCCTGCGTGTTGGTCTCGCGCACACTTCCACGCCGGCCTCCCCCACCGCCTCCCCCCAACCCATCCCGTCCTCGAGCGCCGCGTTGGCCTCAACGCTGGAAATCTTATCGGCACCCCGTTCCTTCGCGCCGCCACGCGCACCCTCGCCGCACCCCGACCTCCCCAGCTTCTGATGCCCTGTCAGTAGATTTACTCCGTCACCGGCAGCGCACCGCCGCTCTCCTTTCTCCAAAACCATGCCCTCTCCACGCTCGTTACGCCGCCAGAACCCCATCACCTTCGTGCTGGCCGGTATCCTGTGCATAGGCTTCTTCATATTCTTCTTCAGCAGCAATGATGGTTCCGCCCTCTCCGCCCAAGCAGCCGCCCGCGCCGGCTCCAGCGTCCTCTCGCCGCCCTCGCTGCCCTTCCGCAAGTCCAAGGCCAACGAGCCGCACGTCGCCCCGCCCGTCGAGCACTACTACATGAACAATGTGACCCAGACGCGCACCCCGGCCGAGAACAAGGAGAAGGTCCTGATCCTCACCCCGCTGGCGCGCTTCTACCAGGGCTACTGGGACAATCTGAACAAGATCTCCTACCCGCACGACCTCATCTCCCTGGGTTTCATCATCCCCAAGACTAAAGAGGGCAACCAGGCATACGCAGAGCTGCAGAAGCAGGTGACCAAGACCCAGGCCGGTCCCAAGGCGCGACGCTTCGCCTCCATCACCATCCTCCGTCAGGACACGGAGAATCCCTTGCCGTCGCAGAACGAGGCCGACCGCCACAAGCTCGAGAACCAGAAGGCGCGCCGCTCCGCCATGGCCAAGGCCCGCAACTCGTTGCTCTTCACCACCCTCGGCCCCACCACCTCCTGGGTCTTCTGGCTCGATGCCGACATTGTCGAGTTCCCTCCCACCATCATCCAGGATCTTGCCGACTACGATGCGCCCATCATCGCGCCCAACTGCTTCCAGCGCTTCTACGACAACGACAAGAAGGCAATGTCCATCCGCCCCTACGACTACAACAACTGGATCGACAGCCCCACCGCAAAGGAAATGGCCGCCAAGATGGGCAAGGACGACATCCTGCTCGAAGGCTACCACGAGATGCCCACCTACCGCACCCTCATGGCCATGATGCACGACGCCTCTGCCGACCCGGGCACCAAGATCAAGCTCGACGGCGTCGGCGGCGCCGCCCTCCTCGTCAAGGCCGACGTCCACCGCGACGGCGCCATGTTCCCGCCCTTTGCCTTCTACCACCTGATCGAGACCGAGGGCTTCGCCAGGATGGCCCGGAGATTGAACTGGGACAGCTACGGCCTGCCCAACTACCTTGTATGCGATCCCGACTCTCCCCTCCCTCTCTCTTTGCACTCAAGCAGCAACTAACGCGCCGCCAGGTATACCACTATAACGAGTAAACTTTCCGCTCGCCGATTGGGAAACGCACATTGATCATGTCTGGACTGTTTTGGCGAGCATTGGGCGGCGTTTCTGTTATAGGCTTGCTTGCCTGTCTGTCTGTCTGTCTGTCTGTCTGTCTGTCGAGGCAGGGGAGGGCTTTTCGACGCACGTGTATTCGATGCCAGGTTGGGGTCAATGTATCAATTATGTCATTTCATTTCACAGATTTTCCTCGATTTCGATTTCGATTTTTATTTTTGGACGTCGGCGGGCTGTCTGTTCGCGACGTGGGCGCGGAAAAGATACGAACTGTTTTCAAGGACGCGAAATTTGCTGTTTGTGAATGCGTGCGATGAGGCGGCTTTGACTTGTGCTTTGAGCGTCCCGCATACATGTGTGCATCTCGTTTCCGCCGCGATCAATGTCGGTTTGACAGGAACTCCCCGCCGTTGCGCTTCTGCCTCAATAAAGAAAAAGATGCCACCACTATTCACACTCAAGGCACCCACCCACCATCGGGTCGTCGGGTCGCGCAACGCAAGCAAGCAAAGCACCCGATATCCCATCAACTCCCCAATCCAGTCCAATCCCATCCTATACATATATCCCCTCCTTGTCATCCATCCATACACACATGAATCCAACCCTTCCACCCTCTCCTAAATCTAACAAAACCCCCTCTGCACAACCCCAAGTCCCATTCTATAGGTCAGTCCACTCCCCCGCCCCCAGCACCCCACGCACGCCTCCCGCCGGCCCAGCGCCGCCATGCCGTCAGTCAAGCTCCAAATCGCGAATCCCACCACCGACCCGCGGCGCACATGGCGTAGTATCTCTCCATCCACACACCACCCATCCATACCCACCTACGCACGGAATTCTCCATGCGTAGCCTCCACATAGCACACCTAGCCACCCCGCCCGCGCACGCGGATCTCCGCCAACCCCAAGTCCAAGTCCCAACACTGACTGACCATGCAGGCCCAGCGCAACGGGCGACGCAATGGGCGACGCCGATGTCGCCGTCTCGCGTGCCGCCACTGCAGAGGCTGATGCAGATGCAGATGTGCGCCCGGGGAGACGGGCGGAGCGGCTGAGTAATAGAGGTGCAGATGTAGCTACAGATGGAGATAAAGAGAGGGGGCAGCACAAACATACAGATACAGATAGAGCGGAGGGGAGCAGCGCCGAGGTACAGAGCGGGGAGACGTGCTGCACTGCGGCTACGACTACGACTACCACGCGCGAACGCGAACACCAAAGTGGAGATACACAGAGGGACAACATGCCGTCTGTGTCGTCGCCGTTGACGCAGGGACGGAGGCTGGATTATAAGAGTATATCGCCGTCGCCGGTGAGCGCAGCCACGGCGGGTATGGGTACGGGTATGGGTATGGGTACACCCACCGCTACAACAACAGCACGAGACGCGAAGAGCGACACAGCCAAACACCCGCCCGACACGCGCGGCACACGGACACAGAACAACGAAACCAACGAACCCAACGACAACGACAACGAAAACGCAAGTGCGACCGCGAGTCAAAGGAGGAGGACAACGCCCGGAGGCGCAGAGCACGAGGCGGCCGCTATAGAGCAGGGCGAGGCGTCGTGGTGGGGTGCCATCTGGGAGCGGTATGGGAGTGTGGAGTTGGAGAATAAGGGGAGTGTGGCGAGGGACCATTTGGCGTTGGGTATGTATCTGTTTCCTTTTCGTGTCTGTTTGGAGTGCTGGGTGTATGTATCTATGTATGTCGTGGGTCGAGTGGGTGGAGTGGAGGTGTGGGGAGTATGGTTACATACCTACATGCCTACATACCTACGCACTTACCTGCCTGCCCACCTACCTGCCTACCTACCTGCCTGCCTACCTACCTGCATTATCGGATGTACCATGGGAAAAGACGAGTCATGGAAGCCATGCAAAGCCCAAAACAGACACCACTACACGCTCCCAGGTGTCCATCCCTCCATCCCACATCACATCCCTCCATCCCACACCACAGCTAACCCCGCTTCTAGAACGCACCTTCCTCGCCTGGCTCCGGACCTCCCTCTCCTTCGCCTCCATCGGCATAGCCATCACGCAGCTCTTCCGCCTCAACTCGTCGCTCCCTTCATCCTCCCCTAACCCATCTTCCCCCAGCCAATCTTCCTCAACATCCGCAGACGCAGCATCCTTCCACCACCTCCGCCACGTCGGCAAGCCGCTGGGCGCCACCTTCATCGCCGTGTCCATCGTCACGCTGCTGATCGGGTTCCACCGCTACTTCGAGGCGCAGCACTACGTCATTAGGGGCAAGTTCCCCGCGAGCAGGGGCAGCGTGGTGGTGGTGACGGGGACGGCGGGCGCGCTGATAGTCGCGTGTTTGGTCGTGGTGTTGGCGGTGGGGGCGGGGCGGTAGGGTGTGCGGTGGGGGGTGGAAATGGGACTGGAAGGGAGGAGAGGGGAGGGAAGGGAAGGGAGGGAGGGGAAATGGGAAGTAGGCGGGAGTGGGGTGGAATAGGGATAGGAGAAGAATGGGGGTAGATTTGGAAGTGGAGGTGGGAGTAATTGTGTTCGCTATATGGGCAGGTGGTAATAGTGAGAAGATATCATGGGCTTGGTGATGCATGGGAAGATGCGAATCGAGATTTGAAAAGGGCAGACGGGTGCAGAAGTAGTCTGTCCCGCTTACGTTGGATTGCACCACATCGGTCACGGATAGCAGCAGACATATACCACGATCACGGCATTTCATCAATTAGCTTGTTAGGTTTCAGGTGGGTATCTCATTAGCTCCCTGTCGTAGCACTTGTGCCTATCTGCCTGCTTGTCCAATCCACATGCTGATTACGCGACGTGCTGGGTGCATCCGTCCTCTATAAATTGGGCTCTCTACCCTTGCATGTTCATCCATTTCGTCCCTACATGGTCGTTTTTTGCCGGAAGGATGATCGAAACGTAAACAATGCATTCGTCGTTCACGACATCCTCCACAGTCTTACATCATATCCGAAGTGCTCTTGCCAGCACGCGAGTTCTTAATGACCTTGCTAATGGTCTCCTCCACAACATCCCAGTCGTCTATGGGCAGAGTCTGAACCTCCGTGTTGTAGTAGTCGGCGATCTTGTTGAGCTGTTCCCAGGAAGGCCTATCGTGGATGAGGGTCAAGGCGACACCGACGCGTCCGAAACGACCTGTGCGACCGATGCGGTGAAGGTAGGTCTCCGGATCAGGATCGCGGCCATTGGCCATGGTCGGGACGTCAAAATTGATGACCATGGTGACGGACTGGACGTCGATACCACGGGCAAGCACGTTGGTAGTGATAAGCACCTTGGCCTCGCCGGAGCGGAAGGCGTCGATGACACGGTCGCGGGCATCGCCTTCGAGGTTTCCGCTGAGCTGGGCGACCTTGTGTCCGTCGCGAATCATGCGTGCCTCGAGCTCCTCGGCTGTACTCTTCTTGCGGACAAAGATGATGGAGGACGCCTGAGACATGAGACCGTAGAACTTAAGGAGAATCTCGTACTTGCCGCTCTCAGACGGGCAGTCGATGCATAGCTGTTTGATACCTTCGATGGTCAGCTCCTCGTGAGCAAGCGTGATGACGTTGGAGTTGGGAGCGAACTTCTGCGCGAAGTTAATAACATGCTCGGGGAACGTCGCAGAAAAGAGGACAGTCTGAGTGAGACCGGGAATCAAGCTCTTGACACGAGTGCACTGCTCTCCGAGACCACCCTGATCCAACATGTTATCTGCCTCGTCCAAAACGAGAATCTTGAGGCCTCTTGGGTCGATGAGGCGCCTTCGAATCTGGTCCATGGCGGTACCCGGAGTACCAACCAGGACATGGGCCTCGAATTTCTGGTTGCGACGGCTCGGGTCGGGCACAGCGGCCATAGTCTTCAGGCCCTCGATGAATTGTCCCATGTGTGAGATGACGCCCAGAATCTGGCGAGCCAACTCTCTGCTCGGTGCGAGGACCAGGGCTTGCGGGGTGAGGTTGGATATGTCGATGCGCGAGAGAATGTTCAACGAGAAGGCTGCGGTCTTGCCAGTTCCCGACTGCGACTGGGCGATCATGTTCTGCGGCGGGTTCAGAAGGAGCAAGGGCAATGCCTTCTCTTGGATCTTGGAAGGCTTGCGGAAGTTCATCTGATGGATGCCTTTGAGCAGCTCCTCGCTCCTACGAAAATGTTAACTGGTGCATGGCAGCGCAGGGCCACTGCAGATTGTCTCAAGAAAACATACAGCTGGAGCTCCTCAAACGTCTTGGCCGAGTAGAGAGGGTTGTCCGGATCCGCCTGGAGGTCGGCGAGCTTAACCTCGACCTTGAGCTCGGAATCCGCGAGCGGGTTGCCATTGCCTGGGGCGCTGGCGCCATCCACCTGGTCGTCGGCAGGCTTGGGGGCAGCAGGAGTTTCGGTGGTCGCAGTAGCTTCGGCAGGCCCGTCCTTGACCTCAGGCTCCTTCTTGACCTGGGCCTCGGCGGGTGGCGGGGAGCTCTCCTTGGAGGCCATTGTGAAAATGGCAATCGATTAAGTGTGAGGGAAGGAGGATTCTGCAGAGATCACAATTAGCAACAGAGAACAGCGCTTTATATGCACAAAGCGGAGGGCGAGAGGATGGCGAGTGTGTGTGCGAGGGCAGCCTGTTGCCTCGAAAGACGAGGAAAGGGAGTTCGTGCACGGAATTCGTCTGCGCAATTGGAATACGGCAGGCACAGGTTGAGCGCGGGGCAGGCACGACCCAGGCAGCGCTAGGCTGATTCAGGCACCCGCGGTGGAAGTACGGCTGGCATCGCGTGGATGCCCAGGACCCCCGCCAATCGGGCTGTGAATGCCGCCAACGGCCCAGCCTTTCCACTAAGTCCTGTGCCTTCGCTCCCTGCTGTCCCCAGCTTCTCCACTGCACCATTCTTAGCAGTATGGAGGTTGACATTGCGCCCCAGTTCGGCGCCGAATTGAAGGTATCGCCCACCACCCTCCGCCAGCATCATGTATATGTGTACACGAACTGACTTGGCGGCGTGCAGGATGGCTTCAAGAATGTCAACGCTTGGGTGCGTATACCTGGGCACATACGAGCCCCTCTCCCTCAAGAGCCTCCCGGGCTTTTCTCAGGCCAAGCCAACCATGGCTGACTCAACAAACTCAGGTCTCAGGCGGCATAGCGTGGCTAGACGACGTCCAACAATTCTACCGGGAACGAAGTGCCATAGAACGAGAATATGCCGGCAAGCTCAGTGCTCTGGCCAAGAAGTACTATGAGAAGAAGGCGAGGAAGTCCAGCGCCCTCTCCGTCGGCGAGACGCCCACCGTCACCCCTGGTTCGCTGGAAAGCGCATCCATGACCACATGGGGCGTACAGCTCACCACGCTCGAGTCGCGTGCCAACGAGCACGACCAGTTCGCTACTGCCCTCGTTTCCAACATCGCCGACCCCATCAAGCACTACGCCGCACGTTACGAAGAGCTACGGAAGTTGCACGTCGACCACGCCGCAAAGTTGGAGAAGGAGCGAGATTCCACGTACGCGGATCTCAGGAAGATGAAAGGGAAATACGACAGTGTCTGCCAGGAGGTCGAAAACCGCCGGAAGAAGACTGAAGGGGCTTTCGACCACGGCAAGCAGAAGGCACGCAATGCCTTCGAACAACAGCAAGCCGAGATGCGCAACGTCAAAAACACCTACGTCATAAGCATCAACGTCACAAATAAGCAGAAGGAAATGTACTACCACGAATACGTCCCGGAACTGCTCGATAGTCTCCAAGACCTATCCGAAACCAGAGTTACCAAGCTCAATTCCATCTGGTTGCTTGCCTCACAGGTCGAGACACAGACCCTGACACGAAGCACTGACCTTGTAAAACACCTGTCTGCTGAAATCCCCCGCAACAACCCGGTCCTCGATTCTATGATGTTCGTAAGACACAACGCCGGCCCTTGGCAGGAGCCTGCCGATTTCCAGTTCGAACCAAGCCCCGTCTGGCTTGACGACGGTTCCATTGCAACCGACGAGTCGGCAGCTGTGTTCCTTCGAAACGTTCTCACAAAGTCGAAATCATCATTGCAGGAGCACAAGCGGGAGCTGGAAAAGAAACGCAAAGAAGTGGAGGTTGCTGGGAAAGTGCGGCAAAATATAAGGGATGGAAGGGACAAGCGGGATGAGGTGGAGGTTGTGCGCGCCATATTTGCCCTTCAGGAGAGTATGCATGAGGTGGAGCGACAAAAGGTAACTGCAGAGGTTGAGGTGTCAACCATTACCTCCGTGGTCGGTGACTTGAGTTTGGGCGCAAGAAGCCACAACTTCAAATCGAAAACATTCAAAATACCAACCAACTGTGATCTATGCGGGGATCGTATTTGGGGATTGTCTGCAAAGGGATTCGATTGCGAGGACTGTGGGTATACATGCCATACCAAGTGCGAACTGAAGGTACCAGCAGACTGCCCGGGTGAGCAGACAAAGGAAGAAAAGAAGAAGCTCAAAGAAGAACGACAAAAGTCGGCTGGTGCGGCACCGCCTCCTGCACACAACGGACCAACTGCCAGCGGGCCCGGTTTGAGTCGAAGTGATACGGTCAATTCGATGAATACATTGAGTTCGGGCTATTCGGCGACGGCCCAACGTTCGATATCAGGCGGCTTGACGCCTACAACGGAGGAAGCCCCCGCGCCCGAGAAGAAGCCAGCTGCTGCAGCAGCACCTAGAAGGAACCGCATTGTTGCCCCTCCGCCTGCACAATACATCAAACCAAGCGATGACCCCGACCCGATCCCCAGCCCTACCAAAACCTCGGAACAGAAAGGTCGCATGATATACCCATACACAGCAGGTACCGATGGTGAACTTACCGTCCCTGACGGTCGAGATGTAACCATATTAGAACCTGACGGTAAGTCTAGGATACCCAGCGCTTACCTTATTTCACAAGAAATGCTAATATACTGTAGATGGCTCAGGATGGATGAAAGTTCGGGCTGGTTCAAAAGAAGGCCTCGTGCCCGCCTCATATGTTGAAGTCCTTCCTCTCACGCCCCCCTCATCATTCTCCACTAATCGCCCCGACTCCACTTATTCTGCTTCCTCCGCATCGATATCAGGAAGTGTCGTCGCGGGAGGCACTATCAAAAGAAAGGTCCTGCAGTTGCGCCCAAGCGAGGCGCAAAGAAACTCAAATACGTGGAAGCCATGTACGAATACACTGCGCAGAGCGACGCCGAGCACAGCATGGCCGAGGGCGAGCGGTTTGTGCTCATCAACATGGATGCTGGGGATGGGTGGGCAGATGTGGAGAAGGATGGAGTGGTCAGAAGCGTACCCGCGAATTATATTCAACAGGTATGAGGCAGTGTATATGATGGTTGGACGGACGTGATGGAATTGCTACCCTTGCATAAGCTTTCAGCGAAGCATTATACCGCCGTCCTTAGAGGATTGTACATTCTTCTTGAAAATGCATTTGTATCTCTCGGCCGTGGGCTCAACTTGGTCCTCGGATCTAAAGCTCCTCGTGGCTTCCAAACTTTGTTTCCAATTCACGTGGGTGACGGAAGTGGACGGGTCTTAGTGCTACAGTGAAACAGGCACAACCTACTCTAGTGCCTCTAGATGCATACTCGGTATGACCTGCAGCAACGCCTGCACAACCTGCTTTCCTGCTGTACCTATGTGCGCCTGCATACAAATGTAACGACGCTCCAGCTCGCCCTTCATCACGAGTGACGTCTGCACCCATCTATCGCAACAGCCCAAGTGCTGCGCCTTTCGTCTCAATAACTGCTGTGCCGCATCGCAAATTTTCGTCGACCAAGCAGACCCCCAACATGTCCAAAATAGGTCGGCAGAAACAGAATCGCATGCACTGCGCCGTTGGATGAATGGTTTGGGCCGTGCCAACCCTGCATTTGTATGGAGCCGCTCTGCAAGCGCCGCGACCCTGGACCACATCGGCGCTTGCGGGACGACATGGCTCTCCGTCCTCACGCCTTTCTTTGCTGTCACTTGCCATTTTGGCGTTTCCCACCGCAACCTGCAGGCGTGACGCTCGCTAGGGCCAGCGGTTTGTGGGGCAGGTAGGTGTTCTTCTGGTGTGGGCGCACAGTTGGTACAGAGGAGTGCGTGACAGCATGTGTTCAACATGTGTTGAGTGACATTGGCAAGGCATGGACGTTGAATCGTATAGAAGATCGAGACTTCAATCACCATGGAGAGGTGTAGATCATCCTGGATCGTAGAGATGATCTGCGACGGCTGTGCTGGTTTTAATTCCAGAGGTGCACGCCAGCGGCGAGGTCGAGGCATGCAGGGGTAAACAATGCGGTGCCTGAGCTAAGGCACGGTGCCGGATACTGCACAACATTTGACTGTAGTACGACCTGGCCCAATTCATCAGCGACTTGACTTGAAGAGTCTGTTGCTCCAATCGCGTTGCATGGTTCGTAGCTCGACTGTGCCGCAAAAGCGCAGGGCTTGCCGCCCGCTATATCTGGCCATGCAATCTGCTGGGGGAATTAAGTGTGGCACAGGCAATGGCGAACCACCGTGCTGGACTCGTTATATGCCAGCGACTCCCCTCAATGCAACCGTAGGACAAGGCTACTGCTCGGTCTGCTGTCTGCTTTCCCCTCCCCATTCAAGTCTCTCCTTTTCTCGTCCGTCTTCCGTACGTATCATTCATTCATTTGGATTGAAAAGATTCCCGAAATCTTGAATTCTCTGTCACTCCTTGACTTTGAACGGTGGAACCCTCACGCGCAACCTCTGCCCCCGGTCCCGTCTTCACCCCACACTCGCTTTATAATACGTTGCCCGACCGACGTTTCGTCCTTCACGCGAAGAAAGAAAGACGTAGTCTGGAATACACTAGACCTTCGTTCCTCACCTGAAATCGTAAAAAGGGTAGGCGCGACCCGCAGTCTTGGCTTGGCGGTCAGGTAGCAAACAACAACACCTGTGCGACTCTCACCCTCACCCCACACACCCTCTCTCCACTTCCTCTTTACAAGCTCAAATCCCTCTTCTACAGCCGTACGACCCTCTACTCCCTATTGTTTCGGCACCCTACCTGGAGTACCTTCTCCAATTCGCTCTTTAGCCTCGACTTATCTTTTTCGAGCGCACTGCGTCTACATTCCTCGACCGCAAGTCGCAGAGCGAGTCGTTGCGATCCTCCAGGTTTCAGTTTCTTCAGAGTAAGCCTACCCTCTCGAGTATGCGCTGTTTTGTCGCAAGGTGGCGGTTCCGCTGCGAACTGCCACACGCGCATGATAGAGAGCATTACACATGCGCACCACAGAGACTAAACGGGTATCTGCAGTTCCACCGGCGTGTAACTCAACATCTTGGTCGACCATCAACGACCGGAACATGCGTTACATTGTCCTCGCCCTCGCGACGGCCGCCGCGGCGGCTGTCGCCAAACCTCATGGGCATGCGCATCGCCATGTCGACGCTGGCAAGCGTGCGAACGTCGTGGTTCCGGCGGCTGCGCCTGTTGAGACCGTCATCGTCTACGAGCTCAACGGCCACTTGATTAGTGAGGACGATGTGCGCAATGGCATTGCTAACGGCACGCTCTCTTGGGGTGAGGATGGCATCCTCTCGTCGTCGATTGTGGCCGCCCCAACACCAGCTCCCACTGTGGAGACCCAGTCGGTCGACACCAACAACGGTCAAGAGCCTGCTCCCGTCCAAGAATCACCGGCTCCTGCCTCGGCGCCTGCGCCTAGCCAGCAACCCGAGTCATCGCCATCTGATACCGACAACTACAGCCCCGTTCAAGACGACGGCAGCTGCCCGGATTGTGACAAGGAATTTCCCAACGGCAAGCTCGACTGTGGCTCGTTTCCATATGGATATGGTGCGATCGGTGTTGCGAGCGAGGGCCTAGGCCAATGGACTGGTCTCCAAGCTCCAGCAAATGGTCTCGATTACGGTCAATCCAAGCGCGATGTTGGATCCTTCTTCGACATCATGACAGTCCCTACTGGCTCTTGCCCGGATGGCAGCTGCTGCTCGCCCGGCCGTTTCTGTTCATACACCTGCCCTAACCCTTATCTCAAGATGGCATGGCCCAAGGCACAGGGCTCCCGGAAAGAGTCCGTTGGTGGCCTTTTCTGCAACAAGCACAACAAGCTCGAGATGCCCGACGGCTCCCTTGCCAAGACTCTCTGCGGTCGTGGTAGCAACCGTATGAAGGTTCAGATCCAGAGCAAGCTTTCGAAGCCCGTCTCCGTTTGCCGTACCGATTACCCAGGTTTGTATCACGCCTTTTTGAAGGTGGTCCCGCTGACTTGAGCAAGGAACCGAGGCGGAAACCCTCCCTCTCACCATCAACCCAGGTGAAACCAAGGAGCTCGCCAATCCCGACCAGAGCGCTTATTATGAATGGGACGGCAAAGCTACATCTGCCCAGTATTATGTCAACAACCAGGGCGTCGAAGAGAAGCGCGCTTGCACCTGGGGTAACGGCCAAGGAGATGATGGTAACCGGGCTCCCGTGAACATTGGTACCTCATTCGTTAGCAAATTGGGTGTCGGCTTCCCTGCTCTTTTCCAAAACAAGCCAACAAACCCCGATGCGAAGCTCAACTTCGCTATTCGGTTCACCGGAGAGGGTATCATGAGCCCATGCTCGTACAAGAATGGCGTGTATAGCGGTGATGGCGCGGGCCCTAACGCCGATGGGTGCACGGTGAGTGTAAACGACAAGAATAGCGAAGTACCTGCTGACCGCCATATCAAAGGCAAGCGCCGCCGACGGAAGCACTCTCACCATCGTCTTCGAGGACAACTAAGCCAAGCGTCCGGTCCGCTGCACTTTCCCCTTCTTTCAGCCACGACTTTTTTACTTCTAGATTTTGGCTCTTCACATTTTCGACATGCGCAATGTCAATCAATACTTCGACCATGTCATCCCTTTCGCTTTCGAACCAATCTCGACGGACTTTTTTGATGGAGTTTCGGATCATCAAGATATCCTGACAGCATCAGGTACCGAACATGCTCGCATTGTCTCCGCAAGGAACATAGCAGCGTTTATCCAACTTTCTTTCGCTTGTAAGTTTCTTGAAAAGTTTTGTACATGTACGCGGAGCGGATCTGCCGGGAGGGAACGTGGCTGGTGCCAGCTTGCTTGCTTGCTTTTGTACGCTTCTTCGGGATCTTCGTATCGGGCTGGGATGGTCAACGGGTTGGGCTCGATGGGTTTTGGAGAAGGTACTTGGGTGGCGCGGGTTGCCTGGTGGGTTCTTGACCGGGTTCGTGGCTTCTGTCTAGGTTGGGTTTACGTTTCGGATTGCTGCGGGTGGCGTTCACATGGGGTTTGGAGCGGGCGTAACTGCACTGGATCGATCAGTCTGGACTGGATGCAATACACCGGTCGAAAGGAACTTCCTCGGGAGGGGGTGGAATGGCTTCTGGACCTGTGCTTGGGTAATGCGGTGGCTTGGTCCGCTTGTCGGGACGGCCGCGCGGTGATGAATGTTCATACAAATTTCTCCACGTGTGCCCTGATGGCTGTATTCGTGATCTCCATTTTTGTGCGTAATGCTAGTATAGTGGATGTTCGGTACAACCGGTGATTCTGGACCATTTCATGCCATTTCAGACTAGATCCACGTGCTCTGAGTATATGGGTAGAGTAGAATTCCACGTGTCCGCCTCATAACGGCCAGCTCAGCTCATACCCATACACCGTCCGCCTCAACAGCTCATCCTATCACAGTCAGTGCCTATCTACATAACCAACTCCACACACCTCACAAAAAGAAAAGAGAACCAAATAACAAGAAACAAAGAAAAAGAAAGGAAAGAGAGAAAGAAAGAAAAAAAAACTCACCCCCGGATCCTCCTCAAACATAACCCTCTCCATAACCTTCTCAAACGTCTTCTCGACCACGAACCCAGCCTCCCTCGCCAGATCGAAAAAGGCCAAGTCCTTCTCCAGCAGCCACGGACGGTACGGCGTGAAGAAGACGAAGGCTCGGGCTCCGGCTTCCTTCTTCAGCATGAGTTGGACGGTTTTCACGAGCTTGGCGTGCTCCGAGTGGTTGAAGAGGAGGTCTGCTAGGATGAGGACGTCGAAGGCGGGGGGTGGGAGGTGCTGGAGGAGGCAGGGAGGTGCGGGGTTAGGGTGGAGGTTGGGGCGCCCCAGAGGTAGCCCTGTGAGAGAGGGGAGTTAGTCAGTCGGTCAGTTGGATACGGTACGGTACTTTCTTCATCTTCTTCATCCTCCTCTTCCACGTCGTCTTACTCTTTTCCACACAGAAATACCCACCCACCGCACCCCCATCCCTACAAACCCCTGCAAAAACAAAAACAAAAACACAAACATACCTCAGCAACAAGCCGCGTCCCCTCCGGCACCCCCTCGCAATGCTCCACGTTGTACCGCAGGTTCTCAACCAGATCCGCGTCCGGGTAGTCGGTCACCACCACGGTGCTGGCGCCGTTCACCGCGCACACCAGGCTGGGGAGGCCGGCGCCTGCGCCGAGTTCAAGCACGGATTTGCCCTGGATCAGCGACGGGGCGCGTTCTTCTAGGTAGGTCGAGATGGTGCGGCCGGCGTTCCAGAGGAAGTGGCCCTGGGGAGGGGTCAGATGGGGGTTGTGTTGTGGAAATGAAAATGAAACTGTATAGATTCGTGGAAATGTTTATCATGCATGTATCGGGTAGGTAAGTATGTATGTAGGTAGGTATGTATGTAGAAAAATCTCGGTGTACATCACGTTACGGCCAGGCTAGGAAATCTTACCCACAAAGCATTATGTCCGACCAATCTGATGGTGAGCTCCTTCCCGGATAGTAATGTGTGGGTTGCGAATGTGGGCTGCTTCTCTGGCTCGTAGAAGCCCTCTGGCTCCTGGAAGAGGTCGATGCCTGCGTCTTCGGTGTCGGAGGACATTATTTTTTTTCAGGGTATATGGTCGCTGCGGGTTGTTGTTGTTGTTCGTTGGAAATTATGGAGAAATGGTCATGGAGGCTTGGCGTGAAGGTCAATTTTCGGTTACCCCACAATCACGTGAAACGTTTTACACCACATTTGGGCCTGCACCTTCTTGGGCACATCGACCTGGGCACCCCTCTCTCTGCTCCTCTGGGCACCATCGGAAAACTGAGCAGGGGCTTCGGAACCTGGACCTCGCACGGCCACATGTACGGGAGCAAGCCACAGTGGCGATTCACGGATGAGCATCTCGTTGGGAGCGGTGTGGTCTGGTCTGGCCCAGGGCGAGGTGAATAGCCGGAGCACATTGATGGGCAGTCCAGTCTGGTAGGTCTCCCAGGTAGTGTACGAGCACATGACTCGAGGCTGGCTGCACCCATCTCCACGCGTTCCCGGAGGTTTGTTCGCGGTGGCGCGTGCTGTGCAACGGACGGAAGCGATGCAGGGACTCGGCTCTTCTTTGTCCAGTCTGGCCCTGGGATTCGATATTGCCATGGCTCTCACAAGGAAACATGTCCTCCACCGTCAGCCGTCTGACGCTCCAAACACCGGACGATCAGGGTGCAAACCGCCGTGGTCTCGACTTAGCGCACGCTAGACCCGCGCTCTGATTGGTAGAAACTTGCTCACTCTTCTGCATCGCGAACCCACCTGCTCGAACCTCTACCAGCAAGACACTCCTCCGAACGCCAGCCCTGCCCGTCACTGACAAAGAGTCCACTCAGTCCAGTCGCAGCGCGAGCCCCTCCACGCAGTCCCGCGCTTCGTTACGGCCTAAGGCCGACGGCGGACCGCTGCAGCCACTCCAATCCCGCACCTTCCCCTGCTGCCCTGCCCAGGTGCGACCACTGCCCGGCACCTGCCACCTTGGAAATCCGCTGTCCCTCGCCCGCGCCCTTTGACTTTTTCCCTGCTGAGGACGCAGTTTAACCTGCTCGTTTCTGCGCACCCGACAGCGCAATCTCTGCCCGACCTGCTCTCCCACCGGCCCGGCCAATCGACCGCCTGCACTTCAGTTTACTCGGGACCATAGCGCTTCCAAGCTGCTCCGATACGACCGTCGACACGCTCCCGGGTCGCACCGTCAGAGCTCCCTCCCGCCTGTGTCTGTGTGCCCGTTGCGAGACGCACGACATCTGAGTGGCTCTGGTCCGACACCCCGACCCGAAACACTGTCTTGTTTCCGCCTTCCCACGTGCGCCGAGCTGACATCAAGATCACGAACCCTTCAGCTGCCTGGCCACGCATTCCAACTGTACCTTTGCCCGTCCTCTAGCGAGCAGACTAGTCTGTGCGGTTTATGAGCACATTATAATCATCCTCTTGCCAAAGCCACACCATGTGGGCCAACATCGACGGCGAGAAGAAGAAGGTCGCTTGGTACGTGACATGTGCTCGCTCTCTGCCTCTGTGACCATGGACGACTCTGCCTCGTCTGCCTCTCCGTTATCTTTGTCTTTCCATGGCGGGAATAAACCGGTCCATGTCGAGCAGAGCGCTTGCCAGCCTCCTTTCACCCATCCATGCTGACACCAACACAGCGGCCCATGCATCCGCGGTCATCGTTCTTCAAAATGCGACCATCGCGATAGGGTACTCATAGAAGTTCGTAAACCGGGGCGGCCCCTCAGCAGTTGCCCTCACCCTACCGGTTCCTGCAGTTGCGAGAGAGCCGTCATCAGCTACTCCATCCCCAAGAACTCTGGATGTGCGTGTCCCTCCGAAAATGCTCTGCCTGTGTTGCAGAACAACGGCACCGGCCGGATTCAGAAGCACCGATCGCGCAAGTCTACGGCAACTGCCATCAGTCCCGCTGTGCTCGAAAAGGTCATCAAAGCAGCTCAAGACGACGAAACCGACTCGTCGTCGCACCGCACCCCTACCAGCGAGAGTAACAACGCATCGAATCCTTCTAGTGCAAGCTCAACGCCACGGTTACTGCCTCTGCAAAAAGACATAGACCTGGGCAACGTCGAATCTTCTAAATCAGCTTCAAGGCCAGCGACCTCCCAAGGGGTCTCGAGTTGCTGCAAGCCAAAGCCTGTCCAGGCGCAAGCGGGAAGCTGCTGTGCACCCAAAGCTGCTCCACCGCCCCAACCCGCACCACCAAAGAAATCCTGCTGTGGGGGCTCCGCACCACCGCAACCAGTCCAGCAGCAAATACCACAGCCACATGCGTCGCAGCATTATCCACAACATACACCCAGTTATCCACCATATCCGACCCATTTCCAGCAGCCGCCTTATGGTATGGCTCATCCTGGTAACAACTTCATGCAGCCGCCACCTTTCAACTTCAACACCCCAATATATAACCACATGGCATCCGGCTTTCAACCACCAGTGTCCATGCCGATGAAACCAATGGATGGTCATGCCGCACATCACAACCCCGAACACAACTGTCACTGCGGAGACTCTTGCAGCTGCTTCGGCTGCGCAGCCCACCCTAACAATGCCACAATGATCGAATACATGCGCTCCATGCACCAATTCATGAGCACCGGCCAATTCGGCGCCATGCCCCCTCCAACCTACGACCTCCCATCATATCCCCACCAAGCAGGCTACGGCGCAGAAGCCAACCTAGGCTTCAACCCCATTCCTAACTACCAGCCAATCTTCCAACCGAGCTTCAACCCTCCCATGAGCATACCACAACCCCCCATCAACGCAACCTCCCCCTGGCCTCAAACCTCCACCCCCAGCCTAACACCAATCACCCAACCAACCGTCTCCCCTTCTTCGACCACCCCGCCCCCACACCAACAACAACCTCAATACAACCACCACAACCCCGCCGCGAATCCACAACCCTCACAATCAAATCAGAAGACCAAGTCCAAAGCCCAACCTTCACAGATAGCCCCAGCGAAGCCGGCAAAGACGACGACATCGCCACCTTGTCCCCCTCGTCCTACTTTTGGCAAGAGATGGTCCTACCGGGTTGCAACGATGAGACGGGCACCTGCCAGTGTGGCGACGGCTGCGAGTGCGTCGGCTGCTTGACGCATGGCGGGCATACGGGCGTGACGCTCGAGATGCCAGAGGAAGTTGCGCCGCAGGAGGGGTTTCAGTTGCTGGGTCCTGAGGGGGTGGGGGTGCGGAGGGGGTTTGCGCGGTTGGCGAGTGCGCCGGGTTGAGAGTTGGGCGCTGGGGAGTGAGTGATGGCGTGGGCGTGGTTTGCTTTGGTTTGGGTTGGTTTGGCGACTGCCCTCCCTCCGTTTTTTTCTCATTTCGCATCCATTCGGTTGGGGGCGACGGGCGGGGAGTGGACGGGACGGGACGCGGGGCGTCCATGCGCTGCGTTGCATGCGTTATTGTTACGGAAAGTGAAAGTGAGTGCATTTAGCATTGGGAGACGAGTAACTACATTCTATATATATCCTTCCTTTTTCGATTGTATAAAAAATTGCCCCAAGGGGGAAATTAAACCGGGAATGTGGGGATGGATGGAATTGGCTTGTTCGTTTGGGGCGTGGTAGCATGCGTGCATGCGTGCATGATTGGATGAGGTTTATGATAATATGATGGTGTTTTTTTAACTGTTCTACTGTTTTGTTTGTAGGGTCTGTCTTTTTGCAACGGCATGTGTGTGTATGTGTACATGGATGGATACGTCGAGGTTTCATATATATCGGCATGCCTGGGTTGGGTCGTGTCATGATGTACTGTAGTTGCGAATGAACAGGAGGAAAAGTGCATGAGGTTGGTTGAGCTACATATATGATTTGATAACGACGTTGTCGTTCTATATATATATATATATATATAGAACAGTGTATACACATCATCCATTTACCGACAGAACAGACAATCAATTATTATTTTTTAAAAAAAAATAAAAGGAAGGATTCCCTCTGATTAGCACAGCACAGCACATCACAAGACAGGATAGAACAGAAAAGGACAGAACAGGAAAAGTCGGGGCAAGAAGTGCGTGCGTGGTGACGCATAATGTGTCTGCCTGGTCAAGATAGATCTATATAGGACCGAAGAGGGGGTGGAGTACGGTCGGTCTGGTGAGTGGTGGGGCTCGTTTTGGATCATTTCGCTACGTTTGATGGACCTTTGAAGGGTAGGGTGGGATTAGTTTGGATGTAGCGTAGCGTGAACGATGATCAATTAAGGTATGGCTGGAGAGGGTAGGATGGAGAGATGTGGGGTTGGTAGAGTTGTGTTTGTTTATGTATATATATATATATGAACATTTATGTAATTATGGATTTGCTTGAATAAATCTGTGTTAACTAAGCTCGTTGTTTACCACATCTAAGAACTAAATACATATCCGGTTGATCATTCATCGCGTTGATCATTCTTCGCGCCGTGAACCACGAGCTCGAGGAGACCAAACCAAGGGCCAATTCGAATAGAAAACAATCCGGTTGATTAATTTAATACAGTACCTTCTAATTCAACCGTTGTAGATATTTCTTCTCATGCCGTTGTAAGAGCGAATGACAGCGTTCTTCTTTATTCATCTATTTCTATCTTTACCTAGTCAAATACTCTGCTGCCATGTTTTCTAAAAGCAAAATGATATTTTATCTACGCATCTGAGTTATTCAGTTCGTAGTTCATGTCTCGCACGATTCGATATCGATATCGTTCAAAATAAACTCAGGCTTCTGGCCACTTGTCGCGTGACTATCCGGCTCGTTGCGTGGTAAGTCTTGATCTTTTGGCTGTGAGGCGTTGGATAGATAGATCGACACCGTGGATTCTATGGTATTTTATGCCATGTCTCAGCGGTCTATTGCAGTTTTGAGAGATATGATGGAGAAAGGTGAGGAGGTGGAGTCGTTCAGTATGGACTGAGATGTCTCTGGTGATGGTCTAGAGGGGAGCATATGGGGTGGTGAAGGCTGGGTCATGTATCTGCATATTCGTAGATTCGTATATTCTGCGATTGTGTAATTCGAATAGGAAAACCATACATACGATTTAAAAAGCTACTTGAGACCAAGTGGTAGTGCTGTGGGTCGTATGTTTATTTTTTGATTATCATGAAGTTTTACCTTTCGTATATCAGTTTTGTCACATCAGTTTTTGTAGAAAGATTATATGTACCCAATCTGTTCAGTCGCAGCACTTGAATATTGATTTGTTTGGTACATCGGACCAAGGATCACATATGGTAGGTAATGCGGAATAGCGAAAAGATTCTGAATTACATTGTGCATAAGAAGGTCACAATGTCACGAACCACCTTACTTCACAGGTTGATCTCACACAGGTGAAAAACATGTCAAGAGACCTTGAATGACGCATACAAGACACTATTTAGTCACGAAACCTTCTCAGAGTGCGCCTTTCACTGTCTCATATATCTGTTTTTGCTCTAGTGTCAGGGTCTGAGACCCATATGTCCTTTATCACTATTTAGACCCTAAGCATTGTTTTTGCACGTATCCTCAGTCGAATACATTCACTGGCAATGAGCTTCTCGCAATATTCTATATAAGATTTATCTTCTCCCAACTAATTATGAACTCCACCACCGAGGGAACCCACAACCACAGAACGAAAACCAACTTAGAACTCTCTAAAGGAGTTCGCAACTGGTAATTTTCGATCCGACTTTTGAGAAAAAGAAAACTCAAACTAAACTCATACCTAGAACACTGCAAGATGTCTTCTTCCACGATGTCTTCTTCCACTTCCACGACGTCTTCTTCCACTTCAACGATGCCTTCTTCCACTATGTCTTCCCCACCGATGGCTCCCAAGAAGGGAAAACTCCTACCTGGGAAATGGATCAGGGGTAGGTGGATCGAGCCTGAGGAGTTCATCATCGATGTCTCCCTCCCTCTTCTCCTGAGTCATCAGACTCAGATTCGGACAGCGACCTCGAATCCATCGAGGATATTGAGGAGCTGAGCCTGGACAATCCAGAGGCCTCCTCCAGCACAGGTCCGTCCGCCTCGGCTGCTGGTGTCCCTGTGAGTTCTACGTCCCAAGTCTCACAGTCACAGGAACAGATCGAGAAACGCTCTCCTTTCGTCCAAGCTGTTGATAAGCTTCGCGAATCCATGCAGAAGCTTAGCAATTCCGTGCCTGAAGATCGGTTGATGAGGAAGTCAGAAGAAGCATACCACTTGCGGTGCAAGAAATACCGCGAGGAGTGTAGGAAAGAAGTTCTCGACTACCTCCAGCAAAACACGGTCACTCTCGAGGACGTCAAGGCTCTTATCCCGGAATTCAATGAGGACAAGGGCCTGACGAACAAGATGGCGAATAACATCGCCTACAATTTTGCTGGCAGCCGTATATCGGAGGCAAGCATGACCAAAATTCGCTGGTACCTCTTCACCTCTGCTCAGGATAAGGGCTTTGAACACTATAATGAGTCTCACTGGGAAGACGAGCTTTCCGGCTTCGGGCCATACCTCGACCGCCGTCGAAAAAGCGAGCTCTCCACCTTCGGGTCATACAGCCTGTTTCAACTTGTGGAGGAGAGGTATGAGGGGTACCGCAAGGCCATGGAACACAAGGAGCTGAGCAAGGCGATCCTGCGGCGCAAAGAAAAGAAAGCCAAGGCTGCCGAGGCACAGACACCAAAGCAGCCGAGCTCGAAGCAGAGCCGGGAAGAGATGAAGAAGTTCCCGGCTCACATGCAGGTTCGCCCGGAGATGCCAGACCTCCTGCCCAGCGGTGCCAGTACAGTGGCAGAAATGTACGTTGAGGTTTACGGGTTCACGTGGGAACAGACACTGGACCTGATAATCAAGTCAAACGATGGGTCGGTTCCAAAAGCGTACCACTTGCTGCCTCGGGAACGTGCCCCAATTGACTTCGCGGGCACGAAGGCACAGTTTAATTTCCGGGGTAGGTGGAGGGACAAGAAGCACGACAAAATCGTTCTTCCCCCCAAGGATGCCTACAAGGGTCGCCACGTACGGAACACTGCCAACCCTCAGATCCGCCAGAGCCAACAACTGGGTAGAACCTTCGCATCGACGAAGCCAATCTACGACACCATCTATGCGAATCATATAGATGGTGGGAAGGGCAAGAAGATGGTGGTGAAGCTTCCACCAATCAAGACCTTGGAACCCGCGCCTTCTGCAAATGCCTCCCCTGAACCCGCGGATCTAGTCATGCCGCTAAAAGATTTGACGCTTCGTCCAGAACTCACTCGGTTGACATTCACCACAGAGGATACGCTGCATGACAATTAGTAGAACAGCTATCCGGTCAACGAGAACGAGAACTAGAGGCGCCGGCGAGTGAACGGCATGACAATGAATCGGGTCAGAAGATATACATGGTGGTGGAGAAATTTGCTTGTACTCCTGTCCTTGATAGACTGCGCGCGGCTTCTGGGCTTCTGATGATTGGAAGCATTTGTTGGAAATTTGTCAAGTATGCTGGCTCACTTAGATGGGCTTCCTCACGAGGATATGATGTTCTGCTCTTACTGCTCTTACGATGGATATGTTACAATGATGTTTGCACGACACAATATAAGACTGATTTACACAACTCTTTTCTCCACACTTGAATACACTGAAAGTAACCCCACCCTTTCTATTGATGAACTTATATGATTGTCCATTTCAATCCCTCTTCTCAATACTGAAGGGAAAGCTTGCGATTTCCTCTGATACTTGTCCCACCTCATCACATCCTCCTTCCACTTTTACCAGCCCTGTATTACCAGTTTCTTCAATACGATACACATATTTCATTCCACTTGCTTTACCATCACGCAACTTCCTCAGCCCAGTCAAAACTCCCTGCAAGCCACCCGGAACAACCTCGAAGGGGTGGCCCTTCAGACTCCCTTCCCGTAATAGTAATTCCAAGTAATGTGACCACATATATCCAAAATCTTTATGTTCATCAAATAGCTTCGGTGCAGCTGTGTTGATTGCAGTGACCCCCTCAGGATACTTAAATGCTTCTTTGTCTCTGGCAAATAGTTTGGGTGGGAGAAGTGTGCTCACCATGCCCATGTTCGGGTCGATGATACGGAGCGTCGCTTCCAGAGAGCCGTTCTCAGAGATTGCGTCGAAAATTTTGGGGAATTTGGAGGGAAATCCATCTTTTTCAAGGATGGTTTCAATCGAAGCGATGAGTGCGTCTTCGCCGCTGCGATAATCGACTACATAGTCGGCAAGCGTATGTGCAAAATCACTCGCGTTACCCGCTACACCGATAATAGGTGAGAGGCCGGACAGACGGGCAAACTTTGCAGCAAAGGCACCACAGGCAGATGTGATGCCGTATATAAGGATTGGGTCTTTGCGCTGCGATATGTCATCCGAGATTTGGGTCTGCGTGAACGGAAGTGGTAGCTTCAGATCGACGTAGAGAGCGAGAGCTGCCGTGTGCGCTGCGAGCGGTATAGTGGCGGCCTCTTCGAAGGATAGATTTTCAGATATGCGGAACGTCATGTGTGCTGGGGCAATGGAGTATTCGGCGAAAGTCCCATGTGAATGTCCTGAGCGGTGGTACGCGGCTACGCGATCACCAGGCTTGAATCCTGTAACGAGGGCGCCGACGGCATGAATGTAGCCAGACATGTCATCTCCGCTATTGTGTGCGTAATTCTTCCTATTTCCGTGAGCGTTAGTTTTTGCTAAACCATCATCTCTAAGTGCATGGATGGTCATTGTGAATCATGCGGCTGTTGAAGAGAACAATGTTCCTGGGACATTATTTACCAGTTTGGCATCTTCCAGTCTTTGGGGTTAGTCCCTGCTACCATCACCTTAACAACGACTTCGTCATCTTTTGGCTCAGGAATCGAGACGTCAACAATCTCTACAGTGTCGATCGAAGGATGAACGATAGCTTCTTTCATTTTGTGGTCTTTTGGAAGGCGCATATGAATCAGATGGTAGTATGAAAATATTGCTATATCAAAATAATTGAATTGAATGTCACTTTTTATCTAAAGTTGAATTATCCTACTTCCACGGACATCCGGTCTCCATCGGTCTTACATAATCTGAAAGTTACTGAATCTAGAGGCCTGCTTACACACAGATCCATGGAGATACTAGGCTTGGCTGACAAATGTAGATGTAGCTAATCGCACTATATACATAATATAAGTCAAAGTTTCATAACATGGTCAAAAAAATCAATGTTGCTTCTCAGGATAAACGAGTAGAGTAGTAATATTACATCATCTCGTCTACAGTCTATGGGGAATATAGTGATTGCGGTGGAACCTTTGAATTTCAGACCTTGCCCTTGACTTTTGATTACTGCTCATCTCTGCTCTGTGCTCCAATAAGTGTCCGTCATGATGTCTGATATTCGTGCTCTCTCCGCGGCACAGCAGAGTTGGGTTGCGCAGCCACGGTAAGTTCTCAAACGTTCAAAATTCAACTTAAGTGGTTGTGATTCTAATCCAGGAACACCAAATTGAAGAATATCAGATCAGAGTAGAGCGACACGGGATAGTGTAATGGGTTATAGAAGTTTAGTCAATCGATTGCTTCCTACTTAGTTTGGGCCGCCCAGCGAACAGCCGATGCGGCAGGAGTACGTCCCATTGGACAGTGTGTCTATCCGCGGACCTCCGACATCCTCGCCTCCGTCCTCCATGGATCTCCGGTTACGCTCTGCTTTTTCTCCTACACCTTCCCATCATATTCCCAATTACATCCTCAGACAATATGCAAAAAAGTAGAGTTCGTCCTGATCCGGTATCCTCTGAGTCTTGTCGCTCGAAAAAGCTGAAATGCGATCGTGTACAACCATGCTCGAATTGCTCAGCTCGAGGCATCACGTGTAAATTCCTCGTAAAGCCTCAAAAGGTACAATCCGTGGTCTTGAGCAGCGAATCACTTCTGGCACGTCTCAAAGTGTTGGAGTCAACGGTAAATATCCTTCAACAGCAGCTTCGCTCTAGTAATTCGTGCTCGGATCCCTTTTCCACCACGCCGTCTCATGGGGATTTTGGCCATGACATCCGTCAGGGACCAAACGAGGTACAATTCCAGGATGATTCACTTGAGAACATTGGATTGAGGGACGACGAGCTCGTATGTTACCCCTTTGGTATAGCGCAAATCACTCTTAACAAGTGGATTTACTGATGAAACAAGCTTTGCGATATGTCTGAGGCCCTAATTTACGAGCTCAAACCACTTTCGAATATCCTGCATACGTCCTCGAACAATAAATCTTCACGGATAAACGGTAGAACGATTGGGCTGCCGCCTTTTCAACTGGCCAACTTGCTTCTACAGACTTACGAAACAACTCTAGTAGCATTGTGTCCTATTGTTCACATTCCCACAATTCGGTCACTTGCCAAAGCAACTTACCTGAAGTTGTACGATCCAAAATCGATCTCAGCTAGTGACATCGCCCTATTGCTATCTATTTTTGCTCTAGGCGCATTCTTCTCAGACCCATCACCCACCTCAGAAGTGGCAAAGACAGAAGCAGAAAGCATCGCTTTGTCTAAAAGCTTCAGTAGAAGTGCCTTGGATGCGCTAGATTACTCTCGCCGTAGTGGGTCGGGAACTCTTGCGGACGTGCAAGCCTATCTGCTGATGTCGCTTGCATTCTCGCATATTGATGGGTTTTCGACGAGAAGTCGAATGCTCTTCTCATCAGCCGTAGCTATGGCCAGAGATCTTCGCTTGCATCGCCTCGACGAATATTCTGAACCTACTACCGGAGTGCGCGCTGAGATAGACCGAGAGGTCAAACGTCGAGTGTTCTGGTACATAGCATCTGAAGACTGGTAAGCCCGAAATGCTATAGCTAGATGACCCCTATACTAAATCATAGAAGGCTACAGTCAACTATATCTGGACCGCAAGAGGGCACGTATTGGATAAATAGCAGCCAGATAAAGGTGAACCTGCCACGAGACTGCACCGACGATGAATTGTCACAAGGCGAACCATATAGCAGTATCTCGAGCGATGCACCTAGCCACATGATGGTTTTCCTTGAGAGAATTCGATTGGCACACATCTGCCGCGAGATCACCGACACCGTACCCCTAGACAGGAACGCTATTCTTCGGATGCCGTACGAACAAATTATCACTTTAGACCAGAAGCTAGAGAACTTTCTAGCCACCATGCCACCGTTTCTGCGGCATGATTGCCCGAATAGAGAATTATTGGAGTCTATATATACGCAGTTGCCATCCTGGACCTATTGCATTGCGAAGAGCGCATTGTCAAGGCGGTGGAAGTTGAACCAACGATTTCTCCTGCGACAAAACATCGATGCGCGCTATGTTTATTCCCGTCGAGCCTGTGTACACTCTGCGCGCGCGGTAATCCAAGGATACACCCACCTAGTCGCGCATCGCTCTGCCTCTGCTTTGCTGACACGCATGGGCATGGCGGTTCACTTCACACACCTGGCGTTGAACATTTTGATCATGGATCTGTGCTTCAACCGAGATGCAACCGATGAAAATTGCATCAAAGAGGATATTAAATCAGCCTTTATGATATTCGAACAAGCTCCAACGGTTTCTCCATTGTTGGCAAAATCCTTGATGTCGCTCAAGGCAGTGCTGCAGAAGAACGGGATCAGCCTCGAAGATTCGATACCCACAGTAATGAGAACGACGTGCAGCGCTTCGGAATTCGCGGACATCGAGTCGGTATTATGTCATAATCAACAAAGCAATCAGGGGACTGTGGAAGACACCGCGTTCGACACTTTCTGGGACACTGCGCTGCAGACGAGTAGCTACGTTGACTTGGATGGTTGGGATGATCTATTTTCCAACTTTGATAATCGTCCCATTTGAAATCTACTCATCTTTGGGATTTCTTAAATAATTTTATGGCCGTCTATCTGTGGTCCGGTTCATTAAGATTATCATTGATATTTCACTTTGAGAGCAAAAATTTTTATATTTTTTCTCATAATACAATATATTCTCCCTTTTGCGACCTTCTTCTTTAGGAATCCAATCTCATGTCGGCGCTTCAGTGTACGACTACCTGCGTCAGGGGCCGCCAAATTTTGATCACACGCGCTGAAAGCTGGTTTGATATTAGATCTGCTCAAGCAGGTAGTCCAGAAATATGATCTTCTCAAGGGTCTGTGCGTTATTTGATGAAGCATACGCGTCTCTTCACAGACTTCAGTGCATGAACGTCATGATATATGGGGTGAAAGAGATGTGTGAGATGAAGGTGGAAGACCTGACACCAACGGACATGCCTAATTGAGACAGTGAATGAGTCGCATTTCATGAAATTATAGCATCATTTAGAAACAAAGATAACTGCCCAGACAATTTGGCGATGGTAGAGCTTCTTGTAGCTGGTATAAGAAAATGCTAAGGTTTGATGCCTGTCTAAAGAAGAGTTGTAGCCTTTCTTTTCTTCGGCATTAACTGATGTTTCACGACACAACTGATTACTCCTCAATGCCATTAAATTTCCCGGAAGTATTCTTCAGTATTATGGGCAGTATCATACTCGGTACAAATAGACCGCAAATGTACCAGAGCGTTGGCCCAACGACATAACATCACCCAAACATGCATCTCGGCTAGAATTGCGGCTCAAGAACCTGCATGAGCGATGTTATGACAACACTGTGGAGCAGGTACAGCCTCATGATATTCACAGAAGCCGAGGTAGAAGCGTCGAGAAACCGTGGCAAGTACACTCAGGCGATGAGATAAATTTAGGACGGGACCTGAGTACATTGATCGACAACACACCGGGTGGCAAACGCTAGATTCATGCTTCCAAACCAAGAAATGTCCCGAATATCCGAACCAAAATACCTACGTACTCCCGTCCAATTGCTTCGGAACAAATACGAATACGCGTTTAGAAACATTCGTAAATGAGGCTGGACATTCGAAACATTTCCAGAAGGATCCTTCGTGCATGCGTTTCCGTGTGGATCCGTGATGTTAACGCACTTAAGCTTGTTTTCGAAACCGCTAGCTGCTAACCGACCGCCTTTTAGACTATTGACAGCTCAGTGGGTCCGTGGGGAATAGTACGTACCTGTAACGAGCGTGACGTATGTAGACACCATGGAGCAACTGTGCTCAGACTCCAACACGCGATACATGTATATAAAAGTCCAAGTTAGACACCCTTCCGATCCATCATCAACCCGCAACACCTCCAATCACTCATTCTACACCACCACCACCTAATATCACCCTATAAATCCAACCTCCAAACTTCTAAAATGCACTTCCTCACCACCACCACCCTCTTCGCGGCCGCCGCCCTCGCTGCCCCCGCCCCCCAAACGACAGACTGCCCCAACCCCGCCCACTGCGGCGGCTCGCCCCCGACCCCTCCACCTACGAAAACATCGACATCTCCGACTTCTACCTCCGCAAGAACCCCGGGATCCAAAACGCCGGCTTCACCCTCTCCGGCAACAACGGCACCGCAAAGTGCGAGATCGGCGCCGTAGACAGCTTGCCGTCCGAGGTGCAGATCTGCGGCGATAGCCCGTACCGGTTTGGGCTGTTCGAGGCAGACGATGCGGATCAGGGAGTTGTTGGCGTGAGGTTGTATCATCAGACTGGGCAGGCTTCGGGGAAGACGGGCGAAGGCAAGTTTGATGATCTGGATGGTGATGAAGTGTGCGGTGCTGACTCTAATAGGCGGTGTCCCGACGTATTGCCATGCTGGAGGAAATGGCCAGGATGACTTTGTATGCCAGCAGGTTAACGCTGTTACGATTGTTATCCAGTAAAGAGGTGGAAGGAGATGATGCGCTGTAACATATATGCCATAAATATGGGATAAATCATAATGTAAAATATGAAATATTTGAACATCGCGTTTCTGTCACTGAAATTACAGTTCATCAAGTGTATGCGACTCAATCAGTTGGATGTAGGCGGTGATAGATGCCCGGGAGATTCTGAAATACATGACGTGAGATAGGAAGAATTTCAATCTGAATATCGAATTGCGAATCGAAACTCAAAATTTGGTACTCTGATAAAATGCGTGATTGTTTCTGATGTAGTCGCTAACACTTGATGCTTGAAAGTAAGTTGGGAAGTGTAAAGAGGAAGGAGCTGTCGGCGGTAAAGGAAAGCGCGACCGACGCACGCCAAGACACTAGTTGAGCCGCGGTATCGCGTCCTGAACTTTTGAGACTTTGACATCAGCGCCTGGCGACTCTCACACCCGTCCATACTTCACCCTTAATTTTTCTTCTCTGTCACGATGCCGCCGCCAGGAAACAAGAAGCTTACGGCGCAGCCGGTGCGCAAACGTCTTTTCGCCGGAAAACCTGCGGAGCCCGAAGTCGAAGAACGCGACAGCAGCGACGAGTCTGAATCCGAAGAAGAGCAGAAACCTAAACTCCCATTCGTCAAACCGAAGCCAGCTCCAATTGCGTCATCGTTTCCAAAACAATCCCACAAAGCGCAGTTGGCGGCAAGGAAGAAGCAGGAAGACCTCAAGCACCTTGAAGACGAGTTTGAGACCGAGAGCGAGGATGAAGCAGAAGGCGAGGAAGGCGAGAGTGGCAGCGGCAGCGGCAGTGGCAGTGAGAGCGGTAGCGATGAGTCAAGTTCAGAAGAGGAAGAAAGCAGCGAGGAAGAGGCACCAAGAAAGTTGCTGCGGCCCGTTTTCTTGAAAAAGGGCCAGCGAGATAAGGTGGTTGCGCCAGTGAAGACAGCTGAAGACATTGCAGCCGAAGAGGAACAGAGGCGGAAAGAAGAGCAGAGAGCGCTCGTACAAGAGCAAATAGAACAACGCGCAGCATTAAAGGCAGCGGGCAAGAAGGACTGGGACGACGACGTGGAAGAGGCCGACATAAACGCCGTCGACGACACAGATGGGCTAGACCCCGCAGCCGAGTACGCTGCCTGGAAATTGCGCGAATTGAAGCGCATCAAACGCGAGCGCCTCGCCATCGAAGAAGCCGAGAAAGAGCGCGCAGAGATCGAACGCCGGCGCAACCTCACAGAAGCCGAACGAGACGCCGAAGACCGGGAATATCTCGAGAAACAGAAGGAGGAGCGTGGAGATCGGGGCCAGATGCAGTTCATGCAGAAGTACTTCCACAAGGGTGCCTTCTTCCAGGAAGACCTCGCAGAAATGGGTATCGACAAGCGGAAGCTCATGGGTGCGCGCTTTGAGGATCAAACCAACCGCGAAGTGCTTCCCGAGTACATGCAGATCCGCGACATGACCAAGCTGGGCAAGAAAGGACGCACGCGCTATCGCGACATGAAGACGGAGGATACGGGCAAATGGGGTGACTACGGCGACATGCGACGCCCGAGGGATAAGGGCGAATATGGTGTGGATGAAAGATTCAGGTCCGATGGATATCATGATAGGGATCGCGACCGTGAAGGTGCGACTGGTGCGAATGCGAAGCCCCTTGGAGACAGAAAGAGGTTCGGCGACGACACCTCGCGAGAAAGCAAGCGCCCAAGGGTTGACGACCATAATTGATCGTATACACGGCCATTTGGACCATCTTTTTCTCGGAGTAGAGTGTAGATGGGCTCGACACCTTACTCCCGACAGCTCAAATGTGCTGGCGTTTTCGGACTCCTCCCGACGCCACCTCGGCTGACGTTGTCCATCGAGACGAACTGATAGTTTGCTCCCAACCTCACAGGTTGATTGCATTGTCCCTGATAAGGATCATTCAGTAGAGCAATGCTTGGTGCTGTCGAAGTTCGATCGCAATACAGCCTGAACGGAGCCCTGTAGCAAGCAATGGACCTACAGATTTGACCGTTGCAAGACATCACGGACGTTGTCTTTTAAGCCAGTGTCCGCCATGCCCCGCCACTGCTTGAGTAGCAATGGGGCAAGTGAAATAGGGTAGGGTGTCATGTCAGTGTGGGCATACATGAGCTATTGTCTTGGGAATTTCCCACATATAGACTCCACTACTGGGAACATGTATCGAATCAATGAATAGAACGCTTTGTGTGAATTGGAATTTGCCCATCACTAGATATTCTTTCCTGTGCCCCAAGTCCATGTAGGCTGAAATTGAGATTGAATTTAACTGTTGCTTGTGAACCGTGTGATTGGCTCCCCTGGATCGCTGCTTCCCTATTGATTCTTGCGCATCGTACGGTGCGCAGCACCCACGCATTTACAATATTGACATTCGAAATTCATTCTTCGAAACTCGTCGTCGCATGTTGACTGTGGCATGAAAAGGCAATCAGCAGTCGTGAGGCTGGGCTACTGTTCTTGCTGCGCCTTGCATAGTATGAATCAGCAAGCGCGTTTCTCGTTCCTCGTTTGGCCCGAGGAGTCACAGCCCAGTTGACCTTCATCTCAACCAATTTGCAGCAATTAATCCATCGTTTCTTTAAAATACTTTGACGCATTCAATAAAAGTTTGTAGAGTGAACAGATCCATTTCCAGTGTTGATAGCCCGAAGACGGTGATCTACATCCATTTCACGATTCTTTCACCGCAAATACTGTGAATAATCTGCTAAACTTCACACCCGCCACCATGAACGAGAGAAAAGACCGAAATATCACATCAAGTTGCAACCAGTATACTACGATGTCCCATACAAGCACATACGAATATAACTCAGAGTATAACTCTATAACTATGGGAGCCCGAAAATCGACACTATACCCAAAAATCACCACGCACATCAAAGATGTCGTGAAAACGCTCAAGAACAAGCTCCGCGACCCAGACAACCCAGACCAAGAAGCCATCCTCGAGCCCATCCCCATAATCGGCACCGTCAAACTCCACGGCACCCACGCCGACATCATAATCTCGCCCTCCAACACCCTAACCTTCCAATCCCGGAACAACGACCTCCTCACCCCCTCCAACGACAACCACGACTTCTTAAAATCAATGTCCACAAAGCACCCCGCCATCCTCGCCCTCCGCTCCCGCCTCCTCTCCCGCTGGCACACCCTCAACCCCACTACCCCCTCGACCCTACCCTCCCCATCACCATAGCCGGCGAGTGGATCGGCCACAACATCCAATCCCACGTCGCCATCTCGCAGCTCCCCCGCCGCTTCGTCATCATCTCGCTCCGCATCAACGGCGCCTGGCTCCCCGACGAGCCCTACGCCGACATCGACGACCCCGCAAACGACCTTTACCACGTCTCCCGCGGCGGCATCTACCGCGCCACGCTGTACCCGCAGGACCCGCAGCGCACCGCCGACGCCCTGGCCCCGCTCACAGAGCGCGTCGCAGCGCGGTGCCCCTTCGCGGCGTCGTTCGGCGTCCTCGGCGAGGGCGAGGGCCTCGTCTGGAAAATGGAGCACTATGCCCATGACCCGGAGCTCTGGTTTAAGACGAAGGGGGGAGGTTCCGGCCGACGTTTGCGCCGAAGCCGAGGAGGGGGGCGGTGGGGAAGGCGGAGAGGGAGGAGGTTGCGAGGGTGCTGGCGGAGGGGTGGTGTACGGTGGGGAGGCTGGAGCAGGGGTGGGATTATCTGAGGGAGACGGGGGTGAGCTGGGATATCAAGGGGCTGGGCACGTTTTTGAAGTGGGTGCAGGGGGATGTGTTGGTGGAGGAGAGGGGGTACATAAGGGAGAATGGGGTGGATGAGGAGGGGTTGAAGAGGGGGATTACGCGGGTGGCGAAGGGGTGGTATTTGGAGAGGTTAAAGGCGATGGAGTAGTGGGGGGGGGGGGGGGGGGCTGGGAAATGGGTGGTGCGTAGAGGGTAGAGGTGGCGTTTTAGGATGCTAAGAAGGGAGATTGGAAGGCGCGTTTGCGTATGGAACAGTTTCGTAGCGAGGTGTAGGCGTGTACTTTCTTGTAGACTCGGCTGCATGGTTGTATCTCGAGCGGACGAATCGCTCCGTCAGGAAATGCTAGCGGAATCAATATCGCATTTCTCTATAATTTGTCGCTTTCTTCTGGCAATGTAGCAATAGACAAGGATTCCCCTTTGTTTTCCACGCTTCATGAGCACTTTTGAAAAGAACCAGAGGTACATACTAGAGGCCGAACCGACACGCAAGATTACTATGCTCTAGCGACTTCAGGTGATGGCGACAGGCTCTTGCAATACGTAACATCCAGAGTGCAAATACATTGCTTCCATGCAAACACAAGCGCGAAAATAAAGCCCAGGATGGGCCTTCAACTTGTTGTTGCATTATGCTGAAGCTCATTGGCTGATTGGCAAGCGAGGAAACTACGTCCGTCGCAACTGTTCCGCGCGAGGAAACGACCACCGGGATCTTGGTCACCATGTTCATGCTTTTGCAACCGAAAAAGAAAAATGGTTGTATCAAATTCTTGTTGATTTAAGCAGCTGCTTTAGTGTATTGAATGTTCGTATCTCGCAATACGCACTAATCCGCTTGCTGCCGCGGGCCCACTAAGAAGCCTGTTGTACGTCAAAAACCGACCTGAGTTTGGGCGGAATTTTTAACAACATGGCTGTGATCGTCTTGAGAGCCTGGGATGAAACAGCATCTATTTCTCAGTATGTTGAAAGCTTGTGGCGAGCTTATCTGCACTGTCTTCGTACCAGACCTCCCTACCACAGCAAGTGCTACCCCGAACAACCACCCACCGTCCAACAAAACATATCCCAAGCCCGGAAAAACAAACCGCAAATAGACAGAGGCTATCCCTATCAAACGCCAGCGCAACCAAAAACCAGCAAAGCCATCACCGCCCCTCTTTGTCACCAGCCTTGGCACCAAACGACACCACACCGAACCCACCACTCGTGTGGAGAGGTCTAATCACACTCAGGGTTATGGCCGGGCACTGCAGGCTTGCTCCGGGCCTCGCTCAGCAAACCGTCCACCGATACGGTCGAGTGATCTGGCTATTACGTATCCGTTATCAGGCCGGAATGAGGCCGGAAGTTTTCCGGCCACGGGATATAAGGGGAAGAAAAAGTAGCCTTTGAGCTTCGTCTTTGGACTGATTTTCATAGAAGTCAACTTGAGATATTTATTCTTTTAGAGATTACTTGCTTAAGGGTTAGAGAGATATGTCGAACTCTTCTTTTGACTTTCCTGTCCTGACGGATACACGTCCAGACGATGTCTCACTGCCGTCGTTCATGGTGTCGACGACGAGGGTTTCCTCCCACGACAGGAACCGCTGGTGAGGTTGCCGAAGGAGTTCGAGGCTGTGGAGTCGCTGCTGCAACGGATGCCGATCAAGACGCTTTCGGGTGAGCCGGGGCTGCTGGCGAAGTTTACCTTTGGCGAGACGCTGGACAAGGAGTTGCCGGACCTCAGTGACGAGGTGGAGAAGTATCGAAATAATCTCGTCGTCATGAATGCCCTTTATCGCGACTACTCGTTCCTGGCTTCGGCGTATCTGTTTGAGCCTTGTCATGAGAGGTTCTTGCGCGATGAGCCGTATGGGCTTGGGCGTCAGAGGTTGCCGAGGAGCATTGCGTTGCCGATTGTTAAGGTTGCTGAGATGTAAGTGTTCTACAATCTATACCATCTTATGATATATAGTAACTGACAGCGTATAGAGCTGGCTTCAAACCATTCATGGAATACGCCGGCTCCTACGCCCTCTTCAACTACCGCCTGGAAGACCTAACCCAAGGCCTAGAATACTCCAACCTACGTCTCATCCGCGCCTTCGAGCATGGCCTCGATCCGTCCTCCTCAGAGGCAGGCTTCGTTCTCGTGCACATCGCCATGGTAAAAGAATCCGGCCCACTGATCAAAGGCACCGTTGACATGCTCGACTCCTGCATCGCCCACGATCGCGAAAAGTTCGACGACGGTCTACGCACCGTAGTCGCCGGTCTCAAGAAGGTGAACGCCGTCATGAACACCATGTGGAACCGTAGCAAGCCACAGAGCTACACGCACTTCCGCACCTTCATCTTCGGCATCACGTCACAGTCCATGTTTCCCAACGGCGTCGTCTACGAAGGCGTGTCCGAGGAGCCCATGTCGTTCCGCGGCGAGTCGGGTGCCAACGACAGCATGATCCCGCTTATGGACAACCTTCTTCAGATCAGCATGCCTGAGACGCCGTTGACGGAGATCCTGCAAGACTTCCGGCAATACCGCCCAGGAAACCACCGCGAGTTTTTGGAAGCCGTTAACGCGGGTGCCAAATCGTGCGGCGTCAAAGACTTCGCGCTACAGGCGCCTATCTCAGCCGCGCTGTACCTCCAGGCAATGAACGAGGTAAGGGACTTCCGCTGGCGACATTGGTGTTTCACGAGGGAGTATATCCTCAAGAGGACGATGCATCCCACGGCCACGGGTGGGAGTCCAATCGTCACGTGGCTTCCCAACCAGCTCCAGGCGGTGTTGGAGCAGATGGTGGATACGGAAGCACACTGCAAAGGAGTGCAAGGAGTCAGCGATATCATGGACACGGTGCACACTCAACGCGAGACGTTGAGGAAGGAAGTGGCGAAGTACTGTGGCGAGCGGGGAGTGTCGACGCCTTGAGGCGGCGCGGTACTCTTTGTAGCCTCTAGATTGCATCATATATCACCAGATTCAATGCACTGCTCATTCACCACGCCTCGTATGTAAGCCCTTCTCGTGTTGCGCCCTTACCCACAGACATCATACGGGTCGCCCTACGACCCACCTCCCCACGAAGCATCACCTGCATCTCCCACTCCGCCCTCCCATTGGACACCCTCTCACCCAAACGTGACTCCTCCCCCATCAACACCCTTTGACTCAGCCATCGCATCGCTTGCAACCTGCCGTCGCGGAGTCACTCCCATACACACGATGACTGGACCCACGCCCTCTTATCGATAAGCTCCACAGGCAGGTACCCTAACACCAAAGCACGAAGCTAAATACCCCATCGCCCCACGCCAGCTCCCCTCCCGCCCCAGCGCGCTTCGCCACCGACGTGACATACAGTACGAGCTCGCGACACTTGCACCACGCCTCAATGCTGCACGGATTACGTGGAATGGAACTATCGAGCTCGAAACGAATACGTCACTGTGTTAGGAACAGAAGCTGGACTTGAGATACATATTTGGTGTGCATTCGAGCGGAACGAGTGAGGTAGTGGATCATGGCGTCACGACATGCGCCGAAGCAGAACCCGGTGGAGAGGAGGAAGGGCGAGAGTGTATGTATGCCCTGTTGGGGACTGGGACGTGGTCGGCATGGCGAGAGAGAGTGAACGACCGCAGCTGTGTCATCATGATCCGCGGTATCGAGAGTGCAGCAGAGTACCAGAGCTGCACTCAACCCACACCAGACCATTCATTCCTTCTCTCTCGCAGCGTCACCTCTCCTCTCTCCACCTCCACCCAACCACCTAGCATCCGTCTCAGCAGCTAACCCCCGAGAAGGCCCTCAGCGACTTCGCAGACTACGTCCAAAAACAACAAGCCCTCCGCCGGCCCCCAGGCCAACCCACCACCGCCGCCGCCGAAGAACACGACGAGCTCAGCATCCTCGACGAGCTCGGCCTCTCCGACGACACCACGCCCTCCGTCCCGCTGAAGACGCTGCTCCTCGACTCCGCAGAGGACAGCATCGACAAGCTCGCCGAGTACATCCAAGGCCGTCTAGAGGAAGGCCATGGCGAGGCGCTGTTCGACCTCGGGCTCGAGGACTCCGGCGAGTCGATGGCCTTCTCTGCCGAGGATTGGAGCGCCGCGTTGCAGCGCGTGGGCGACGTGTGCGAGAAGGTGGGGGCCGATTATAAAGTGTTGATGACGAGGAATGTGGGCGGTGAGGGGGAGCTGGAGGTTGGGCCCAGGGATGCGAAGGATACGGGGTGTTCCGGGAAACTGATACTGAGGCGGAGGCCGGAGAGCGTGGACGATGTGATTGAGACGCGGATTGCGGTCGTGGGTAATGTCGATGCGGGGAAGAGTACCATGCTGGGTGTGCTGGTGAAGGGTGGATTGGATGATGGCAGGGGGAAGGCGAGAGTCAATTTGTTTAGGCATAAGCACGAGATTGAGAGCGGGAGGACGAGTTCGGTGGGGATGGAGATCATGGTGAGATGTACTGGATTGAATCAGGTGGGATCCATCGCTAATGTCGCTCTAGGGTTTCGATAGCAAAGGCGAAGTCGTCGTTTCCACCGTCGCGGGACGAAAACTCACCTGGGAGGAGATCGGTCGGAGATCTGCCAAAGTCATTGGCTTCACCGACCTGGCTGGCCACGAGAAATACCTCCGCACCACTGTCTTTGGCCTGCTCTCTTCCGAGCCAAATTATTGCTTGCTGATGGTAGCTGCCAATAATGGGCTGGTCGGCATGTCCAAAGAACATCTGGGTATCGCCCTCGCGCTCAACGTCCCCGTCATGGTCGTCATCACCAAAATCGACATCTGTCCGCCCCAAATCCTCGAGCAGACCATCACCCAGCTCACCAAAATCCTCAAATCCCCCGGCGCGCGGAAAATCCCCATCTTCATCTCCAACCGCGAGCAGTGCGTCAATACAGCAACGCAATTCGTCTCGCGGCGCATCTGCCCCATCTTCCAAGTCTCTAACGTCACCGGCCACAACCTCGACCTCGTCCGCACCTTCCTCAACATTCTCCCCCACCACGGCGACTACAAAAAAGAGTCCGCTCTCGAATTTCATGTAAACGACACCTTCTCCGTCCCCTTCGTCGGCACCGTCGTCTCCGGCGTCGTCAAATCAGGCATCATCCACACCGGGGACACCATCCTCGTCGGGCCCGACTCCCTCGGCCAATTCACAACCACAAAAGTGCGCTCCATCGAGCGAAAACGCATATCCGTCCCCGCTTGCTCGGCCGGACAATCCGCGTCCCTCGCCCTCCGCAACGTCCGCCGCAAAGACGTCCGCAAGGGCATGGTCGTCCTACACAAGAACGACCCCACCACCGGCGCGGAACTCATCCCCAAGGTGTACCGCGAGTTCGTCGCAGAGGTCCTCATCCTCTCCCATGCGACCACCATCAAGACCAAGTACCAGGCTATGCTGCACGTGGGGCCCGTCAGCCAGACGTGCGCCATCATCGATATCGATCGGAATTACATCCGCACGGGAGACCGCGC
The DNA here is from genome assembly GCA_026873275.1 of Pseudopithomyces maydicus. Taxonomy (NCBI): domain Eukaryota; kingdom Fungi; phylum Ascomycota; class Dothideomycetes; order Pleosporales; family Didymosphaeriaceae; genus Pseudopithomyces; species Pseudopithomyces maydicus. Next base: position 63,619 of record JANTUC010000003.1, on the reverse strand, counting down.
GCAGGTGGCGTTTCGCTTCGTGCAGAGGCCTGAGTATTTGACGGTGGGCGATAGGATATTGTTCCGCGAGGGCAGGACGAAGGGCTTGGGCATTGTGAAGGCTGTTGGGTACGATTCGAGGAAGCCGCTCAATCCCGAGGCGGCGAAGGAGAGAGAGGGAAGCAGGGTGCGGCGGAGTGAGTGCGTGTAGCATGGGGGAGGGTTAATAGGGCATGGGAGCGGGGGATAGTCTTGTCACCGCATGAATTAGCATCCATTTTACGCACCGCTTTCTCTTCCAAAGGCCATGCTGAATCACGAACGATTATGACCGTGGAAATAAACCTATAATTAAATGAATACCTATATATATATACCCCCTCTGCTTTCTCTCTCTCTCTCTCTCTCTCTCACAATCCTCCCTTCCCCTTCCACTCCCTCAACTCCCCCTTCTCACCAAACCACCCCTAAAAAAGAAAATCAAACCCCCGAATCCAGCCTCGTCCCCGGCGCCCCCTGCACCTCAGCCATGGCTTCCTCGGCACTCGCCTCATACGTCACGCCGTCAGGGTCGGAGACACCCGAGAGCTTGGTGATGATGCCGACGGCGAAGAGGTCCGACGACACGTTGAGCATGGTACGGAAACGGTCGATGAACCAGTCGATTGCGACGACGACGGCGTACACTGGGGGTGTTGGTTAGATGTTGTAAAAAGAATTCTCAGAGTCTAGATATCGACTCGAGTGCGGGATTCGGTCGACTTACTGCCAGTGATCTCAACCCCAACGGCTTGACAGATGATGACTGTCAGGACGAGAGAAGAGCTGGGGATCGGGGTCGTGGCGATGGATGATAGCGTCGCGAGCAGGATGACGATGACGTATTCTCCCGCGTTGAGGATTTTGCCCTGGGTTTCGGCCATGAAGACTACGACGGCGGGGAAGTAGATTGCTGGGTGTGGCGTTAGTTGATGATGTATGTTGGAAATCGAGTTTTACTGACCGGTTCCATCCATGTTCACCAAGCAGCCCAACGGCACGCAGAACTTGATAACCGTCTCGGGCCAGCCCCTTGCGCGCACGCATCGCATCGTCACAGGCAACGTCGCAGCCGAAGAAGCAGTTCCCCACGCCGTGATCCACGCCGGCGAGCACTTCACCCAGTATGTAAATGGGTTCTGGCGGCAGAATACGAAGAACAGAATGGGTAGGACGATGACCAGGTGGACAACCATGCTAACCAGCGAGGAGCCGATCAACAGCCCAAGATTCCGCCCAATACTCGCAATATCCAAAGTCATCAGATTCGACAGAATCAAAAAGAAAACTCCAACGGGCGCGAGCTTGATCAGGAAAACAATCACTTTCGTGATCAACGCGTCGACTTCCTCCACGGCCCTCATGAGCGGCCCGTTGGGCTTCAGCAGATACCCCACCACCACGGCAGTGACCAAGATGGCGAGCAGCTGGTTGTTAGCCAGCGCCTGGAAAATATTACTCGGGATGAACGAATCGAAAATGTCAACAACCACGTCGGGCACGTCTTTCTCGCTCCGCTCCGCGGCCTGCGCCTCGTCCTTCTCGCTCTGGAACGCGAGATCAGACTCGCTCACCACCGTGTACAGCGGCCGCCACACCAGCGATATCAAGATCGTGGCGTGCACAATCGCAATGATGCTCGTGCTCACGTAGTATATCACAGACCACTTTGCAAGCTTGTTGCCCCCGCCCGTCATCTCTTTCAGCCGCTGCATCGCGAGGATCATCGCCGTCGCAATGAGCGGCATGACGACCGCCGTGAGACCTCGCAGCCAGAGACGCCCCGGGATGTTCAGGATCGTAGACGCAGCCTGCAGTCTGGAGTTCGACGGGTCCACTTTGAAGGCGATGGGTAGCGCGATGGCGACGGCGAGGAGCGCGCACGCGATGATTTGCAGCGCGGACCCGGGCTCCTTGAAGGTCTCCCAGAGCGTCATCCTCTTTGGCTCCGAGTGCGCCGCGTACGGGTCGTACGGTGCGTCCTGCGTGGACGACTCGTTCGTCTTCACGGCGTCGATGTGCGGCGCAAAGGCCTCTTTGCTATTGCCGTGAGGCCCCGTCGGGGGCGTGGCACTGTGGCGGTCATGGTGGGAGACTTCATCGACGGCCATTGTGGGGGCTTGGGGATGGAAAGGAAATTGGACAGGCGGGCGGGCGACTGCGGGCGTCAGAGGCGAGGGAAGCATCTGCGGCGGGCACCCGTCGCTTCATATACATATGGGAAGCACCCTACAGGAGGGCGCCCAAGACCCTCGAACCAGGCCGCCGGGAGCGTTATCTCTGTCCCAAGTCGGGACGACGAATCAGGAGAGCCATGGCTCTTGGAACGACGGTGCCATATCTCTGGCTCGGGGAGCTCTATTTCGAATGGGGAAGGCTGGGTCGGGGTCAGCGATGGGGAATCTAGGCGGTCGCGTGGCCAAGAGGGGTGGAGGTCGGGATTTCACTCGCGCTGGTGTGGCGAGGGTGCGTGGGCTGGGGGATTAGACTCGATAATGGTCTTGATCCGAGGATGTCTAGCTGTTGGGAGAAAATTGGTAGCAATGCCATGCCGGCGCCGAGACGATGCCAGGGCTTAGACAATGGAGAGATTGCCAGAGTGGAGAGAAATGCTGCACATAGGCTTCTTCCACCCTCATCCTAGACATCTTCGAAAGACCGATATCGATATCTTCAATGTGCCTCAGAAGCGTCAAAAAACCACTCGATCAACACCACATCCACGAAGCACACGCACCCCAGCACAATCCCTACTCTTCACCCATCTCAATCGACGTCACCGCCCAAGCGGAAACCCTGGCCCCGCTTACCCTCCTTTCCGCCATCACGTTTCCAAGCTCCCAGGAGCCGGTCTTCCGTCTTCGCCCTCCCCGAGCTCTTAGACGCAAGCCTTGGCTATCAGTCGAACTGTATGCAGGCTTGAACCGAGCCAAGGCGGATTCGCGAGCCAGTGTCCCAGCAGGGAAGGAGAGACGGTGGGTCGGGAAGGCGAGAGAGGAGGACAGCGCAGGTGGGATGGGAGGAGATTGTATGCAGGAGAGGTGGTGGTTGATGGGTAGGGTAGGGTAGGGGCGGGGGCTAAGCGAGCTTGGCTGGGGCGAGACTTGGCTTGTGGGGAGGGAGGGAGGACTTGGCTGAGGTTGTGCTGCTTCGGACTTGGAATATTCTTTTGGATTCGTGTTAACTTGAACTTTACTCAAGAAATGAGTATGGTGTGCCTTTTCTTGATGGATTTGTCACCGCGGACGTGGAAACTTCGCCCGACGGACTTCTAAACATTTTGATTCAAGAGGTCCTATCAGCTTTATTAATATGCAATCAAGTTATAGCTCGGACTTGATCTCCATCCAATATCATATCCCTGGTTGTGAGATATCTTGATATCACCATACCAAGTGAGCAAAGATACTACAACCATGAGGACCTCGCGTGTAGAATTTGCTCCCCATCTTCCTTACCGAATCGTACAGATGCAAGCCACATAAACCAGACCACTATTTATAATACCTGCCCGCATTCGAGCTCTGGTTCTGACGGTAGCCTCTCAGCTCGTGCCCATCAGGTATCAAATCTCGACGGTCGCTATTAGACAGTCGAATGGCCTCCTGTGAGGTGCGAACTTTGTATCTGAGAATGGACAGATAGATGCATACCACAATATATTCAGGCAGCAGGCACATCAATGCCAGCGCGGTAGGAGAGCCAAAGAGAGAGCTCCACATAGAAGTGAACATTTTGGGGCCGGTAGCTTCGAATATACCAAGGAATCCGTACACCACACGGACGGCGAGGTAAGGCGACGCGAGGAGAAGCAATTTCGTCATCTGGGAAATACAATTAGCGTTGAGTCACCACAATCCCACAGCGATAAGGGTTGTATCGGATCTAGGGTACGAAAGATCTACTCACCTTCATGTGGGTATTCCTGGCTCTTTGTTCATCTGTACGAAGTACCCCAATGCTCAACAATACGCAAAAAATAAACACGCCCAACAGATCGAAATAGCCGACTTTGTAGAGCGCCGATTGCACAGATGTGCTTCCTTGCTTTCCTGTCATGGATCCAGCTCCTATCAACAGCCCTGTGGCTAGCAACAGAAGTGAGGCGCAAACATAATGAGTCGCTCTAAGGATTTTGTTTCCAGACGATACCTCATGCGATCTACAGAATTCGTCAGCTGTTTCCATCAAACCAGGGAGGAGGCAGTCTACATGTTACTCAAGATCCCTTCGAATGCAGTGATCAACGGGACAACTCCGATATTCAGTAGAATATAGGCAGCCTTGATCATTGAGACGTTCTTTGCATTCGCGTCTTGCTGGACCATTATGAGCAATACACCACCTGCAAGTCGGACTTGAAGATTGTCAGCTTTCTTCGCTTGTTAAAATATTTTCGAACGGATGGACTCACTCATCGTGAAAGTCATAATCATGTAGCAAGCTGCTTTCGAGCCATGTTTCCAGCATTTGACGCAGATGTATTGAGCGTACAACGTGACTGGTGCGTAAAAGATAGCTTGGGCGATACCAGTTGCTGTGTGACCGTTCACCATTCTGTCCGCGCTGGAGCTACAATGAGCACCTCAACAGCAATCTAGAGAAATAGAATATTCAAAAAAAATAAAAAATTGTTGCACTACAGAATATGAAGTAGTAGGTTAGATGTCTTTGGAAGTGAAGAGGAGCGCGGGTGAGATTGACTTTATGTTTCTCTTTTCCGTTGAAAGGGTTGCGCGGCACTGGGCTGAGGCTCCGAAGAATCAGTTGAATCAGGAGTAAAACAACCACTCCGCGGCAAGGCTCAGATGAATCGGGGTTATGCAACTGTACCCTCGGGACCTACAAGGCTACCTCCTTACTGCACAGCGCGAGCGTCCCCCACTCGTATTGGTTGAGGGGAAAAGGCAAAGCCTCACCTAATCGGGCGACCAAAGCGAAACATATCCATAGGAGTAAGCATGGGTGCGATCTCACAGTGATAGTCTCGAGCCACGCTATTTCTAGCTTGAAGGATCCTCTTTATTCTCTGGGATTCTTTTTTTTTTCGCAGAGATTCGTCCCTCACAAGTAATATGTACGCCTTGGCACAGCTGGAGTCGTGCAAAGTAGGCAGGGTGAGATCCGACTGAGTATTGTTCTCGAGAGGTTTTCCTAGCAATCATCCGCAATACACTTTCTCTAAACAAGTGGTTATAATAATGCAACCTCGCGTCGCGAAGCATGCCCAAATAGGTAATGCTCTTGGCAATATCTCGTGCGAGCTTCACAATGTGGCGCAGGATTGGCCCCACACTATCAGTTATCTCATGTCAGGTGTATGATATCCTTTGAGATAAACCATCTCGCGATGTTTTCCCAGGTAAGCTCTCCCTAAGCGGGCGTTCAATGCGTGTAACGGCTATAGTTATTTGGCCTATCTGCCCGTGAATTTTCATCAGGATCGGACTCACGTGTGTTATTGATTGACACCCTGATCTTCACTGTTTATTCCGTTTTAACTTCATCAAAATTGAGACACGTCCCCATTGTCCATGAGGATTCTTGTTTCATGTTTTCTTTATTCATACGGATCAAGGTTAAGAAACTTCTCCCAGGCCCATCAAAAGTCTCTGAAATACCAGAATCAATCACACAATCGTAATAGTTCTTTCGTCCCAGTCTCGCTCGACGTTTGGCATTGAGCAACTGCCATTGAACACCCCAATGGTCCGCTGTAGCATTCCTAGGCCAACCCGCCTATACTCTTGCTCACCCTCTTTGGAGGGTTCCAGTAGGATCATTAGCCACTTGTGCGATTCATGTTTCCAGTCGCTGACAAGTGCAGCAAGAACTGCTTGGCCTTTATGTGCATCGTCATCCATAATGGCATATCCATGCCAAATGTTCCAGCCATTGGCCTCAGGGATCAATAGCGCTTTTGTGCCCGACGAAATATGTTTGTTGAACTCAAGTCCCGCAAGACCTCTTCGCCCAAATTTGTCGCGCATGACTATTCCAGCAGTAGTATGCGTAAGTAGCGTGATACGGCCGATGGCAACGTCACCGAATTGATTTTTGTTGTTTGTTTCGATTTGGATATCCAGAACGTTGGGTGATATTGAAGAATTATTCGGTTCTTCGAAGTCGGACTTGGTCGCGCCGTAAGATATGTATGACTCCTGTGAAGCCCAGGACCAGGATGGACAAGAGAAAAGCCTGCTCTTTTTACCAGCACCGTAACGGTACCAACAAAGCCCGGTAAGAATACAGTCTTCCCATAGTCCGGCTATGTAATTAACATGCCGGTTGAGGAAGGTGGCTTTGGCGATGGCACTTATTGCTACAAGCTTGTCGCTTGGATTAGTGAGCTTGCGTCTCGAATAAACTTCTGCAGCACCCCGGTACCATTTCTCGATAACTTCATCCTTGGACATTGGCTGACTAAGCGTTAATATAGGGTATGCACGTAGATGCTGTGCTTGCTGTTTATTGTCGAGGCTAAGGCGACAATGGTCACATTCCCAGTACAGCTGTGACTGTGCGAAGAATAAGGTTCTCCGAGATAATATCTGCTCTTGGTATGTCCACGCTCTTGAGGCCAAAGGGCTCTCATAAACCTCGGTCTGGAAAGAACCCGATGGTGGCGGTAGTCCCCATGTATCTATGAACTTCTCAAAGTAGAGCCGGGTTACTCGATTGTTTTCTAGACGACCTTCGACGCAGGTATAATTAGCAAAGGGATCACATTCTGAATATTGGTCTTGGTTGAAGCATCCCTCGGAGCTACTGGAGCTCTTGGATACTGCAAGCGTCAGTTGTGCACCCCGATAGATCCCACCCATCATAGCCGACTCATTTGCCCAATCGTGCATACTATTTTGTACAATGCACAGAGCATCCACCCATAGATACTTGAGACCTAAAGAGAATGTGGCATGGATTGCATCTTTGAGAGTTGCTGGAAGGTTGTCGATATCGATGCGGCGAAAACTTTCTTCGATGGTCTCTTTCGTCGTCAACCAAGAACCCGTAGGTGATCCCCAGCAATAGCTCAATGCAACATATGCATAATCCTCGCCATTTGTTTCAATTAAGCGAACTATTCGGTCTGGAGGTTGGACATCACGATACCTTACGATTTCCACGAGCCTACTAGGCCGTTCAGCAGGGAAGGAGGATGCTGCAAATTGCGTATATGAATCCATTTGACTCATGTCGCCGTTTGGCTGCTTCGATTCTTTGATTTCCAGGTTTTGCGTACCGGAAGAGGGCTTTCTCATATCCGGCATTGAGCCTGCAAGGCTAGTTTGTGGTAATTGATGACCCGAATCAATGTCTCCGAAATTTCCCCCGGTTTTTCAGCAGCGATGCACTGTTCAAGCCAACCTTTCGCAACACTTAGCGCGGCAGGAGACCCTGTATGGCCGACTGGTTTCCGTAGCCAAGGTACACCCGCACTTGCGGCGGGATCACCCTCCTCGGTGTAACATAATATACGAAGGTCTATTATACTACGCTCCTCTTGAGATGATTTTTGTGCAACTTCCTTTTTCTCAAAAAATCTGTGCACCTCACCTATTCGGGGTTCCCAAGGTCGTGTGTCGATAACGCTGAGCCAGACACACTTGCGGGATCGAACAGGGGCTAAATGATGATCCGAAAGGATGCCTTGATGAGATTCTAATGACAAAGTTATTTTGTATCTATCAAGAGCCCATTCTACGTATGTGTGGTTGACTGCATAGAAGAACGTGTAACAGAGAGGGCATGATTTGATCGATCTTTCGAGAACGTCGAAGAATGAATGAGTATAGCCGTTTTTCCCTGAGAGTCTTTCCACATTGATTCCGCGACATCGCTCACAGAGTGCCTGCTCTGGCGAACGCTCGGGTTCGGGCGTTCGAATAGTCTCTGAATCAATATCGTCCAGAGTTGTCAATTCGTCGCTTGAATCATCATCGGCTCGGCTGCACCCTGTTCTGAAACGGAACCTATATCGGTCGTAGGAGTCTTGCTCGTCTGGCGAAAAGTCATGTTCGTCATCGTGATAATATTTTAAGGCCGCAGTTGTTCGATAGTTAACTCGCTCCACTTCGTGATGCAGAGGTTGGTGGTCGAAAAGTGGTGATTCAGACAATCGCGGTATTGTAAGATATGAGTCAATCGACTTTGATCTCTCCGGCTGTCTTTTTCTGTAATAATCGGAATCGAATGAGCTTTCATCGGAATCCCCGAGAAGATGAGCATTGGATATTCAATGCCAAGTGTGAAATATAAACAGAATATCACAAAAAGTTCCAATGATACGTTTGATGGCAGCAAGCTTTTGGCTACAGTTCCGATGCTCTCGCTGTTACGACGTACGCTCCCCGCTGCAAGGATTTCGAGGGCCAAGAAATACCGCCCAGACACATGTGGCTAGTGCACTATTGAAGGATTTTCCTGTATCACTGGACATACGAAGCAACTTGTGGGCCTGCGGGTTAAACCATCGTATGCCGCATAAGTGCTTAAAGCCGAACTGAGTTTTGGAAAGTGGAAACGCATGATCAGGATGGTGAGGAACATTCGCATTTCGAGCATCGCGATCTTCTTACCAAAGCAACCGCGCGAGCCCGCAGAGAAAGGCAGCATCGGGATCGCTGCAGAATCAAACCTGCCGCCAATGAGCCATCTTTCTGGGTTGAAACTTGATGGTGGGCTCAATGGCGAATCATGTCGTTTTTCACGTCGCGAGGACTTATTGGAGGCTGCATGGTCAGATTCCCACAGCTCTGGCACCGAATAAGACGGTCCGGCAGTCACAAGCAATAATGGTGTTCCTGCTGGGATATCGTATCCTAGTATCTGACACGGAACCAAAGTTTCGCGAAAAGAAACAGGGCCAGTGGCTGAACACCGCAGCGTCTCCGCGATCACAGCATCGAGGTACGGTAGTGGCGCATTCATAACTTCACTTGGTGTCGGCAGCCTCCACGAGTCGCGGAAAGAGAATGTCTGGAATAAAGAGTCTCGTAGTCGAAGCTGTATTTCTTGGTTGTCGGTGAGATACTTAATAGCCCAAGAAATCGAGGATGCTGTTGTTTCATGGCCAGTGATCAGAAGCTCGAGGAGTTCATCGCGCAAAGCTCCGTCTGTGATATTTTCTGGATTTGCGGCTTGTCTTTTCGCTAATATCTCTTGTTTCTGCAGAACTGCATCCAAGGCACACGTCACCAGAGGTTGTGCGCTTGTCCCATCTTTTAATCTTTGTGACAGCCTCAGCCGCGCACCGGCAATGCATTCGTCTAGTATACGATCTTTCTTTTCTGCGGAACGACCCAAGACTCCAGTTGAGCGAAAGACCCAAGTGTAAAAGTTCGGACTCACGCCCTGTAAGACCCAGTCCAAACAGATCAATAGCTTTCTAAGTACCAGATAGAACTCGGGTAACTTTCCAGTCCCGAATGAAGCTGCACCAGATCTTGGCATCCTAGTAACGCCGTCTTGAACGCCGCACCTGCGCGCTTGCAAAAGTCCCAATTCTGTCCCCACATTCATCTTCCAGATCCCATCTAGGGTTGCCATCCTCAAATCTTCTGAAGCGTCGAAGGGTGATATCGAACCAGTCGCCTCCGATTTGAGTTGCCAAAGATCACTGATCTCCATTGCTACATCGTAGAATTTTCTTGCTGCTACCTCTTCCAGAAATCTCGGTCCAAGAATCACATTCCACAGCCGTCGCCCATCTTTAAAAGCTCTGTTCTTACTCTTTAATCCTATAGTAGCTCGCGGAGCTACTAATCCAAACCAGGTATGCATAACATCAGCACGATCTATCTCCGTGATACGTCGCGTGGTGATGCTGTGGATCTCGTCAAGGTCCGCGAGTACCAATGTCGGGCGCGTGATACTGAAGGAAGGAATGAACAGCTGAACAAGCGGTGACCGATGAATTAAACATTGTTTGGACAGCCAGTCGAAGACCTGGCCAGTTCGCCAATTGTGTACGCCTAGGCTGGCCAAATCGCCCCATGGTGTATATTTTGCAATGCTGTTATATGGTATGCCTTTTATCGCTTTGGGGACAAGCAGTGCGTTGACAAGTATCCAGAATATGCATGCGCTAACAGCACAAATCAAGAATACAACATTCGCCATTCGATATTGAATCTCGTCGAGAAGCCTTGAAAATGGATATTTCCTAGGTGTGGATTTAGGGGGTAAACAGAAACTGGCCTGGCGGTGTGTGGCTGGGCTTATCGCGAGAACATATGTGAAGATTAACTTCTCGGATCTCGCATAGTGACTACGCACCCACCCATGCTAATCATATGTTTGACGTGCAGGCCTGGTGTTCCTTGTCTCGTCCGAAAAGTGCTCAGCACCAGGGTAGTGCGGCTGTACCCGAGACAAGATGCCGTGCTATGATTTGATACAGAGCTGGAAAGTGCCGGTGTTTGCTTATTCGGCTGGGGGTCCTAGGGAATCCATCCAAACTTAAGAGGTGAATCATTCGACCAGTTGGGAAAGAGCGCTCGTAAATGGTACGCCACAAGCCTAGTGATTGGCCATAGTCTTCACCACAAGTCTTGACTCTGATCAATTGGTCGTGAGCAACGGAGATATCTCCGCTTGGATAATATTTCCTCGCTTCTTGAGAACGCCTTATAATCATGCGATAGAGTCTATTAATCAGACTCTCTGCAAGCAAGTTGCATCCTGGATGATCACTCTCAGAAATACAATAAATTTCTTACGTTTCCACTTCACAAACAGCTTGATGTTTCACTACTGAGACTGACCAACGTATCGCATGTCTACGCATGGGACCAGAACAGTTCTCATGGAAATATTCATGATTTCGGTGGCATGTACGTTGACTATGGCACGCGGGGACTGTTACTAATACCAAACATGCGGTTCAGCGCAGCATCAGGATGACCGGAACATATTTTAAAGTCCCCGAGGATAAATACGAAGGCCTAGGCGAGAAATTCGAACGAAAAATAAGCCACGAACATTAGCACTGTTACATCCGATGGCGGAGGCCTCAGCTGTTGGCCGGACCTATTATTCCCTCGAGAGCTATATAAAGAGGATACGGAGAAGAGATTACATGGCAGAATATATACGACGGGAATAACAACAGGTTCGTTTTAGAACACCGCTCAGCATTAATCAATCAGACATTCGATGCTGAGGTATGAGAAAAGCTGGGTCACGTGGTTCGCTCCCACCATTGGACTCTCAGCCCTCTCCAGATGGCTCGAACAGCTGAAACACGAGACACGGATACAAGTAAGCGCCAGAGTGACGACATGCGAAGCCTAGCTTGTTGTCCATCCCGCCGCGTCGATATTGATGCGAACACACCAGTAGTAAATCAAGCGAAACAACGCAAATCATCAACCGCGACACACCGAGAGGCGTTACGGTCTTCCAGTTCAGTCATTCGTCTTGCTTTCTCCGTTTCAGAACAATTCGACGGGGGCTTGGCATTCGAGTCAGCTAGCAGTTGGCTTATAAAAAAACCTCCACCCGTCTTTCTGTAAGCCCCCGCATTTAACCGTCAAGTCAAGCATGGCAGGGTTTCGTGCGACGACAAGTGATCCCGAAGGAATCGACACAAATGGGTCAAGCCGACGAGGAATAATCATCTTGGTGGCATTCTGCGCGTACGTGGTCTTGTGCAGGAGCCTACGATATGTTCGTCGCGACCGCAAGCATGCCCAGTATCCATACAAAAAGAGGGCGGATTTTGCGAAAATGACAGCGCAGCATGCTTACGAAATTCAAAAATATGTGACGTCTCTGGAATTTCCGATGCTGGCTCAGATGGCTTTGCAATTCGCGCTATTCAAGTAAGTGTATTCTACTGATCCTCTCGAGCTTTACAATAAGTCGAAACATTCGCGTGGAAAGAGCCCAGAGCGAGAGGATACGGGCTAAACAATCTTCAGAACATATGCTATCCCTACAATTTCATCGCTCCTATGTGCTACACGTCAACTTTCCGAGGAGGAGCATGCTGGCCGCCGCTATGCCGATACTAGTATTCTCATAGCTGAGTTTCTGTCTTGGGCACCTGATAGTCTGCGAACAAATTCGGCAATCGCGCGCATGAACTACATCCACGGACTTTACCAGAAGAGCGGCAAGATAAGTAACGACGATATGCTTTATACGTTGTCTCTATTCGTGTTGGAGCTACGACGTTGGATCGACACGTACGAATGGAGAAAATTAACGGAAATGGAGGTTTGCGCCATGTGAGTTTTCCAGCCTCTCTTGAACCATGTGAGCCATATTAATAAAATTTAGTGGCACGCTCTGGAAATCCATCGGCGACGCCATGGCCGTTTCTTTTGAACCTCTTCGACATGGGCCCGACAGTTTCACCGACGGCTTGCAATTTGTGGAGGACCTCCAAGAGTGGGCTGATGCGTATGAGAGGCGTGCAATGGTGCCCAACGCACATAACCACAAGGTCGCAGAGGAGACCACCAAATTACTCCTATTTGACGCCCCGCGATTTATGGTACCTGCTGGAAGACAGGCTGTCGTCGCCATGATGGACGAAAGACTGCGGAAAGCAATGATGTGAGTCTCAAATCCAAGTCCCAGGTCGCAATATACTTCCGTACGAAGAATTGCGCATCACACATGACACCATCGGGTAATATAACCTCACTACCTTGCAACGATCTGACTAAGCGTAGCTACGACCCTCCGAGTCCGCTTGCCGTTGCTTTTGTCCAAAACTTAATCGCGTTTCGAAAATTCGTTATCCGATGGCTTCTCCCTCCGCGACCGTATAGTCTTCGCTTTCGCTATTTCACAGATCAGCCAGACCCGAAGACCGGACGGTACCACCAGATCCCTTGGGTCGGAGAGCCATGGTACGTCAAGTCAGGTGTCTCCACTCGATTTTCCTTGGATAGCTGCATGCGGTGGATGACGGGCCGTCCCTATCCGGATGGGAAGAACTTCCAGCCTGGTGAGTTTGATCATATGTCATGATTGGTACATACTGATAATGTACTCAGAGGGATACAACATCATGGAGATGGGGCCTCTGAATCTAGAAAAGCTAGGGGCTAAAGAATGTCAAGAGACCAAGGATCGTTTGATGGCTGCGAACCGGGGGCGTTGTCCATTCAGCGCGGCTTAGGAGAAGTAGCAAAACATGAGTCGATGATGCCCTTCTGAATTTTGCTACATAAAGTATATGGTACATGGAAACAGTCATTATCAGCCCTATACGCTCTATTGTGATCATTGCTCTTCTTGTCGCTCCTCAACTGGCCTTATCAATCGGACATTACTCTCGCCCATGTCCCAATCCACCCTGCAACTGGCATAAGGCATCACCACATCAAATCTTCTTAGACCGACCGTAGTCACCTTCTTCACACTCTCGAGCAACAAGGATTCGAGTCCCAGCCAATGAGCTTCCCAAATGCCATCTGCACTCGGATCTATAATGCTGACCTTGAGGTCCCGTAGTCCTCTCATACCTGCTAAAATTGTCCAACCTTTCTCCCAATTAGCTGTATCTTCGGGGTATGCGGGCTTCGCATTACGCTTGGTAGAGCGAGTGAAATAAGGGAGTGCACGAATCGTCCATTTCAAGTTGACGATACGGATGGTGTCGAGCCTTTGTTGTGGGACGTGCGCGGGCAAAAAGAGAAGGTGCGCAATGTGTAGCAAAGAGAAAGTATGCGGTGCATACAAATGTGCTGCCGCTTCTGTGTACCTATCATACAATCAGTATCGATTTGCACAATTCGCATCAAAACGACTCACATTCGTCGGCAGGTGGTTAGTATCTTGACACAGGCGCCACTTAGTTGCTTGCATTGCGTACCGCCCACAAGCACTTTGCAGGCGCATTCGACATGCTGCTCCCCCGACGGACAAAGAAAGTGACCGAACCGTTTCTTCGCAAACACCAAGTGCACTACCTCCTCACCAACAACATATTCATATATAATCTTCCTGATCTCAATTGGCAACTTCACAAAGAACGGGCTCTGAATCTGCATATGCGCCCCAGCGTCCAACCCCGGATCGACATCGCTCGTCAAGCTAAGAACACTCTTTCTATGCTTCAACGTCCCGTGATTAGGCTCGCCTCTCCTTCCCGACATCTGTTTCTTCGGCTTGTCTTTCTCCTTCTTGGACGATGAAGGGGATTCAATGTCGTGCGGGACCCAGCGCATAGACGGCAAAAAGGTACTGAGCTTTCTCATGGTTCTTCTACTGTTGCCCGTCGATGCAAATGTACTTGTCATGATCATCGTGCTTGCGTCGTAGGTGGAAGGGCTAGACAGCCTCGATCCTAATGGCGATGGCACCCAAGCGTCGGCGGGGAATGTAGGGATCGACGGTGGTCCGTGCTCGGAGCCTCGGAAGTGAGCTTGTTTGGGTCAAGCCTTCCAGGGCTGTGTGGCGTGGGCGTTCCTGGAGTCTCCTGCGTTGTTGTGCAGGGGAAAATTGCGAGGTCTTACTTGTTGTTGAAATTAGAGGGAACAGGTAAAGAAGCGTGATGAATAGTTGTTTCTGATTGAGCAAAGAATGGTGTGTATGTGCCGTGAAGTACGTACGTGTGCCTCAAGGACGACATGTACTGTCCACGGGGGCTGTTCGCGAACTTAAATGCATTCACGATGCGGAGATAATATCGTTGAGTTAGTAATGCTATGTTTTGAAAGTGGAAATTCACACGACGAATGAACGAGGCCTGAGTAATGTGACTGCACGACGCTTTACAGATGAAGAAAGTTGGAGAAACTTCCCTTTTGGGTAATCTAGTCACTTTGTGCGCAACAGGACTAGCGCCGTTTTCGAGATTGCATCTTTTGGGAAAGCTTTACGCGTGTCAAATGACTGGAATAAGCACACAGAACTGAAGAGAGACACAATGGACGCCTAGGAAGATATTAGTTGCAAATATAACCGTGGGGGGCCGTTTCTGTACCATATGAACGGCAATTGAATAATTGATTGCGACTCTGCTCTCTTATACAGGGATTGTGGTGCTCTGGCTTAAAACGTTTGTCCGGTTTTTCTACTTTATCTGTATAAACCTTGAATCTGTGCCAGATTTATTGACCTGGCTAAAATGAAGTAACAACTGTTCTCTGTCCCAATTGTCGAAATTAACGCCATTAGGATAATACCATAGAGTAGCTCGAGTGATTTAGGCAATCGGTTCTAGCCCTTGCAAGGTTTACTATAAGCTGATACGCAATGATTTTCTAGTTATAATGTAGTATAGTCGGTAACCGGTAAGTGTCGATCAACTCTTATCAACCTGCTAGCACTAAAAAACCTACAGTCCTAGCACAGATGTTGTAGCTATGCCGTATGGTGACTATTAAGGTTTTTCACCACCGCGAATTGAGAAAGTCATCAGAAGAATAGACAATTATGGTTTTCAGCCGAATATTTTATCTATATAGTTTTGTCACCAAGGGGGCTCAGAAACACTTTGAATAAAATTCAAAAGATTGGAGAGACGATACGAAGACTGGTATTATTAGACTTGCAGATTTTATGTGCCAGTTAAAAAAAGTTGATATCCAGTTTGTATAGATAGTAAGCACGAGAATGTTATTTTGCAAGAGGCAAGTGACAGAAGAAGAAATCATCTGGGCCTGTGAGGTAAGGATAGAGGGAATCTGAGTTGAGTTGTATTCCATATCTAATTTAGAAGCCCGTACCCGGTATTTACAAACAGGACAACACCTCCAAGATCTCTCCTTGTCAGATAATCGAATTACACTGGGTCTTTTGCTGCTATACATCAGGCGCAGCAAACACATGTCTCGGATCCAGGGAAGCTGGGCGGCGGTATTATGCACCAGTGCTTGAATCGCAATGAATTAGCACATGTTTCGTTTGATTTTCACTTCGGAACATACGGGAGAACTTGGAGGACAGCTACTGGGACACTCCGCTCGCGGAGCTACCGTTGGTGCTGCGCTGCTGAGCAGCGGCAACGTGACAGCAATTAGCATGTATAAGGCGTGCATGTTGAAAAAATGCTGTGGGTGATGATATTCAGACTGAATATTGGGGTAGCGAGGACAAAAATGCTTGGTAGAATCGATGTCTTTTCAAATACGCAAAACACACTGCGACTATATATACTGTCTCCTAGGAGCTACGAAACTCTGTTTGGCGAGAATCCCTGGTTGTATTATCGGATTTTATCAGCCCAATTCGGGTTGTTCAAGGCCCCATCCGGACATCTGGACATGCTCCGAATGCGATCGCGTTTCACATCAGCACGTTGGAATTTCGATTGGCATTGCTGACGATCCTATCATACTGCTACCCCTTTCCTTTTTGTGTACCGAGCGCGGATTGTTACTTTGTGGGGAACAGAAGGATGTATTCGTACGAGATGCATGTACGCTAAGTCCGTTGAAGGACTGACGCAAGTGCCACATTACTAGGATTCTTACACCGTTACATGCATTATCCCTTCTTTCACACGGTAAGTTCCGATAATGTAACGCGTGTACTCTCTTCTAGAACTGCGGATTTCGAGGAGATGTAGAAGGAAGACAACGTTGGGTTATTAGTGCTGATTGTAGGCAAATGTTTTATAATATAATCACGACGCTTACGTCGCCGATGCGTTTGTGGCTGAGGAGTCAATGATTCAAGGTGGCCATTTGTGCTGGGTATGAGTATGGACTCAAGATCCTATAGGTTTCAATCAGATTAATTACAGACAGTGTTAGAGCGTGAAAGAATTGGGGGACATAGGAGGACTGCACATATCGTATAGATATAACTTATACCACTCGATCTAGTGTTCCTGAAGCACGGTCAAAATCTTGGTAATACTACAACAGGTAATTAAAAGCGCATCGACTGCTGCGCGAGAAGGCTGGGAACTTGCTCTTAGGGGTATGGCTAGTGTTCAAATGATTAATGAAGGGGTCGTTTACTCGCGCGCAAGAGGCGCTATAATTACCAGCTAACTGCCTGGACTCCATTTATATATATACAAATATCAGTGATTGATATCAACGAAGTAATGAAGATGCTTAATCAAAATCGAGAAAGTCTATAACGCTATCATAATCTACAAAATTAATAAGCACAGTGGTGATTAAAGTTGTATGGAAGAACGGATTCTAGGTGAAGAGATGTAGCAGTATCTTACAAGATATGGATAAAAGTGCTTGCTGGATTATGGCATTTCAAGCTAATAGCAATTCTATCTTCTCCTCCCAGCAACGCTTTACCCAGTGAGATTGACCTTCAAGATCAAGTATCCTTTGCCTTGGAATAGAAGAATTTTCTCTCCAGATATCTCGCCTGAGTTTATCCAAGCACTGCTCGACATTTTTCATACGTTGACTATTATACAAGCGCTCCAGCATCGCCGCTACATCGAACCGAGACGGAGACGTCATACTCGGATAGCTTTCGCACCCTAAAACCCATAATGGCCACAGCATGGTGGTTGCAACACTATGTCCCATCGGAATTTTCGACAAGACGTCGTATAGAGCGCGAGAGAGTCTTGCCACACCAGGTGACTCTGCATCAAAATCCCTAGCGCGCAATAAGAAGATCTGAGCTGACATGGTGTGACATAGAGTCGATGCTATGTTGTACTTGTGAGCCATCATAGTGGTGTAACCGTTGGTCGTGCTCGTCGCTTGGTTCCGGTCCTCTGCATCGCTGTACAATCGCTTCATTTCACACGCATTGTCCTCTAGCTGCAAGACTAGCGCTTTTTGTCGCATGGAAAAGACCTGTTGAGATATAGCGCCTGTATACAACTCCTCGACGAGGGTAGCACA
This sequence comes from Pseudopithomyces maydicus, assembly GCA_026873275.1. Lineage (NCBI taxonomy): Eukaryota > Fungi > Ascomycota > Dothideomycetes > Pleosporales > Didymosphaeriaceae > Pseudopithomyces > Pseudopithomyces maydicus. The sequence goes on along the minus strand of JANTUC010000003.1, from coordinate 45,809 downwards.
ATCGCCTAAAAGTGACAATGTCCAAGCACTGTAACCCAGATCGGGATCTGGTCGATGCATTCGAAGGCCTTCGTGAGTACTGATTATGGCAGCCTGGAGCCAATATTGTTTGCCGATATATGGCTTCCGCGCACAGGGCACGGATGTTATGATGTCAGTGAAAGCCAAGGATCGAACTGATGAGATGAACACGGGGCTATCGAGTCTGTACTGCGACTCATATCTCCCTGGATGGCTCAACGGGCATTGACAACTGAAATATTTATGCCTCTCGACAACTAACGTTCGCGCGCCCTGGAGTAGCAACCGAACTTGACCAGGCCCTTGTTCATGACCGGCATTGATGAACTCAGGCCCAAGCAGAAGGATAGAAGCTACGATAGAAGCATCTTCAACAGCAGAACATAATATGTGAGGTCCTTGATAACGAGCGACATCGATGGCCATGGATGTGTTGTTGGTGTCTGCGATGGTATTTAATTCGATGATCATCGACTGGAGGGACCGCTGTTTGGCCAGCATAAGGGCATGCTCTTCGGTCAATCCAAGGGAGAGCATATGTGCAGCAGAGGCTGCCAGTATGGCGTGTAGCGCCACAGGCTTGAGATGGTGTATCAGAGACAGATACATACCCTGGAGCTGATGCATAGCTGCCGGGTCGAGACATGCCTGTGGAACGGTCACTGTCATCCAATGCTCGAGGACTTTGACGTCTGCGGAGCGGAGATGAGGAGGTCTGAATGGCGAAAGCTCAGTGCAGATTCGAGAGTCATTGCTGGCGGTTCGGGTTCGTTTTCGCTTGGCTTTGCTATGACCATGGTCTATCCAGCGCAGTGATTTTGCATAACCTGCACATACAATTTGCCGCTCCAAGCAACGAGAACAGGTTGGTTTTCCTTCGTCACATTTAGCGTGGAGAGAACGACAGGTCAGACAACCTAGACACTATGTGAGTTGGTGGGGTCGATAAGTTAAGTCGTTCTTACCGGATCGTGATCGTCGAAAATAACGGGGCTGCATCGAGAGAAAGTGGTCTTCACGCAATACCGACCTGGTTGTCAAAGTACTTTGCAGACTGACAACATACGCCCACTCTAGCAAAGAGATAGATACCGGCTATCTTGGCTACAAAAGGCTTAGCACAGCGCTATACAAGCGTACCCAAACTTTTCTCTCGTTGAGCGATCACGCTGCTGCATATTTCTCAGCCGCCAGTCTCGTTTATGTCGCTGCACGTTGTCGAACGTGCGGCTAAGCCCCACCCCGACCTGGAGGTAAACAAGACTGTCCTTCGGCACATCATGCAAAGATGGGATTCTTGTCACTCCTGAAGGACCGGGCGCGGTCCGACCTCGGCGGTTTGGCTTCAGGGCACGTTCACTCCAGCTAAGCGATAGGATTCAGCCAATCGTGGCACACAAAGATATCTCCACGTCAATGCGGGACGATACGAAAATTATTCCCTTACGTACTCTGTTTTGTGACAAACTAGCCCTGTCTTGCAGCATTGGCGTTCCGGGGGACAGGGGTTGGGTTATCAAACCCCAAAAGAGTCAGGCGGGTGCGCATCATATCCAGTTCATCGCAGGTCTTGGCACATCAGGTACGCACTGAGCCATGGACTATACACCCGAACATATCGACTTCACTTGATGTTGGGGGTGCACAGGAAGATAGGGCCTGGTTCTAGATGGCGAACGTCTCTGCAGGGTCAGTAGGATGGGGTCAGTCGTCATGTATAAGTATGTACTTGTTTCCACACAAGAAGAACCAGCTCTCATCATCTTTTCTACCATATTTCGATTGCAATCCACTAGATTAGCTCGATGAAGTCGAAAATCCTCGCGACGGTATTGCTCGGTCTGGTGAGTGCAGCATCCGCTGCTCCTGGTCCGAGGTATGATGCCACAACCCGCGGCGGACAGAGACACGGTTCATCATCACGGCCTGATCGTCGTTCACTCCAACCGCGAGACATTTGTCCCGTACCAGTGGACATTCCAGCTGTTGCCCCAAAATCCAACCCCTTCATGTCACTTTCTCAAGATGAGATAGACAATGTAGCGGTGTGGCTCTTGGATCCAGCCCAGGGTCTCAACCTGACGAACACGTCAAGTCCAAACACCGCTCTCAACGACAACTACATCTGGCATATCGAATCTCTCAAGCCCAACAAGTCGGACGTTCTTTCATATCTGGATTCAAATGGGACTGTGCCCAGATATGCCCGCGTGACGTTGATCGAGGGCGGATGCGATGTTCCTGTTATCGGAGAGTACTCGGTATGTATGAATCTAAAAGACCATTGACTGCTTCATTCTCATCGCCCGGCCAGGTTGGACCACTACCCATTTCGAACAACACTCAAATTCAATCTTTGGACAGTATTTACAACGGCCCCAACGGCTCAAAACTACTGTGGAGTGCGGGTCCTGTCGACCCCCTCCGCCGTGCTGCCATCGATAATTTGATGAATATGACTCTGTCTCCTATCGCTGACCTTACGAACGACCTTCTCGGAATGGCGTTCTACGGGTCCGATGATCCTCGATCGACCATGATATATTTTATGCAGAGTCCTGCCTCGACAAACGGAGAGAAGAGCGTTTTCTGGAGTCCCTTCAGAAGGAATGGTATGGAACCTTGGGATCAGCCATCCGATCTATATATCCAGTTCGATATCTCGGGTACAGATGTATCGCAGTGGAAATCCATGAAAGCAGTTTACAACCTCGAGGTTTATGAGTCTGTAGAAGCCTTCCATACGGCGTGGAAAGCTGGAAAGGTCACCAAAACCCCACCACCTGCAACCAATATCGACTTTCTGTACAAAAACAAGACTGGCCCGACGCGCGAGTTGGAAGACCGCATGGCCCCCACAGTTCTATCTTTCGATGGAAATAGGTTCAAGGTAGACAAACAGGAGCAATACGTAGAGTATCTCGGTTGGTCATTCTACATGCGCTTTGACTACGATGTCGGCGTGCAATTCTATGACATCAAGTTCAAAGGCGAACGCATCATGTACGAACTGTCGCTGCAGGATGCTATAGCTCAATACGCCGGTAACAATCCTTTCCAGGCTGGGACGGGCTATATGGACCGCTTCTACGGCATCGGAGCCGCTTCTATTCGACTGATTCCTGGATACGATTGCCCTTATCACGCGACCTATCTCAACGGCTCTTATTCCACTACAGACCAGAAGGCGTATACACAAATCAACCCTATCTGTATCTTCGAAACAGATCTTGGCACGCCAATCACACGGCATATCAACCCTGTGTGGGGCCAAGCTACAAAGGGCTCCAAGCTCGTCGTCCGCATGATCTCCACCGTCGGGAACTATGATTATCTCTGGGACTATGGCTTCTTCGTCGACGGCACAATCAGTGTGGACGCTCATGCTTCGGGATACATTCAGGCCAACTACTATAGGCCAGACGATGAAGGTCGGTGGGGCCCTCGGGTCGCCGAGACAATCGCCGGAACGCTGCACACCCATGTCATGAACTTCAAGGCCGACTTCGATCTCATCAACGAAAAGAACACAATGGTCAAGACCGAAATTGTGCTTGAGAATGTTACGCAGCCCTGGTTTGACGAGTCCTTCGAGATGATGCGTTATAACATCACCGACGTTGAAACCGAGGACGAAGGTCTTATCGACTTGCCTTTCAACGGCCAGACCATGTTCACTGTGGTCAACAAGAACCACACAAACAAGTGGGGAGAGCCTCGTGGATATCGCATCCTTCCAGGCCTATCCAACGTCGTCTTACCATCCAAGATCTCACCGTTCTTCCGCAAGAATGCACAGTTCGCTAAACAGCCCATTGCCGTGTCTCGTCAGCACGACTCAGAACCTGCTTCTTCAGCAACGTTGAATCAAAATGTGCCCGATGCGCCGTTGGTTGAGTTCTGGAAGTTCTTCGATGGCGAGTCGCTCGTGCAGGAAGACTTGGTCACTTGGGTCAATCTGGGCATGCACCATTTCACTAGGAGTGAGGATATTCCCAACACTCTCATGTCGGAAGCGCATTCCAGCATCATGTTCTCGCCCCAGAATTGGGGTGACACTGAACTCACCAAGGACTTGTCCAACTCTGTGATGATGTATGCCGAGGGCGTGGATAATAATATTGTTATCGACACGAATGGTGTCGAGCCTCCCACATGCCTGGCGTTGGGCCCAGAAGATTCCTTAGTAGGCGTCTTTACGGTAGATGAGTAGGGCAGAACTTGTTTCGACTGTTTACAATAGTCTTGTTCGTCATCATATTCATTTCGTAGCTGTTCATACAGCTTTCCTTCACCTACCCTTTTCATGAAATTTCTATGAATCAATGTTTCACACTGAGTATGTAGATATGAATCTTTAGTAGTAGACCATGGAGCAATTTATATTACTTGTTGCATTAAGATTCATCTTTGGGGTTGGTGCCTTGGGGGCTTTCTACTGTTGTCTAACCCTGACATTAGATACACATTTTGGGCTTGTGTGACAGTCGAAAACACCGCTGATACAGGTTTTATGATCAAGAAACAGCGGCAGAAGTCATGAGTGCCTGGTAAGGAGATCGATTCAAGATAGAATGGAAGGCAACTCAGATGGCATCTATCAATAAACAGTTGTTCGACTACTGATTCGTGTAAATTCATACCCATCGGGATAATTACTTCGATACGATTGCCTCAAACCGCTTCTGGAACCAGGCGATTGCTTGCTGCTCAGCCTCCTCCGCCTGTCTCGTCTCCTTTGAATCAGGTACTGCTCTGCTGGCGCGGACTGCAAAGCCATGTTTCGCGCCAGGATATATAACAATCTCCGAATTGACCTCATTCTTCCTCTTTAGTACAGCTTCAGCAGCAGTGACCTGTTTCATCGACATGACAGCATCATCGTCGCCGATGGCAATAGACAAGTTGCGCATCACATTTTCAATGTCCTGTGGAACTGTGACGCTGCTGGGGTGTGCAGTGAAGAACGCGTCGGCCAAGGGTCTTCCATCGCTTGTTCGAGTCTCTGCGGTATCATGGCTAAGCCTTATGGTGTGAAGACCGCCCCAGCAAAACCCTGCGATTCCGATCGGGGTAGTGGTGTTCTTGTCTTCACGAAGATCGCGGCAAAACTTTGTCACTCGGGGCCAACAGACGCCGAATCTGTTTCGGATGCGGAATGGTACGAAGTCCACTATCGTGGCGATGAGATAGTAACTGGCAGGATCATTAACATTGGAAAGCAACGATCATTGACACCTCGTAACTTACGCTTTCTTGTACCAAGGTTCTGTTTCGTCGAACAGGTGAGCCATGTTGATCATGGTGCGGACTGGAGCTGCGGTTCCTAAAGATCGTTGAGTATGTCGATTCTATGCAGTTGAAAAATCCAAAATACCGTTCATGAAGTCCGGCAGGTACACTAAGAACTGCCCAGCCGAACTATAGTGATCAGCCAGGATTTGATTGTTCACAAAGTCTACACCGAACGCATCGGGGATGATGACGATGATTCCTTTCGTAGGTTTACCAGAAACAGGCTCTGCAATGTAGGTTCGTAGACCGTGTACGGTAGACCAGCGGCCCGTTGGCGTACCAGAGTTAACATGACCAGTGAAGCACTGGGGGCAGGACATGGTGACTTTTTTCGGGTCTCTGAAAATGCGTTCACGATTTCTCAACAAGTAAGCACAGAATTTGGAGTTTCCGATAAGACATAGAGGTAAAGAATGCTGTCGTAGCATTAAATACATCGAAACTGTAGCCGGCTTATGTTGATATGGTAGTAGCTCTCAGCCACTCACTAGTCCAATCGAGGCAAATCAGCTCGTTGAAGCGGGGAAAATCTAGAACCGACAAGCTGCAAAGATCTGATAGGTCCGGTCATATCCCCGCATGCAGACAGCGGACAGCTTATTGTGGCTGGAACAACTTGGTGGCAGCATAAGATGTCTTTTCCATACTAGCAATGATGCCCAGTGGTCCGAAAAGCCGCAGGAACTTTTCGTGACAGCCTATAAGTCCCCGACTTGTATCAGGTTTCTACCCTCTGGGAATGCGCAACTCATTCAACATCGGGGTGCGCAGTTGCAGTGTCTTACATGTGCGTATACGTTACCACTTTTGTGGACCAAGATTTGGGGTCTGGTGAGATTCATTGCCATTGGACTAAGCTTTAGTCGACCGCAAAATAGGTTTAGCTTAAGCGCGGTCGGGATATCGGGGGCAGTATCAGGCCGTCAGGCGGCTCGGACTCTTGATTACGATTCTAATGATGTGCCTCTTTCTATGTGCATTCTTTCCGTTGATACGGTCTCTCCAATTTTACCATGCCACAAGAACATCAGCTCGGACAAGCTTCTGGAGGTTCTCGTACCCGCAGCGGGTGCATCACTTGCAGGATTCGCAAGAAAAAATGCGATGAACAACGCGCTTCATGCAATGCCTGCACAAGCAGAGAATTACCATGCTATGGTTATAACGAAGAGCTTCCAAGGTGGTTTACTGACAAGAAAAGCTGGGATGATGCAAGAAATTCGGAAGAGGCCAAGAATCTGCGTACGATAGCCGAGACTCGCTACAAAATTTCCAGAAGAGTCAAGCCAGTACCTGAAAGTGCGGCGAACATGATCCCTTCCCTGCCGTCTGACCAGAACTTTCGTTCAATGCAGCTACTTTACAAATCTACCTCAAGCGATATTGATCAGCTGTACCCACTTTCTACTCTTTTGAAGAGCGGAATCAACACCTGGCAGCTGCAACCTGAAAGCATTTGGTGGGACAGCAGAATTAGAGGCTCGGTACCTCATCTCGGTACTGCTTCAAACGATGAGGCAAGGTTACTGTTGCTCTTCATCGACGTCATCCATCCAATTACTCACACATTTTACCATCTCAGCAGCAGCAGAGACCGAGGATGGATGATTGATCGTCTTGCCAGCAAAAAGTCCCTGTATTGTTCTGCTCTAAGCATTAGTGCTTGTTTCGAACGATCATTGTCGCAACCACCAGCAATCAACAACATAGGAGTCTGCTCGAAAGTTAAAACGCTTCAGAGCAGAGCAATAGGTGAGCTACGAGCCGATATCGACGCATTCGCTTCCATGGAAGATGAGTCAGTTGAGAGCTTCATATGGAGAGGGATTCAGATTCTTGACGTAGTACTTCACCTGGAGACTCTTGAAATTTTCAGTATGCTTCAAGGTGATTGGGAGATTCATCATCACGCAGCAAGGCAGATCATGCATCAGATTGAGATTGGCAGTCGGCGACAATCCCATTCAAACGAATCCGTTATAGGAGCAGTATTGTCAGCTCTGCCTTTGGGAGATGCTCGCAGGCGATCACTGGAGTTTTCAATTACCGGTTACGTCTGGATTGACGTTCTCGCAACATCCACCTTTGGGATCAAGTCCTACCGTCCGTGCTTGTTCGACCCGATAGAACTACTTCGATCACAGATCGTCAAGCCAGAGGGCATCATGGGCTGTCAAGGATGTATACTGGCTATTATCTCAGAAATAGCACTCCTTGAACAGTGGAAGGTAGAAAATCGGAGCCAATTGGATCCCGAAAGACTCAATGCATACCTGTCAGAACAAGACAAGCGTATTGAAGAAGTACTATTAACCGTTTCGCACAAGCTCGAGGTGATAAAAAATGTTCCTCCTTCGATCGGTGCTGAACAGGATATTGAGCTTATCAGTGCCATATGGGCTGACGGAGCTCAAGTTCTGCGACAAGCCACAATACGAGATTCCGATTACGACGAAACAAACATCCTCGATCAGAAATTCGTGAATAGTTGTCTTGAAAAGCTCGAAGAACTGCCGTCTCGTCTTGTGATGCGAGCGACTTGGCCATACACTATCGCCGGGAGTATGGCGGCCACCGAGGACCAACAAGTGAGGTTTAGAGGCATTTTCACCAGAACCATGCAAGAGGCCCAAGCGCCTGGAGTGTCATGGAAAGGCTTAGTGATTATGGAGGAGTGCTGGAGATTGAAGCTTGTTTGGCCGGGGAGACGAATTGGATGGAGGGAGGCAATGGAGAGCTTAGACGCAAGAGTAATTCTTACATAGCTAATCTTGACCTGAGTTGAAATAGCATGATATGATGATCAAAATCATGACAAACCATTTTGACATTTCCCTAACGAATTGATCTTGATTTGAAACTAGAATGAGTACTGTAAGTATTTGATATCTGGTGTGAGTCTATGCTCGTAACTCGTCAGATGACGTGAATCTAGCGCACCAGAAACTTCTGCTGCTGACCAAATCTATTCACCCGAAGCCCAAGCTCTGGTATCGAGATCTTATAGTCTTAAAAGGTACTGGAAAGAAAATATGTTGTTTGAAAGATGGTACTGAGGTGAGAAGCATTAAAGAGAAAGATGTATACAGATTTAAATTCCGCTAACGCTTGCCCAAACGCGTGAAGACCTCCTCGCTCCCAGAAGCCCTGCGGACAAGAATAGAAAAGGACTAATAAAGAAACAAGTCCGTCTCCGTACCACTACGTGTTTGGATGAATTCTCCGTACATTACCCCATCCACATACGCATCGCCAATAAAGCTATACTTTTCGTGTGGCTTAGAGTTCATTCCATCGATGTTATCAGTTAATATGCCCTGACCCTCGGCCCTAAGGACAAAAGGCGCATTACCACCAATAATGATCCATAATTCGTCGCCAGTTTGGGTGTTAGGAGGGCCAATTCCCGAGCGCCCGTCGTCAGTGATAAAAAACGATTGGTTAACAGCTGCCCCAAAAGCAGACGCATAAAGTAATTCGTCCAAATCTGTTGATACATCCTCGCCCTTCTCTACCATTTCTCTCATTCTGGCCATGTGTTCGGTCGTAGGTCGACCCCACGGTCCATAGGCGAGTATGTCAAGGAGAATGGTTCTCCAGAACGCATCTTCTCGTGATTCGATTATTACTCCATTCTCGTGACTGTCCCAAGTTTTCTTCCAGGATAGAATATTTTGATAGATATCATTTCGTGAAAGCCTGGCCCAGGTGTCTTCTCCTAGAACACCTCCTAGTTGGATAATTTTTCCTACTCGGATTCCTTTCACAGCCATAACCCTGTCATTGTCCAGTATTCTCCATGGTAACTTCGTCCGTGTTTGCGCTGGTGACCTATTCTTGTGTTGAAATATCCCTGCGCTATATTTCATGTAGCGTCGATAGTTGAAAAAATCTGACCAGGGTGGTCTTGAGGCCCATTTGTGTGGCACGAAGTCAATTGCCCAGGAAGGTAGCCCCCTAGTCACTCGTGGCTCTCCCCTGAAACCTATTATCGGATCCAAGCAATCTGTCAGACTTAGCAGGTCTATGGTGACCCGGGTGAATAGCTGTGCCGGGTTGATAGTGTAGTCAATCGGGCCCATGCGTGAAAAAGGAGCAGCTGGAACCAGACTCATCAAAGCGTAAACCTTGTCGCGTGGGTTCGATGAATTACGGTGCCTCCAGCGACGGAACGTATCTGACGGACTTCCTTCACCGCTACAAACAAGCTTCATTCCATATACCGGGATAAGCAGGCGATCGACTAGCTCCCTATGTTTCTTTTTCGCTCTACTCATCTCACCCGTCCACATGGACTCAACAAAAGGACTATTAAAAGCCTTTGAGGCTTCATATAGCCACTCTCTGTCGATAATAGCAGTTCCCCAGATAATGGTAACTCGTGGAGGCAGCACGGCTTCCTGCACGGTCCAGACTCGAGACCACCAGGGGTTCCCGTGACTAGCGAAGCTGTTAAATGCACGTCGCACCCTTTCCCCCTCCTCATTGTCATAGAACAGGACAGGCATTTCCCGCATTGGGTGTCGTGAGGCTGCGTAAGATAGTGTTAATATGAAGTTCAACGCGGAATTGATGTCTTCCAACTCAAACTCTCCATTGGATTCAAACTCGCCCAACCAACAGATGCAGCGGAAGCACTTCTTATATATTTCGCCCATGAGTCCCACTTGGTGAGCCTTTTCTTCGTCATCGTTCTGGTTGATGCACAGTTGATCGACCCAAAACGTTCTAATCTCAACGTGACTCCGTATGCGTCGAAGTCCTAACCACAGATTTTGGCTAACTTGAACTTGGTTCTCGTCGATTGTGATTGATTTCTGTGAAGCAGTGGGCTCTCCCCAAACGTATGAAAGGGCATCGTAAATCTCCCCACTATCCAGGGCCACAACGCGTATAAGGCAGCGAATTTCTGAATCAGGCGTACCCGGAAGAATGTCAAGCAGACGGATGTCAACCTTCGGATCAAAAGTTGTCTTAGACGGCTTTGCATTTACGTGTGGTGAAGGACTGTAAGGTGTAATGAGGTGTTTCTCCGGGTTTCTACGCGCGCTTGTTGCGGTATTTTCCATCTGCTGAATAAAGCCTTGCTCGAGAGCCCGAGCTAGAGGGACATGAAACGGCCGACCGCGCTCATTAGAGCGTCGATGTATAGTCTTTATGCTAGCTTGAAATTGCAGTGCTTCTAGTATACTAGTAAACTCGCCAAGTTTGTCCTGACTCCGAATGTGCGGTGCCACGTCCATAATTGGGTAATGAAAGAATATAAGTATTTTGATTTCTTTCTAACAACGAGGAGGAGAAGAGGTGGAATATCTTAAATTGAATACCTGTTCTCTAGGATATCTACTCTAGGTAAATGGTAGTGCAATATTTTTAAGGTAAAGTACTAAGGGATCTTGAGGTAGGGTAATCTGCGAAAATACACGGAGTAATGGGTAAATTGCTATTCTGGTTACACAATAGTTCCACTTTCTACGTGTCTGACTAGGATTTGAGACTAAAAAATTTTGAGGTGGGACGATCAGCGAAAGTATACGTAGTAACGGGTGAATGGCTGTTCTGGTTACACGACATTTCCACTGTTCACGTGTCTTAGTAGTACTCGAGACTTCGCTAAGCCGCCGCCAAACTAGCTAGTGCGTTAAAATATTAATCGCTTGCTAGCGAGCTGACCGGATATCTATAGTTAGCGCCGAATTATTATGCTGCCCTTGATTGTTAGACACGTAAGTACTCCTGTAACCTAAGCGAGACTGGAATTTTATCTGATTAGTCTCGCTTTAGTCCTCGCTTGAATCTTAACCCCTACGATCAAGGGCTCGCTAGAGGAGCAGATTGAGCCCTAAAGTTTGATTATTTCTCGGCTCCAATTCGGCAATTGCGCGATCATATATTAGCTAATGCAATCTGGTCAGTGGAGACGAATTTTCTATGACGGACCACTTTGAACTCTGAATAAAAATTATCTGAGGTTGCAAAATTTTAATGCCTAAATGCGACATGTCTATAACACACCACATGGCTATACACAATCATAACCGCTATGACACTCGGAGACCGATACTGTGTTTTAGCATTTTTAGGACAAGGGTCTACATGTTATTAATTAGGCTCTCACCGGCAGGATGGTTCCAACCCCCAAAGTCAATACCTGACTCGACTACGTATGCACGACAGACCCTCGTTAATATCAGTATTCTGCCTTGAAAGTTCGTAGTAATGAGGTTATGCTACTTCCTTTAAGCCTTGATATATCTGCCACTCATTGAAATTGCTCTAGTGGAGATCCAGCCGATGGACTTCCCAATGAAAACGCACCAAATCATTCCCCAAGGTCCCCATGACACGGTTCTTTTCAACTTGGTATGAATATTGCGTGGGGGGTTTATTTTTACCCTACACTGCCAGTCTAGCCTCTCCCACAACGAGGCGTTGCATAGCCGTATCGGTACTCGCAAAACGCCATGGCTTGATCTTCCTTTCAAAGAGCTCGTCCAGCTCAGCTGCAGAGCGACTGGTCACAGGAATTAGCACATCAACCCATATGGACAGACTACAGCCCCTAACGTACCCCTTAGTTTCCGGAATCAGGAACCAAATCCCAATGACAAACGGCAAACCGACGCCTGCATAGAACCATCCGGTTTTGTAACCCCAATTCCAGTCCGCCGCGTTCGTCATCTTAGGAACCAGGACGTTCATGACTATGCCGATGACGCACGTGCTAGCGGCACCGAAACCAGCAGTGTATGGGCGGAGGCGCTGTGACGAGATTTCTCCAATATAACCCCAACCAGCTGCCCCATTGGCAGTCAATCCAATATCTGGGACATTGTTAGCGATTGCTGAGGAGCAAGTGAGTCGCCTTACTCCAACAACACGCAAAGAGCACGAAGAGATAATCCGTCGCCCGGACCTTCTTTGTAACACCGAGGATGCCAATGACTACACAGGCAACCCAACATAACGTGGTACCTGTGCAAGCAATCCAACGCCGACCGAGGCGATCCGCTACAAGCACAACTATCAAGACGGTCACGATGTTGAGTGATGAAGTGATGCACTTGATCTTGAATGGGTCACTAAGACCAGCCTGTTGAAAGAAATACGTGCCAAATGTGCCAAAGAGTGTGAGACCGATGAACTGCTGCGACATATTAGTCCACAGAGAAATCAGGGTGCGTATGCCATCGGTGCCTCGGAAGATGGCTGTCCATTTCTCACGACGCTGTTCCGCTGCTACTGCTCGCTCGTGTTCGACCGCGAGGCTTAGGACCTGGACCTGCTGGTGGACGTCATAGCCTGGGATGTTCCCGTTGAGCTTAAGAAGAGCCTTTTCCGCCCGCTCAAGCTGGTTGGCGCCGACGCACCACGCCGGACTTTCGGGTAAGAAGATGTAGACGATGAGCATGATTCCGATCTGCGCCCACTGTGTATAGATAGGCTCAAGCCAGTGGTATGGTTTTCGTTTTGCCATGCTCTGTATCGCAATGTAAGAGAAGAACGAGCCTACGGTCCACCAAAAGCTGTAACACATCAACAATCCGCCTCGAATTCGGACTGGTGCAACTTCAGCTATGTAGGTCGGAAGTGTCGACTGGAGGCACCCGACCCCAATGCCAGCGAGAAGTTTGCCAACGAGCCAGACTTGCCACTTTCGGGCAATACATTCGACCAGGATGCTCATAGCAAGAACAACCCAGAATGTGAACATGGCAGTCTTTCGACCGTATCGGTTTGAAATGAAGGGTATAGTCGTCATGCCAATAATCTGACCTACCGACTGTATCGTGCTCCAGCCCGTCAGAATTGGAGATTCAAGGTAGAGACTCCCCTTTACGTTGGTCTTTGTGGCGAACTCCTGAACGAAACCTTTATTTGCAATGACGCTGGCGTTCATACTACTTTCATGTTAGACACAAACTTATGTATACTAAAAGTTTGCCAATGAAGACTTACGCAATTTGATATCCGTCGGCAGCAGCGCTGAAAGCTGCAGCGAAGCAAGCCGCGGTGGATATTTTGAACAGCTTGATTGTCTCCCAAGGAGTCAAGTGTTCATATCCTGTTGCGGCCTGGCCCCTCTCTGCGGCGGCAATCACCTCTTCCTTCTGGCTGTCGATATGGTCTTGAGTTTCGATACGTTCGATGACCGCCGCAGGCTTTCCACCGGTCTTACCGTCAAGAGTCGTCATGATGAAATGAGTCCCGAGATATAATGCTAATGGGGCTGCCCCGAGCAAAGGATAGAGTGTAGGCTATAGAAGGTAGGTTTAATTTGCATTTCAGTCCTTCTTGAATGAACTCCTGGATATGATTTACCTGGGATCAATGCCGCCAAAGAAGCCACCAACATCCAACCGAGTAGCTGTCGGTATGGCCAAGTCCAGAGCAAAGCATGATCATGATTTTGTTATTGAATAACAGGCATGCGGACAGGTTTCCCTGCTGGATAACGCGGGGAAAGCCTGGGGTCCAGGGCTGGACGGTAGGAGATGTCCCGAATACCGATCCGTCTCGAAGGATGGTAGACCTCTAGATCCTTCCTGACTCGAGGCCGCATGTTCAATCCTCACTGAATGCCCGTTCCACGTAAAGTGAGGCTACCTGCCTCGCTGTGCGCCGTATATCGTGTATTCTAGCGAATAGCCTCTCGCTCTATACGCTGGACTAGCGCGTTTTCGTATAGTGCGTATTCTAGCGTGTTGCCAAGATTCTATCGTCACCATGCCCTGTCACGCCTGACTGTCGGATGGCGTTAGTCCAATAATAATCCTGTGCACAAATGAAGACAGTTTGAGCGACTCGGTGTGTCTTGTACTGCAGGGTCTGAAAAGTGTTGTCAGTGCTCCAGTCACTAATCTTCCACGACTGTTGGTCGGGTACGCAGAACGCGAGTCACGGAGAGGCAACGGACTTCGTCAATTGAAGGGGTGATGCCAAACGCAAGACTGTGGCTTATGTATCCAATGAAGAATTTATCCTCTACTTCCGATGTAATGCCTAACAACGAGGCTAGAACATAAGACATAAGACGAACAGCAATTAACACCTTGTGCCTTCCCCATCCCCGTTGGTCGCTAATGTAATCGAGAATGTTCAAGATTTTGGCTTCAGCGGAGCAACGGGCCACTCGTAATCCGGTAAGAACGAAGTCTGGAATGACCAATCTCCAACCCCAACTTCTTGCGTTCTTGTGCTAGTACCCTCCGGAAGGACGACCTCCGCTATGATTCCATGCGGAATTGACAGGTTCAAATTGAATACCTCAGCGCCATTGCTGCCCTTGATCCGCTCCCAGGAGAAACTAACCGTTCCATGCGGCGTGACATGAGATGCGGACGCATTCACAAAGTTTGCGCCAATTGCTGGGGCGATCCTACATCTTGTCCACCCTGGTTCCAGTCGTTGCAAGCCTGCCACCCTTTCGTACATAAACTTTGCTACTGCGCCATACGCGTAATGATTGAAGGATGTCATGTCCCCGGGATTGATATTCCCGTCTGGAAGCATGCTATCCCATCTCTCCCACACAGTCGTCGCACCCATGGTGACAGCGTAGAGCCAGGACGGACACTCCTTCTCCAGTAGCAACGCATAAGCAACTTGGACATTGCCAGTGGTTGCTAAGGCCTCGCATATGAAAGGGGTGGCGGCAAAGCCTGTAGCAATTTTGAAACTATTTCTTTTCACCAAGTAAACCAGTCTTTCACTCGCACGATCCCGCTGCGGAGGTGTCAAAATGCCGAAACAAATTGCCAGCGCGTATGCCGCCTGCGTATCTGAGACAATACGGCCGCTCGCTGTGACGTATTCTCTGTGAAACTCCGCTTTTGCAGCACGAGCTTCAGCGTCGAAAGAAAGCGTTTCAGCTGTCTCTCCTAGAAGTTGAGAGATGCGAGCCATGAGCTCTAAACTCCGAATGAGAAACATGTTGGCAATCATTCTGGCATCTGTGTGTGACTTCCACGGCGCATTCGGCGGCGCTGCTGGATCAAGCCAATCCTGCACCAATTAGCACGCGAGCGAAGTCTTCATCTGAGGACCCACCCCAAGTTGAAAGACAGAATTGTCCCACAGATGCGTTGCCCCAGATTTGTTTCTGGGCAGCACGCTCATCCATGTCGTCATACTCCGGTACTGCCGAGCCAAAATGTTTACATCTCCAGTTTCTTCGTATAGTGCCCATGGAGCCAATATAGTCACATCGTGCCAAATTGCACAAGGCACCCTCCTACACCATGTCGGATCCACGAGTGTAGAGTTTGGACTGACCATAGGTGGGACGCCTCCGAGGACGTACTGATCATATTCGACATCAACGAGCCAATTCGATAGCAACCCGAAGCAATTGTAAATGAGAACTGCAGTCGGCGCAAATAGTGCAAGATCACCAGACCAGCCGAGTCTTTCATCTCGTTGAGGGCAGTCGGTCGGAACAGAGAGAAAATTTCCCCTCATCCCCCAGCAGATGTTCTGATATAGCTGTGTCAACAAACGGTCTGAGCAGGCAAATGAGCCAGCACTTTCCATGTCAGTATGGCAAACAACGGCTTCGATTGAGAAGAGATCTAACTTTCCTGGCCAATCGTCAACTTGAACATAGCGAAAGCCATGGAAGGTGAAGCGCGGCTCATATGATTCACCAGCTTGATCCCCTCGCAATGTGTATTCATCCGTCGCCTTGCAATCCCGCAAGGTCCGCGTGCAGAGCTCTTCGTGCTCAAGGACCTCGGCGTGCTTGAGGGTAATTTTGTGTCCGCGGGTTCCTCTGATGTTCTTGATCTTTACATAGCCTACAACATTCTGGCCAAAATCAACGATCGTCTTTCCAGAGGGACTATGAATGATTTGCCTTGGCTGCATAATCTGAAGGCGTCTCACGGGCCCACCTGTTCCAGCAGTGAGCATGGTTGTTTCTGGCAGTGGCGACAGAGTTGTGACATCCCTCCAATTGCCATTGGATACTGGATGGCACATCGACCAATCCGGAAGCTCCAGCCTTGCGTCATATTTTTCTCCGTCGTAGAGCTCGGCGAGACGAATAGGCCCTAGAAGGTCGACCTTGATCAGCATGAACCTAAGCCATACCGTACATCGTTCCTCTTGCGTACCTCTGGTGACCTTCCAAGAGCTGTCAGATGTGATGGTCTCCGTGGAGCCATCAGTATACGTGATCTCAAGCTGCACCATCAAAGCTGGATGCGGGCCCCAGATATTACGATGTCCGCCTTCCCAACCAATACGTCCACAGAACCAGCCTTCGGCTACATGAACCCCAACACAATTACTTGCGTTAGATTCCATCATTCCGGTGACATCATAAGTCTGATATTGTAGTCTGCCGTCATACGCCGTCCAACCCGGAGCAAGGAAATAGTCACCAACCCGTTCCCCATTTATTTCGGCTTCATAAACGCCTTGAGCAGTGATGTATAAGCGGGCCAGGGCAACGACGTTTGGAGTCTTGAATTCTTTCCGAAATAGACACTCTGCATCCGGTCCGGGAGTATAAGGCCCCCATGGCGCAGTGATGCGTTCGCATTGCCACTCGCTACGATGGAGTAGACCGGTTTCAAGGACTGCCGGTTCACTCCACGGACTTTCCTGCCCTTCCTCGCTCCGAACCCGAATGCGAATGGATATGTTGTGCCGGGAGCTCAGACTGTTCTCGAATGGCCACGGTACCAGGCTCGAAAGTGGTGAAATAGCACTCACTAGCAGAACAACCGGATCCCTATTCCAAGCTTTTTCTGACAATTCTATATCATAACTGTATTGTTGAAAGCCTTTAGGAGTGTCTTGGAGCTTCCAAGAAATCCTGGGCCTCGTTTCGTGGACTCCAAGAGTCCAATCCGGTAGATAATGCTCAAGACGGACATCCGTAACTTTTACCATATTTTTAGCAACACCTTTTGCCGAGGAAGAACGCAATGCAGAGACCTTGATTCAGTGCAGCATGTACTAATTCTTGAGCAATGGGCGAAATTGCGTCACGTGAGTCTTGAGGAAAGCGACTGAAAATTGCTAGGAATGATGGCTAGTAGTTGATTTTTGATTGTTGACTAGTTCTGGGGGTATTGAAGTGAAAACTAAGGTATTGTGCCACACAATGGACCATGTGACTTGGTGAGAGAATGGAATGAGTCATATACGCCGCAGACGAGGATCAGAAAAGCACATCTTCCGCGTCTCTCGACAAGGATTCTTGATTTCTGTGGATTCCCTTTCTGCCAAGACGCTAACAGACGAGTTGGTCATGCAGATGAATGTTCTTACACTAGCTCTGTCCAACCCATGCAAACCAAACAACGGCATCGCGTTCGATCTCTACAAATCGGTAGATACTATGCCGAACATAGCGTCTTATTTTCACGCATTTGCTAGGTCTCGGCAATCCTGTCGCACATCGGCGTAAGTAATGCCGGAGTGTTCCTCGATCGTTCCCACGCAGTAGCTCGCTGGGCTATCTTGTCGAGAGGAGACTGAAAAAGCACCCGTGAAACATAAGAGAGTCTTTCGTTACCAGTACAGACACATAGCAGGCTTGCCATGTCTTCAGAAGCTTTGATGTTCCAAGCGACAGATGTCGCCACCAAATACAGCGAATCGACCGGTTACCACGCCCCTGTTCAAGAACTTCCACTCCCCTCAGATTTCTCCTGGGGTACTGCTACAGCAGCCTACCAGATCGAAGGTGGTGCTAACCAAGGAGGAAAAGGGAAGTCCATTTGGGACACATTTTCGCACCTCCAACCGTCACGGACCAATGGCGAGAACGCAGATGTCGCCTGTGATCACTACAATCTGATGGCCGAGGATGTGGAACTTATGTCTACGCTCGATACCGATGTCTATAGATTTTCGCTGTCATGGTCCCGCATCATTCCCTCTGGAGGACGTGAAGATGCAATCAACGAGGAAGGCATTGCATTTTACGATAAATTGATCAATCATCTCGTGGAGCACAACATCGAGCCGGTTGTAACACTTTATCACTGGGACCTACCGCAGGCACTATACGATCGTTATCGTGGGTTTTTGGACACGAATGAGTTTCGAGCAGACTTCACTCATTATACCCGTGTCTGCTTCTCCCGATTCGGTGACCGTGTCAAGAAATGGGTTACTTTTAATGAGCCGTACATTATCTCCATATTTGCGCATTTAAATGGAACACTTGCGCCTGGTCACTGCCTTTCTCAGGGGACCGATACAAGAACAGAACCATGGCGCGTGGGGCATACCATCATCCTATCCCACGCGTCAGTTGTTCAACTATATACCTCAGAATTTCAGCCAAAACAGGGTGGTAGTATCTCTATCGTCTTAAATGGTCATTTTTATGAGCCATTTAACGCGCAGGATCAAGCCGATATCGACGCAGCCGAGCGTAGGATGGTGTTCTATATCGGATGGTTTGGAGACACTATTTTCCTAGGACAAGACTACCCACTCGCGATGCGGGAGTACCTTGGCATGCGTTTGCCAACATTCACGCCTGAAGAGCTCAAGCTTCTTCGTCTAACAGCACATCATAACGCATTCTACGGGATGAATCACTATTCGACAAAATTTGCGCGCCAATTAACCGAACCCCCTGCCGACGACGACTGGACAAGCAACATCGAGGAAGGCCCGGTCAATAGCGATGGAGTGGAGGTTGGCCCCGCATCAGCACAACAGTGGCTCCGTGTCGCCCCCGACGGATTTCGCAAGCTTCTTCGTTGGGTATGGGAACGCTACCGTCTTCCTATTATCATCACAGAGAATGGCTGCCCCTGCGTCGGTGAGGAGGACGTGCAGGTTGCCATAAATGACGAATTCCGCCAGAGGTACTTTGGGCTCTATCTCGATGCGATCTCTCGTGCGATTTATCAAGATGGGATAGATATTAGGGGCTACTATGCTTGGAGTCTGATGGACAATTATGAGTGGGCGGCTGGATATGGGCCGAGGTATGGGATTGTGCATGTCGATTTTAAGACACTGAAAAGAACACCCAAAAATTCTGCATGGTATCTGAGGGACACCTTCAAGAGAAGAAGACAAGCTTCATCTTAGAGCCTATAACTCCTGGTGCCATTGTGGCTACAGCCTTGAGCATTGATATTGTCCTTGACAACCCCAAATACATTCATTCAGTCGGAAATGACACGCTCCTTCCATTTGGTCCTTGCTTCTCCCGCCAAGTTATATTATTATTGATGTCCATGCGCAGGTTGCATCGCTCGCGTTATGGACAGGGTCCAGACTTGCGCGCAACACATCCTCGTCCGAGACCAACCCACAGCCGCAAGAGTCTTACCCGAGGCCGAGATCATGAGATGATACTTCTGTGTTTGAGGGTTAGGTCGCCCGGGAGAAGTGGGTTTGGTCTTGCTTCAAGTGAAATTGGTTTTTTTAATATCCGCTCGTGTAAGTAGTGTCTGCTCGGGCTGCATGATTGAAACAGCCTATCATTTTTTCCCAGTGAGCCAGTCACTATGATGTTAATGTTCGCTCCTGTGCACTGCAAAATGGGCTTGTAGCCTGAGTTATTAACTTGGCTAGCAAACATCCGAACCTATCAGGAACGGATGAGCCTCACAAGAGACTCTGGCATGACAATTCGCATACTTTGGTCATAATGATTGCAGCTGTCACCCGCCTTCCGAAGCTGGACAAGCTAGCTAGTGTTATTGATGTGGTCTTTGTATCAACTAGGGTACTCGTATTGCGTATTGCGTATTGCTATACGCGCCCGAAACAATTAGCGCGACATGGTCTGATCACCATACATGGCCACGAGTACCAATAAGCTATATCTCTAGCTCGATGACCCAAAGTGCGTGCAATGGCCGTAAGAATCCCTTTTTAGCTGTCACGTTTGCACTTGCCCATCATCGGATGTTCCATCAACTGGGTACCGTGTGGTGAGGTCTGACTCAGAGTCGCATTAGCGGGCTATAGAGATGTGCCTTCGCGTTAATGCAAAGCGAGACCGGCCGCTCTCCTTGATCCCGAGGGCCATCCATGCGACGTGCTTCTCGGCAGGATCAACATCGGCCCAGATCGATGCGGGGTAACATGGGGTAAGACCTTGATCACTTTCGATCTGTCCTTGTCAGACGACGAATGGTGCGTTTCCAGATTGTAAGTAGCCTGGGGTCAATATTACACCGCTTGTGCTCGTACTTCTGAGAGGAGATGCAGAATGCAAAGGGGCAAGAATGCATATATAAAAGAGATAGGGAAGTCGTGGACCCGTACAGTCACTACAGTTGCTAAATTTGACACAATTGTCCCTTCCATCTGGCCAACATGCACTTCAACACAGTAGCCCTAACGCTATATATCATTATCGTTGCGGCACTACCGGTAAATCATGCTTTACATGATGAAATCCCTCCACCCCCAGTCCTGAGCCTATCGAAGTGGTCGAACTACCATTACCTCCGGTTGCGCCTAGCTCCGAGACTGGGGCCTGTACTGTGGATATCAATCCTAGAAAGACGGGGTGTATCCAACGAAAGCTAGGGGACTACGAGGTTCAGCCTGGCGATTTTTCCCCAGACGATAAACATGTCATTGTCAATGTCAAATTTGCTGGCGCTCCCGAGGCACCTGATCCAGCAAGCATATATGATGGGCAACAGCTTATTTTGGTGAAGACGGATGGAACAACCTTCAGTAATGGTGATAGTTGGAAATGTCTTAGCTGCGCTGTTCCAGCAAGTCAGCAGCAACTGTTGAATCCACAAAGAGATTATCCACACGTATTTCGCAGCGGTGACAAGGCGCTCTGGGGTCATAAGTATGCTTTTTAGATCATTGAGTGAGTCTCAAACTGACAAACAAAGCATCGTCGACTGCAACGGGCACCAGTTGTCTAGCGACGCTTGTACGTCGCAGGAAACACGAATCTATCCCATATACTGGGCAGTCATGCAAGATGGCGTTGAAGTAAACGGTGCCCCACGAGAACTACGCCTCCACCCTGATGACGTACACCTTGGATGGAGCTCCTTTACGGATACTGGTGGACAAAATTGTTTCTTCGGCCGCCTCCAGTTTAATGCGAACCCTGAGACTGGAAATGTCCTCGCCCCTCGCTATGAGTTACTAGATGTAGATTTACTCTATGACCCAGCCCGGAGTCAACGATTCACGGCTGACGGCGACAAGATTATCACGCACGACGACGCCGTCGGAATAGGAGAGCTGCGTGGTTTCTCTGGGACCGGTGATGAAATCATCTATATTGGTCCAACATGGGAAGCCAACAATATCGACATTTCTGCTATTCATGTAACCACCGGTGTCGTTCGTCGGTTAACTGAGCATCCTGAGTACACGGATCCAGTCGCCTTCTCCAAAGACAATGAATGGTTCGTTGTTATGGATACTCGTGGTTCAGACCGACAAATGTTTATGTCTGGAATGCGGTACATCCCACCCATAATCGATTTGGTGACGGTTACTGTGGCATCTTCAACCCGCAACAATGGGAATAGGCGTTTCTTTCAACCGATCCTTATTGACCGGTATGGAGACCGAGGAGACTATTTCGGTCAACAAGTCAATGCTGGGGGTGATAGGAGCGAGGGCGCGGTCAACGATCCTAACTGGAATGGTCGTGCAGACCCGGCGTTCTCTTATGATGGCACCAAGATTGTGTACTGGCAAGCCATCGTGACGGGACGAGAATGTGCCGGCATGAATCCACCCACATGTCCTGTTCCAACGACGCAAGGTCAACGCGAATACCGCCTTATGCTTGCACGACTTACCAGTCGAACAGCATTACATACAGTGCCTCCAGCCTTCGATATACCAGACCACCTGCCTTGGGCTACCCCTTTTCCTCCAGGGTCGAGCTTTCCAAAAGACTCCCAAAGGCTCGTCTCAGGATCGTATATTTTACGGGGGAAAGTATCTGGCGATGCTGTCGTTGGGCTTACCAGCTCAACATCCCAGCCTGAGGGCTACGATACTGTTACCGTGAACTATACTGACTATGCTGATGTCGAGGGTTACGTACTGAATGGGTGGGAAAAGGTCACGAATACTATTCTGTACCCAAATCCGTGGGACAGCTTAGTCGACTGGTATTCAGATATCGAGCAGACCGGTGTACTCACCGCTAGAAAGGAAACCAGCCCAGACGGCTTTCACTTACAGATTGATGCGGTAACTAATATCTTCAATGCAACTGGTTTTCTTAGAACTACTATTAATGGTATTGTTTACGAGCAGCCGGCGAATGGAAGTTAAGAGTTCTTTCTTTATCTAGTGATCTTGTGGCCTCTCGATCTGTAGTTTCGATATTTTTATTTTTTGAATTTAAATAATCAATACACTCCTACTACCTAATAGACTCATACAAGATTATCCAATAACCCCGATGATCTATTAAATACTTGATCATCCAAGCGAGGAAATGATTCTATAGACTTATGTCGGACGTGTTCAGTGATGTTTTTAATGTTTTCAAAGGCATAGCTTGAAATCATTGAACTTATTAATTCATATTCATCTACAGAAATGGTTGCTGTTTGTTTATCTACTGTGCTGCTTTTTGTTCATGACCATTGATAGCTTCCTTTGCCAATTCTCGTCTCAAGGCCGTCATACATGAGCCCCTAGAGTGCTTGCCACACGTCACCGGTTGACCGCACAGCCATTCAAGACTGTGTTTGTCAAGGCGTAGAAAGCAGATCTTGCAATTCAGCCAATCCGGGTAACTTATCACTTGTCACCGCGAGCGCTCGATAGGAGAAAAAATAAGGGCAGAGAGTAGTTACATCATGAATCTACATCAATTGCCTGTGTGCGTCTATTATACATTGTAGGGCCTCGAGACGAAGCGTTTCGACGGGCCCAGACACCGCTCATGCACCACAGCGATCTCGATTCAACTCTTGCAAAGACGAAATCTAGAATTAAAATTTTCGAATTTCGCATGCAACAATAGTGAGGTGATTGGAAATCTGACTCGTTAAGCAGCTTAACGGCTGCTCGGTCGACGCCGCAACCATCCGCTGTTGCACGGACCAGCAAAAGTGTAGGACGACCTGGCAACATGAGGTTCTTAGAGAGTATAGCAATAATAATCAGAGGTTGACTTGGGCTGCGACACGAAGTGACAATAGCGCCCAAGAATCACGCTAGCACAGATAGAATACACGAACGCAGTCACCGATGTTATTGTTGGTCAGCCCTTCGCCAACCAACAATGTTCGCCAGTAGCGACAAGCCCTCGTGCTAAACGACATGAGATACCCCGTCCAGCGCGCCGCCAACAGCTGTCCCAGCGTTTTTAGTGAAGATACCTTGCATATACTCTAAGAGAGCTGGAGAACTATACCTTAGAATTACTAGTTTTGCTGTTATTGTATGATATATCTCAGAGTGTATCGTTCAATTTTCTGATTGGAGGTGAAACCAGAAGGGCCGATTAGATTCAGGCGCCAAGGCGCGAGCTACAATAATAGTCCCGAAACTGTGGACTCTTAATTACCTAGGAAATAGTCAGGGGGCTTAGCCAAACCGCATTACCTACACGGAGTACAGCAAACTCTTTAAGTGTACTCGCTAGTTCGCGATTTCGTGACCAATTCCACGTTCGCTTTTGCATCGACTCTACCTATCCTTCGTTTATTGGGTATTGTCATATGGTGTATAAATTTCCTATTCCTGTTCAATAGAGTTATTCTAGGCAACTAATACTCATTATGGCGCCATACATTCACTACATTAGTTGCGCTTTTTCCTTGATTCCAGTCCTCGTACCTGGAGCCTCCGCTTCAAAAAGCTTTTCCGAACCAAAACCTGGTAGGAATATTGCACTGCAAGATCGAGATGCGTATATGCAAACATCCGGAATGTGGCCTCGTGGGGTTTCAAACATAATTCCTACACCAAAAATTCCGGCTGAGATCCCAAGCGACTTACTCAAGCGCCAGAGCAATGGAACGACTGATGGCTCTGAAGTCTTCTTCAAGGACAACAATGTGTGGTACCGAAGTGCTAATGGGCAGGAGGTCCAAATATCCACCACGGGAACGAAAGCCAGCCCCTTCAGCAATTTGACTTACACTTCACCAAACAACAAATTCGTCGTTGTGTTCCAGTCTACACCATCCCAGGAACACACTGTCTACGAGGTCGAATCGAGCCCTTACGACCAGCTTCAACCCCGCTTGCATCAATTTCAGTACCTGAAAGCAGGAGATAATGTGACCATTGATCGACCTCGAATGTTTGATTTGACGAATCAACGTGAGGTTCCGACCGACAACGCGCTATTCAACAATCCGTACCAGGTTTATTCTTTGAATGGAGGGTGGAACGTGGAAGGCACTGAATTCCGCTTCCTTTACAATCAAAGAGGCCATCAGATTTTCCGGGTCCTGGGAATGAACACTGAAGGAGACGTGCGAGCTATCATCGAGGAGAAGAGCGACACATTCTTTGACTACTCACAAAAACTCTACTACCGAGAGATTCTCAGCTCAAACTCCACTAGCACGATGATTTGGGCTAGCGAGCGCGACGGTTGGAATCACCTCTATCTATACGACATGAAAACTGGGAAGGTGAAGAATCAAATCACGAAAGGAGAATGGCTAGTGCGGTCCATCGACTATGTGGACGAAGCGAAACAGCAAATTTGGCTCAAAGTATTCGGCGCAGTGAAAGGACAGGACCCGTACTATGCGCACCTGGCGCGCGTAAACTTTGATGGCTCCGACTTCAAAATTCTTACTGAAGGCGATGGCGACCACTCGTGGTACTTCAGCGACGACCGCAAAACGTTTACAGACTCCTGGTCGCGCATGGACATGGCTCAGAAAACCGTGACGCGCGATGCCGAAACAGGCAACATGACCACCGATATCTACTCAGAAAACCTGGACTGGCTCCTCTGGCCCCTCCCAGAGCGGTTCGCAGCGCCAGGCAGAGACAACAGCACGATGATCTATGGCCTCATCTTCCGCCCATACGAGATGGACAACAGCACAAGCTATCCTGTCATAGAAAAGATCTACTCCGGCCCGCATGACTTCTTTGTGCCGAAGTCATATATGTCACACGACGAAGCGCATCACATTGCGAACGAGGGCTTCGTTGTCGTTCTCATCGACGGCATGGGTACGAACTGGCGCTCTAAATCCTTCCACGATGTGGCACACAAGAACCTCAAAGATGCAGGATTCCCTGACCGCATTGCCTGGATGAAAGCCGCGGCATCGACACGCCCTTGGATGGACATCAGCCGCGTTGGTGTCTTCGGCGGCTCCGCAGGTGGCCAAAACGCAATGGCTGCTCTCCTGTTCCACAACGATTTCTACAGTGTCGCCGCCGCAGACTGTGGATGCCACGATAACCGCATGGATAAGCTCTGGTGGAACGAGGCGTGGATGGGATATCCCGTAGACCAGAGTTACGCAGATAGCTCTAATGTTGCCAATGCGGAGAAGTTGCAGGGCAAGTTGCTGCTTACTGTTGGAGAGCTGGATACGAACGTGGATCCGTCGAGCACGATGCAAGTTGTCAAAGCACTTAACAATGCGGACAGGGATTATGAGCTGTTGGTTGTTCCTGGCGGAGAGCATGGGGTGGCTACAACCGACGCGTATACCTTGAGAAGGACGAGGGATTTCCTGTATCATAACTTACGAGCATTATAATTACTAGAATAAACCGGATCAAAAGATGCGATTCATTTAATATGACGAGCTAGTCATTGTAAAACTAATATAAAAGTAGGATTAGTAAAGATAAAAGGTTTAATTCTTTCTCACTTTTGTCGATCCCACGAGTAACAACGTCCTCTGGCGAATCTATATTTAAGAAGTTGGGCTGTATATTAGTCTTATCTGTTTATCCTTTACGCTTTAGAGCATGAAGTAAAAGTTCTTCTATGGTATTGGATATGGGTATCGCGTTTGTCGAAGGTGCGGAGTGAGGGAGTGCATCACAACGTTGAAGAACCACTTTCCATCATTCATTTTCAATCGTCGGGACCAGGCTGTAATCCCTTCTAATTGTGAACTTGTATCTCAGGGAGGGATTCTGATGAATTTTGCCTCATTTGTGGCGTGGACGACCTGATTTGCTGTTCAATTCAATTTGGACTCTGAGAGAAGCAGACTTTTGGTATCCTCTCATTATGTACCGTTTATGGCAAGAATTCAGGTCTCATTGGTGACGGGATACATGTGCTGAAGCAAGGCATAGGGAATAATAATCTTAGCTTCGGCCTGTCGAGATTCTTATTGATGGAATCAGGACCATTAGTATCAGAGTTAGCCATATATTAACATAGAACGAAGATTCTCTTTCATGGCCGCCTTGTGATACAGAATCCCGAAATAACGCCCCCCTCGAGCTTCCTAGGGCGTCTTTTGACACAGCCACCGACTGACGAGAAACCTTTCACTTAGGCCCACCAAGTCGTCACGCTCTTTAATGACACCCAAGCCGAAAAGAAACACAATTAGGTTGCACGTTTAGGAGTGAGCAGAATTGTTCATTCTTATGATAGAATAATACTATTACACATGCTTGATATATTTCTATTTACTTTCTTCTATTATCTCATCATCTATGATGCCGCCTATATATACTTTACTAATAATAACTTGTATCCCTTGCTCTTGTAGTTTGGGATCTACTAATAACCCCTATAATATCGCCGTGTATGATGAACTTAGATTCTAGGCCTGGCTTACTATTTTCTGTAATAAGGATTGTTTTAAAGTAATTTCTATAAAATCTTAATAAAGTCTATTTCGATCTTTGTTTAATATATAGTTCTCACCGGTAATAGTACTCTTATAATATATCTCTATAATAATCTCGTAGAATAACATTAGGATACAGCTTATTAATTATCCCTAGGTTATTTAGTAAACTTGTTATAAATAAACTTTAAATAAGTTCTTATTATCTATATTAAATTATCCTTTATAATACTTTATATAAGAGTCCTAAAGGGGCGTTATCTGAAGTGGCATAAGACGTAGGTTGACTAGGTTTAAATATAAGATAGTTGTAATAGAGGACTATTTAGGGCCATCTCTAAGAATTTAAAATAGTATTAAGCTAGCGCTAGTAGAGCTAGCGTTTTATTATTACTATTTAATTACTTATCTAATTACTATCTAATCGCTGAAGATCCTCCAGGATTAATTAAGGGTAAGCTAGGCCCTAAGGATCTATTAAATACTAGGGATTAATTAGACTAGTTCTATAATACTACCCCCCCTCCAAGCGTTAGCTCCAGACGACGCTATTAGAGTTTCTAGTTTCTAAATATTATAAAATAGAGAAGTAGGCAGCGCTGTACGCGCTTATATTTTATTTTTATACTATTATAAGCGGCCTATTATAATTTAATTTAAAACTTTAACTAAGGTAATCTCTTATCTATAGTAATAGTAGGGCCTAGCTATCTATTTCTATATTACTATTATATAAGTGGTATTAGCTTAACTTCTAGTATTCTAGTAAAGTATTATAATAGCGCCAGTTACTAAGAGCTAGAGGTAGATAATTATTATTATTTACCTTAAGTACTTACTTAGTATAAGTGTTGCTTAAGCTGCTATTATTATTTAACTTAAAATCTATACTTAGTAGTGCGCTTACTAGCTGCGCAGTAGCGATAATAATACTTTACTATTTAATAAAATTATTAAAATTAATTAGTATAGTAGGTTTATAAGGGTTCTAGCAATAAAAACCAGCGATTAATTAAGATATTTCTCTATTAATTAGGTTCTAGTATAACTTCTATATAGGGGCTCTATTATAATCTAACTATTCTATTTTATATTTAGTAACCCTGCGGGTGCTGTCTTAGTATAGATTTTATATTTAGTAGTTAATTTAGTAATCTAGAATTACTTTTATATTAAAATCTTTATTATTATTAATATTTTAAGCTAGCGGGATATAGTTAGCTGCCTACTTCTACCTAAATAGTAATTATTTTTTATACAGCTATAAGAGCTAAGGATAGAATATATTATAAAGATAACTTATCTCTAGTAATAGTAACAGCTTATAGGCTTTATTATTAATAATATAAGTAATAGTAAAAGGACTGCGTCGCTTAAAATTAAGTAATTTACTAAGGCGCTTAGTCCACAGATTATAGGTATTTAGTATAATTTTATTACCAACCTTAAAATATAGAGAGAATACTTAATATATATTATAGGGTGGACGCTAGTAATTAGGAGATTCTTAGTAATTAGTGGATCCCTAGCGATTAGATAATAATTAGATAATAATTAAATAGTAATAAGAGGACGCTAGCTCTACTAACGTTATTTTAATACTACCTTAAATCCTTAAAAGAGGTCCTAGATAGCTCTCTATTATAACTATTTTATATTTAATCTAAGTGGACCTATTAACCTCTATAATACCTTTAGGACCCTTACACTATAGTTATAATTATTAGAATTTTGCCATTCTAACTATCCAATTTACTATCTAGTAATTATTACTAAATAAGTAATTATTTAAATATCTTAATCTAAGGAGCTGGTAGCTCCGCCACAATCTATAACTACTAGATAAGTATTAGAAAGAGAAGAAGGCTTAGTCGCGCCTTATATAAGGATAGTAAAGACTCTATAACTATAGTTATAAGCCTAACCTAATGCTAGAAGAGCGATAAAATATAATCTAATACTAGAAGAGCGATAAGATATAACAGTTCTTATTTACTTAAATAAGGTAATTAAACACTAAATGCTGCCTATTTATTACCTAGATAAAGTTATATAGTAAGTCCTCTATTAGAACCTAAGTAAATAGCGCGTAAGATATAATTATTACCCTTAAATTATAATTATTAACTCCGCGCTAGAAGAGCCGCAAGTTACTAAAAAATCTAATACTAATATTATATATTACTGCGCCGCGCCGTATATTCTACTCTATTAAATTATCTAACTTAAGTATACTAACTCTATTTACATAGTTATAAGATAAGTTAAAGAGACCTATACCCCTAGTAAATCGCTTTAGTGTAGTATAGTAGCTTATATTAACTTTAATTAACAGCTGCTCTATATAGTTTAAAATTCTAAACCTTATAATAATTAGCTCTATATATCTAATTATATAGAGTAATATATGCCTAGGCAGTAGTAGTCTAGTTAAAAAGGATAATAGGATACTAGATGTTACTTAATTACTAAATAGTTACTAAGTACTAATTTAATCACTAGTAGTCTATATTAAAGTTTTATAATATAAAACCTAAAGCAGCTCCCCACTTTAATAGCTTTTTATAATAATCTATCCTCCTAAATATTACAGCAACTATTTATACTTAAGAAGTTTTTAGTAACTAAAATAATGCGCCTTTTAACCCTTTAAGTCCTAATCTACTAGAATTTCTAAGCAATATTTATATATCACTATTAAATAGCGGCGCGGACTAATATTATAACTTTAATAAGTTTTACTTATTAGGATACTTTAGCGCTAGTATAGTTAATACCTTTAGTAATAGATTTTATTCTAAGCTATGCCCTACCTTTATTAGCTTATTTATAACTTTACTATTACTACCTTTATTTATACGCTTACACGACTAGCTAGCTATTAATTCTAGTAAAACGTAATATTATTAATAGCTGCCCGTTGCCGCTAAGACCACTAATAATATATTATAGTCTTAAATAGTATATGCGATATAATTATAGCCTATATAAAAATATAGCTTAAGTAACTTAGTATAAAAGCAAGCTAGTAGCTTTACTAGTAATTTACTACTACCTACTAAGGGCTCTAGGTCTAATAATAATAACCTAAATAACCTTATAATATAGACACGCCAGCAAGCTAATTAGCTTAAAATTATTTACTTTAAAAAGGAATCGTGTGTTATATTCACTAAGAAGCTTATAAAAATTAATTCTAAAGTTAATACTACTCCTCTAGTAGACGCCGTAATAGCTGCTTAATAGTAATAATAGTTTAGTCTTATATTATAGTACCTAGCGCTTTCCTATTCCTTATTATTATAGAAAGAGGCACTAGAGGACTATATATTAGCCTATTAAGTAAAAATAGAAATTTATAAAGGACGACCTATTATAATTATTAGAGGATATAACTCCTAGGGAAATTTAGTTACTTATTATAAGCTCACTTCTAACAATAACTTTAAAAATCTTATTCTTAGTAATATATATTACTCTTAGTATATAATACTCAGCGTTGCGCAATATATAGAGAATTTATACTAAAACCTCTAGGCAGTTACTAAGGCTAAAAATAGTCTCTCTACCTGGCTAAAGTAATTCTTAACTTAAGCTAACGCCGCTTAAAAGAAACTAGATACTAGTTATTTAGAATATTATAAGCTCTTCTAGCAGCTTACTATTACTTAATTTAAGATAATTAAAGCCCACGACGCTGCCTTAAAATTAAATATAAAAAATAAGGACTTAGTAAAGTAATATTAAGCCCTCTCTAAGGATAATAAGTGCCTTAGCGCTAGTAAAATAGATTCCTAATTATTTTCTAAGCTAGAGGCCGACTATAAGCGCTTAAAAACTTATACTATTACTAATACTATAACCTATAATAGCTTTAAATATTTATAAGAGAAGCTAGAAGTATATAAGCAGAAACTTACTATTATATATATATAAACCTAAGAGTAGGTAGCGCAACTAACTATTCTATGTATTATATCTTAAAGGTAACTACTTAACTGCGGATAATTTAAGTATTTTATATAAATAACTACTATAACGCCCGAGTTCTGTTAGATAAATAATTTATATAAGTATAGTATACTACGCTTACCTTATATTAAACTTAGATATTTGCCCGCGCGTAATCCCTCCTTATAATACTATTTATAAAATAGATAAGTGGTACACTAGTTATTTACTTATAACTTAGTATAAGGCTTTTTTATTTATTAAGCCCTCTACTGTGTACCTAGTATAACTTAAGTTTCTTAAAACCTTTAAATTACTTAAGGTGCCAGAGTTCAGCGCCAATAAGGGAATAAAATATAAATCTTAGTAAATTCTTCTCTTTAATAAGCTATAGACTATTATAAATAAAACCGGCTAAATTCATTATATATATAGTTAACTATAAGAAAAGGCTGTAAAGATAGTGTACCCCATTCTACTATATACTTATATTATTAATAAACTACTGCGGTCTCTTAACTACATCCTCCTTAATAACTATAATGCTATTAATGCCTAGAAGAAGCTCTATACTTAGGAATTAAAATAAAAGGCCAGCAAAATCTTATTTAAATAGAAAGTATGGTTCCTGGCTACTACCTTATACCTATTATACTTAACTAATTTTAAAAAGAGCTAGTATATATATTACTTAATTAATACTAAGCTAGTAGAGTAAGCTTCTATTAGGATATTTCTAAATAAATCCTATAAATAATTTATAGACTAAGCCTTCCTTTAAGAACGACTGCTTAAAGAAATTAGTACTAGATATAATATTATTATAAAAACTAAAATTAGACTATTATCCTTAACTTTATTCTTATTTTTATAGTAATCTAGAGGTATAATAGTCGCGTTCTCTATTTTAATAACTACACAACCCAAGTTGCAGAACTTAATTAAGAAGATATATAATTACACTTACTAAGAATTTACTACTCTAGTTATTAAAAAGCGCTGCTTTAACTGTAGTAAGCTCAACTATTACACTACTAATTCTTAGGCCAAATACTAAGGCAATAACCCTATACTTTTATAAATAATTAAATACCTCCACTATATCCTTACCTTAGTGTATAATAAAGCGACTGATGACCCTAAGACCCTATATATTTTATTTAGATATATAGAGAAGCCAATCTTTTAGTAAAGGCTCTTTTTATTAAAATAATTCCCTTAGATTTAGAGGAGAACTATAAGGGCGTCTACTAAAATTTTTACTAGTTTTTAAGCGAAAGCGCATTAAGAGCTAGTAAAGTGTAAAATAAATAATACCCTTATATAGCTAAGGAAACGTATAAAGAATTTAAAGTTAATAATTAACACTAGAAGCCCTGCCCGCTTCTACTAGATTTTAATTATTATAGTTTTTAATAAATTAACCCTTAGCGTCTCTTAACTATAATTTTATTACTTTATTAAATTAAACGCTCTAAGAGAATAGTTTTATATATAATAGCTTACTAATACTAGCGCTAATACTAGCTTTATTAATAAATAATATATTTAATAACACTAATTATAATAATATAAGGTAAAGACTCTAATCAGCCTAGCCCTAGCGGATAAAAAGATTATTAAAAGGCTAGAGGAAGCTATAAACCTTACTATTTAATATAATATATACCTACACTAAGCTATTTACTTTATTACTAATATAGGTATATTTAATATAGTTTTAGGGATAGACTAGCTGCAGTAGTATAACCTAATACTAAGCCTATAAAAATAGTTAATAATATTTAACTTATCTTACTACTTAATAAACTATTTATAATATAGATAAGCCAAGATAGTATATTATAAAAAAGTTTTTAGTAATAAAAAGTGACTTTCTCTAGCCTAAACTAGCCAAGTAAAACTTATCTCTAGTATAGTAATATACTCTATAGTAATACGGCGGCCAGAAGATTATATTTAAATATAATTATATAATTAAAAACGCTTAACTTAGCTAGAGGATAAAAATAAGTATACTTTTATATTATATATAAATCTTACTACTATTAGTTAGACCGATTATAATAAATATATAGATAAGATAATTAGGCCTCCTTAAGAAATAAGTAAAGTATTACTTAAGTTACTATATAAGTACCACGAGATAGCGCATATATTTAATTCTACTAAAATAAATAAACTCTTACCTAGATAACTTAGCGTAAATTACTTAATTAAATTAATAGATTATTATCCTCCGCAGCCATATATATATAGATTATTATAATTAAAAGCTTTAGCGGTTAAAGAATATATTAATAAAATATTTATAAAGGGATTTATTAAGTCTAATTAGTTACCCTTTACCGCGCCAGTACTGGTAGTCTAGAAACTAAATAGAGGGTTAAGGATATATATTAATTATTATATATTAAATATTATAATAAAAAAGAATTATACCGCGCTACCCTCTATTAAAGAAATTCTAGTTAGGATAAATAAGACTTATATTATAATAGTCTTAAATATTATTACAGCATTTAACACTATATAGATAAAGGAAGAAGATAAGAAGAAGATAGTATTTCTTTATTAATATAGACTATATAAATATATAGTTATACCTTTTAGTCTTTATAACGCCCCCAATACCTTTTAAAACTTTATTAATAATCTACTACGCGATCACCTTAATAACTTCTATACTATATATTTAGACGATATATTAATATACAGTAAAAATAAAGATAAGTACTAGAATTATATCCTCTAGATCCTACGCTAACTAGATTAGGCTTATATTTTTATAAATATTAATAAATACCGCTTCCATACAAAGCGCGTAAAATATTTAGACCTTATTATTATTACCTTTAAAATTAAAATAGATTCTAAAAAGGTCTCTGCTATACTAGCTTAATAGATATTTAAATACCTAAAAGATATTTAAGCCTTCCTAGACTTTATAAACTTCTATAGACGTTTTATTTATAGCTTTAATATAATTTATAAACTACTTATAGCCCTTACCTAAAAAAAGATACTAAAAGGATTCTTTTTAATTATTATATAATCCCTGCCGGGCGAGCCTTTAAGACACTTAAGAAAGTGTTTACTAGCGCGCCTATACTCTAGTATTTTAATTTTAATAAAAAAATATAGCTAAAGATAAATACCTCTAATTTTATAGTAACTATTATTTTATTCTAAAAGGATAAAGAGGGTATTTTACACTCTATTATATTCCTCTCTTATAAGATAACCCTAGCTAAATATAATTATAAAATCTATAATAAGGAACTGCTTACTATTATTTAGGCGTTTAAAAAGTAGTATACTAACTTAACTAATATTCTATCCCCTATTAAAATCCTATTTAATTATTAAGCTCTCTAATATTTTATAATTAGTAAAAGGTTAAACTGCCAATAGGTAAAGTAGACTAAGTTCTTAATAGAATTTAACTTTAAGATTTACTACTAACCTAGACAATAAGGCACTAAGTTAAATACACTTATATAGAGACTTAGAGACCTATTATAGGATAATAATAATGTCCGCTATAAATACTAAGTTTAAGTAATTCTCTATTTAAAGCTCTTTAAAAAGAAAGGAAGTTATTATACTATTTCCCTAATACTTATTCTTACTTAGTAAGTTAAGTACACGCCTATCGCCTTAGCCGAGACTTTATATACTTATACTATATTAACCTATATCCTCTTACTACAGGAAGCCATTGCAATAGATATTATAAAATTAAGTAATAGTCTAGTCTATAATATATAAGCAGCTGGGCTAAAGGACGCTATATATTAGACTATTTAAGAAGCATTTTAGTAAAACGCTTAATAGCTATCTATAGATATAATTTAACTAGATTTTTAATTAGAAATCTTAGACTACTCATTTTAAGACAACTTACTAATAGTCTAAAACTAAATATATATCCCTAATAATAAGGAGCTGAGGACTAGAGTGCTAAGGAAGTATTATAACGCACTAATTATAGGGTACTTAAAAAGAGAGAGTATATATACTTAAGTTATATAATACTATTACTGGCCTAGGCTAACTACTAATATTATAAGATATATAAAGGTCTATTTAATATATTAGTGGAGTAAGGCCAGTTATAAGTAGAAATATAATCTATTTTAGCCCCTTTCTATTCTTAACTATTACTAGTAATACGTTTTAATAGACTTTATTATAAACCTTTTATCTAGCGTAGTATAGGACTAATTATATTAAAATATTTTAATAGTGGTCGACCAACTAAGCAAGAAGAAATAGTTTATTACTATAGATAAAATAGATACCCCTATAATAGTAAACACTTTTCTTTAGTAGATATAGTAAGAGGAGGGCTACTTAAAGGAGATTATTAATAATTAAGAATAATAGTTTATCTTTTATTTCTAAAAGGAGCTCTACGCTAAACTAAGTTATAAGCCTAAACTATCTACTATGTACTATTTAAAGACTAATAGATAAACTAAGAATGCTAATACTTAGTTAAAGTAATATCTTTAATCTTATATAAATTACTAGTAGAATAACTAGGTAACTTATCTATCTATTATTAAATTTATTATAAATTCTACTCCTAGCGACTTAATAGGCGTGTTATCTTTTATAATTACTAAAGATTATTAACCGCAAAACAGTGCTAGTAAGTAGGTTATAGAGAAAATTATAGCCCTAGTAAAGCGTCTACTAATACCTATCTAATTAAATAGAGAATAAGTTTAGTAGCTAGTCTAGATAATAACTTAATTATAAAACTTTTTAAAGGATAACCTAAGCTGGGCCTGTAAAAAATAGACTAAATATATTAATAAAAATTAAGCGCCGGCCCCTTATATTTAAGTAAGGGACTAAGTTATACTAGATATATATAACTTAATAACTAAATAGTTAAGTCGCTTATTAGACCATAAGAATTAGGATCTATTTTAAATTACTTAGGCTATTAAGAATCTAGTATTTAAACTAGATCTACCTCCTAAGATGGGGGTAACTCTATAATATCTTTTATATTTAGTTATTACATAGATATAATAGCGAATCTCTACTTAAATAAGCTTAGGACCCTAATTAAGTAAAGCTAAAAAAGAATAATAAATAATATAATATAAAAAGCATCCTCTTATACTAATACTTATAAAAGGTAGATCTATATAAGATAGGTAGGCTACTAAAGTATAAAGTTTAGTAACTTAATTAGGAAGGACCGCTAATATAAAAATTTTATTATAATTTAATTTATAGTACGACCTTATAACTAATCGTAGAGTTTTATTATACTAATTCTAGAAAATCCCCTATACTAAAGAATTTTAACAACCTGGCTATATAGTAGGACACAATTATAGAGGCGATAAATAGTATTATAAAATTAATAAAAATAGACACGAGAAAGTAAGCGACGGATATATAAAAATATATAATAGATATATAAGGACACGCGATAGATATATAAGGATAAGTAATAAATATATAAAAATAAATAATAAATACGCAGTAGGAGCTGCGTAATAGATATATATAATATTTTAAATAAGTAGAGCGGCGATAGGTAATCCTAAGACTATAAATATAAGACTTAAGCCAATTATAAGATAGCAGCCTATAAAGAAGAGGATAATTTAGCGCCTATAATAAATATATTTCTAAAAAAGAGATTATAAATAAGAGATTGCGTGGTATAGAACCTAAGTTATTATAAGAAGGTAGCTTATATAGGAATAAAATATAAGACTCTACTATATATTTTTATTTAAAGTACTAAGCGTCCGGAGCCGCTCCTAAAAGAGGAGGGATAATATTATAGAATAAATACTAGTAATTAGAAGATTTTTAGTAATTAATAGATTTCTAGCGATTAAATAGTAATTAAATAATAATTAAATAGTAATAAGAGGACGCTAGCTCCACTAGCGTTATTTTAATACTACCTTAAATCCTTAGAGAAGGTCCTAGATAGCTCTCTATTATAACTATCTTATATTTAATCTAGGTAAACCTATTAACCTCTGTAATGCCTCTAGGACCCTTATAATATATATTTATATACTACGCCTATTTTGCGCGGGTCTATTATAGGTGTTTAATAAAAAACTAGTAGAGTTTAATAATTAAGTCTATAAAATATACTACGCACTTATAATCTAGATAAGTTAAACTAATTAATTATTCTACTGGCTTAATACTTAATATATTTATAAATACTAGAGTCTTCTCCTCTAGGGCTATATAGGCTGCTCCTTTAATAGGTTTTTAAATTATAAGATAACTTTATAGCAGGTATCTTATTAGTTAGCCCCTTATTAATAGGTTTATTAAAGGATTCTCTAGTAGTTTGCCTAGTCACTAATATTATAATAATATTTTTAATAGTTGTTAGTTATATATTATTACGTAATTAATATCCCTTTATAGCTATAAATGGAGAGACGCTAGTTAAGTTACTAATAATAGAGTTTATTATAAACTCTACTACTAGAAGGTATATTATCTAATTATTTTACTAGTAGTTAATAAAAAATTATAAATACTATTTAAGCTAGGCGTTAGCGTTCTTAGTCTATTTATTAGTCTTAGGGTAGTAGGCTAATAATAGCTTAAACTTACTACTTAGTTTTTTATAAAGAGCTTTCTAGAAATATAATATGAACTATTTACTATAATTATTAATTATATCTACTAAATAGCCTTCCTCTTTCTAAATATATTATAAGAAGGCATATACTATTACCTCTATATCTATTCTATTTATTAAGATAAACTTCTTTTTTACTAAGCTAGTTAATTATTATTAAAATATTATAGTAACTGCTCCTGTTTACCGTGCTCTTAAATAGGTTTATAATAAAATTTAAAGAGATGCTATACTAATACTACTTAAAAATTAATAATAAATTTAATAGTCTATACTTTACCTCCTAACTAGGCTTTAATCTTTAATATAGTAGGTAGGATTTTATATAATAGGTAATTATAAAGGTTATTCTTAGCTAATAGTAGTATATACTAACTCTAGTATAAGTACCCTCCCATTTAGGGTAGCCTATAATAAGAGTATTATAATAGGCGCAGATTACCTGGCTATAGACTTTATTATTATTTAATATATATAATCTCTTATTTATAAAGAGTAGGCTATCTTAAATATAGTAATAACTTAACTTAATATAAATGCCGGCGTATACTAGTTTTACTAGTAACTATTTTATACCTAATTAAACGGCCTAAAAAAGTAGTAATATCTATTTATCTACTTTATATACTTCCTTTACACTTACCTTTATGGCTAGATTAGTCTCTATATTATATAATACTATAGATTATATTATATTATTACCCTCCCTAGCAACTAAACTTTTACTTATTTTATAAAGAATAGCCGTGAGCTTATAGGCTAATACTATATAATAGTAGAGGATAAAATGGGTATATTTAATTATCTAGTGTAAATTCTCCTTCTTAAATATCTTTAGGTAAAATATAATTTATATCTAGTGTTTCCTTTAGGCGTTACTATTACTAATAGGTAAGTTATTTAGGCATTTTATAAGCGTATCTAGTTTCCCGCCTTAAGCCTTAGGGCGATACTATATTTTAAAATTAAATTCTATTAAGAACTCTACTTAGTAGGCTTAATATTAATTAAGCCGCTTATTTATTATAAAATATTATAAGGCCTAGTAGTTGGTAACTATATTAATTAGGGTTAAGATACTAGATAGCTTAATTTACTATTTTTTAAAGGCTTATATAATAGCGAGTAGCTCTTTATTATAAATCTTATAATTATACTTAGCTGGTATTATCTTATAAAAGAAATATATAATTAGGTATAGGTGGCCTTTTCTATCCTTTTGGCTTAGGATTACAATAGTAATAAAATTAAATATATTTATTTTTAACTAAGTTTTGCAATTAGGATTAAAATATATTAATATAGGCGCTATAGTAAAGGCCTTCTTAAGTTATTAAAATATTCTATCCTCTACTAACCCTTCCTAAATAAGGAAGCCCTTAATATCCTTTTAAATAAGGGCTATTAGCGGTTTATAGATTTAGCTAAAATCTAGAATAAATCTTCTATAGAAGTTAGTAAAATCTAGGAAAGCTTAAATATCTTTAAGATATTTTAGTAGTTACTAATTCTATACTATTTAAACTTTCTTAGGGTCCATCTCTAGCCTATCTATAATAAGGATAAGGCTTAAGTACTTAATATATTAAGTATAAAACTTATACTTATTAAAATTAAGGAAGAGATTGTTTTCCTTAAAGTATTATATAATCTAGTATATATACTAAATATGCGTTGGTTCGTCCTTACTAAAAATGAGGATATTATTTAGGTATACTATATAAAACTTATCTAGGTATTCTTATAAAGTTTTATTAATAAAGGTCTAAAAGGTCTCTAGTGCGTTGTATAATTTAAAGGGTATAACTAAGTATTTATAGAGGCTATATTATATAAGAAATATAGTTTTCTCTTTATCGCCCTCCGCTATACATACTATATTAAAAGTAATAATAATGTCTAGGATACTAAGAATTTTTATTTTATTTATCTAAGTAAATATCTTCTTAATAGATAGTAGCGTATTCCTATTCTTTTTTATTATAGCGTTAATAGCCTAATAGTCTACGCAGATATATAGTCCCCTACCTAGTTTTTTAATTACTA
Source organism: Pseudopithomyces maydicus (assembly GCA_026873275.1). Taxonomy (NCBI): domain Eukaryota; kingdom Fungi; phylum Ascomycota; class Dothideomycetes; order Pleosporales; family Didymosphaeriaceae; genus Pseudopithomyces; species Pseudopithomyces maydicus. Next base: position 6,119 of record JANTUC010000003.1, on the reverse strand, counting down.
GAATAGGTGCGGTAAATAGGGATTAACTAAATTAAATAAAGCCCTTCTTTATTATCTTATTAATATATAATTTAACTGCCTCTACCTTAAATTATAATAAATTATAAATATAAGAGCACGGCGGCGTTATATTCTTTAATTTAATAATATAATCTACTCTAGGGCACTATAGTAGTAACTAGTTTACTTTTATTAAGTTAAATAATTAAGCTATATCCTTATATAGTACTAAAAGAAGACTTTTAATCTCTTTTTAAAAGCGCAGCTCTCGCTATAGCTTATTTATATATTTATTAAAATTAGCCTAGAAGACTATAATAAGGTTTATAATAATAATAAATGCCTTAGCGTCACTATTAATCCCTTTAGGGTTAGGTATATATAACCGCGCCTAGTTATATAACTCTATCTAAATATAATTCTCTAGTTAATAAATTATTATATAATAAGCCGCCAGCCCTAAGATACTATCTATATTATTAAAGGGATAGGACGCCTATTTCTTATTATTTAAAAGCCTATAGAGGTATACTATATTAGCCTTTATATATTATAGGTAGTTTAGTAGGTAATAGCTTAAATTAAAGGTTATTAAGTACTTTAGTAAACTTATAACTAAGTTATACTAGCGAATCTAGTTGCAGCCTAGTATTATATTAAATATTCTAATATTAGTAATATAATATATAGTGTAGTATATATATATACTATATTTAATAGTGAGATTAATAGCCTTAATAAGCTTATTTATTATTTTTTTACTATCTGCTAGAGCGAGCGTTATTAAGTATTTAATTTAGTATACGCGGAACTTATATTAAATAATAAATTTTTAATTTATAAAGCTAACGCTAATTTTAGTATTAATTAATTAGTAAGCTATAGTCTACTATTAAATAATTAGTAACTTAGTATAGTATAAGAACTTAAACTGCTTAGCCTACTTTAATTCTAGTATAATTATAGATATTTAATATATTTATACTAATTTACTTAGTTCCTTTTATATACTAAGACCTATCTTTTCTAGAATAATAGTATTATATTTAAGCTCGCTAATATAGTGGCAGAGCTATACTAATATAATTTTTATAATATATATCTTTTACTCCTGAGTATATTAGTGCTTAAGAACTAATAAAAATCCTACTAAATATTCTCCTTATCCTCTATTTCGCTACTATTAATTATTTAATTAATATTTATTTTAGTGCCGGCGGCGTAGACGGCCTTATAGAATTCTTTAGACTTAATATATTTAAAGTAAGTATATAGTATATCTAGATTATCTAGATTTTTATTAAAGAATATTATTATAATCGCGTATAAAGTATTAATATCTTTAGAGGGAGTAGGCGTCTTACTATAGCACAGGATAATAGTATTATTTATATAATAGCCCTTACTATTATAGTTAAAATACTAGTTATTACTAATAAGCTTATATATTTTATTGCGACTATAATTATACATCTTCTTTATATTAAATATTATTATATTAATACTAAGACTAGCTTATATAGTTTATAAAATATAAAAGCTAATTACTTAAGTAGGCGCTATAATAGTTCCTTAAATAGTATAATAAATAGTTATAGTAGCGGTGGCGGCTCTATAATCTAGATTACTCTATTAATTATAGCGGTCTATATCCTAAGTATATTATATAAATTTATAAATACTCTTTTTATTAACTCCACTAGTAGTAAGCTATTTTATAAGACTTAAGTTAACTAGGTAGTAGGCGTAGTTAATAACCAGCTTATTATATAAGTCTAAATATTCTATAAGTATAGGAAATAAGCTGTGTAAGTAAAATATAATAGCTATAAAGTATATATACTAGGCCTTAAAGTTCTTATCTTACTTTTAGTATATTTCCTTTTTCTAGATTTTCATTTCGGCATCTATCTTTTTATTTTAATTATATTTAATTTAATTAAGCAGATTTATTAACTTAGAAACTATCTAAATAATAGAAAATATAGGCTTTATAATCTACTAGATAGCTCCTTCTAACTTACTATATAAATAGAATAGCCTCTATATTTTGCTGCTATAAATTATTTAGAGTTTATTAAGTATCTTAATACGCCATTCCTTATAGTTTATATTAATACTACTATTATACTTAGACGGGTTAAAAAGCTTAAAGTAATAATTATAAGAATTAGTAATAATTACTAGTATAAGTAAAAAGGAGGGTAATCACTTCTAGGCAATAAACGAGTCCTAAGTAGAATTATAAGGTATTTTAACCTATATAGTGTTATGGGGACTATATAATAAGTATAAATTCTATATAATACTAAAGTGATTAGGATAAAGAAGGGGATAATTATTAGAATATTTAAATTAGGTTTAGTTAATTAACTTATATAGTTAAATAATATACACTAGTAGGGAAGAAGCTTATTCTTAAAGAGTATATTATATAGTAGTAAATTCTACTTTTATTACTTTTAGCTCCTTGCCCTGGCGTTTCTACTTATTAATTATATAATTATATACTATATAGGTAATTATATCTTTTATAAGCTTAGCTTAGACTTTTTAATATTTAGCCACTTTCTTAGTATATTTAAACTTAGCCGCTATCTTTAGGTTCTCTTATTCTAATTATATAAAGACTTTAGTTATATTTATCTCTACCTCTTAGAGTTTCTTTTATAGTTTAATAATTATCTTAGTCTAGTTTATTACTTATATAAAGGCTACCTAAGCTTCCTTAATTATAGTATAATAAATATTTAACTTCTTCTTAAGAAGCTGGTAGCTATTTTATAATTATACTAATTATTTATTTTATATAGCTTTATTACTAATTGCTTATTATAGCTGCAGATAGTTACTGGCTATAATTTTAATAATTACTAGTATTAGTACTTATATATAGTTTAAATTAGAGGAGCTTAAGCTTTAGAGGTCTATAGTAAATTAAAGTGTATATTAATTTACTTACTAGTTATTAATAATTATACTATATTTAAGGGCTAACAGTTATTCTTTAAATAATTATATCTTAGCCTATTAAGGGCGTTGCGTACTAATATTATCCTTTATTATAGGTTAGGGTATTAATAGCTTAAAATATATTATATAAAGACTTACTTAGTATTAGCTTTATTAGAGGAGTCATAAAGTATTTTATATAGGTTATAAATAATTAGGTAATTAAATAATTGCTGGCGCCGATACCGCTAATATAATTATTAGAATTTTTATAATTACTAATACTTATATTTTAAAGCTCTTAGGATGGCGCTTAGTAATATTCTTTTACCTATATTTAGATTATTATAAGGCAGCTTATATAGTATTAAAAAAGCTTAAAGATATTACTATTATTTTAATAGGCTTCTTAAAAGTGGCTTTTTATAATAAGCTATAAGGCTATATATCCCCTATAATAATTTATATTTATATGGGCTCCTAATTGTCTACAGCTAATATTTTAATAGAGTAAATATTTAAGTTATTATTATCGCTACTATTTAAGCTTTTAGCATCTATATTAATAAAGTATAATAAAGACTTCTTTCCTCTTATATTCTTATAGGAGTTAAGAGGTAGAGTATATATTAATACCTATTATAAGGATAGCTGTTTAGAGTGCAGTTAAAAGATACTTATTATACTATATTAGTAATAGGTATTAGAAATAGTAAAGTATTTTAATAGAAAGTAAAATATACTAAGCACTTATTAATTGGGTCTAGAGTTTAATAGGGTAGTATAAAAGTCATCCTTATTACTTAAAAAGTCTAGATTATTAGAGTTAAAATACCCGCTAATAACTTATTTAAAATTATAATTGTGTAATATTAAGTACTTACTTTTAAGGTTAGTAGTAGACTACTAGACTACTTAAATATATATATAACTGGGCTTTTATATAGACCCTTTATTATTTAACTTTAGAATTTCTCTTTTTAACTAAGCTATCGCTGCCTAAATAAGTATTATTTTATAAAATTAAATATATAAAGCCAATTATAATAAGGTTTAGAATTTTAAATTATGTAAAGTAGCTATCGCGCGTAATATAAGCTATTATATTATACTAGAGTAATTTACTAGGGGCGCAGGTCTCTTTAACTTATTTTATAACTATATAAATAAAATTTTATTTATTTAAGTTTAATAGCTGGTAGAGTAAAGAGTTAATTTAGTAAAGTAATAAGGGCTTTAAGTATTATTCCTATAGTATATAGACGTCGCGGTAAATATTAGTTCTTTATTATTAAAGCTATTACTATAGAGAGCGTCTCTAATAGAGTATAGAGTATTATTATTTAGCCAGTTACTATTAGGCGCTAGTTTTACCTCTTTTTACTTATTATTTTAGTCTAAGAGCTATACACTCTAGCCTAGTAGTATATATTTAATTTAGGAGATTATTAAAAGGTATTTCGCCTTATTAATAAGTTAATTATCTACTAGCTTTTTAGGGTAAGATATTTAGATAGCTATATAGTATAGCGGCCATTTTATTATAAGTAGTTTATTTTAATATACCTAAGTAAAGTAGTTGCGATTGTTAGATAGGTTAAGATAATTATAATTATTCTAATTATATCTTTTTAATTCAAAAGAGCTCGCGCTTAGTAATAATATAATTAGCGCTTTTTATAAAACTTTGTAAGCGAATAAACAATCTAATAAGTGCTATAGATATTAAGTAGTAGTAGTTATATACTCTAGGGATTAAGAGTCTATAAGAGGTCTTTTAATATATAAACACTTTAAGGGACCTTATCTTTATTATTACCTAGCCTGTTACTGCTGGTAATAGACTTTTAAGACTTTTTAAGTAAAATAATCTTATTGCCCAATTTATTTTTATTTACTATAGTATACTACTTCTTTATACTCGTGATCGGTAGTGGGGAAGGAATACTAGTATTTATTTTTTAAAGATCTTTTAAACTTTCTGTATACTATAAATCTTAAATAAATAATTTAAATATAATAGGCGAGAGTAAGCGCTGTACGTATTATTAATAATTCTTAATATTAGGTATAAAATAATATTAATAAAATATATTTATATTAGTGGCCAATATCTGTTAACTAGTATTATTATTTAAATTAGTTATATAATAGTAAAAGAGGAATATGGTCTTAGCCATTAATTTAATTATATATAATCTTTTATTTATAATGGCACTAAGATAGTTAGGAATATATATAAAATTTATATTACTGTGTTAAATATTATATAAAGAGAATAAATAATAATAATTATATATACGTATCTATCTTATTCTATTTATATATTACTACACTCTCTACATTTTAAAATACTTCTGTTACAATCACGACAAGAAACCGTAAGATAATAGGAAAAAATTATATATAAAATACTAGTAACTAAAGCAAAGGTAATAATTAATTAAATACTAGATAGCGGGGCCAGCTAAATAATATATTATATAATTATAATTCTGTTAAGAATACGAGATTTTAAAAATATTAAGCTTTAATAGAAGTAAAATAGTTACTCTTACTAAAAGATAAAATTTATAAAAGTAAAATAATTACTCCTATTTAAAGGATAAAATCTATAGAAGTAAAAAGAGTTACTTTTACTAAGTAGATAGAATTTATAGGAGTAGACTAATAGGTCTAGGGATAGTAAAAAATAAATAGAATAATATATAATTTAAAATGCTCTCTATATATTTCCTATTTTTATAATTAATTTTTTATATATCTTCGTATACTTGCTTATAGCTAAATTAAAGCTCTTTTTTATAATTAAAAATTATTAATCTTTATAAAAGATAATTATCTTGCTTTTAGTAGTAAGATAGAAATATTTATATTATTTATTACTTATCTATTATTTAATTACTAAATATTTATAAGACTCCCGAGAAGCCTGCCTGCCCTTATATAAATTAAGTAAATAAAAACCCCTTATAATACTTTAACTACTTAAAAGTTTAAATTAATATAGTAACTTTAATAAATTCTATTAGTTAGGGTTAGGGTTAGGGTTAGGGTTAGGGTTAGGGTTAGGGTTAGGGTTAGGGTTAGGGTTAGGGTTAGGAGTTAGGGTTAGGGTTAGGGTTAGGGTTAGGGTTAGGGTTAGGGTTAGGGTTAGGGTTAGGGTT